>CM035135.1:113655935-114274841 GCA_020205605.1 Panax ginseng | reverse complement strand
GAATGTGCTGCTCGTGCAATGATGTCACAGCTTAGTGCTCAGGGTGTGAAGCTTGTCCTTCCGTCGCTTCTAAAGGTTCTTATTTTTGATACACTACACACTCATGTAATGTGTTTATGCGGTGTCTCTGAGGATTTGTCCTTGTTTTATTTGTGTTTTATTCGGATACTGAATGAAATCTTTTTGCATGTACTTCCAAATGTTCTTTATAATTATTTCTTATCTTCTACTCATGCATGTCAAGTTGTCGCCTAGTTGTCACCTAGGCAACGCTTGGGTGTCCAAGCTGTTCGGAAGTTGCAAGGTGTCGTCGTCACGACTTGGAGAATGCTACAAAGTGAGTGCCTTGGCTAGGTAATCATTGCCTTGGACGTCTACCAAGGAAGGCGTACACTTAAGCATCTGCACTGAGTGGGTTTTGTTTGAACCCTAAGAGAGAGAGAGAGAGAGGGAACGAGCTGTCTGCTAGCTAATGATCTTCGAATTAAACCAAGAGAGAGACTTTGCTGCTCATCGAAACCGGAGAGATTCGCTGCGACTGCTGGACTTTGTGTCACTCTCCACTTTCAAGAGATAAAGTTGGATTGGTTTATTTGTTGTAATCAACTACCAAGACCCAAAATTTAAAACATGTGGCCCATGTTATTCCTAGCAGTTAAAACATTAAACATGCGCCCATAGTATTATTTCATTAATGTAAATGAGACATGTACTAACTCAGCACATTCTGCTCAACCAAACTAGTTGTACACTACTAAATGGTAGTAAGTATAATAAATCTATCTAACAAAATACAATTGATTTTGAATTTTTTGCTCACCCTAATAAATCATCTGGGCCGTCCAAAGTTTGGGATAAATTCCACAGTCCATGTAGTGCCGGAGGCACGGGAAACAACTAGTTATGTATACATTAAATTACATCAAATATTTATATTAATAGTATATTATATACATGATAAATAAATATTAATATTATATCAGTACTTCAGTTTAGTAGCACAATAAATTAGTATTATATTTTTTTTCTTATGTATTATTTTTTACTATATTTGGATAATATAACATCTTACTTATATTATAATATATTTAATTTATTATCCATGAAATTAAATATTATTTAATATAATCAATAATAATTTTAACTTATAATTTTAATAAGTAATTTTTATTTATTTTACTATTGAAGTTAAATTTTTCTATGATCTATTGGGAATTTTTATTTGAGTATATGTTTGAGTTTATAACTTTTTCTGTAATATTAATTGTATATACTTTACTATTTTTTTAGTAAATGTATTTACGATATATATATGTATATATTTCATGTATAAAATTCACGTTGTAACTTGTAAATAATCTATCACTTTATGGACGACTAGTTGGGCGACTAGTTGACTAGTCGCTTAGGCGGACAGCCACTGACACGCTTCGACTTAGCGCCTTAACAACTATGCTTCTACTACATTTTTGCACTCATGACAAGGGCAGCTTTATGTTGATGCAGGCAATCGAGTGCCACTCGGTTAATCGCACCTAAAAGTCTGTTATCTGTTAACCCATATCTATGATATGTTAAAGCATTAGAGTTATGCTGGATATTCTTTTAAAATTAGTAAAAATAGTTCAAGAGAAGCAAAAAATTTGTCTTACTCGAGGGAGTTGATTCTCCAATCTAACATCGATGGGTTTGGGCTTCAATTTGTAACATATTTGATGGTTAGAATATATAATGCAAGACAATGAAATACTCGCCCCATAAATCTTATAGGGTGTTGGTCGTTTTTTCTGGGATTTAAAGCTAAAACTTAAGGAAAATATAGGCCTTTCAAGTTTTCAGCTAAGAAGCAGAGGTGCGGTTCATGGGCAATGCACTGGACACCGGGTGCTCTGGCTGCCGGGATATGCACCTCGTGCGGCAATCAATGTATCCTTGCACGTTAGGGATACAAATCGAGAAGAGGGGAAGGAAAGAGAGAAAAAGATCGGAGAAGAAAGCGGGTAAGAAGGAAGATTGAAGATTCTTACTAAAGAGTCACCGTCACTTTCTCTCAACGCGAATCTTCTTCTTTCTGTCTTCGCTTTTCCGTCTCTTTCTTCTTCTGTTTTCCCCTCATTTGTACGTCTCGTTATATGGATTTGATGTATGGGCCTTCTTTTATTAACAAACAAAAGTTACAATTATATCCGTTATGCTTTATACAATTGGATTATAGTCCCATACTTTTATGTTTTTGCACGTCACTCCCTATACTTTAGTTCTATACAAATTTAAAATATAAATATATAATAATACAAGACTTTCAACAACTAGTAGAATATTAATGTAATATTATATATATATATATATATTTAATAATTGATAATTAAATATGCTGTATCCCCTCTTGAATCCCCATATTTTCAAATTTGGCGAATCCTTGTATCTTTGTACTGCGCACCCGCATCTGAATCCTTACTTCTTAGGTTTTCAGTAGTTTAACTGATGTACAGACTTCTGTAGTAGTCGTGAGTCCCAAGAGCAATACATTCTAGGTTTTGATTGTTTTTTTGGATGTTTGAGTTGTAAAATTAATTGGGCTTTATAATAATTTTTTTCATTGTTGAAAATAATCATTTTCAAGGTTATAATTACAGAAAATAGAAGAAGAAGAAACTAGGCATCACAATTAGGCACAATGTAAATGTAAATGACTTATTACCTTATGCCTAAACGGGGCCTTATCGCCTAAGCTTTTAGGTTCTAGACCACCACCTTGCCTCACCCTTACGACTATGAGTTACATGAGGGAGAACTTTCTGAACTTAATTAACAAAGACATCCTTCTTCACAGTAACTTCTTTAACACATCCTCCTAACCATCACCCCGCTTCCCCCACCAATGCATAATAAGATCCTTGTATTTAGAACAAGAAAAGCATATATTCTCAAATCAAGAAGGGTAGTACCTAAGCCTGTTCAAACAAAATGGTATTTCCAATTTTTAATTGAAACCGGATTGACCGGCTCGCTATAATAGACTACAATAATATAAACCAGTTTTACCGTTTGTTTGAGAACAGTTTCAGTACGTATTTTTGAAGATTCGGTAAAAACAAATACCAACCTACTAGATGTTTTTACCAAATTCTTCCCAATCTTTCAATTCACACAATTCTCCCCCACTACTAAACAATGACTTGTCGATTCCCTCCCCCTCCTATCTTAGTTTTCGCCTTCTGCGTCTGCCCATGAAAGTCAATTGACCACAATATTTGATTTCTATGATTTCAATTGATGGTACAAATAAACACGTAGCTTTTATCCTCCTTGATGGCATCTATTTCTCTTCTTCGTATTCTTCCATCTTTCTTCTTAATCATACATATTTATTTGTACAGACATATATTTCTGCCTTCCACTTCTTTTTTTAGACCCTTGTGATTTGCTTTCCTTTCCAAAAATAGCTTAGGATCTACTGATTTGGTCTCTTACATAGACATAGATATAGTGAATGAAAAGAAATTTGAGATTAAAATATCAAGGAATTACTAGCATAGAAAAGTTAACTCACTTGGTATGTATTAGTAATTTTTTGATTATTTTTATTATCAAGCACATGCATGTACTTGACTCTTTTTACAGATAATTTTTTTCTTGATTTGTTTTGGAAATGTGTCGCTTGAATTTTACTCGTATTACCTCTTCAACAACTTGTTGGGGTGGTACTAATTATAAAGAGTACAATAAATTTGGTTCAAATTTCTTTACTAGACTGGAAATTTGATATGAACTGGGAAGAGGGTACAAAATAGATAATACTGAAATTGTATCGATACCGAAGTGTGGCTCCAACAAGTCCTGGATTTTAGGTATTTGGAACTTGTACCCATTTTTGGGCAAAATCCGTAACCGATTCAATCTGGTTCAGGATGGTTCAAGATGGTAATTTACCGGTGCACACGTCTGGTAGTACCTACTTGACTCAATCACAAATGATCTGAAGTAGTGATTTATTTACACATGCTTCTACTCATTAATAAACAAGAACGGACAAGTATGAGTAGCCACCACGGTTCAAAGAAGTGGCCGAAATCTTGGCCACTTAGTTTGGTCACAAATTGTAAGTTCAAGCATTATTAATGTAAAGGTTGTGTATAGGCGAAGATGATTCAAGGATAAATAACAGTGTAATGGGAAATCTAGGATAATTAACGGCATAATGGAGAATTCATGGAGAAATAACGGTGTAATAGAAAATCAACAAAAATGAGACATAATAATAATAATAGTTATATTTAACAATAGGAGTCTTTTTGCGGAATGAAGGGAGTTTTAGTAAATATGTATATTTACCTAACAACTTGTCAAAAAAATAAAATAATAACTAACTTTTAATTACTGTATTTATGTACTTTTTGGTTTTAGGAACTTATTGTCCAGTTATTAACTTATTATGCAATATAACATTAGACAAGTATGCAAGATGGGACAATGCTACATGTTCTTGTGTTTATTTAATTAATCTATGTTATTATTATTATTATTATTATTATTATTATTATTATTATTATTTTTAAATTGAAGTCCCTAACTAGCTTAATGGTGTGTAATGTTCCTCAAATCTCACCCTATAATAATAATATCAATTATTTTTACCCATTAAAATACCTTCCTAAACACAAAAGAGAGGTTAGACAATCTGGACATATCCAACAACTTATCACAAAGGGAATGTCTATCCCTAAGTGGCTAAGCCTATTTGGCCCACAAACTGACGCGAACCACCACTTGAAGCATCATCATATGCAAAGATTGAAATCTGAACAAAAGACTTAAAATTAGATCCAGTTTTTAGTTTGCTAAATATGGAATGGACCTTGAGACCTTGTGTTTTCTGAAATTTGGATTTTGTAAGTGGGTTTTCAACTAAAAAAAGTTTTTGTAGGTGGGTGCTTGTCATAGTTTGCTGGTATAAGGGGTGATATAATTTTCGCAAATCCTGTATACATGCGGTAATTCTGACAACTTTTAAATCCAGGTAGTATGATTATTATGCGAGTGTTGATACATATGACGACAAACTTATGCCGGTAAATAACGACGTATGGGGATACATGGAATAGGAGGGAATAAAGAAGGACTCATGCTTTATTATTGTATCTTATCGCTTAGGTTCAACGTTAGTCACAACCCAAATTCGTCATGAAATTAGTTGACATAGAAATTATTTTCCTTATTATGTAGATGTTGTACCTATACATTCCTGGTACTTTAATGGTAGCAAGTCGGCACTTGCTTAATTGCTTTTTTCTGATATAAAAATAATAACAATTATTCGGTCTTTCCTCCATAATGCACTTGTATATTATTAAAACCACCATTAAGGCTATCAATTTCTTATTCTTACTCAAATCCGTTGTAAGACCCATAAGACTTGGTCATCTATTCATCTTCATGATTGCTGCTGCATTGTGTTATGAGACAGTATGTCTTAGTTGCATTATTTTCTCAGGGTCTTGAAGATAAAGCATGGCGAACAAAACAAAGTAGTGTTCAGCTTCTTGGTGCTATGGCTTACTGTGCTCCACAACAGCTGTCTCAATGCCTTCCGAAGATTGTACCGAAGTTGACAGAGGTATATCTTATCATAAACATAACACATTCTTCATAACTGTCAGCTTTGCCTTTCTCTGTAAAACAATATCATGTCTTGATACTGAGATTGCTCTTATAACCACTGCAGGTGTTAACAGATACCCATCCCAAAGTGCAGTCTGCAGGACAGACGGCCCTTCAGCAGGTGATAACTTGTGTTATTAAGATTTTATCACTGCCTACCCATTTCATCTTTGGGTTTAGATTTTTTCTTATGTGCTATTTCTAGGTTGGGAGTGTGATAAAGAATCCTGAAATTTCTGCTCTCGTGCCTACACTTTTAATGGGTCTTACAGATCCTAATGACCATACAAGATTCTCACTTGATATTCTTCTTCAAGTAAGGTTCTGGACTGATAAAATGTCAATTATTTTATGCATTTATACCCTTCCCAAACTCCTTTTTATGAACTGTCTTACTTTTTGATTTATGCAGACGACTTTTATTAATTCAATTGATTCTCCATCACTCGCATTATTGGTACCAATTGTTCATAGAGGACTTCGGGAGAGGAGTGCTGAGACTAAAAAGAAAGCTGCTCAAATTGCTGGAAACATGTGCTCGTTAGTGACAGAACCAAAGGACATGATTCCTTATATTGGGTTACTTCTTCCTGAAATTAAAAAGGTGTCTTTATAACTTCCTATATACATACTAAAAAATGGTATTACTGACACTATTCTAATTAAGGTTGTCCTTTTCCTTTTCCAAATAAAAAGGTTCTTGTGGATCCGATCCCTGAAGTTCGGTCTGTTGCTGCTAGAGCCCTTGGTTCTCTTATTAGAGGAATGGGAGAAGAAAACTTCCCAGATCTTGTCCCATGGCTGTTAGATACTCTTAAATCTGATGGTAGTAATGTTGAACGCTCAGGAGCTGCACAAGGGCTGAGTGAGGTTAGTTACATTTTATATATTTATTTAGTTGCTACATTGGATTTGCTTCCCTTCAAAAAGTCGTTTCTTTTTGCTAATTCTCGACATATATTTGTACTTGATGTACTCAGACCCATGAATTATGAATTATCAATCTCAGTGATTCATTGAAGAAAATGTAAAACATATTTGAAAAATATAACCAAAATTGATGGTGAGGAAAGTAATGCATTTGAGAATGTGGCAGTAGTCATGGCCTCCTAGTTCTATTTCGTTCAAAGTTAGTTGATTTTTCAGAATGAATCGTTGCTTGGTTTTAATATACTATCACACAAACTGGAATATAATATGTATTTCCGTTAGAGTTGTGCTGGAATCTAATATGTATTATCTGTTAGAGTTGCAGTTAATATTCATTTGGGATTATCAAACAAATTATCGTACATGTTTTTTCAAACTCCCAGTCATTTAGGCCGGAAAAGGTGAGGTCTACTAATGGTCCTGATTTGAATCATTAATTGCTTTGTAACTCGATCTAATGATGATATTATTACAGACTCTAGTCACTTGTTTGTGCAAAGTTATGGTTAACCATGGTCCTGATAAGAATGCTTACTGCATAGTCACTTATCTTACTGCATGGTCCTGATTCGGCTCAATCTGAATATCGCGTAATTAGAACAGTTTGACATGACCATAGTTCCTGCTTGAGGAGGTGCTGCACTTCTAGTAACTAGGGAACTAGCTTCAATAGTGCGTTTGACTTGCTAGAAGTGCAGTTCAGGTTTTTATTTTTTTGTCAAGTAAAAGGGCGTTTCAGTTATTCAGAAGCATGTCATCAATTTGTTCAATGGTAATTGAGGTTGCTTTGTAGCTACTGTGATTTGATTGACTCGGAAGCTTTCAAATTACTTTCAAGTACAACCAAAACCTTGTACATGCATTGAGATTTTCTTGTCGAGAAAGATTACACTCCTTAAGATAGTGTAATAATTCAAATATGTTTGTTTTTAGATTTAAAATTGTAGCCATGAATATATATTCTGATAATTGACCATAGAATGTTAAATATAATTCTTTTTCCTATTATGGGTCTCCCAGAGGAATGACTATTCCACTAATCTATCTTGGGTTATTTCTCGTCCACCTTTTCTCTAGTAATCTATTTGTTTTATCTATTTTTTTGGTGGTTTAAAAAAAGGGATATATGGAAATTACCTGAAATCTTAATATCAGTTCAATTAAGCTGGAAATATTTGAGGGATTATAGTATTGATTTTAATCATTAAACCAATAAGCAAGAGAAATATATCATGTTGTAGAGTACTATTGATTTCTCTTTCAAAGTAAATAACTCATCTGTGTAGAAAGAAAATGTTGCATACTACATATTAAAGATAGTTTCTTTATATAATTTATGTATTACATCATTAAAGGGTCAATGTTGCTAATGTGGATTATAGCTCCCTTACAGCCTACTACTCAGTATGATGAGATACATTTAAGACGCAAATTTTTTTATAAAACCATATTTATTCCAGTATGATGAGTTACATTCTGCTAAACATATGAAATTGGTGGGAGTAAGATTTTGTTTTGTTGTATTTGTCATTTAGTTAAAACAGTGGTTCTTTGTTTAGGTATTTTCTGCACTAGGAACTGAGTACTTTGAGCACATTCTTCCTGATATCATCCGGAACTGTTCTCATCAAAAAGCAACTGTCCGTGATGGTTATTTGACGCTTTTCAAGGTGAACACTGATGAAGTTACTGATTTTTGTATGTTTTGGAAGGTTTGGTTTTGTAATTCTGTTGAATTTTCGCGTTCTTAAATGAATTTCTTTCTGCAGTATCTACCTAGGTCATTAGGTGTCCAATTCCAGAACTATTTGCAGCAGGTGCTGCCTGCTATCTTAGATGGTAATCATTAGTTTTTCTCCTTTCCTTTTGTATCGGTGTGTAGTTATGCTTTTTATGGCATATGTATTCATGAGTTCATTCTTTTTCTAGACTTACTTCACCTTTGTTTATTCCAAGCTTGAGTATAAAATGTCTTCCTATTTATCTTACAGGTCTTGCTGACGAGAATGAATCAGTACGTGAGGCAGCACTCAGTGCTGGGCATGTCTTGGTTGAGCATTATGCAACCACGTATGTTCACTTTCAGTTGAATGCTTATGGTGTTGATACATCTCACAATGCTTGAATTTCAGTTTTATATACTTGTTATTAAAAAAATCTCATCCCAAGGAGTAATTCAGAATTTTAATGATGATTGCAGAAACTTCCCCAATTAATATATTGATTATGATAAATTTTTTTTTTAAAATATAGTTTTTCAATAATTGGGAAGTTAAGATTTCAATTTTTGTAGTACAATTGGTTTATATGCGTGTTAGGACAATGTTTACTTTGTGTGATGAGTTTATATATGCTCGTTTTTGTACATACCAGGTCTTTGCCTCTACTTCTTCCAGCTGTAGAGGATGGTATTTTCAATGACAATTGGCGTATCCGACAAAGTTCTGTGGAATTGTTAGGTGACCTCTTGTTTAAGGTATTTTTTCCTTGTCTATTCTAATATGTCTCCACTGAGAACTAGAAAACACAGACTTTTCCACAAGTCTAATGTGTTCATGTTTGGTATTTAGATTCACAAGCACTTTCAATAATGTACGCGCGCACACATATTTTCAAATTTCACGTGTCCATCAGATCTTAAAATTTTCCATGTTGAAAATTTTTTGACGAAAAAATCTTTAAACTTGTTCGTAAAACCTGAGGCATGAATTTGTTCTACAATTTTGAAGGAAATTTTGTTGTTAGAAACAAGAAAAATGTTTGCTACAACAAACTAAAGGAAAATGCTACTTGAAGTCGCAGGCGTAGGAGGATGGAATAATCATTGTGATTTACATGTGTATTATATGTGTTTGTCTGGGAGGGCTCCAGGTGCAAGAATAAGAACCATTACACCTATTTAAAGTCATAAGTGAAAATGATGTCATAAGAATACGAACCGTTATACCTTGTTTACAACTTCACTCCAGTCACTAGCCCAGCCTTTGGCATCCTCCTCCTTGGGGCTAGAAAAGAAACCTCAGTCTTTAAGGAATTGGCTTCAAGTCTACATATCTTTTCGAATTGTTCTAGCACAGATTGCATTTTCATGGTCGTCAGCACTTCCTTCTTTCTGTAATACTAAATATGCCACTCTCAAAAGAACTAGCAGCAAATCCTTCAATCAACGAGCCTACTGACAACGTAGGAATGGCTGTGGGATCCTGATGATTGCCACCAAAAAATGTGATATCTAAACCAGAAACATGGTTTTGGACCATACATTCAAAGTAGCACATATGGTGTATAAAAAGTTTGTATACATATATACCTACATGTGCATGCATATTAAGAGGTAAGTATATATCTTACAATTGTAAGTTCTTATTAAGCATTGCATAATGTACAAATCTTACATTGTTACAAACTAACAAATTGATATTAAATAAACTTTTTGCAAAGTATAATTTTTATATGAATATTCTTTTTATTTTATTAGAGTATCTTCAACTTGTCAATGTTAGACTATTCAATTTTGTTACATTTTTTTGATGAGTAACCATGTTGGACTTGTTATGTCTCAATGCCTTTATCATTTTGTATCTTTCCCGCATCGTCTATGCATGTCCCTGTTTCATATGTTTAGAGGCTTGTCTGATTTTAATATGAGATTTTCCATTTGATCCAGGTTGCTGGAACTTCTGGAAAAGCACTTCTTGAGGGTGGTAGTGATGATGAAGGTTCTAGTACTGAAGCACATGGACGTGCTATCATTGAGATACTTGGAAAGGACAAACGTAATGAGGTGCTTGCTGCATTATATATGGTTCGAACTGATGTCAGCTTAACTGTACGCCAGGTAAGAGGCTGTAAATTAGTTACTAGTACTGCTTCATTTAAATGGCTCTTTGTGACTGCAAATAAATTTGTAATATTTGAACTAATTCTTCTTCTTCTCTCTCTCTTTCTCACACACACACACACACACACACACATCAGTCGGCATTGCATGTCTGGAAGACCATAGTTGCTAACACTCCGAAAACTCTAAAGGAAATAATGCCGGTTTTAATGAATACATTAATTTCTTCTCTGGCATCCTCCTCCTCCGAGAGGCGACAGGTCTGCATTTCTGTTCGAGCAATTCTTTATGGCTTTAGTTAAATATCTATTAGAACATATAGACATGTTCTTCATGTATTTTCAGGTTGCTGGACGATCATTGGGGGAGCTGGTTAGGAAGCTAGGGGAGAGAGTGCTTCCTTTGATTATTCCTATTTTATCAAAGGGGCTGAAGGATTCTAATCCTAGCAGACGACAAGTGAGTTCTCTACCTTGCAATATATTTGCTGGATGTCAATTTATTTGCAAGAGATTTTACAGACTTGTGATGAAGACTTTTCAAATACCTTATTATGACTTTTCAAATACACTGATTACTCTTCAATGTAAGTTGATATATATTTTTTGCTAAATAAGTCCTTATTTAATATTTTTTTGAAAGTTTTAAGTATGCTGGAAGCATTTACTCTTTATGTGAAGCTGTTGAACCAGGTAACGGAAAATAGGTAAATAGAAGAATAAATGCCTCTATCCTCTGGCCATACTCTTCTAATAACTAAGCTTTTCATCACAAGTTTGGAACTTTTGAAAACTAGTTGGGCAATGTTTGTTTTCAAGTAGTTTCTTGTAGAAAAGGTGTGGAGAAGAAGATTAATTATGGACTTCTTGTGTGAATCAGTCATGAGTTTCATGACCTGTTTCGAAGAATGTAACACTAGCGGTCTTATTACTTTGTTCTCTCTCTCTCTCTATATATATATATGTGTGTGTGTGTTATTATTTTGTTGTCTCTCCATCTCTCTCTCTATATATATACACATACATACATGATAGTGGGGCACACAGCATGTGTGTGCAATATGAATTATATATAAATGGGAAACAATTAGAGATGTTACTACAAAAAACTCATTAAATGAAAAATTGAATAAAAATTGGCATGAGGATTAAGAATGAACAAAATCTTTGAAGGATGCATACCTAATGATGGCGTTTTAGTTCTCCCATGATTTTTACGAGTTTGGAGACAAATAAGTTGGAATGGATGCCTCTAGATGAATGAGAAAATATGCAGATGGGTGGGTGAAAAAAAAAAGGAAAAAAAGTCGCATTCTCTGTTTCTGTATTTGATAAATCTTTAAAAAATTCTTGATAACTCTCACTAACTATTACCGGAGATAAAGTTGGAAAGGGGTAGCTACTACTCAGTAGATTTCAGCAAATTGATAGTAAATTACTATTTTTATTATGTTTTTTTAAAACTTTTTTTGAAGTTACGTGTTAAATCATTTTTTCGTCACTGAATTGGGGTCGAAATTACAAAAGCATCACTGAACTACTTTTTTTACCAAACGACTCATTGAACTCATTTTTTTAAAACGTGAGTTTGACTTTTAACAGAATTCTCAACAAGGAGAGAGAAAAATGAGTTGGTGAAGTGAATATGACAAATACGGGTGATTTTGATGTTGATGAGGAGAGAGAGTGTGGTTAACCATAACCAACCTTTCTTCTTCCCCCACCACCAGCCCACCTGGAACCTCACAACCTCCACCATCACTACCATTCCTCTACCCCAGCCACCAATCCTCCACCTAAAACTTTTCTCACTAAACCCAAATTAGATACATAAACTCATGCCATCGAATCTCTAACCCAGGCATTTAAGAAGTGGTAATCAAGAAATCAAAATAATACCATCATTGAAATTTGAGAGAAACTCGTAAATTTCTAATTACAAACCCAACCATATAAATCCATTACCACTGTCAAAGAACCACCGCTAATTGCAAAGAAAACTCACCATAAGAATAATTAAGTCTCTAGATCGATGAACAAAAACTTCAAAGAGAAAATCTTTGTAACTGCAATTAATCGAATTGAAACAACAAATTGTTGTAAGGGAATGTTTATAGAGTTGATTTTGAGCACAATGAAGAAATTGGCTAAAAATTACCTCTGCGTTGAGCAGTTCGCTATCACACTTTTGAGGTGAGATTTGATCATCATTTTGAGCTTTTTATTGTTGATTTTGGTCTAATTCTACTCGAAATTTGTTGGGGGAGCACAACCCAGTCATTTTCAGGCTCTATTGAAATGATTTGATGGGGTTTGAATCAATTTTTAGGTTTTTTTGGAGTTTTGTGATTTAGCAGAATTTCTGAGTTTTGGGGTTGATTGGAAGATGATTTGATGATGTTTAACCTCCTAATCTTTTCGAAATTGATCAAGGGACGAAGCCCAGTGGATAAGTAACCCAATCAAAAGGATTTGAGATAGAATTTTCAAGTAATGTCACTACTTTTGTGAAACAGAGCATAATTTGTGTGATATTTAGATTTTGAGGGTGCTTTTAGAGTGTTTTTAGTTTGTTTCATGTATTCCAATGATGTTAAGTTGGTGGTGGTTCGATAGTGACGTCAAAGGTGTTGGTGGTGTGGCTGTGTGGTTGAGAGTTACGATGTTGTTGGTGGAGGTAGGCGGAGATAGTGGCACTAGGTGAAGATGACGGCAGAGAAGAGAAAAAATAATTATTTAGAATTTTGTGACTCTAATTTGGGACAATCTTATTTGTTTTTCTCTGAATTTGGACCGAGTTATCCACATAGACATTGCCACACAGAGCATCCGTTAAATATTTAACGGATTAGGTGAAATATTAAACTTTTGTAAAAAAAATAAGGTTCAGTGAGTTGACTGGTAAAAAAAGTAGCTCAGTGATGATTTTGTAAAAACAACCTCAGTTTAGTGGGGAAAAATATATTGAACCCTTAAAGTTACATGTGTGTTGATCTGTATCTGTCTATCTACTTATCAGGTAATTCTAACATTTCTGGAATACTTTTTTTAGCGTTCTTCAAATTTTTACGATTATAATATTAAATATTGTTTCTTTATCCCCTTTGTTCTCTCTTAAATATAAAAATTAGTAGTTTGATGGTTTTGAGAAGCTTTTGAAATTTTATTATTAATAAAAATTAGCTGTTTTGGAAAAGTGATTTTATATCTGGACATCTTACTCCTATGGGCTTTCTTGCCTTTCTTCTTCTTTTGTTATGTACCTTGACTTTTTTATTTTCACCTGGTTTACAGGGCGTTTGCATTGGTCTGAGTGAAGTAATGGCCAGTGCTGGTAAGAGTCAGTTGTTGAGTTTCATGGATGACCTGATCCCTACAATTCGAACAGCGCTTTGTGATAGGTTTGTTAATTACGTGCCGTGTGATTGCTTTGTACACAGCTATTGTCTTTCCCAGTATGACAACATATTTGTTATTTTGTTTCTTTTCCAGTACGCCGGAGGTCCGCGAGTCTGCGGGATTAGCATTCAGTACACTCTACAAGGTATTCTTTTCTATTATCAGACACTAATTATATATACATATATATATATATATATATTTATATATATATATTTGTAGAAGTATATTTTTGATATGTTATTTTACAAGTAAAATAACTAATAAATTGTCATAATATAGAGCGCAGGAATGCAAGCAATTGATGAAATTGTCCCAACACTTATGCATGCTTTGGAAAATGATCAAATGTCTGATACTGCACTTGATGGCCTTAAACAAATTTTAAGGTAAGATGTTATAACATCTTATTAATTTTTATCATTTTACTATTTTTCAGTGCTAAAATTTCTCTGTTATTATTTTTAGTGTCAGGACTACAGCTGTCTTGCCGCATATCTTGCCCAAGCTTGTCCAACTTCCTCTTTCGTATGTGTTTATAATATTCATTTATATATCCAAGCCTCTGTTTATTTTTTGGTGAGTTCTGTTACTTCTGATTCATTGATAACTTTGTTTGTGCCTCCAGTGCCTTCAATGCACATGCTTTGGGTGCTTTAGCAGAGGTTGCAGGGCCTGGTCTTGACTCCCACCTTGGTATTGTGCTTCCTGCTTTACTTGCTGCAATGGGTAATAGCGACCTGGTATGTACTTGTATGCATATATCCCTTCTGTATACGTGTTTCTTTTCATCCCGTATCAATCTTAATTATGGTATTCCCAAATTTCATCATTATGATGAGCCTCTGACTTGTTGATAATATAGGATGTTCAAAATTTGGCGAAGAAGGCTGCGGAAACTGTTGTCTTGGTCATTGATGAGGAAGGCATCGGGTCTTTACTATCAGAGCTTCTTAAAGGAGTTGGGGATAGTGAGGTTTGATTTCCTTATTTACTCTACAAAGTCACCCCCTTCTCAAAGTAGATTTCTCATACTGTATCCTTTCAGGCTTCAATTAGAAGAAATTCTGCATATCTAATTGGATACTTCTTCAAGAACAGCAAATTGTATTTGGTTGATGAAGCTCCAAATATGATTTCCACCTTGATTATTTTGTTCAGTGATTCTGATTCGGCCACAGTTGTGGTAAGGTTCTAATTTCTCAGTGATGAACTTCATTATGTATCTCTTCTTTGTTGTGCATGTTGTATAACCATGTGTTCAACAGGTTGCTTTGGAGGCATTGTCAAGAGTTATCAGTTCAACTCCCAAAGAAGTTCTGCCTTCATATATCAAAATAGTTCGTGATGCTGTTTCCACATCAAGAGACAAGGAACGGAGAAAGAAAAAGGTTATAAATGCTCTTATATTAGATACGTGATCATTTACGAAATCTGGAAATAACGACCCTTTCATTGGCTCATACTCGATTTATGGGGGGAAATTGAATGGTTTTGGTTAATGTATGTACAGGGAGGTCCAGTTATTGTACCTGGCTTTTGTCTCCCAAGAGCTCTTCAACCACTGCTTCCAATCTTTCTTCAGGTGTGCTTAATATTCAATCTGTCTGTATAACTATCTGTTATTAATCCTATGCTGTTTCATATATCCATTCTCCTTTTGTATTTTAATTTTCTTTTCAAAATAAATGTACAAGGATTTTTTTCTTAAATTAGGCTCAAATTCATGTCTATAGATACTACACTACTAGGAAAAAAACCTTTTCTCTTGTAATCTAATAAAAGTTAAACTTTTCATTACTTTTAGAGCTACAAAATGCAATCAGTAACGAAAATATATTGAAGTTATAAAATCTCTATAGAAAGGAAATTTAATTAGAAAAAATAAAATTACATGGTAGAAACAAACTAAACACAAAATAGAAGAGCTAGTGGAAAGTATCCTCCAATCTTTGTGGATGTCCAAAAAATCAACCCTTCTAATAGCGCAATAATTGCCGTAGCCCAAAAAGAAGCAACGAAAGAAAATTTATCCAAATAGAAAGGCAAAGAAATCGATATAAACACTTTTGCTTTCCTGTCTGTCTAGTGTCTAAATACCCCTAGGAATGGGTTACAAGGTGCATCTCCACAAGATTTCATTTTTTGGAATTGCCAAAACCCCTAATTTCAAGCAGACTCTAGAAAGAAAAAGGGAAATACACATACCCAGTAACAGCTCAATTATTAATTCGATAAACTCCTATCATCCGGACAATGAGGAAATGTTTTATAACAGACTCATAAAACATGTAGTAACAAGGCTGTACAAGTCATCCTGTGTTGCATTAGATCAATAGGTCTATGACAAGTAAGAACATAAGAAACAACATAAGGTGCAAATTTTCAGGGAACCTTGATCTTCCAAATGCAATAATCTAAGGGGAAACTATAGGGGGATTGACTGTGAATAATGAATTCAATGGACTTATCTGGGCCTGGGAAACTATTAGGAGAGTTTGAAGAACAAGATCACCTATATCGGGAAAAAAGAAGAGAAAAGAAAAGAAGCTAAGGAGCACCATAAGAAAGGTTAAACCCTCAACCTCTCAATCATTTTGATTTTGAAAATATGTGGAAATTCCAAGCAAATGTCCAACTTCTCGAACAACAGAGAAAGATCCGAAAGCGTTTTGTATAGAAGAATGTTAAAACATTATAGGCATTATGCATAGAAGAAAGTAAAATTTTTTTCTACCATTTTGCATAGAAGAAATTCAAAACATTCTAGGGAAGCTAATATTTTATCCTTACGTGCGAGTATAAATCTCTTTTACATGACATTATCTGTCCTTCAATTTTTTATCACATCAAAACATATTTTATCCTTATGTGCGATATATAAATCTTATGTATGTGACATTGTTTGTCATTATTTTTTTTCCTTATAGGGAGAAATGTCTTTTGATTTATTATTGAGGCCTTTATTACTTTACCAATGCTTCTGCACTTTACCAAGTGTTTAGATTCTTATTGCAATTGATATTTTAGGGGTTGATAAGTGGCTCAGCTGAACTAAGGGAGCAGGCAGCCTTGGGTTTAGGGGAGTTAATTGAAGTGACAAGTGAACAAGCTTTGAAGGAGTTTGTCATTCCCATTACAGGGTATGTACACCGAACATAATTAGATGCACAGATAGTTCTTTATGTACGACATTTGGATTTTGATTAAATTTTCTTTGCTTATTTTTCTATGAATTACTTGGCTTTCGAAAGCACGATTGCTCCCTGTGGCAGACACTGTTATAGTTAATTGGTCCTCTATTTGTCTAATTAATTTAAGGTTTCCCTACTGCTGCTGCTGCTGCTGCTTTTGTTATAGTAGGTTTGATGTGATATGCAATTGAATTTTCATTATTTTTTGGTGTTCTTTTATATCAAATGTCTTAATTTTATACCAATTGACATCTAATGATGCAGCGAGAGCTGCTACTTAGAGAGAGATACTTGAGAAACCTCTGAGTAATTTGTGTTGATATTAGGTAGATGCACTTTTTAAGTGATCTTTGTCTTTTTTTCCATGGTCAGGGTAGTTGGACTTCTTGCCTCCTCTGCATCTTGTATTATATATCTACACTATAAATGAATTTCATTTATTATTTAACAAACTTTAGAAACTGAAATAAAAGCTGACATGAACTGTTAATATTAGAGGAAAAAACTGATATACTATTCAAGTTCTCCATAAGCTAATGCCTTATTGGTATATTGGCTTTTTTAGCTTCTAAAGTCAACTAGACAACCTACCCTGAATAAGGTCTATAGTTCCAAAGCTATTTTAGACAAATAGATAACATGGCAGAATTCAATAAAAACTTTACTCTGATAATAATTCTGAAAATTCTTGAACAACCTATGAACTTTAAAAGACCCCTTCAGAAAACTCTACCACACAGGAACTTCGAAAGACAATAACTTCAAAGAAATTCATAATTCAATGCAGAAGCTTCTGTACTGCTGCATCAAGCCATCAACTAGCCTATTAGTTTAGTTCAGATTTTGCCACATGCATATAAAAGTTGTGTCCCTGCTTCATATATTTATTTTACTGCTTTCCATTCATGTTCCTTGCCAAGGATAGTTTTCTTTCTTTTATGATCAATCATTGAGCATTAAGTGGTACTCCTCAGGAGGTTATGTAAAATTTCAAATTGTTAAATGGTTTACTTTATAAATTTGGAAACCTTGTATGAAATATTCTACATTTTTTTCGGTCTGTACAACCACTATGCAAGACTGCTTAAATTTTTCCTTTGAAGGGGTAGTGTTGATCTATACATGTGTGCACGTGTGCGTGCACATATGAAGGTTAGTGATCATTCTCATCCTTCTTGGTTTCATGTTCTTGAAAGCTTTCAGCTTTGTCCCAAGGGTAACTGACCATGTTTGTGACCAAGATTTAATTTACCTTCTACCGTGTTGTATTTCATGCGAAAAAGGAATTCACATGACTTGTTACATAACTTGTGTACTTAAGCGGACCAAATTATTATGTTTAGGGTTAAATGCAAAATTTTTAACTGTACGGATGTTAAGAGTATGAAAAATAGGAGGGCTCATAAAGTTTTAATTGATTTGGTGATATGGAAGCCAAAAGAATCAACTAATCCGAGCCTTTGAAACTGTATTGATTTTCCTATGTTATGATAAAGGTTCTCTGCATATACAAGTACAATGCATGAAGTTCGAATTGATTTGGTGATATGGAAGCCAAGGTCTTAATCCTAAAAATCTACAAATCTGAGCCTTCAGCCTTTGAAAATTGTATTGATATGCCTATGTTATGATAAAGATTCTCTACATGTTCAACTACAATGAAAATTTACAGACCTTCCTATTTTTTCATGTTCTTTTCATCTGTATGGTTGAAATTTTTTAATTTGATCCTAAACACAACAATTTGTTCTACTTCAGACTTGAGTACGCAAGTTACATATTAGGTCATGTAATATACTCCTGACTAATAGCTATATATCTATATCTATATATATATATATCTATATCTATATATATATATATTTATATCTATATATATATATAGTTTAGTGATCTCTCCCATCTTTGTTTCATGATCTTGATATCATATGAACTTGGTCTCAAGATTAAGTTATCATACATGTTTATAGCTGATTAACATTTAGAAAATACTTATTCCACTTGTCATCCTTGGAAATTTACTCTTGGTTGGTCTGCTGACGTGGTTCACCAAATTTTTTATTTTTATTTATACTACAGTCCTCTAATTCGGATTATCGGCGACCGGTTCCCATGGCAAGTGAAGAGTGCAATTTTATCGACTTTGAGCATCATGATACGAAAGGGTGGTATAGCCCTTAAACCGTTTCTTCCACAGCTTCAAACAACATTTATCAAATGTTTACAGGACAACACCAGGTCAGTTTATAAAACTCTCTCTGTTCCATAATCAGTCTCCTTTGAGTTTGCAGTTTTTGGATTCCAAAGCATGTGTGCCTTCAAAGTCAGAAACTTTTGAATAAAATGGGATCCATTGTGCAGGTATAGTACATTATTAAAGTAAAATAGTGTGTCCATTTTGCGAGTCAAATGCATCTTCCAAGCATTAAATGAGTTCCATTGTGTTTGTAAAATGAGAGCCAGTGTGCAAACTAAAGCACTTTTAATCAATAAAATATATGTTTACTTTAGGGAGCACTATTTCCACGTGTGTTTTTGATATTTCCACATGATTCCTTCTCACATGAAGGTGGGACCCACTGTATGCTAATGTGAGAGAGGACCGTGTGGAAATATCAAGAATACATGTGGAAATATCAGTTCCCTTACTTTATTAGTGTGAAGTAACTAAAACAGACATTTATTCAGTTCAGAGACAATATATAGTTTGGCATTTTGTTCTGTCTGAAACATCTCTACCTACATACATTGCTCATTCTAAACTTATCTGAAAAGAGAAGACGGGAGGGGACAGTTCAAGTTACTTGTGTTTCTTGTACTAGCTTTTGATAGTAAGTTGTTGTCTCATACTTATGCAAGCACCACCAATGCAGGACTGTACGTTCAAGTGCTGCCCTTGCACTTGGGAAGCTTAGTGCACTCAGTACGAGAGTTGACCCATTAGTTAGCGATCTTCTATCCAGTTTGCAGGTGATGCTTGTTGATTTTCATCAGTGGGTTCCCATTGACTTAACAGCTAAATAATTGAAAAGTGGTGAATTGTAAAACACAGGCATCAGATGGTGGAGTTCGTGAGACTGTTTTGACTGCTTTGAAAGGTGTAGTCAAACATGCTGGCAAGAGTGTGAGTGCTGCTGTTAGAACACGTGTATACACTCTCCTGAAGGATTTAATTTGCAATGACAATGACCAAATTCGAAGTTCCGCTGCAAGAATATTGGGCATCATATCACAGGTTTGTGCATATATCATACAAATAGTTATGTTTTAATACATTCATTCCAATAAGAATTTTGACAGCTCTGGTAAATGTTGCTGTTGTGGTTCAAAAATTGAGCAACTGATGATTAAGATTGGTGCGAAGTATTTGTTTCTCTTCATATAAAAAGCTTCCAATATCTTATAAACCATAATCTCCATTGTTGGTTAGTTGAGCTGAAATTAGGTTTGTGCTTAACGCAAAATTTTAATCTGATTGATTCCTCATAGTCTTTATGTTTGTTATGGCAGTACTTGGAAAATGATCAATTTCATGAACTACTGGGGGAGCTTTCAAATTCGGCCTCGTCTCCTGACTTCTCTGCTAGACATGGCTCAATGCTTACCATATCTTCCATACTGAGGCACAATCCTTCCATGTTTTGTGCATGCCCCTTGTTCTCAGAGATTGTGGACTGCCTCAAAGATGCCTCAGATGATGAAAAGGTCCTACTCTTACTCGAACTATATTTGATTGTTTGCAACTGGATGATTTCTGACGCACGTTTTTATATAGTTCCCAGTTCGTGAAGCGTCAACAAAAGCATTAGGGAGGCTTTTACTCCATCTAACTGTGTGTGATCCTTCAAAAACCACTGCACACTCGGAAATTCTTCCATCTATTGTATCGGTACTTCAGGATGACTCTAGTGAAGTTAGAAGAAGGGCATTATCAGTACTAAAAGCAGTGGCAAAAGTATGTTCTTGATCATTTGTCCATTCTATTTTACGTATTATTGCTTAATATCTTATTAATATTCATTTTTTTCTTTTAAAAAAACTATCTTGGTATATGACATTGGGAATTTTATGCCAGGCCAATCCTGCTGCTACTATGAGTCATATTACAGTATTGGGTCCTCTACTTGCTGACTGTTTAAAGGATGGAAGTACTCCTGTTAGACTCACTGCAGAGAGATGCCTTTTGCATGTCTTCCAATTAACAAAAGGTTATTTTACTTTTTTCTTTTTTCCCCTTCCTATACTTATTATGTGGCACATGTCAGCTATTAACTTTTGAATTTTAGGTTGATGCGTAATTATAGATTTCTGCAATTTTCCTTTTTTTAAAGAAAATATTTTAATTAGGAAAGACAAATTAGAAAATGATTAGGAAGGATGAAAAATCCACCTAAACTATGAAAGGAGAATATACAAAGCTTTCTGCAAGTAATTTGATGGTTCCAAAAGGGAAACTCGTTCCTACTATTAAATGGAATCCTTTCATTTAATTGTAGACAATTTTTAAATTTTAAATTCTCCAATTTATGTTTTCCAGGGGCAGAGAATGTTCAAGCTGCACAAAAATTCATCACAGGCTTAGAAGCAAGACGAATTTCAAAGTTTCCCGAATATAGGTATATCATAATAGGTTTTATTTGTTTAAATTATCACTACATGTAGATATCGTTTAATAATTCGAATACATGTTTTCAAAATGGTCAACAATATCTCCAATTTAAGTAAAGTGATAGCCACAAGTTTCACATGTTTTTATACGTTTCAACTAGTGTCAATGATATGTCTATGGAAGGTTAAATAATCTTCAGAAATGATCATTTTTTATATAAAAGGTTTATCAACTTTCCTGGCACCTTGGCAGTTGGAGTCTTGGCCCAGTTCGAAGGAACAGTTAGCTCAATAAGGATTTGACGCGAATCACTTATCTTTCATTATAATTTTAATGAACTTGGTTGTTTATACATTTTATTATACTCGTTTACTCAAATTGTGTATTATATATATACATATATATTTATATTTATATGTATAATATCTTGCAGATAAAATAATAAATGCCCATTTTGTCACTTTTTGTAGATATGAAGTTACTGTTAAAATGTGACCTTATAAGGAGTATGTATTAAGGGCAGGTTCTTACCCTCTTTCTCTCTCGCATAGTCTCGCTCATAAATTTAGTAACTCTACCAGTATAGAAATATGGACAGAGATTGAAGCTGCTTCAACTAGATTGGCAGAGTTATACAGAGTTGATTTATTGGGTCAGGAGCTCATTCTGTGATAATATTATTCTATGATTAGAGGGGGTGGCCCAGGTTGCAACTAATGGGACAGTAATTATTATGGTGGTGGTGGTGGTCTTTTGTGCTGGTAAAGCTAGAAGGAAATTTAGGTGAAAGAAATGGACAGGGATTAGTTTGGTGCTCTGATCCTCACATATATTATATTTTCTTTACAGAGAGAGATGTGTGTGTGACAGTACTATCCCATGCAATGTTCGAAAAAGCTAAAAGCGGTACGAAGTGTTTTTCTCCGGACAAGGCGAGGCGTAAGGCTCGATTTGAAAACATATGTTATTGATAAATATTGATTATGTACAAATTTTGTGGTTATGAATAATTTAGAGAAAAAGATTCAGTTATCAACATTCGACTCTGTCTAGTTATCAACACAAGAAATGTTTTTTTTTCTCGTTCTAGGAACTTAAGTGCAGGAAATATAAAGAAATAGGGGCTGAACTGAAACTTCTAAAACTTCAGGTGCTAAAATGAAAGAAAATAAAACTATAGGGGCTGATATGTAAAATTTTAGGGGCTATTTTGAAATTAAAAAAACTTTTGGACTAAAATAAAAATTTATAAAGACTATAGGGTATCTAACTGTAATTATCCTTAACCTTAAGATATTTAATGAGTATTAGTATATATACAGTAATGTTATTAGTACTGTAGTCTATATATATATATACTAATATGCATATGATATATTATATATATATATATATATATATATATTTAATTGTAATAGAAAAACAGAGAAAGATGAAAACGAAAAAGACCAACTGTCGAGAAGAAGAAAAGAAGAAAAGAAGAAAAGAAGAAAAAGAAGAGAAGAAGCAGAAGAAGAGAGCGTACCTGACAGGCGAGAGAGATCTGAAGCAGAAGAAGAGAACTGCTGAACTTGAAGTGTCTTAGGGTTTTTTTTTAAAGTCAAACCAAGCCCAAGCCTTGATGGGCCTCGAGGCGATTCGCACTGAGGTGTAAGCCTCAGACAAATGATACGCTAGCCTCTGTTTTTCCCTTTGAGGCTTAAGCCTCGCCTTAGCAACCATATGCCTCGCAATGACGCGCGCCTTGACGCGCGCGCCTTGATCGCCATTTCGAACAATGGTCCCATGAGGGTTGGTGGCTAAAGGACTTGCCATAATGTACTGCAAAGGTTTGCCAATTGGCCAATGGAATGGTTGAGAAGAGCTTATGTGGCTTGAGTTTAGGGAAGTAGTATGTTGCAGTTCATCCATTTTTGGGTTTCTATTTACTGGTGGTATCTTCGACATACTTTGGTTATTCTACCTTTTTGTTCTTTTTCTTGTTCCTCTTCTCCCTTTAGACGTGGCCTAATGCATTTCAGTCATCTCTTTCTTCCTATTTTCTTCTCTTTCCCTCTCGTTCAACCATATTTCTCCATCTCTTTCTTTATTATTGTATATCCCACTTGTTGAAATGAGGGCTTACTAGATTATAACCGCCCCTAACAAAAGCAAGATAACTACGTCCGTCGAATAGAATAGATTTATGGTAGATGTTATATTAAACAAACCCACCAATCCTCTGCGAAGCACAAGTTGTATGTATGTATGTTTGAAGATCCTGTCATTTAATTATTTAGATAATTAATTCGATGTAATGTAGATATATTCAGCTAGAGCTTTGAGAAGATAATTATTAAAAAGTTAAATTCTTATTGTGTAATTAATTGAATTAATATGTATAGGTTTCTAAAGTCAATTATGAAAACAATTGATTGTGGTGTAGATTTATTTGGTTAGGACAAAAGAAACACGGATATGGGTATATGGGGACACAAGTGCATTATGCGGAGATGCAATGATTCGATAAATCTTATAATACAGGGTTCAGGAGAATTCGACACATATTTATCATTAATATCTAAGGGTCTAGTATTATATATATAATATATATATAGTAAAAGGCATATAAGATAAGTTATCTTAGGTTATTTTCAATATAACATCATTTGATCTTCAACTTGTTATTAATCTAACCGTACGAATGTAATGAGCATGAAAAATATGAGTTATATAAAATTTCGTTTGATTTGAGGCATCAAAGTGTTATTTTTATAATAGTGCAATTAATTTGTATATAAGTATATATTTCTAACAACTCAAATTTTAGTAACTTCTATTGTTATAAAGTTGTTGATGTATAACCTTAAATCAAACGAAATTTTACATAATCTCGTATTTTTCGTGTTCATTACTTCTGTAGTGTTAGATTATTAAGTTGACGATCAAATGATGCTGTATTGAAAGTCACATACGATAACTTATCTTTGGTGAATCTAAGATGTCTTTTACTTGTGTGTGTGTGTGTGTATATATATATATATATATATATATATATATATATAAAATTATTCAACAAAATAAATACTACAAGAGAAAAAAAAAACATACAACAAATAATATAACTTTAATGTTTCTATAAAATGGAAGTGATAAAAATAACAAAACAAACATATATAATTTAGATCACAAAAGGTATAAAGTATTTGAGAATCCCTAAATAGTCCCCTAGAATTGTAGTATCCAAGGCGGAGATACAACAATTTGGCAGAGTAACGAAGAATCTGTGCTTCTTACTTGGGACTATAAGGAGATAGCTATTTGTTATTTTATTTTTATTTCGGTTAAGTAATAAAATTAGTTTATATTGTATTGACAATCTAAATAAAGAATTTTCTTGAAATACTAATTCAAATTGAACTCTGGAATTCAAGTTTTTATGAAATTTAGTTTAGTTATAAAACTTATTTAACAAGTAATCCACTTATTATTACTCCACTAAATTCAAGGCTTAGGTCACTAATTTAATAAGAAATCTTAAATTATATATATCCTATTTGGCGCAACTTTCTTAAAAGAACTTATTCTGGCAATAATTTGCTATATTTGGAAAATAAGCTAAAAAAATATTTAGGGAATAATGCTATGGATCTCAATTTTTGTGTCCAATGTGTTTAAAATAATGTGACATTGAATAAGAGAAATGGTACTTTATGGCACAACCAATTGCAACATATCATTTGAGATACTGATTGAGATACAAAAAAATAAAAATAAAAATCGAGACTCCTATCATTTTCCTTGAAATATCTAATAAGCTATAAGCCGGAAAAACACATACCAGGTTTTTTTTGTTTTGTTTTTCTATTTTTAATTTTTATTTTATTGGGAGCCTTGAAGGTGTGTAGGGAGGATCTTTTTGGAAAGAAAGAAGCTCCTTTGAAATCTCTTCATCTGCAAATAATCATCGATGTAAAAACAAAGATGGGGCTGATCTTTGAATAGGAAAAAGAGTGGAGTACTAAGCTTATAAATTAATTTAAATAATTTGAAAGTAACTGTTACGATCATGTTTTTTTAATTTAAATACTATTTTTGTATTTTTATTTAATATGTAGTTCCTAATTTTATGGTAGAAGTAGTAGTGGGTTTAGAGTTATGTGAATAAGTTTAGTTAGTGGTAAAAGTGGGTTAATTACGTGTATTAGTGGGCAATTTAGTTGTAGGACATTTGATGTATAAATAGGTATCATCAATTAAAATGATAGTATGGAAGAATATTTACAAAAAACTAAAGTTCATCTCTAATGGAGGTCCCGATTTTCCTCGAAGTAAACCACCAAAAGACGAGTTCATGTCAGTATGAAACCGCCATACGAATACATATCAGAAACACTAATTTTTTTAGCTTACTTGTTCAGGAATGGTTTGAGTTGCTCCAAATAAGTTGTGACAAACAGGGTCATAATAATAGAGTATCTAATTAACCTTTATAGAGTTTTTAATTACAGTAATAGAGTGGAGGTTGCACCTATTGATGAGAAGATCTGGGAGAATAGGTTGAGGTGGTTTGTATCCTTGTGTAGACTTATAGATGCACTAGTGAGGAAGAGTGATTTGGTACAAACAGAAAGCAAAAAGAGGGAGAGGGTGACCAAAACTTAATTGGGTAGAAGTAGACGTGAAGATAAATGAGCAAGAGGTGTCACAACCATAGTTGTTAAGGTGCTAAATCGAGGCGAGTTGGTGGCCGACCGCTTAAGCAACTAGTCGACTAAGTGCCCGAGTAGTCGTCCATAAAGCGATAGATTGTTTACAACGTGGATTTTATACATAAAATATACACACATGTATATACATGTATATATTTCAAATTCACAGATACACTAATGACTAAATATAAAAAAATTAGTCAAGTATATTATATATACCAAGTATATACAATTATTATTACAGAACAAGTTATAAACTCAAACATATACTAAAACAAAAATACGCAGATCAATAGAAAAATGTAACTTCAATAGTAAAATAAAAAAATTAAATTACTTATTAAAATATTAAAATTAGGCTTAAATATAATTTACTACCCTAAACTATAAGCTATATTCCACTTCGGTGATCTATCTTTCAATTTTGTCAATTAGATGATTGAACTATTAATTTTTTTCAATTCCAACAAATTGAGCCTGCCACGTAAGAAATTTCTGACCTGACTATCTGGGTGGGGCCATAGGATGCTTATTTGTATTTAAATAATAATATTTTCATTATTTTATTAATTTAAATTATTTGGGTAAGGGTAAATTTGGCAATTCATTTTTTTATCTCCATTAAAACAAAACAAAACAAAACAAAACAAATTGCAGACAAATCTATAAGGAACAAACCCCCAATTTGAAGTCACTCAACAAAATAACCGGTAAACACCATGATTTCCAACCATAAGGTCATGAACCTCATACCATAAAGAACCCCCGGCGAAAAGTCCCTAACAACAACAAAACATCCACAACACAAAGGAGTTGTGAAAATATAGCAAGAAGAAATCCAAACAGCTTAAAACAAATAAAATAGCAGCAACACCGAATCAAGCTAAAAACAGATGGGAAGGATTATGGAATGAGTGGTCGCCTTATAAAATGAAAATAACTACATATACAACTTCTACAGATAGCCGCAATGACAAAACCAGAAAAAACATAGATCAAATACATCTAAGGAAATAATAGTGGCTTGCAAATGCTAAAATTTTTAGCAAACTAATGAAAAAAACATCAACTGAAGGTGAAACTACTAAAAACTTAATTGATAAGCTTCAGAAATGGTAGTAAATGAGACTTGCTAATGCAAAAAACCCCTTTTCGAAAATTTGTTTTAACGCCTGAGGCGACCTCTCTACGATGCCGAAAGGTGAACTTGCGAAGAAGATGAAAAGTTTTTTTGATAAGGATGAGGGTTGATACTATTTCTTTTAGGAGGACGGAGTGGAGGAAGGAGGCGGATCGGTTGTAACGCGGGCTAGCCGACTGGGCGGTTCAATTCCTCCCCGATTCCTATTTTATCTATCTTCCCTTGAAAGAAAGGAGAAATCTCATAAAAGTTTTCACTCAGATCTTGTGGAGAAGAAGAAGCCAACTCATAACTTTTGATATTTTTTAATTAGTCTGAATATATTAAAGTGGTGTGACCATTTTACCCTCTAATAAAATAAAAAATTATATTTTTTACACATCAGCTAGTTATGCCCCACCCATATAGCCGCGTCAGCAATTTCTGACGTGGCAGACTCAATTTGTTGAAATTGAAAAAAATTAATAGTTCAATCATTTAATTGACAAAATTAAAAAGTGGATCACCGAAGTGGAATATGACATATAGTTTAGGGTAATAAATTATATTTAAGCCTTAAAATTATAAGTTAAAACTATTATTGATTATATTAAATAATATTTAATTTCATGAATAATAAATTAAATATATTTTAATATAAATAAGATGTTATATTATACTAATATAATAAAACAAAATACATAACAAAAAAATATAATACTAATTTATTATGCTACTTAACTGAAGTACTGAACTACTGATATAATATTAATATTAATTTAGCATGTATATAATATACTATTAATATAAACTATGTGATGTAATTTACTGTATACATAATTTATTATACTTGCTATCATTTAGTAGTAAACAACTAGTTTGGTAGTGGATTACAACAAGTAAACCCATTCAGATTTATCTCTCTTCCTCATAAACTACCACCGTTAATGTCACAACGATCATTTTCTCGGAAGAGGAGAACCAAACAAAGTCTAACAATCGCTCTGTATATCGTCAAATCAGAGCCAAATCAGACGAGAATAACTGAAGAAGATGAGAAGAAGAGGATGTGAAGAAGAGAAGCATACCTGTATATCATGAAGTTGTCGCCGTCGGAGCCGTCGGAGTCCCGTTGCTGGGCTTGATCGATCAATCGATTAGCAGGTTTCGTTTCTCCCTCTCTCGTTTCGTACTCTCGTTTCTCCCTATGTGCTATTTCGAAGTTGGGATTGATAGATTAGGTTCAGTACTTCAAACTATAGTCTTTTCTTTTTACCTTGTTAAGCTTTAGGTCAGACCACACCCGCTACGATCAAGTCGATCACTTCTCCAAATAGTCGTCCTAGTCGTCCAACTCGCTGTCTGGGCGCTCGCCTTTGCTCTCTCCCACCAAGTCGTCCAGACGACTTGCTACTTCGTACCGACTTGACGACTTGATAACCCTGGTCACAACACTGGAGATGACCCTAGATTCATGTAGCTGACCCCAACTAGTTTGGGAATAAGGCTTAGTTGAGTTAACTTGAGAATAGGTAGCTTGAACTGAATAAGTTTTGTTGAGGATTCAGTCAAGCAAGCATGGATGATTATCTAGTAAGGTGTTAATAATTTTAATGACGAAAGGTTTAGCTTCATCCTTAATGTACTCCACAATAGTTAAAACATTGTCTTCTAATATTAATCAAATTCTTCAAACTGGATGTCTTTCAATTTGTATATCTTTGTCCATGAATATTCATGAGATTTTATCTGAAGTGATATGCATACAATCATTTACAATATGGTTTACTTTTCTAATGAAGGTTGAACCAATCTTCATATTATTATTCTGTGGTGCATATTTTAATTCCCAGTTTCTCATCGGCGTGGTATTTTTGATGCAGTGATGACAGTGAAGACAGTGAAAATGACTTATCAAATGGCTGATACATCGTTGGTGCCATGGTTAATTTTTTTTTTTTTTTTTACATCAACAGCTAAAGGTTTTCAAGCTATTTTGGTATTTATAGAAAATGATATACACAGTGAAGTGATTGATAGTTTGATACCCAATTTTTCCATACATGGGTCCGTTTGAATGTAATTGTTTATAAATATGATTTTGACGAGCAATTTTAATCACCGAGGAAGCAAAGGCAGAAGGTCCGATAGCCTTTTTTATGATATGATTCTCTCAATCTATGATGGACATTTAAGCAAGTAGAAGAAAGCTGATAATATTTTAACAATGCACTGATGCCTTATTTCTCGTGTGTTTGAGATTTAAGGTTGATCACGGAGTTTGATCTACCGATTTGGTGGAATCCAATACTGTTATTACATGACTGACTGTAGTTCTGCAAATAGGGGAGTATGAGCGCACACGCTTGTTTTTTGAAATGGATACTTGCAAATTCAAAGTTTGAAACGAAGGAACCATTTGATTATTGAAAATTTTGTAGTCCCTACAATTATGTGGTTTTTTTGATGTTTTGATTTTAGGACTGAAGTGTTTTCTTTTCAGCAAGTTATACCGAGTTCAGTATGAACAGACTTCTTGAATCTTGCAGTAACATTCTCTGATGGGATAGAGTGGTGGTTGCCAACATATCAAACACAAGGCTCAACCGCTAAACGTCAGTGTAGAAAAAAGTAACATAAGAAGGATTTACGCGGAGAAACGTTTTGAAGAGGTTTATTTTTCCTTTTTTGCTGGGAGGTTTGCGGTGGTTATTCTTACCCAATTCTCATTTTATTTAAACTAATATTTGTGGCACATGCGTTGAGTTGAGTGTATTAATTTAAAGATGCAATAAGAATTTATCATATTTAAATGAACAAATTAATAATAAAAAATTAAGTACAAAAGTGTAATATAATCAAACATGCAGGGGCAAAAGAGGAAGGGAATTTGTAATATAGTCTAGAAAAACAGTTATTTTTCCTTCTCTCCTTTAATAAAACTAGTCAACTACACACACTACGGGTGTGATTTAATGTAAAAGAATAAGAGAGAATAAATAAAAAATAACTCTATTTAAGAGAATTAATAGGGGATGAAATGGATAGAAAGGGAAACACAAAGAAGTTTAACTAAATTGTTAACATCAAAAAACAATTGCATTTTCTTCCCGCTTTATATTATAGAGTAGATAGACAAGGAAATCTCACAAATATGAGTAATGAGAAGAAAACATTTTACTCCTTTCAAACCTTTTCTTCGTCGCACTTTTTAAAACAAACAAACATAGTATTAGGTTATTTGACATCGTTAACCAAATTATAATGTGGTGGAAAAAATATTTAATTCATAGGTGATATAATTTATATTATTTATAGGCTTAAATACAGTAAACCTATAACACTTTTCTTTTTTACAGTTTAAACTTAATGTTTCAACTTTAAGACACTAAACAATCTCTTTAAATGCTTATAGATTAGACCTTTTGGTCATCGAATTTGACATTTCTCACCACAATAAGTCACGTGACTTGAATTGAAAGGGTAATAAACTCTTTTAAGGTTATATATCGTTCATATTGACTCCAATATTTTTTTTCCATCACACTAATCACGTGTGCTTTAAGGTTTTTTTAATTTATTTTTATTTTTAATCTAGGAAAAAATTAGTCTTTTAAGATCATAAACATCCAAAATTTGCATGTATTTCTATAAATCAATAAAAATTTGAAATTGGTGGCTAAATTACAAAATCTCATAATTAGGACCTAAGTGGAAGATTGGAAGTACTTAGAATGACCAAAATATGAAAAATTAGATCAAATCAATCATTAGATGCCCTAGGGAACGACACCACCAAGCCTCCACTATAAGATTGGTGGGGACCAAGCCTCCGCTATAATGGTGGCTTGGTGCTTGTATGCTTTCTTTTTACTTTTTTTTTGTTATTTTTTTATAAAAAGAGAATGTTTCTTAGAAGAGAGCATCTTTTTGAGAGCTTTCTTTTAGAAAATACTTTCAAGTGAGCAATTTAGAGAGAAAAATCAAAATTTTAGCAAAGCTCTAACCATTTTTGTACCAATTTGAAGATTCAACAAGGGATTAAAGGTGCAATTAAGGGTAAATCTCCTTCAAAACATTGTTCATCTTCATTTTGCAAGGTCTAATTCTCTTCTTAATAAACTTGTTATATGTATGATTAGGATGTAGAGACGTTGATTTGAGGATTTAAATCTTTATTAGCATGTTTAGCTTAATTTGAATGACTTGTACGTGATTTTGGCGTCATTTGAATCATGTGAGTCTATATTTCATATTTTGATGCTAAATATACTAGGGTAATCTATTTTTTTGGTATTTTGTGACATATAATGTGATCCTAGGTGAATCTAGGGTTTGTGGATGACCCATAAAAACATAGAATTAATCTAGGAAAGAATTGAGCTTAAAAATTGTATAATATCTTGTTAGGTGGAATTTGCATGATTGTGAGCATATGATGATCCCTATGAATCTATATTTGAAGGAATTAGAACCATCTTCACATGATGGACACGAGTTTAAAAATTGTACAACGCCTTGTTGGGTTGATTTTTGCATGGTTGTGAGCTTAAGAGGATGCATAAGGCATTTAAATTCATATTTGAAGGAATTAGAGTCATCTTCCCATCATAGACCTTGGATTATGGCTTGTAAATGGTTATTAGCATTTATAAAAATCATTTATAGGCCTTAAATCTATTTAAGTGGTGTCAAGGCCAGAAATTTTCGCTTTTTCCTATTTGTTCCTACCCTTTGTCTTTTACTATGTTATTTTTATTTATTTAAAGGATGAGATTTAAGAAAAGACCGACATATATGTCGACGATTAAAAAGATTGATTTGAATGATTCAGCCGAATTAGACAGAGCCGCCAGATGATATGAGTTTAAATGGTTGTACCTACTCAACCTGATTTTCAAGGTTTTCGCAATATGGCCCAATATGTGACTCCGTTTAATTGGTCTGGAACCTGAGATTCATAGAGTTTCGGGGGCTTGCTTAAGCGAGGGGAAGGTGTTAGGCACCCCCCGACTTCCGTGAAACACGATTACCGCTACTTTTTCATTCCCTAACCATGAAGTGTGTGTGTGTGTGTGTTTAGTTTTGAAAAATGCGCTTACGTGCTTAGAAAGTAGTGTTGTGCCTCTTTGGACTTATGTACAAAGGGTTTGATTTATAGAAAAGTTCATTTTTTAGAGAAAACATATAAGAGTGATGTTTTGAAAATATGATTTTCAAAACCTTTCGCTTAAATAGGAATCGAGACCCTTTGATACTTCTATTTTAAATGTATTAGACTTTGTTTGATTTTATTGAGATGCAAAGCATCTTTGACAGTATTGAAAACTATTATATACAAGGGTTGGCTCCTTATGGGCATAAAAGTCATCGAAGTGAGCCTGAGCCCCACAAACCACGATTTCACTATTTAGAGGCCTAAAATCCTGATACTGTTTTAAGTCCCAAGATTACATTTACAATGGATTGCAAGCTGATTTTATAACTTAAACCAGTCCATCATGGAAACAAGATCTAGATCAATTGATTGAATCTTTGACCCTGGGGCTTCTAGGCTCACATGCTATCACTTAAAGCTTGTACGATATATATTTAAACATAATATATACATATATCATATAACTTCGCTTAACAAAGGATTTATTGATCAAATCGTTGCACGCAAATAAACAAGCTTCCTGTCTCCTCTAGATATAGATCGTGGTACCCAAATATTTACAAAATTAGAAAGTAAACTAGATCTATCTAGATGTTAGTCATTCTAGCTCAAAATTTTTAGTTTTGCAACTTTTGAACCAGTTAAAAGCTAGATCTGGCTAGATCTAGGATATATCTCGTCAATACACTTTAAATATTAACTATTTACACAAAATGAATGGTTAAAAGCTTAGATCTATTCACAACCAAGCACAGATCTGAGAAGATTTTACATATTTACACGAAATTTGCAAACGAACGACTGAAAGCTTGAAAGAACTTGATTTCAAACAATGAAAAGTTGATATAACAGAGTTTATAGGTATATAAGTGTATGAAATTGAGATTTATAGAGTTTGAGATGAAGCAACGCTCTTTCTCTCCTTAACTCTCAAATTCTCTCTAGAATCTCCTTCTCTCTTTTCCTTCTCTTGAAAAGTGAGCTGGGGGTCTGATATTTAATGACCCGATGAGCCGTGAGTCTACCTACTATAGCCTTCGTCTCGAAGTTTGTTCCCTCGAGCATCGAGCTGTTTGCTAAAACGTCCGTATCTTGCAAACCGAGAATCGTATGGAGGTGTGACATACCTTTCTGGAAAGCTCTTTCCGAGAGCTACACAATGACAAAGGACTTTATCCTTTCCGAATCCAAGAAGATGGATCCATGACCATAATAGCATTCAAGTCTCCGTAGGAAGTCCGTTGACCTGTCTTGCGCAGTTTGCACACGGGATTGCTGCGATGGCTCTTGCGACCTTAACCACAACTGGATGATAATAGTTAATGTTGTGTTATCAAAATTACATTTTTGCCTTCCCAGGGTTGTCTCCAGGGTTGATGTGGCTTTTAACTGTCCCTCGGGGTTATCTCTGGGGTTTGACTGCTGCCAACTCAGTCCTCAAGGCTGTCTTCGAGGATTGATTTGATGTCCCACAGGGCTGTCTCCGGAGTTTGATGATGTAGTCCTTCAGGGTTGTCTCTGGGGTGTAAAAAGATGATTTTGCCCTCATGCATGGTTAATAACAGGAAAACAAAATTTTGAGTGTCTATAAATGACTTTTCATTGAAAGTAATATGCCCTCAAGCCAATCACATTAGATTTGATTAGCATTTACTTTATATAATATTTTTCATTTATTAATAAGAGAATTTATATAATACAAAAGACATTCTTTATCCATGTTAATTAGTTGAATTAATAAATGTGATAAACCCATAGTTTTTAAGTAATGCTTTTAGAATCATGATGTTGATCATGCTAATGAGATCTAAATTCTAGATAGATCTAAAACTAAAATGTTCTGAATCATAATGGATCACTAATGCGGGGTTACTAATTCCGGATAGATTAGTACATATTATGCTTGTTCTGTTGAAGAGGATGATTGATTTCATAATCATTTATGTGGAGACACTAAAGCAAGTATATATGTGATTATTAGAGAATAAGTTCACTGAATGTGATTCGCTTAAAGGAACCCTAATGGAGTTTTATTTGTCTGACAATAGAAGTTCCTATAGTGATAGTTGTACAAGTGATCATTGGACTTGAGATCATCATAGTGCCTTGTTTGTTTTGAATTATACTTTGTCATATTCCTTAATACTTAAAAGTATGTTGTAGGGTATGTTTGGGTATAATAAAGTATACATGGAGGTATGTGAATGATCAACAAAGGATCTATCACTTCCAGTAAAGGGAGAAAATGTCCTATGCGATTTGAAGAATGACAACTCAGAATTCCTTGGCCAAGGTGTAATAAAAATTAGAAAGGAATTTCTAATTTACATTAATCACAATTATGCATTTTGAATTGAAAGTCATATGATTAAACAAATAAGACTTATCAGTAATTCCATGTCTTATGTTTAATCATTATCAGTAATTCCATGTCTTATGTTTAATTGAGACATTGTATGGTAGAAGTATTGAATTGTACGGTAACTATTCACAGAATAGGTTCTTTGTATTCTCTGTGATAATCTATAGATTAAACGTTGAATTCATATTATCCGGATAATCATGATACATTATTTATAAGGTGTTTAAAGAAGTTTAATTCATTATAAATAATATTAGAATAATTCTAATTTATTTATGTAAGACCCCAACTTTTTATAAATAAAATTGAATTTTCTCTATTCATTATCTTGAAATAATAAGAATTTAATTTGATATAATGCTTTGATTATGGGTGAAATGTGCAAATTTTGCAAAATAAGCAAGTGGTTATAAAATATTCATTTTTTGTTGGGAATATTCGTTTTGGTCGTGGATTATTCTTGTTGTCGGAGAATATTCGCACGCATGCCAGGCAGACCATTTCAGGGCCCCATAATGTAATAACTTTCGGATGAAGAAAACGACAAGTTTAAGTTTTTATAAATAATGGCGTAATTATTACCGATAACACTGTTGGAATACCTGGTGGTTAAAATAAGATGATGTCTGGCATGGTTGAAGATACTTACCAGATTGCACATTATTTTTGAATTATTGATTCTTACGTGAAGAAGGCACTACTCAATAATTGTTACAGTAATTACTGTTCAATATTTTATTTTATTGATTCAATAATTGTTGTGTTGATATTTTATATTATTATTATTTGAATAATTGTCATTGCACAATATTTTCCATTATCAGATTAATAATTCATATTATTTGAATAATATTATTAGATAGCATTATTGACAATGTCTAAGGAAGTTCTATCTAGGAAAGGGGTTTGGTCACCTAATTGCGCGCCAGTAAGGAGAAATCCTTATTGGAAAGCCCCCTCTTTCATTGGAACGATCTGGTTGTCATAATTATGATTCTGTAATATTATTTGTGAATAATTAATTATTAATTTATATAATAAGAAAATATTTATTTTATGTGGACATAAATGATTGATAGAAAAATATTTATTTTGTGTGGATATAAATGAAGGAATTAATGTTGAAGTGTTTTATCAGTATTTTGTCAGAATGGAGGTATTAAAAATCGTCCGTATATGGATTTAGGGCATTTTTCGTTTAGAATTTGGAAAAACTTAAATCTACAAAGTTGTAGAGAATTTGATTTCATATGGAATGGACATAAAATTCATATTTTTGTGATAAAACGACTATTTATTATGAATTATTGAAGTTTTTAATTATTGTTTAAATGGTAAAACATTTTGAAAATTTCTAGAATGGGTGGGCCTTGCTTTTGATTGGTGAGAAATGTGCGGAAATTTTATTTCAAAAGTGGTGGGCATGAATAGTAATAAGTAAAGCCATCAGGTAGCAGGTTAGTCTGCTTCGGCGTTCTGGCATTTTCCTATAAATAGGTGCTTTGGTTAGAATTGAAAATCACACCAGAAACACAAGCTTTCTCTCTCTATATTATCGAGTGTATTTTTGTGAGTATTTAGATACTTTGAGAGTTGCTATTCAGTGCAAGTTTCTTTCAACATTTCATCCGATATTCCGATCAGAAGTACTGTTCTTTCGAGGTAAGGGATGTTATTTTCTTAGTAAATGATATTATTTCTTTCAATATCATTATGCTGAAATATTGATATGAATATTATTGTGGAATTTCTACCTTTTTGTGTCGGGGTTATTATTCACGTATATGACACTATTTACGTATACGACACTATTCACGAATACAGCACTACTCACTGAAAAATGAAATTTTTTCATATTTGTCCCAGATGTCTATTATGGTTACTATCTTTGATTGTATCTATGTTTTGATCTCTATTCTTGAATTTTACTCCACTATGATTTATTATGGAGTATTTTTAAACTTGGATTATCTAAAGTACGAATCTCTAATCTTTGTCCTTTTATCTCACTGGATTCGTTCTTTAAAATATTTTTCATCATCCTTAGTCCTTAATGGTGATACTTGATGAATATCTTTGGCCTGTAGTGCAAAGATGATTGATTACTTGATGAATATCTTTGGCCCGTAGTGCAAAGATGGACAGGTGTTGAGATGAACATGACCAACTGGTGATACAAATGAATATCTTTGGCCCATAGTGCAAAGATGAATATTTGATTCAAGATGTATATTGATTGATGTTACAGGGATAAAATATTGATGATGAACTTTTAAGTTCATAGATGATAGTAGATTTCTTTCTCAACTAAACTCTTCTAATGAATTTTTATTTTCGCTGCGAATATTGATCTAAAACTTGGTGTCCATTATATTTTTTCTGATTTGTTGAAGGCTAACGATAATTTGTTATTCATTATCTTAGTCATAATATTCTTTACCGGGCTAGTTGAGCTCACCCTTTTCCTTTTTGTTCCATTTTTTTCTCAGGAAGTGAGAATTTAGCAGGAATGTTTTAGCAGTCCTCACTATTATGTAAAATAGTACATCAATAATTGTAATGAGGACTTTATCTGAGTGTGGATTTTGTCTAAAAAATAATATTTGTATTTAAACTCACAGTTTATGTGTTATCGTATTTTGCACGAAAATTGTATTAATAAAGTTGTAGTTGTTTCTATACCATGTATTTGACGACTCAGAAAGGGTGATGTATACCTATTTTGGGCGCCGCGGTTGTTGGTATCGAGCTTAGGATATGGTCTCTCAAGCGGAGATCGGGAATAAAACTAGGAGGGGAGAGACGAGTAAATCCTTCGGTAGTGTGTCCTACCTAAGCTTATTTATTGGTCGGTCAGAATATAAGGGTATTATGTGGTATGTATTTTTCTTTAACTAACTCTTGTTTTGTGGCAGTATTTGAGAATGGTAGCTGAGAACGTTAACAATGGAGTGTGTGAGACCGTGGAGACACATTTAATCACCAACCAGGAAAACATGCAACAAGAAGGAAATATTCCTCCTGTAAACAACACTACCGAGCAAACGATGAATAATGGGATGTTTAGAAGCTTTTTGCAGTTCATGAAAAATTAGACGAGGGAGACTCGTGTACAAAATATAGGTGAAAATGATAGCAACACACGGTTTGTCACAGCCAAGAAGTTCAAGGAGTTGGGACCACCAGAGTTCTGGGGAAAGCCGAATTCGATTAAGGAGGAAACGTGGGTCAAGCAAATTACCAAGATATTCGATGTCTTGGGATGCACGGAAGAACAGAAGGTTCTATTCGCCACCTTTATGTTCCGTGGTGAGGCAGATTACTGGTGGAAATCTGTGAAGCGTACCCTGCCAGCCGCACTCAACATATCTTGGGAAACATTTCAAAAACTGTTCAATGACAAGTACTTTCCTGAAAGTATTTGTCATATGAAGGAGGTAGAGTTTATTAGACTGGAACAGAATAACATGACGGTGTCCCAGTATGAGGCGAAGTTCGTGGAGTTATCCAAGTTGGCACCATCACATTACCTATTGATCTTATCTATTTAAAGATACTTGCATTTGATGTGATTTTAGGGATTGATTGGTTAACTACTCATCATGCCAAAATTGATTATTTTTGTAAGGTTGTTAGTTTTCATATTCCTAACCAACCTATTATTCGAATTCAAGCAACCAAACCACTAAAGTCAATCACTGTCATATCAAGCCATAAAGCCATTCATTTATTAAAAAATGAATGTCAAGCTTTCTTAGCCCATGTTATGGACTTGAACAAAAACACGTTAGATTTGAATAATATTTCTGTTGTTAGTGAATTTCCTGACGTATTTCCTGAAGAACTTCCTGGTCTACCCCTAGAACGTGAAGTTAAATTCTTTTTGACCTTGAATCGGGTACAAAGCCCATTTCTAAAACCCCATATCGAATGGCTCCTATTGAACTTCAGGAGTTAAAGGTCTAACTGCAGGAGTTGTTAGACATCGGTTTCATTCGTCCTAGTACATCTCCTTGGGGTGCTCCTATTTTATTCGTAAAAAAGAAAGACGAAAGTATGCGACTTTGTAATGACTACTGAGAATTGAACCATGTCACCATCAAGAATAGGTATCCCCTACCTCGCATTGATGGCCTTTTTGACCAGTTGCAAGGAGCACAATTCTTTTCAAAGATCGATCTTCGTTTTAGATATCATCAGCTGAAGATTAAAATTGAGGATATTCCAAAGACTGCCTTCAGAACTCGGTATGGGCATTATGAATTCTTAGTCATGTCTTTTGGATTGACTAATGCTCCTGATGCTTTCATGGATATGATGAACCGTGTGTTCAAGGAATATTTGGATCAGTTCGTTGTTATCTTTATTGATGACATCCTCATCTATTCCAAAAGCCGTGAAGATCATGAGCACCATTTGAAGTTGGTACTTCAAGGGCTTCGTGACAACAAGCTATATGCTAAGCTGAAGAAATGCGAGTTATGGCTTAAGAAAGTAGCATTCCTTGGGCACGTGGTGTCAAAACATGGGGTATCTGTTGACCTGACAAAGATTGAAGCAATATAAAGTTGGGAGCAACCGAAGTCGATGACCGAAGTACGTAGCTTTCTGGGCTTAGCTGGTTATTATCGGAGATTCGTGGAAGAATTTTCTCGAATCGCTACTCCGTTAACTCAGCTAACTTGGAAGGATACAAAATTCATATGGAGCGAGGAATGCGAGAAGCTTTTCCAAGAGCTCAAGAGGAGACTCATTTCGGCAGTTGTTCTGACAATACCATCTGGTTCGGATGGATTTGTTATCTACAACGATGCTTTAGGCAAAGGGTTAGGATGTGTTCTTATGCAACATGGGAAAGTCATAGCTTATGCCTCGCGACAACTCAAAGAATATGAGAGGAATTATCCTACTCATGATCTGGAGTTAGCAGCAGTCATTTTCGCATTAAAAATCTGGAGACACTACCTGTATAGGGAGAAAGTGGAGATTTATACGGATCATAAAAGCCTCAAATATTTCTTCACCCAAAAGGAACTTAACATGCGGCAACGACGTTGGCTCGAGATGTTGAAAGATTACGACCATAACATTCAATATCATCTTGGAAAAGCGAACGTGGTAGCTGAGGCATTGTGTAGAAGATCGTAATCGGGTTCTAGTGCGATGTTGTTAACACAAAGACCCATTTTGTACGACTTACAAATGATGGATATAGAGTTAAAGGCTCCAAGTACCCACATGATGATATCAAACATACGAGTAGAACCGACTTTAATCGATAAAGTTAAAGCCGCTCAAGCCACAGACCCAGAGATGATACTTATGAAGAAGAAAGTACAAGAAGGTGTTATTCTAGAAACAAGAATTGATGAAGAAGGAATACTTCGAGTCAACTCTAGACTTTACATTCCTAACGATTCTGACTTGAATCATATAATCATGATAGACGCACACAACACACCATTTGCAATCCATCTTGGGAGTACCAAAATGTATCATGATCTTTGACATACATTTTGGTAGAGCAATATGAAGTAGAGATCGCGAAGTTTATCTCGAGGTGTTTAACTTGTCAACGTGTAAAGGCGGAGCATCAAGTGCCAAAGGGTCCATTGCAACCACTTGAGATTCCGAAATGGAAGTGGAAACACATTACTATGGATTTTGTTACGGGTCTTCCCAAGGTTTCTCAAGGCATAGATGCGATTTGGGTTATTGTTGATAGATTAACCAAGTCTGCTCATTTCTTGCCTATACGTGAGACTTATTCCCTGGAACGACTTGCTCGTATATACATAAATGAGATTGTGAGATTGTATGGCATGCCAGTATCCATAGTTTTGGATCGTGACCCAAGATTCACTTCACGATTTTGGGTTAGCTTGCAGAAAGCTATTGGCACGAATTTATGATTCGGTTCGATATACCATCCTTAAACAGACGGGCAATCAGAAAGGACTATTCAAACCCTTGAAGATCTATTAAGACTCTGTGTCCTAGATTTCAAAGAAAGTTGGGATAAGTACTTGCCATTGGTAGAATTCTCCTATAACAACAGTTATCAAGCAAGTATAGGCATGGCTCCATTCGATGCGTTATATGGACGAAAGTGTCACTCTCTAGGACGAGGTGGGTGAAGCAACGTTGTTGGGACTAGAATTGGTACTCATAACTACAAAAAAGACCCAAACGATTCGATAACGTATACAAACGGCACAAGATCGACAAAAGAGTTATGCGGATCTCCATCGAAAGGACGTGGAATTTAATATTGGGGATCATGTATTGTTACGTATTGCTCCATGGAAGGGAGTTACAAGATTCGGAAAGAGAAAAAAGCTCAATCCACGATTTATTGGTCCATTTAAGATTCTTGACCGAATATGAAATGTGGCCTATAGACTCGCATTACCTCCAAGCATGTCTCGTGTTCATAATGTTTTTCACATATTTATTCATAAATATGTGAAAGACCCAAACCACATTATTGCGTTAGAACCAGACGAGATAGCCGAAGATTTAACGTACGATGAGGTACTTGTCAAGATCTTGGATAGGAAAGAGCATGTCCTACGAACAAAGGTTATACCACAAGTCAAGGTTTTATGGAGGAACCATGCTTTGGAGGAAATGACCTGGGAGTTGGAATCGAAAATGAAAGCGAGGTATCCTCACCTTTTCGAAACACAAGGTACGCACGTCAATTTTGAGGACGAAATTTCATAAGGAGGGGAGGTTGTAAGACCCCAACTTTTTATAAATAAAATTTAGTTTCCTCTATTCATTATCTTTAAATAATAAGAAGTTAATTTGATATAATGCTTTAATTATGGGTGAAATGTGCAAATTTTGCAAAATAAACAAGTGGTTATAAAATATCATTTTGTCGGAGAATATTCGTTTGGTCGTGGAGTATTCTTGCTATCGGGGAATATTCGTACGACGGCGCAGCCATTTGTGGGTCCCATAACAGAATAATTGTCAGATGAAAAAAACGATAAGTTTAAGATTTTATAAATAACGACGTAATTGTTACCGTTAATCCTGTTGGAATACCTGGTGGTTAAAATACAGTAATACTGGTGGTTTCATAGTAGCACACGATATTGCACAGTATTTTTGAATTATTGATTCTTACTTAAGAAGGCACTACTTAATAATTATTACAGTAATTACTGTTCAATATTTTATTTTATTGATTCAATAATTGCTGCATTGATATTTTATATTATTGTTGTTTCAATAATTGTCATTGCACGGTATTTCCCATTATCAGATCAATAATTCATATTATTTGAATAATATTATTAGATAACATTATTGGCAATGTCTAAGGAAGTTACATGTCAGAAAGGGGTTTGGTCACCTAATTCGCGCTACCAAGAAGGAGAAATCTTTTTGGAAAGCCCCTCTTTCCAGGAACGAATTGGTTGTCATAATTGTGATTCTGTAATATTATTTGTGAATAATTAATTATTGATTTATATAATAAGAAAATATTTATTTTATGTGGACATAAATGATGGATAGGAAAATATTTATTTTGTGTGGATATAAATGAAGGAATTAATGCTGAGGTGTTTTATCTGTATTTTGTCAGAATGGAGGTATTAAAAATTGTCCGTATGTGAATTTCGGGCATTTTTCGTTTAGTATTTGGAAAAACTTAAATCTATAAAGTTGTAGAGAATTCGATTTCCTATGGAATGGACATAAAATTCGTATTTTTCTGATAAAAGCGCTATTTATTATGAATTATTGAAGTTTCTGATTATTGTTTAAATGGTAAAATATTTTGGAAATTTCTAGAATGGGTTGGCCCCACTTTTGGTTGGTGAGAAACGTGCTGAAATTTTATTTCAAAAGTGGTGGGCATGAATTGTAACAAGTAAAGCCATCAGGTAGCACGTTAGTCTGCTTTGGCGTTCTGGCATTTTCCTATAAATAGGTGCTTAGGTTAGAATTGAAAATCACATCAGAAATATAAGCTTTCTCTCTCTATATTATCGAGCGTATTTTTGTGAGTATTTATATACTTTGAGAGTTGCTATTCAGTGCAAGTTTTTTTCAATATTTCATCCGATATTTCGGTCAGAAGTACTGTTCTTTTGAGGTAAGGGATGCTATTTTCTTCGTAAATGATATTATTTCTTTCAATATCATTATGCTAAAATATTGATATGAATATTATTGTGGAATTTATACCTTTTTGTGTCGGGGTTACTTTACGTATATGACACTATTCACGTATACAATACTATTCACGAATACGACACTATTCACTGAAAAATTAAATTTTCTCTTATTTGTCCCAGATGTCTATTATGGTTACTATCTTTGATTGTATTCATGTTTTGATCTCCATTCTTGAATTTTACTCCACTATGGTTTCTTATGGAGTATTTTTAAACTTGGATTATCTAAAGTACGAATCTCTAATCTTTGTCTTTTTATCTCACTGGATTCGTTCTTTAAAATATTTTTTATCATCTTCAGTCCTTAATGGTGATACTTGATGAATATCTTTGGCCTGTAGTGCAAAGATGATTGATTACTTGATGAATATCTTTGGCCCGTAGTGCAAAGATGGACAGGTGTTGAGATGAACATGACCAACTGGTGATACAAATGAATATCTTTGGTCCGTAGTGCAAAGATGAATATTTGATTCAAGATGTATATTGATTGATGTTACAGGGATAAAACATTGATGATGGACTTTTAAATTCATAAATGATAGTAGATTTCTTTCTCTATTAAACTCTTCTAATGAATTGTTATTTCCGCTGCGAATATTGATCTAAAACTTGTTGTCCATTATATTTTATCTGATTTAATGAAGGCTAACGATAATTTGTTGTTCATTATCTTAGTCATAATATTCTTTACTGGGCTAGTTGAGCTCACCCTTTTCCTTTTTGTTCAATTTTTCTTCTCAGGAAGTGAGAATTTAGCAGGAACTAGCCGGGATATGGAGTGATGGTTCAAGATAGTTGTTTTAGCAGTCCTCATTATTATGTAAAATAGGACTTTATTTGAGTGTGGATATTGACTAGAAGACAATATTTGTATTTAAACTCACAGTTTATGTGTTGTCGTATTTTGCATGACAATTGTATTAATAAAGTTGTAGTTGTTTCTGTACCATGTATTTGGCGACTCAGAATGGGTCATGTATACCTATTTTGGGGGCGTCACAATTTATTCTACTACTGACTTAATATTGAACCTAAAGGGTCATAACACAAAAGGGAGAAATATAATTTTAGAAGTGATTGACTTAATAATAATAAATTAAGTGTATTTAATTTATTAATAGAATAAATTAAATAGTTTAAGATTTATAATTAAGTATTTAGAGAAATACTAATATTATATATTAATAAAGATTAGTCATCTTATTAATATTATTATTATTATTATTATAATTAAATTGAATATATAATAATAATATGGTATTTGGAGAAATACTAATATTTATAATTGAGTATTTGGAGAAATAATAGATTATAAATAAATAAGAGAAGTTTTATTATTATTATTATTATTTATTTATTTATTTATTTTCTAATTAGATTGAGAATTAAATTAAAATCCTAACTTCTAAAAGGTTTAGGATTAAAGTTAGTCTATAAATAAGAGGAGTCTTATTGTGGGATAGATTAAAGCTCATGCATCTTGCTTCTCTCTTGCAAGTATTCTCAAAACCCTAAGTTGTTAGGATAGTGAGAATTAGGACTAGCCATCCAAGACCTAGTTGAGTCTAAAATCAAATATTCAATCTAGTTCGCTTGGTGGATACCTCTTGGGCGTTGCATACTTTTGTAACGAACGTGATCCACGGATTGGAGAGATCGCGAAGGAGCAAGGATTGGAATTAGATGTCTATATCAAAACGTTGATTCTCTTCAAATGTATATCTTTATCCTTCCTCAATTAATGATGTTTCATAAGGCTACTCATTGGGATTGTAAAAAAATTTAAATTATTATTTTGCATGTTTCCGTTGCGTTTACAATTAAATTGTATGCTTTGATCTTTTTTTCGTAATCCTACAGTCACTTCTTAAGGTGGAGTTTAATACCTAAATAGTGGATTGTGGCTTATTTTAGTGATGGGTCCTATGGGATGCCTTTCATATCCTATGTAGGGCCTTAACTCATTTACTTGCTTTAGGTAAAACATAATGATTTTCAAAAATTAGTCTTTATAAAATTGAACAAATTCAAATGGTAAAAACTAAATGTTTGGAATGACTTTTGGGAAACTTATATAATCAAATTTTGAATAAGTTTTTGATATCTAAAACCCTTGGAATGGCCCTTTTAAAATTAATGACTTTTGAATGACTTTTAAAATCAAAACCTTGAATGACCTTTTGGCTTGCTCTTTATTTCTCACTCACACTTGCATGTTTCCAAACACGCACTGTAGCATCCCCAAATCCGGGTCACGATACATCAATTTCTTACAAATTCTATAATTAACGCGGAATATATAAACATACATTAATTATTACTCAATGATTCTATAACATTTTCCAAGGTCTACAACCTTAACTCAATACATACCTTAATAATTCAAAAGGTTTACATAATCATTTTACATAAATGTAATAGTTAAACGTTCATATGGAACTGTTCTCCAACTTTGTCTTTGACTTTATCCTTCTTCTAACACTCAGGCCTAACTGAAATATTATCATGATATAACAAGGATGAGAAACTACTTTGCTCAACAAGTTTAAATACAATAGATATATATCATGATTGAAAAAGAATAGGCTTTGGAATTTTCAACAAAATATAATAATTATGAAAGAACGATAATCAATTTCAATGAATGAATAACTGAATCATTAACGATGAGTGACCAACAATAACCATGAACAAATACTTTGGTACTCAAGGTGATCAACCTTTCATACCTGATAAACATATCAAACTTGCACTAAGTGCGAATAACAATAATCATAGATGTGGAATAATTGTCAATAATTAATCCACTAGCATGCTTGAAACATAATAAATCGAGTTTGAGTTAGGAAACTTGCATTATTTGACGACTACTGCTACGTAATTTAATATAAGCTCTTATGGAAAGACCTATCATTTATAAGATTGATATTTTAATTAACATATCATATAATACCTCATAATGTAACTATTGTTAAATTAAATTATCTAACATTTAGTCACAAAATCAAACATCAGATAATTCTTTAAAAATATTATCGTTCTTTGAACATTTCTATCATTTAATTATTATCTTAAAACTTTAATCTAATATTATTAATCATTTAATAATATCTTAATCATTTACAAATACTATTAACCCTTTAACAATATTTTAATCACTTACTTGTAGACATCAAAATTTTGTATTCCTGCTACTAACTATGCAGGAGGGAAGAATCATCTTTTATCTTCGAGAGACAACCCTGAAAGTCAAAATCAAGCTAAATCCTAGTGAAAATCCAGGGAGATCAAGCCAAACCCCGGGAGATTAAGTCAAACCCCAGTGACAACCCTGGTAGATCAAGTCAAACCCCGGTGACAACCCCGAGAGATCAAGTCAACCCCCGGTGACAACCTCGAGAAGTCAAGTCAAACCCCAGGAGATCAAGACAAACCCCGGTGACAACACTGGGAGATCAAGTCAAATCTTTACAACAACCCCGAGAAATCATCAAATCATCCATGAATACAGATAAGAAACACTAGCAGTCAAACCTCAAAGATAGCCCCGAGGAAGACAAATGCCGTAACGTCAAGCCCAGAACCAACCTAGGAGGGTAAAAGAGTAATTTTGACAACTCAACATCAAATCAAGTTAAATCACTGCCATGAAGGTCATGCAGAAGCATAACGTAAATCTCGAGTGAAAATAGTGCAAGACAGCTCAACGGACTGATTGTGAAGACTCAAAGATCTGGTCATGGACCTGTCTTCCCGAATTCAAAAAAGGTCAAATCCCATGTCATTGTGTAGCTCTTGGAAAGGGCTTTTCAGAAAGGTATAGGACGCCTTCATCGGATTCTCGAATTAAAAGTTATGAAGGTTCGAGTAGACAGTGCATTGGTCGGAATGCATGTACTTCGAGACAAATGGACCCATGGGGTTAGGCCCACCTGGGTCAGCCACATGTAGATGCGTGATTGCTGCGGGTTGACCCATGGCTGATTTGGTCTATAGATAAACCCCCCATCAGCCATTTAAAAAAGAAGAAGAAAAAAGAGGGAATTCCGCCCATTTCAGCTCTTAACCACTCCAACAGTGTTCTAAACTCCAATATTCTTCTTTGTAAACACTTTTATACATATATATTACAACATATCAAGTTTTAACCGATGGAAACTATGTTTTCAAGCTTCAAAAGTTGTCTAAAGCCCTCATTGCTACACACTGTAAGATCCTTTCAGATCTGAAACGTTTACTTGCTTATATATATATATATATATATATTATCGACGTCGGGATTTTTGAGTGTCCCTTTTCGTTACTTGTTCTTTGGTGTTCTCATGTTAATGTGAGATTTGTTTGAAAATACAAGTAAAAAAGGTCCGACATGTATAATGTCGACGATTGACTTTAAGAGTCGCCAGTTGGTGTATTTAACTGGTTGCACCAACGCAACCAAAAAGGTTAGCACATTGACCCAGTGATTTGACATCGCTAAGCAGGTCTCAGAAACCGAGATTCATTAAGGGTTCGGGGGCTTGATTATGCGGAGGGAAGGTGTTAGGCACCCCCCGACATCCATGTTACCACGGTGACTGTGAGAACTCGGAAATCCGGATTGTCCAGAAATTAAGATTTAAAGAATTAGTTATTAATAAAATGAATTTTTATTAATACTATTCTGTGCTATGTGTTTATTAATCATTCCATAACCTAGAATGATTATTAATCGGGAGGATTCTGGCTACGAGCTAGACTGAACGAGTAGGAATTTTCAAGACGAAAATAAAATTTTTTCGGAGACAAAATATTTTCGGGGAAAAAGACGAAATATGCACTATTCACCCGACGAAACCTAAGGGTTAGGATTTGATTAACCTAAGCCTTTCTGAGAGTTCGGTATGTCGAAATGACTTTCTGTCGAAAGATTTGACGATAATATATCGTGAAAAGTTAAGTAAGCCGATAAAAGTTTTTCTCAAAAAACGTGCAAAAATCGGATAAAATAAAAATGATGAAAAGTACTGTTGTGTACTTTTCACTCGTTTAACTACGTTAGGGGAAAACGTGAAAGAAAACTCTTAATGCCAAAAAGTATTTTTCAGTTTTTCGGAAATCCGAAGAATACGTAAAAGTTAATCGGTAAAGGAAAGACGAAATATCCAAAAATATTTGGATTTCGAGAATCGTGATTTTTAAAACCGCTGGATTCTAAACCCGAAAGATGAAACTACAAAACTTAAGGGCTAAGCAAACTTGAGGGCTAAGTTAACTTAGTCCTTAAGTAATGAATAGTAAGGAGGTTAGGGTGTGAAAAGACCAAAATGCCGCTAGCCTTGAAAATCTATAAATAGGAAGCTTAAGCTCATTTGAATGGGATTTTGAAAATCCTATCATTTGAGAGAGAAAGAGAGAGAGTTCGGATGGAAGATGAAAGGGAAGGAGAATGAGGAAAAGCTAGCTTGAACGCAAACTTTGTCCGACGAAAGGAATTTAAGGATGAACGGTAATCCGAATCCTAGTTTCTTCTAATTTTCTTTAAGTTTAATATGTTCAATACATAACTTAATGAAGATAAGAAGTAGATAATGTTAATAATGAATTCATATAGTTGAATTCATGAGAAAACGAAGAAATAAGAATTAGAAATTTAGTTTATAAATTTTTTAAGGAAGTATAAGATTCGTAAGGATTTTGAGCGATCCGAATGAATCTTATGAATGAGTAAGTCAAATAAGTAAGGAATGGTGTTCTATAACATCAAATTCCAAGAAAAAGTGAAATCGTAATCTAAAATATCGATTAAAAATGAAGAACGAACGAAGAACGCGAAGAACGTTGTTGATGGACAAATTTAAAACCATCATAGTATAATTGTTGTTGATGGACAAGTTTAAAACCATCGCGTATAAGTTAGATGCTTATTGCTTGGTTAGGAATGGTAGAAACGTTCATGAAGAACGGATTAAGATGGAGCTATAACGAAGTTATGGCAAAAATTTCGTAAAAGAAGATCGAGAATTTGAAAGTTAGTAAATGAACCCGAACGTGTAGGGTTTCATAAGAATATAAGAGAATGTATAAAACGTGAGTTGTAGACTCAAGAACGAATGAGTTCCGAGTTCGGATGACTGAATTACGGACGAACGAACGAAGAACGTTAAAAACGTTAAAATGAACAAAGGGTGAAGATTAAGCCAATTGAATGGCATGTTAATGGATTTAGAACAAAGTTCTGTCTGGGGGTAATCGAAGTACGTTAGATAACGAAGAAAATGGCTTTGGAATGATCTCGTTTCGAGTTATAACGAAGAAGTTATGAGATTTGAAGTACGCGTCTCAGAATGACCAAAGACTTAGAAATTTTTTTTGGGAAGAAGGTCTTCAGCCATGCATGGCTGATCATGCCTAGAATGGTGGCACCTGCAGTACATTAAGTCGAAAGGGTCACGATCGCTAACTCATGTCGCAGTCATGAAGTCTTAGTAATGAGAATGAAATACGCTGCGCCAAGCAGTAGAGCAAATGCCGTAAATGAGATTTTTAACTACTCAATTTCTGGGGGATGTGCAAGAAAGAGATACGAACATGTAGTTCAACTAATGTAACACTTAATCAAGTGTATTAAACTTTTGATGAAGGTCGAATGAAAATATTGAATGAGATTAAAAGAATGTAATTACGGGTTACGGGACCGATAGCCGGGGACCGTAGTCACAATGAATCGAATGTGAGGGATTGCTATGATGGTAATTCCTTAGACGTTGATGAACGATAGTGATGTATAACATTTTGATGTTATGTCATGGTAATGCGAAATGAATGTAAAGCGTATAGACGCTGTGAATGTAACGTTGTTGCAATGAATGATCGGTCTTAGCATACAACGATTAGTATGGCTTCGACATTAAGAAAGAATAATGAACATGGGGTTCATGGGATGGATAACGATCGAAAGCGATTAGAACCTTGAGTAAAGGTTGAATGAAAGAGTAAGAGACGAGCAACGTGAACGTTGAATACGTAAACGATTCTCGTAAATCGTATTCACGTTGGACGAATGTTCTAAGTATACCCTGGTTGTATAACTTAGACGTTAATGAAAGTAGTAAGTAAGATACGAATGGTATCAAGAAAGCCGTAGCGAACGGTAATAAGATTAATGAAAGCCGAGTTAATGTTTATAACTTGGATGACGTTCTATATCGAATGAACCAGACGTTGTAAGATAAGAAAAAGGCAATGTAAAATGTTTAATGCTATAAATGCGTAGAATGAGTATTGAATGATTGTTCTGAGTATACAAAAGACTGTATGACTTAGACGATGAAGAATGACTCCTGAGGTATGGCAATTACTTGCCAGAAGCCATAAGGAATAATAAATTGACTTAACGAACATTATATTTAATAATTCGTATAAGTTAAGAAAAATTTAGGTTGTGGTACAATCGTAACCTCTGATAGTTGACATATGGGAGCTGGGCTAAACAATTCCTTCAGAGAGCGAAGGTATATACAAAACTGGCAATCGATCTAACTCACTGTGTGGGCAGTGTAGACGAGACGGGAACTTGTTTGTTGGTTGTTTGTGGGAAACCACTTAGAGTACCATATGGACTACTAGCAGAGAAGCGATGTGTGCTGAGTCCTAGAGAATTTATAAGAAGAAGATAAGAATGTGAATCATCAAAGATGATGAACGTTTTAAGTAAGACATCTCCGTATGTCATGAAACCGTAAACCGGTAATAAAAGTGAGTCGCGTAAAATGGTATTGCAAGAACGCGAACCTTAAGAAGTAAAGTAAAGTAAACCAATGCGTAAGTCAAGTATATGACTAATTGGTGTACGTGTTATTTCCTTATGTGTTATAGGGAATGGAATGAGTAGTTCAGCGTAAGCTGTAGCTGTGCGTAAGGCAAGTTTCCTAACTTCATTCATATTTTAAATGAATGCTAGTTTCTTAAACTTCTCAGATGTTAAACTTGAGAAGTTATGTCTATGTGCAAATGTGTGATATTTGTACAAGGTGGTAGAACGTATGAGGCCTTGTGCCACAATGTGAACACTTCGGTGTTTCTATGATATGAACTATTCTGTGATTGAACTGTTCAATAAGAGAATGTTCTGTTTATACATGAACCGTTATTGTTATATCTGTGCTATTGATTCTAGCCAGATAGAATGTGTATGAAAGACAGTAGAGAAGGAAAGTATTTCCAAGTGAATGTGACTAATGTTTTAAAATGATAGGAATCGAGATTATTCCTATTATTCAAGCTGCTTCATAACCTTTGTTCGGTTATTGAAGTCTTAAAAGAATGTTTAAAATTCTTGAAGTTGTTTGTCCAACTGTTAAGACTTGATGGGCAATTGAATGCTCACACTTTCTTTAAATGAAAAACATTTTCAGCGAACGATGTTAGAAGAACTTAAGGATCCCGTATAGATTAAGCTGTCGGTATCCAGATGAAGTGCCATTTAGAATGTGAATGAGCGAGAAGATCAAGTGAAGACTGGTAATGTAGAAAGATGAGAATTAAACTATAGAATAGTTTAATGAACGATTATGTATCCTTGGTGGCAGATAGAAGTCACTCATGCAAGATGTAAAGAATAATGTAATTACCATTATTTGTAATGAGAAAAAGCTATAAGGTTTTTAGAACCTGGGATTTGAGAGTGTATGTTGTTATATTTCAGTATATACTGATGTATGTTGGATGAATGATGTATTAGTGACGCACGGAATCCGGGTGTGAAGATAGACCGAATTTCGGGGCGTTACAGTGACCGCCACTTTTCAAAGAAATTGTTATATAAATGTGTGTGTGTGTGGATCAATGTGCAATTATTTGAAAAAAAAGTAGAGGCCTCTCGCATTACTATATATACACAAGGTTTGAATTTTATAGGAAAATTCAGGTTTTAACCAAGATATAGCAATGACGTTTTATAAAAGAGGTTTTTCAAACCACATGCTCAATAGAATTGAGACCTTTTATACTTCCATTTTATTGAATGTTCAAATTTTGTTTGCTTTTATTTTTAGAGACGCGAAGCTTCCTCGAGAAAATAATATACAATAGTGTCGAACTCCTTATGGGCATGACAGCCATCCAAGGAAACTCAGACACTGTAAAATAATGTACAAGCTGCTTACAGCTAAAAATGTCCATCATGGGAACTGAATCTAGATTCAAGAAGCTGAAACTGTGATCACATGATTCCTAGGCTCACATGATACCGCAATTTATATGGAAAGTAGTAAGCGATATATATATATAAAGCGATATATATATATATATATATATATATATATATATATATATATATATATATATATATATATATATATATATATATATATATATACAGATGGATCAACCACCACGAAGCAACTCCATGGGGATCAAAAATGTAAATAAAGCAAGAATGCTATCAATGCCATGAAGTAAACTCTAGGCAGACAAAATGTAAATAAAGTTTGTAAAAAAGCAATCAATCGCCACGAAGTGAACTCTAAGCGAGATTTAAATGTAAAAAAGTCAGTAAAAAGCCACAGAGGAAACTCCGTGTTCGACAGAATGTATATATATATATGTACAAATATATATACAAAATCAGTAAACGCACTGGATGTAAATCCAGGCTCATCGGATATGTCCGACATCAATTATATATATGTATATATATATATAAAAGCGAGTAAACGCACCAGATATAAAATCCAGACTCATCAGATATGTCTGACAACAATTATATATAAATATATATAGACAAAAGCAATTAAACACTTCGGATGTAAAATCCTGGGCTCATCGTATGTAGTATGACCACAGTTTATATATATATATATATATATATATATATATATATATATATATATATATATATATATATAAAAGCAAATAAATGCTCTGCATCAAGTCTAGGCTCAATCGAGGCATAATTCGATAATGTTAGTCCATATATACGAAATATATACATATATTAGTATATATATATACAGACAGAAATGAAAACCATGGACCGAAGTCTGGGCAAACACACTCACACGACTATCAAAGTGTACAATAGTGTGTGCTATATGAGAAAGAGGCTTTATAGAATATAAGAAGGCTTACAGTGGGCTGCCAAAGTAGACTTCTTAGAATTTAAATGGATAAACACTCGGCCTCACATGGGATAAAAAGTAGCTATATGTGAGCTAACTAGTGTTTAAAGAAGAGGAAACACTCAAAAGATGTGTATGCAGAGTAAAATGGACAGGGCTTCCTCGTCTTTTTCCTTCTCTCTCTTTCTTCAAATGACTGACCCCCCTGCCTATATTTATAAAATGATGGCAGTAGGTACACCTCATGCAAAACCGCAGCTTGTACCTGGCCGGTCATGGTGGATTCGAGCCTCATGGTCCCGTCTATCTCGTAGTGACGACGGCAAATCATGCACTATAATGTCCGCTCGAACTTGCAGAACTTCAATCCGAGCATCCAAATGAAGTATGTCTGTACTTCTTCAGATTACTTGTGTTGAGAGTTACGTAATGACATGGATTAGAGGTTGTACGAAGTCAGGAAGAGGGCTCTGTGCCCATGGTCTTCAAGCTTCAAATTCTATCCAAAGTACTGCCACACGTAATAGTCACTCGGGATTGTCAATCCTCAGCTCTTGTGGAACATTTGTTGTATATATGTATGAAGTGTTGAGACGATGTGCCATTTGTTGAAGGAACAAGATGACGCTTGACTCCTCGTCAGGGTTATTGCCAGTTTGAGTTGAAAGTAGACGTTGCTCAGGGTTACAGCTGATATTGGACTACTTGTTGGTATGCCGCGATATCATCTTGTTGACGTGGACAGATGACGTTGTGACTCCTCACCGGGGTTATCGTCGGTTTAAGTAGAAAGCAGACGTTGCTTAGGGTTACATCTGAGATTGGACTACTTGTTTGTATGCCTCACTATCATCTGGATTGAAGCTGATCGCACATGTTTGAAACAAGCATTTCTGGGGTTATCGCCGGAACTGCAATGGCATCCCTTGGGGCTATCACCAAGGATGGGGTTGCTACTCCCAGTGTTATCTCTGGAACTAGAACTAAACTGGCCGAGACAGGACTGTCCTCTCTGGTGTTGTTGTCGTTCTTTTGATCTGCATATCTCGGGGTTATCTCCAAGATTGGAAATGACACTCCCGGTGTGTGTTTCGGGTTGAGATGATGTTCCCGATTTGTGTTCCGGGTTAGAGCTGAACTTCCGGTAGTATCCGGAATGGATGTAAGTTGTCTTTCAGGGTTATCTCCAAAAGACAAATCTACCCTCCTGCAATGTTAGGAATATGAGTGCAGAAAATTTTAAGTGTCTACAAATACCCCTCTTTATTATATTTATGCAATACAAGGCATGGATAGGATAAAGAATCCTAGACACTTGAAATGCAAGCAAGATAAACATGATGCTATATGCAGCAACATGATGCAAATGCATGTAGAATGCATGAATGATTGTCAGGTAATCCTGTTGGGATGACAATCAGTGATGGCTTGGATATGAGATCCAAGTCTCCAAGGATGTTGATGTTGGGACTACCACCAAAGTCTTGAATCCTGACACTGGCTTATACTCCATAGAGGTACCTCTTGTGTGGAAGAGATCTGTTAGGATAAGGCTTTGTTTGTTTTGAGGATATGTATAACATGTTCCCTCATACTATCGGAGTTACTGCCAACAGTTTGTTGTTATCAGGGTTTCCTGATCTTCGCTGATGTGTGTATCACCGGACAAATCCCTACTGGATGCATTGTCAAGGCTGCTTGACCTTCATTGATGTATGTGTCAATGGTAGCATTGCGTTGTAGCCCCCGCCGGGGAAGGTTGCTTCGATGGGTTTACTTGCCATCGACTGACATGATGTCAAGGCTGTTTGACCTTCATTGATGTGTGTATCAATGGTTACATTGCGTTGTAACCCCCGTCGGGGATACATAGATGCTTGAAAGATGTGCGTTGTGACCCCCACCGGGGATACGTAGATGCTTGAAAGTTGTGCGTTGTGACCCCCGCCGAGGATACGTAGATGCTTGAAAGATGTGCATTATGACCCCCGCCGGGAATACGTAGATGCTTGATAACTTCGGCATTGTAACCCCCGTCGGGGAGGTTTGATATGTCGTGGTTTCGTGTTGTAACCCCCGCTGGGGATACGTCAGGTTACTCGACATATCATTAATGACCAAGATCGGACCTTTGTGGGGTATTGCCGAGCATGATCTGTGAAAGCTGAGCTCATTGGTATAGTATACCCTGCATTTAGATGAATACCATTGAGATGACGGGAGTTTAGCTCTGACCGACAAGAAACCAGGATTTCAGGCTGTTCTGCTCAATCGCGTAGCATTTTATTCCTGATTTGGCCTTTTCAGCTTGTGAGACCTCCTTTGCAACTCTAACTGGAGCGAGCCAAAGGTGTGAGACCCATGTAGGGGTGCCGCAGGTGTACCTGTAGGAGCCGCAAGTTAACCCACGGCCACCGTGCTTATATATAGGTGGCTGGTTGCTTTCATAAGTTATTTTCAAGTTGCGCAGCGAAGGAAATCCGAGAGCTCTTCTTCAGATCTGCTGAGTTCGGGCAATTTTCTACATATTCTGTCATCGTACAAGCGTTCGTCACTGTCCTGGTAACACATGCATGTATTTTTTTTTTCCAATTTCTGTTCGTTGAAAAATGACTTATCGCATGAAATGCATTTAGACACATAGTAGTGAATATGCATGCTGATATGACTTGATAAAAAATATTCAACATAGTAAATGTTAGTATTAAACCATGCTGAACATAATGATGTGAAAAAATTTGACTTTTGAAGCAGTCAAATTGGTACCTTTTACTGTCATTTCTTATCCTATATGAGGACAAATGAGTAAAGGTAAACAAGCAAAATAATCATGGTAATTAGACTACAGTTATGGATTTTTTACTGCAATGTATTGATGCATACAGGATGTTTATGACTGTGTATAGGTGTGCTACTGAATGACCACCTAGTCATGCCTATGTGCATGTGGATAGTCCCATTTACAAAGGGGCTATGGCAAAATTTTCCCAAAATGTAGGTATTGGGTAGTCATGCATTTTAACTCTACTGTAGATGTATGTTAAAACAATGCATGTATACATGTAATCATAGAATGCATTTTGAAAAGGACTTCAGGTATGAAATTACCACACCCTTTCTGAGGTGATTTGGAGACTTGCTGTCCAGATATTATGGATCCAGATCAACCGAGTAGTTCCCGCAGGACCACTTCTGGTGTACGGAGGAGGGCTTTTGAAGAGCCTCAGCGCCGTTCTATGAGACAACCTCGTCGTTTGGCAGAGGCGGTGGTACGTCCTATTCGGGTTGAAGTACCGAATGTCGGGGACGAGGAGGAGGATGCACCGATCGAGGTTCCTGCTCCTGCTGTACGTGTTCCCCGTAGGAAATTGCCAGGTATTCAAGTGGCGAACCTAGATCTTCTGGGTGACTTGAGTAGGCATCCTTCAGTTTACCTGCACGCAAATGAGGTATGAAGTTAGATCTTTAATATTCCTTATTTCCTATTGATGAGGAGTCAAGGAGTCTGATGTTGATCTGCATTTGATGTAGGTTCCCGGCTTCACACAACCTTAAGGGTTGGTTCAACATCCACTCTATGTATCAGGCCTTGCATGATGACTATAGAGCGATCGTCCATGGTTGAGGATTCGGGAGGTTCTTCTCCATTCTACCCCGTCGCTGTCCCTGGGGTTACCTCAGGGCATTGTTTGAGCGGTGGTTCCACCAGACTCAGTCACTCCATTTGCTAGACTGCGAGGTGATGATGACGCCGATGGATTGGCGGTTTATCACAGGTATGGAGTTTGGAGGGGAGTCGGTGCCTTGCACGACAAATATCACCCCTACTGCCGTCAGATCCTTGTTGGGAGTTCCGACAGAGGCGCTCAAGGGCAGGACCATTCGTACAGGCCCTTTGAGCGTAGATGTTATGAGTGGGCTGTTGAGTGAGCCTATACCCGATGATGTGAGAGTCAGGGATCGCATTCTTTGGCGATTGTTCCTGATGATCATTAGGGGCTGCTTCATAGCAGATAATTCCTCTACGGTGTCCTTCGCTTTGATTAGCGCCATTCAACACGTGGACCGTATAGGAGAGTATGATTGGGGTTCCTACACCTTTTCCTACTTTCTCAGGGGAATACGCATGCGATCGCAGGGCTTGACCGAGGTGTGGTTAGGATTCTACCCATTTCTGTTGGTGAGTGTTTCTCTTGTCTTTTCCCATGTATGGATTAAGAGAGTTGACTGAATGCAGATGTTTGCCTTTGTGTTGGCAGTTTTGGGCCTATGAGAGGCTTCCTTGTTTGTGTCCTGTGAGCGTGTTAGGTTCAGATACCTATCCACGAGGACGGAGATGGCATCATTCCACACTGGCAGAGGTCCCTGTTGCTGAGGGTTTTACTCATTGTCGCCTACAGTTGGAGCTATTGACAGCTGATGTCATCACATGGATTCCCTACTTTGGAGAGCATTTGGGAGTTGGCTTTGAGGATGGGTACCATTTGGAGTAAGTACGTCATTTCCACCCTTGATTCCTCTCTTTATAGATGGAGGATGGGAGCTCTATTTAGGAGAGTGTGCTATCAGGAGCACTACAGGAGAGATTCGTATGCCGATCTTGCCTCCTGCCAGGTGTTATTGGCCTGTTTCGCAGTCACCCGTAATTGACATCCCATTGATGGGGATTGATGACTTTACATTATTAGAGGGCCCCTGTTCTCAGGAGATGTTCCAGCATTGGTGGATCCCTCGTACGATTGGAGCTCAAACCCGCACCACACAATTTATGGGGCATATAGTTCCAAGATCCGTGATGATGATGGATTGGCTAGCCTGTGTCAGAGATCCGACTTATGTGACACAGATTGACAGATTGACGTGGCAGTTGGACTGGTCACATCTTTTCATTCGGCATTTGGGCAGAGATCTTGCAGAGGTAGATACTTTTGATCCTTCTAGCTCTGGCGCTAGTCCCTCGGATGACCCATATGGTTTTGTCGGCGCAGATCCTCCTTTGTATAGGCCTGACATCCCTGTAGATAGAGATCCAGTGACTCAGGAGGAGTTACATCAGGTGGACAGCATCAATGATGTGGACATCGACACCATTGACTTTTTCTGATGTATTTCTTTTGATAGGCCTCTGTTAGTTGCTGGGTAGCTTCTCCCCATTTTTGCTATATCTTTTGATAGGCCTCTGTTAGATGTTGGGTAGCTTCGCCCCATTTTCCGTATTTTTATTTGTCTGAGAGATGTATTAGATGATGATATACTTAGGAATGTATGCACAGTTTTCCATTCCCTATATCATATTTCCATCTATTGTATCATGCATGTTATTGTTATTCATATGTATGTATGTCCATAGATATTCAGCATTGACCCCTGGATGGTCTTATGACATAGCCCGTACAGATGTCTTCTTCGACAGTTAGCCGTATTGATCATACCCCACCATTTGTTGTGGTAGTTGGTATGCGATCATGGTATGATAGTATATCACCATCAGACACGGTGATCGTAGATGATTTACTGCAGCATACTATGACTTTACTGATGTTTCAGGTTCCTCCAGGATTTGTAGAGGGCATGCTAGAAACCTTTGGTGCAGGATGAGCAGATGGTATTCCGCTTTGGGACCCGTGAGTTGACTCCTGCTTTGGAGGAGTATGCATGGTTGATGATGCTTCTGCTGGACAGACCTTGCATACATATGGTGACAGGAGATATGAGTAGACAGTTCATGACTCTCACAGGATTGAGGTGTAGAGTGGTGCATGATGAGATTACATCTGGCTATGTTATATCCGGTGTTTTTTCATTTTTGTGAGTTTGGCTTTGAGGGGATGACTATGCACGACATTAGGGATTTCACCACACCGGAGGATCATTGGCGTTCACCAGAGAGTAGATGTAATCGCTATACATATACATATTCATACACGATACATCTTTGCGGTACATGGATGAGCTAGATATCGACGTCATTATGGCAGTGAGAGCTCTTAGGGAGGGTCGTACCATTGTACCGATGATCATCGCAGAGACCTTGAGGTCGGCTACATACTGCTGCACTTATTCGGCAGGAGTGTTCACAGGTAGCTCGGTCATGCTGTATGTGTGGCTCATGTCACACTTGAGACCAATTGGCACATTTATACATCATAGATTTTGTTTCACCCATGAATAGCCATGTTGTACTCCTTTCAGCTTGCGGGGTGTACAGATGCTGTATCTTGGTTTGCTTTCTTGGCAGAGATTGGAGATCCGTTTGATATATTACCGTGTTCAGGGCTTAGCTCACCCTCTGACTTCATTACTCATGCTCGGGCATGGATTATCTTCTTTGTTTGGTTTAAGGGCATGATTACTTACCACCCATCGGGCCGTGATGTGTCGGGTTTGACCAGCTTTTAGGACTTTCATTCGTATGAGGGGGGCAGTGAGTCGGTAGCTTCGCTTCACACCGTTTGTCACGGAGGATGATCCAGTTGTATACTGCTTTGGGATCAACGAGAGTTGGTGAGTTTTCTCATCGATCATCCAGTTGTTCTGCAGAGTATTACGCATGGATGGAGACTGCATTGGTCATGCGGCAGATCCCGCAAGGTGAGACCGATTATGATGATGAGGAGCCTATATAGGAGGTCGTCATTCCCACCGATGACTTGGCTTTGGTCGCCAAAGATTTGTGATGGATTCTCCTACCCCGAGTGCCACTGTTACTCAGTATTCGACATAGCATTTGGAGCAGAGCTTACATCTGATGACCTACGACAGAGATCATGCTAGGGCCACGATGTTGACAGCTCTTGATGAGAGAGATACCGCTCTGTTAGAGAGGGATGAGGCTAGATCAGCCAGGGATGCATTGATAGTTGAGCGGGATGTTGCCTTATCTGCTAGGGATGTGGCCATTGCAGACAGCACTTCAGTGAGATCCCAAATGACAGTCAGTCTGGCCGACATGAGTGCTTACATTGATGAGCATTATGCCACCATGCAGTTAGCCTCTGATCTACTAGCTCATGTAGATACCCTTGGGCAGGAGCTTGCAGCGTTACCTCCATCTTCAGAGAGGGATGCTATGTTAGATCTGATAGTCCGCATACATACAGATCTATAGATAGCTTTGTATTTTCCTACACAGACTAGCTTAGCCATTTTGTCATGTACAACACATATGTATATATCAAACAGTATTATTTATGGCAGGGAAATATATTTTGATTCACTTCCCTTTTAGTTATGCCTTGATACTTGTTTGATATTTGCCTGTTTATCCAGGGCCTTTGATTTTGATGCATTCTGAACTTATCCTTGATAGATGGACATTGAGACATCGCAAGGTCTCTCAGAACGGATCATTGATTACTGAAAATCCCTACCATCTTTGGTGTCTTGGGATTGGTATCCGTATGGAAAAAATGGAGAGGAGGGTGGTCTCTTCCTCTCTGAGATTGACCGCACCACAGATGGTCGCCAGTACTTCTATTTGTGAGAAGCCTAGTTAATTCCATCTCTTATGGGTTGGTATTGCTCTTTGAGGCACGATCGCAGCTTAGATGGTCACCAAATCTTCTATTTGTGAGAAGAGGTTGGATAATTCCATACCTTTGATCTGAAACCGATGAAGTGGGGAAATTTGAAGGTTGATCCCAGTATCGTGTGACAAGTATGTTTGTTATGGTAGGGGTTAGACTGCACCATGAATGGCTTCCTACGTACTCCTGTTGAAGAGGAGATCAAGTCTGCGTAGTTCGAACCTAGTGTAGGAGGTTCAACGCTGAATGCGGAAGGCAGATGGGTGTAGAAGTATTTTTGTTATTTTTGTTGTTTTTATGAAGAAAAGGGCAGAAATGTTTTTGTTATTTTTCTTTAATGCGACCGGGCCATATAGAATATGGTTGCCTATGTACCCCCGGGTATCAGGGAGATCAGGTCGATATAGTTCATCCCTCAGGACGAATCGCAGCTGAAGAGAAGTGTAAATCCCATGTGCAGGCTATACTGCGGGGAGAAGAAAGTTTAATCCCATAGAGGGGATAAACTGCAAGTGTGGAAAAAGTTTAATCCCATCTTGAGGATAAACTGCTGGGGTGAAAAGTTTAATCTCATCTTCAGGAGAAGTAGGTGTGAAAAGTTTAATCTCGTCTTCAGGAGAAGCAGGTGTGAAAAGTTTAATCTCGTCTTCAGGAGAAACAGGTGTGAAATTTGAAATGAAGTAAAACCAGGCTGCTGGCTTGAAGTGTATGTTTCCCTGAGGGGCAGAAGAGTTTGTAAAAAGGAGAGAGGGTTCAAAACCGGAATGACTGGTGATTGGAAGATCAAAACCAGGATGTTTGTTTGATAGTAACTTCAGAGATAGTACCATTTCACGGTGTCCGAGTTGATAAGCTGTGGAAATTCATCGCCATCCATTTCCTGCAACCTGAGAGCACCTCCTGTCAATACTTCTTTGACAATAAATGGGCCTTCCTAGTTAGGAGCAAATTTTCCCTTAGATTGATCTTGGTTGTCAATGATCTTCTTCAAAACCAAGTCATGTTGTTTGAATTCCCGTAGTTGGACTTTTTTGTTGTAGTATCGTGCGATCCTTTGCTGATATAACTGACCATGGAAGATAGCCGCGGTTTTCTTTTCATCTATCAGAGACAATTGATGATACCTATCTTGTACCCATTGGTCTTTATCCAACTGAGCATCCATCAATACTCTGAGGGATTCCATTTCCACTTCTATAGGGAGCACTGCTTCCATCCCATAGACTAACGAGTAGGGGGTTTCCCCAGTGGAAGCACGCATTGAAGTTCTGTAGGCTAATAAAGTTAGGGGCAAGAGGTCAGGCCATCCTTTGTTATTAGCGGACATTTTCTGCATGATCTTCTTGATGTTTTTATTAGCCACTTCAACAACACCATTCATCTTTGGTCGGTAGATGACAGAGTTGAGATGTTTGATGTGGAATTTTCTGCATAATTCCTCCATCATGTTGTTGTTGAGGTTTTTAGCATTGTCTGACACAATGACCTCTGGTTGTCCATATCGACAAACAACATTGTTTCTGATAAAAGCAATGATGACTTCTTTAGTAACCCTGGGGAAGGAAGCTGCTTCAACCCATTTGGTGAAGTTGTCGATCATGGTGAATATAAATTGATGTCCATTATTGGCTTTGGGCTCGCTGGGCCGGATCACGTCCATTCCCCACATTACAAAGGGCCATGGCGAACTCATATTGTGGAGTTCCCTTGGAGGGGCTTGAATAGCATTCCCATGGATCTGACATTGATAGCACCTCTTGACGTGATCATCACAGTCAGCTTTGAGTGTAAGCCAATAATGTCCTGTTCTGAGAATTTTCTTGACAAGTAGGGGTCCGCTCATGTGAGGGCCGCATACTCCACCATGGATCTCATCCATGAGTCGCTGAGCTTGGTCTTTGTCCAGACATCTGAGGAGTCCTAATCCTTCATCTCTTTTGTAGAGTGCATCTCCGCTCAGGCAGTAAATGTAATTCTTTGGTTTGATATATTCCTATGGATTGCTTGATTACCAATTCGGAATCTCCAAAGACAGTTAACCGCCTGATACCCATTGAACGAGCAAGTTTGAGTCCCATGATACAACCTTCATACTCAGCTGTGTTGTTGGTGTTGACAAATTGCAATTTGACGGTGACGGATATCTTTGTTCTCCGTGCGGATATTAAAAGCGCCTCCGGCTCGAGCCTTTCGTGTTAATATGACTCCATCAAAATACATTTTCCACGAATGACATGTATCGTACTGATGTGATAGCTGAATTGTCATTACTCCTTCGTCAGAAAAGTATGTTTCTAAGGGTTTGTAATCCCCTGTAGGTGCAGCGACCAATTGATCCGCAATTCCTTGACCTTTGAATGACTTTTGAGTCACGTAGACGATGTCAAATTGCTGTAGGATCAACTGTTATCTGGACAGTCGATAATTCAGTGTGGGTTTGCTGAACATATACTTAAGAGGATCCATGCGGGATATGGGATGGGTTGTGTGACCATGGAGATAATGCTGTAATCTCATGGAAGCTCATGCTAAAGCACAACAAGTCTTCTTGATCAGAGTGTACCTATGTTCACTGATGCTGAATCTTTTGCTGAGGTAATAGATAGCTCGTTCTTGGCCTCTATTACCTTTTTGCCCCAGCATACAGCCCATAGCATTGTCATTTATGGACAGGTACATGAACAGGGGAACATCATCCCTGGGAGGTACCAAAATAGGAGCGTTGATCAGTTGCTCCTTAATTGTGAGGAAGGCTTTTTGACACTCATCGTTCCATTTCATGGAGGAGTTCTTCCTTAACAATTTAAAGATTGGCTCATAGGTTGCCGTGAGTTGAGAAATGAATCGGCTAATGAAGTTGATCCTACCCAAAACCCCCCGTATTTCCTTTTCCGAATGACAATCGTCTGTAGCAAAAAGTTTCCCAAGGCGTGATGAAGCAGTTTTCTCACGATCTTCTTCAGCGACCATAATTTGATGGTACCCCGCAAAGCAATTAGCAAAGGAGTACATGCCGTATTGAGCAGTATTATCAATAAGAATGTGGATAAAAGGCACGGGAAAGCTATCTTTAAGGCAAGATTTGTTCAAATCTCGATAATCCACGTAGACTCGCACCTTTCCCCTTGGTTTAGGCACGAGAACAATGTTAGATGTCCACTCCGGATAGACACCATGATGATGCCAGCTTGAAATTGTTTCATAATTTCTTCTTTGACCTTTAAACTCCACTTAGGTTTCAATCGCTTGAGCTTTTGCCTAACTGGCTTGAATCCTTCTTTAATGGGAAGGCGATGAAGAACAATGTTAGTGGACAATCCCACCATGTCTTCATGAGACCATGCAAAAACATCCTGGAATTGGGTTAACAGTGCAACCATGTCATTCCGTTGATTTGTGGTAAGGTCAAAACCAATCTGGATTAGCTTAGGGTTTTCCAAAGTTCCAAGATTGAAAGGAGTGGTTTGATCAAGATTGGGTTTGTCGGTGACCCATTCCTTAATCTCTTGAGGTGTCTCAGTGTCCTCTTGGATGTCCATCAAGTCTGAGTCCAACTTTGCATCAAAGTTACATCCCTTGTGGAGAGAAGGCACCTCATCAAAGAAGTACTGAGCACATCTAAATTCAGAGTCCTGAAACAAAAGATGCTTTCACTTAATATATGCAACTTTTCGATCATACAAAAGTGTTAGCATGTACGTGATAAAATAACTGCTAGTGCTGTAAAGGAAAGCAAACAATTAAAGTTATCTACAAGGCAGAGGGATTTTCTGCCCATTTTACCCTCGTCGACCAATGCATGGAGTGCTGCTCCAATTATCGAGGGAAAAGTCCTGATGGACTGCAGTGATAGAAGGATTGTCAGTGTCCTCCTTTTCCTGAATGATAACCATGACATCTGGGAAATCATCATCTGGGGTGTATCTGTTTGTGTGTTGATCATGAACAATGACGCGAATGCCTGCCATCATCAAGGCAAGGTCATGTTTACATTTTTGTTCCTTTTCTTTCGCCTCGGGATCAGGAATCAACACCTCTTTAGCTTTGATTGGCACTACATCAACTCATGCGGTAAAGGTGTAGAAAATCTCCGTGCGACAGAAGTTTGAGGAACCTGCTTATGCTTATGAGGATTCCTGTGAGTGGAATTAGTAGAATAGTCTAGTCCGGCTGTCCCAATCTGACTGGACATTTGGATAGGGTGCTTAATACCCTGTTGATCCTTACCAAGCCCTTCCAAAGTTGATAACCCAATAACATCATTTCTTGAGTGGTCGACATAACCTCGCGTCGTCGGAAATCTTGGAGTGCACGGAAGTGGTGCTCCAATAGAAAGGTATTGCGTGTTACTCACTTCTAGAGTATGGAACCGGTAGGCTCAATTTCTGAATTGAAGCTGATAATTGATAGAGTTCCTGGTCAGGACATTAGGCCAAAGATTGACAATGACTAGACTGTTGTTGATGATGTATTTGAGTTGTTGATGTAAGGTGGAGGAACGGCCCGACCATGTGTATCCATGGTCTCCCCAATAACAGGTTGTATCCTGAGTCGATCTTGAGGACATGGAAGGATACATTGAATGTATTTGGACCAATCTCAATTGGCAATTCAATCTTTCCAACGGAATTTCACCGGGATCCATCAAAAGCTCGGATGATCGTATGGCTACTTTGGATTCGCTTGAGATTGATATTCATCTTCACCAAGGTGGCATAAGGATAGATATTTAGAGATGAACCTCCATCTATCAATACTCCAACTAGCATGTACCCCGAAGACAACACTGCGATGTGTAGTGGTTTGCAATGACCGGTCCCTTTGGGAGGTATGTCGTCATCAGTGAAGGATATCACATTGTTGTTGAAAATGTGATCAACCAAATGTTGAAATTTTTCCACATTCATTGATTTAGCAGGTAGGCTTCTTCCAAAACCTTTAGCAAGACCTTTCGATGCTCCTCAGAAGAGAAAACCAGGTCCAGAATTGAAATCTGGTGTAGAGCTTCTCGCAAGCTTAAAACCACTTTGGCTTCATTGTGGCCCATAGTACGGAGGAATTTTTCAATCTTCTTTATGGGTAACTTCCCCTTTGCTTCGCAAGTAGGCTTGATAACCCATTGAGGAAGGTACAGTGGATTTTCATTTGACACTATACTAGTAGTATGAGACGTGGATCCTTCAGCTTCTCCATAATTCCATGGAACTTTATGCAAGCTGACAACAGGATGTTGTAGTCTGCAAGGTAAAGGAATTGGCTCTGGTGCGGCCACTTTCAAAGGATTGTCAGCTCCTTTGAGATAAATTGGTTGTATGGGAAATACTTTGTGATCTCATCATCCACTTCGGATATAATCACATCGATCCCTTCCATTGGGTAGGGCATGTATTCCCATCCTTGAGTTGCACAGTGTAATCATCCGCTATTTGCAGGACACCGCTATCAATAAGATTCTGAATGAGATGGCGGAGTGCCCATCATTCTTTTGTGCTGTGATCGCGAGAATGTGAATGATATTGACACATTTCATCAGGATTGAATCGCCCTGAGCGGGGATTGATTGGAGGTAGAAGGAATGTGATTCTTCCTTTATTGATCAACATTTGAAGTATCTCCTCCATAGATTGGCCCAAATAGGTGAATTCCCTTTTATTGGTGAAATCCCGACGGGCTTTAGCACTTGCTCGCTTTACAACCTTATCCTCCATAGCTTCGCTTTCTGAAGGTGTTGATGAAGCATTCATAACAAATGAAAGGAGATAGGCATGCTCCTGCCTGATTAATTGGCATGTGACTTGATGATGGTGGGTCACCAGTTCTGCCAATTGCTCAATTTGTTTGCAAAGAGCTTTCATCTTTCGTTCCATGGTAAACTGGAACTTTGCATAATCCCATTTGTCAACACCGTCTTTGATGGGTTGGGATGATTTATCAGTAGAATTGGAACCATGTCCAGTGCTCCAACTGATCATGTTGACCTCTTCTTCTTTGTGTTGAGGAAGAGGGTTGTCTTGCACATGAGGTTGATCGGGTTTAGTGACCACGATCTCACCATTGTCTATTAGATCTTGAATCTTATGCTTCAAGGCCCAACAATCTTGAGTATCATGTCCGGGTGTCCCGGCATGGTAAGAACACTTTCGAGTAGCATTAAAACCCCTCCCATTAGGGTTGGCTGGAAGAAGAAGATGTGTAATTTTCTTTTGAGCAGTTAGAAGAGCAAGAATATTCTCGAGCGAGTTCCCTAAGGGTGAGAACGTTCGAGGCCGCTTCACTTCTCCACTTTTAGGTAATGGAGGGTTTGAAGATTGTGCTGGAAAAGGGGAGTAGTTTCTCCTCTGCATAGGCATGCTTGGATTGCCTTTTTGTCCTTGTAGTATCAAGGAAATATCCTCCTCTTTCTTTTTATGGACCCTTCGGGGGTTGTTTCCATAAGATCCGGACTGGATGTGCTCAGCAACAGCTTTAAGAGCGGCTAGGTCTTGAATTTTACCGGACTTCAATCCCATTTGACCATCTCGCAGTGTTTGATTATTTTGAAAATGGTTTGCCAATACCGGCTAGAACTCTTTCATAAAAAGGAGCTTCCTCAGATATCTATGAAAGTCATGACCATTTCGATTACATCATGGAAGGAATAACTTGAGCAAAGAAGGCTCCTCCACCTTTGAGCATACTCTACGAATGACTTATTAGACTATTTCTTGACCTTGGTAATTTAGTGGTCAGAGCCATCTGAGATTGAAAAATCAGATTAAGTGAGGAAGGCGTGGGCGGCTCTTCCCAACTATGGATCTTAGAGTTGTCTAATCTGGTATACCATGAACGGGCTTCTCAAAGGACTTTTTTCAAAACAATAAATGATTCGGAGCTTTTCATTCTCAGCATAAGATCCGAGTTCTCCAATGAACACCTTTAAATGTGTATAAGGATCCCCTAATCCGTCATATTTCTCAAAATTAGGGGCTTTAAATTTCTCCGGATAATGAACACCAGGGAATATGCAAAGGTCTGTATATGAAACACTGCCATGAGTTCCAATCCCTTTGAGAACACGAATGGTTTCCTCCATTTGAAGGACTTTCTTTCTGATGTCATCGTTGTCTGGATCTCCTGGGAGATGTGTGCCTTCTAGGTCTTTGTTGGTTGTATCCAACTGATGTTCTGGAATTGTTTTTTCCAGATCTTGAACTCCTTGTGTAGAGGGTTCTTTATGTGTAGGTATCTTCGTACCCTGAGTAGACTGGTGTAATTATTTTAGTAGAACAACCAAGTCTGTGATTTGTTTACTTAATCCGTCAAATTCTTCTCGGGAAACAGGATTAGACTGTTCGGAAGAAGACATGATTGGCTGTAGGCTTGTGGCCTTTTTGGATTTTGAGCGGGTAACATGCCTAATTGCTTCCCTACAAAAGACTTACGTAGTTTAGTCTTAGGGTAATATAAATGTTATCATAACATGTCCATTTTAGGAATTTGTCCGCAAAACTGGTTTGTTAATTGATAACATGTCATGGCACAGATATTCTTCATATTTTCCATTACATATGGATGAACATGGAATAAAATTACAAGTAAATGCTTTTACAAGTAATTGAAAATGGAAAGCATGAAGAGACTTTCCTCCACGTTTGGTTTATCAGAGGTTGACCTATCTTAGGGTTACTTTCGCGGCTTTTCGGCATTAAGGTTCCCAGATCATCGCAATCTACTCGACGGGAAGTTAATCCGGTCTTTCAACTGGAGCGAATCTGAGTGGTGCCTTTCCTGAGCCCCGGGAAATTATTCTTCCCATAGGTCCAGTAATCAAACACCGACAGGATAGCCTCCTGGTGGAGGGTCCACACAACATACATTCACATACAACGTGTCTCACCGTTTATGCAAAATGATGACATATGCGAAGCACTAATATCACAGATAGATATTTAGCAGTGCAATAAGTAATGATGCATTCGTACACATTCATCAGAAATGTAAATGTAATAATCACACAAAAGCATATAACAATTTTGAAAAGCTTGTAATAGCTGCTTAAGCCCTCATACTGAAGTCCCCAGCAGAGTCGCCACATGTCGACGTCGGGATTTTTGAGTGTCCCTTTTCATTACTTGTTCTTTGGTGTTCTCATGTTAATGTGAGATTTGTTTGAAAAAATAAGTGAAAAAGGTCCGACATGTATAATGTCGACGATTGACTTTAAGAGTCTCCAGTTGGTGTATTTAACTGGTTGCACCAACGCAACCGAAAAGGTTAGCACATTAACCCAAATGATTTGACATCGCTAAACGGTCTGTGAAAACAAGAGATTCATTAAGGGTTCGGGGCTTGATTATGCGGAGGGAAGGTGTTAGGCACCCCCCGACATCCGTGTTACCACGGTGACCGTCACTTTTCAAAGAAATTGTTATATGAATGTGTGTGTGTGTGTGTGTGGATCAATGTGCAATTATTTGAAAGTAGTGCGAGGCCTCGTTCGCACCTATATACACAAGGTTTGAATTTTATAGGAAAATTCAGTTTTAACCAAGATATAGCAATGACGTTTTATAAAAGAGGTTTTTCAAACCCTGTGCTCAATAGAAATTGAGACCTTTTCATACTTCCATTTTATTGAATGTTCAAATTTGTTTTTTTATTTTCGAGATCAAGAAGCATCCTCGAGAAAATAATAAACAAAGATCTTAGAACTCCTTATGGGCATGATGACCATCCAAGGAAACTCGAGACATCGTAAAATAATGTACAAGTCGCTTACATACTAAAAAATGTCCATCATGGGAACCGAATCTAGATTGAAGAAATTAAACTGTGATCACATGATTCCTAGGCTCACATGATATCGCAATTTATATGGAAAGCGATAGCGATTATATATATAGATTGGATCAACCACCACGAAGCAACTCCATGGGGATCAAAAATGTAAATAAAGCAGTAAATGCTATCAATTACCACGAAGTAAACTCCATGCAGGACAAAATGTAAATAAAGTCAGTAAAGCGATCAATCGCCATTAAGTGAACTCCGAGTGAGATTTAAATGTATAAAGTCAGTAAAAAGCCACGGAGGAAACTCCTGTGCTTGGACAGAATGTAAATATATATATGTACAAATATATATATATATATATATATATATATATATATATATATATATATAAAATCGATAGAACGCACTGCGGATGTAAATCTAGGCTCATCGGATATGTCAAAACAACAAATATATATATATATATATAAGCGAGTAAATGAACCGGACATAAAATACATGCTCATCAGATATGTCTGACAACAATTATATATAAATATATATATATATATATATATAAAAGCAATTAAACGCTCCGGATGTAAAATCTGGGCTCATCGATGTATGATCGACCAGTTTTATATATAGATAAGTATATATATATATATATAAGCAAATAAACGCTCTAGGATCAAGTTCAGGCTCAATCGAGGCATAACTCGATAATGTTAGTCCATATATATGAAATATATACATATATTAGTATATATATATGATGTAATGAAAACCACTTGACCGAAGTGGGACAAACACACTCACACGACTATCAACGTGTACAATAAAGTGTGTGCTATATGAGAAAGAGGCTTTATAGAATATAAGAAGGCTTACTAAGCAATGCTAAAAGTAGACTTCTTAGAATTTAAATGGATAAACACTCGATTTCCAGCCGGATAAAAAGTAGCTATATGTGAGCTAACTAGTGTTTAAAGAAGAGGAAACACTCAAAAGATGTGTATACAGAGTAAAATGGACAGGGCTTCCTCGTCTTTTTCCTTTTCTCTCTTTCTTTTCAAATGGCTGACCCCCCAGCCTATATTTATAGATTGATGGCCGCAGGTACACCTGTGGTAGCCGCAGTTGTACCTGCGGCCGATCGTGGTGGATCCGAGCTCTCATGGTCCCCGTCTCGTCAGAAGACGTGCGGCAATAGGTAATGTAATGTCCGTTCAAACTTGCAGAACTTCAATCCGAGCATCCAAACGAAGTATGTCTGTACTTCTTTGGATCGCTTGTGTCGAGAGTTACGTAATGACATGGATTAGAGGTTGTACAAAGTCAGGAAGAGGGGTCTATGCCCATGGTCTTCAAGCTTCAAATTCTATCCAAAGTACTGCCACACGTAATAGTCACTCGGGATTGTCAATCCTCGGCTCTTGTGGAACATTTGTTGTATATATGTATGAAGTGTTGAGACGATGTGCCATTTGTTGAAGGAACATGATGACGCTTGACTCCTCGTCGGGGTTATCGCCGGTTTGAGTTGAAAGTAGACGTTGCTCAGGGTTACAGCTCAGATTGGACTACTTGTTGGTATGCCGCGATATCATCTTGTTGACATGGACAGATGATGTTGTGACTCCTCACCGGGGTTATCGCCGGTTTAAGCGGAAAGCAGATGTTGCTCAGGGTTACATCTGAGATTGGACTGCTTGTTTGTATGCCTCACTGTCATCTGGATTGAAGCTGATTGCACATGTTTGAAACAAGCCTTTCCGGGGTTATCGCCGGAACTGCAATGGCATCCCTTGGGGCTATCACCAAGGATGAGGTTGCTACTCGATGTTGTCTCTCGAACTCGGAACCGAACGTCCGCGGTGTTATCATAGAGAGATAGACCGTCCTCTCTCTTGGTGTTATTCTTGGGTCTTTTGATCTGCATATCTCAGGGTTATCTCCTAGATTAGAAATGACACTCCCGGTGTGTGTTCCGGGTTGAGATGATGTTCTCGGTTTGTGTTCCGGGTTGGAGCTAAACTTCCGATAGTATCCGGAATGGATGTAAGTTGTCTTTCAGGGTTATTTCCAAAAGACAAATCTACCCTCCTGCAATGTTAGGAATAGGAGTACAGAAAATTTCGAGTGTCTATATATATATATATATATACGAGTTATTTAGGCCTGGATTATAAATCTGTGACTTTTCCCGCTTTAGTATATATATAATCACACACACACACATATATATATATATATTACTTATATATATATTAATTTTTTATTATGATTAAATATCAGTTTTAACTGTTCATTCAATGTAAAACTGTAATATTTAAAATTTGTGGACTAGATTTATCTAAATCTTGCCATACCTAACTTTTAACCGGTTCAAAAGTTGTAAAACTGGAACCGTTGAGCTAAAATGGCTAAGATTTATTTAAATCTAGTTTTCTTTCTAAGTTTTGTAAATATTAAGCGACCACGCGACCCTAGATCTGTATCTAGAGGAAACAGAAAGCTTGGCTACGCGCATGCATGGATTTAACTGATGAATCCTTTGTTTTTTGACGTCTAGATTCTATTTTGCAGTTTATTTCAATATTTGTTGTGCACGCTTCTCAATGATATCCTGTGAGCCTAGGAATCATGGGATCTATGATTAAATCCATGGATCTAGATCCGATTCCCATGATGGACATATTTGGGCTGTATAGATATCTTGCAATCCTTTGTAAATTTAAATGAGTGGACCTTAAAACGGTGATCCGAATTTAAGGCCTCAGAATAATAAAATCATTGATTGTGGTGCTCGGGTCACTTCGATGTCTTTAATGCCCACAAGAAGCCTGACACTTATATATATATATATATATATATATATATTTTATTAAAGATGCTTCGCATCTCAATAAAATTAAATCATGACGAATATGGAATAAAATGAATGTATCAAAGACCTCAATTACTATGCGAGCATGAGGGTTTGAAAATTGCTTTTCAAAACCTCATCTTTAAATTCTTTGCTAAAAACTGATTTTATAAATCAAACCCTTTGTATATAAGAGCAAAAGAGGCATATCACTACTTTCAAATAAAGCACCGCAAGTACATTTACTTGTATCACATCCACAAATACACACATATGCTTAGGGAATTGAAAAGACACGGTAATTGTGTTTCACAAGAGTCGGAGGGGGGTGCCTAACACCTTCCCCTCGCTTAAGCAATCCCCCGAACTGCATGAATCTCGGGTTCCAGACCAATTAAATAGAGTCACATTTGGGCCATATTGCTAACAAACCTCTGCCAAAATTTCCAGTTGAATTGATATAACCATTTAAACTCATACCAACGGGCGACTCTATTTAATCGGCCCAATCATTAAAATTAAATCTTTTCAAATCATTGACATTTTATGTCAGTCTCTTTTGTTAATTTCACCCTTTCAACAATATTCGAACCACGTAGAAAACATAAAGGGTAATAAATATTTAAAAGATGAATTCAAGAGAAATTTTTCTGGACATCGACAGGTGGCTACTTTGCCGGGGATGGAGTAGAGGGCTTAAGCCGCTTTTCAAATTCCCTTTTTTATCTGCTTGTGTGTGGATGTTGTCTTTATATGGAATGAATGTAAATAAATGTTTTACTAATTTACATTAGTGCCTCGCACAATGTCATCATTACATACGGTGAGACTCGTTGTATGAGATTGTATGTTGTGTGATTCCTCCACCAGGAGGCGAACCCGTCGGCGTTTGATTACTGGACTCAAAGGAGATTAATCCTGCGAGGCTTGAGAAAGGCGCCACTCAGATTCGCTCTAATTGAAAGATCAGATTAACTTCCCATCTAGTAAATTACGATGATCTGGGGACCTTCATGCCAAAAATAGTCACGAGAGTAGCCTAAGATAGGCCAGCCTCTGATAAACCAAACACGAAGGGGAGTCTCTTCATGCCTTTCCCTTTTAATTACATGTAAATTTCAATTCAATGTAAATTACTATTCCATGTAAATGTAAAGAAAAAGAAAAGAAAAGAAAATGTGAATATCACTTCCATTCCATGTCAATGTTATTATTGTACATATATTAAATTCTGTTATGCTATCTTGTCAGCAAAATAAATAACAACAGTTTTGTAGGAAAACATTAAAAAACCTCAAAAAATGACACATTGCATATCATGCATCCTGTTAATATATATTAAAATTAACACCTACTTTTATTGTAGGAAAAAATTGGTCCCACTTCCCGGTCTAAGTCTAAGAAGGCTCAGAGCCTATCCACTAATATGGAAGAAAGTACCCAACATGGGACAAGTTTCGTCGAGAAGAGTTTGAGGGACTCAGAAATCAGATAGCAGAATTAGCTATCTTCTTAAAAGAACAGAACAAAAGTACTCAGGATAAGCAAGTACCCACTCAACCAGAGTTATCCATATAGGGTGGAAGTTAAGGTACTGACAAGAAAAAGGAAGCTCAGACACTTGATGTCGACGTCGGGATTTTTGAGTGTCCCTTTTCGTTACTTGTTCTTTGGTGTTCTCATGTTAATGTGAGATTTGTTTGAAAAAACAAGTAAAAAAGGTCCGACATGTATAATGTCGATGATTTGACTTTAAGAGTCGCCAGTTGGTGTATTTAACTGGTTGCACCAATGCAACCGAAAAAGGTTTGCACATTGACCCAGTGAGTTGACACTACTAGACGGGTCTGTGAAACCGAGATTCATTTTTGGGTCCGAGGGTTTGATTATGCGGAGGGAAGGTGTTAGGCACCCCCCGACATCCGTGTTACCACGGTGACTGCCACTTTTCAAAGAAATTGTTATATGAATGTGTGTGTGTGGATCAATGTGCAATTATTTGGAAGTAGTGCTGTACCTCGTTCGCACCTATATACATAGGGTTTGAATTTATAGAAAAATTCAGTTTTAAACAAGATATAACAATGATGTTTTGTAAAAGAGGTTTTTCAAACCCTGTGCTCAATAGTAATTGAGGCCTTAGATACTTCCATTTTGTTATTAAATGTTCGGCTTGTTTGTTTTTATTTTCGAGATGCGAAGCATTCTCGAGAAAATAATATACAACAAGATCTAGAACTCCTCATGGGCATGATGACCATTTAAGGAAATTGATAATTTGTAAAATAATGTACAAGTCGCCATAAATTGAAAAATGTCCATCATGGGAACCGAATCTAGATTGAGAGATGAACTCGTGATCACATGATTCCTAGGCTCACATGATAATCTTTGTAATTTGTATGGAAAGCGATAGCGATTATATATATAAAAGCTGTAAATATATATATATACAAACTTGATCAACCACCACAAAGCAACTCCATAGGGGATCGGAAATGTAAATATATAAAAGCGATAAATATATATGGATATGATCAACCGCCACACAAGTAAACTCAAAAGCGGGACGAAATGTAAATAAAGTCAGTAAAAGCGATCAATCGCCATGTAAGTAAACTCAGCAGAGACGAAATGTAAAGAAAAGGCATAAAAGGCCATGAAGTAAACTGCACTGATGTAAATGTAAATAAATATATATATATATATATATATATATATATATATATATATATATATAGTAGTAAACGATTTGGATATAAATCAAAGCTCATTGGATATGTCTGACAACAATTATATATATAAGTATATATATATATAAAAGCGAGTAAATGCTCCGGATGTAAAATCCAGGCTCATCAAATATGTCTGACGGCAATTATATATATAGGTATAAATATATATACAAAAGCAGATAAACGCTCCAGACTGAAGTCTATTCTTAATCGAGGCATAACTCGATAATGTTAGTCCGTATATGAAATAATATATACATATATAAGTATATATATACAGACAAAAATGAAAACCATGGACCGAAGTCTAGGCATACGCACACAACACGACTCTCAATGTGTATAACAGTGTGTGCTAATATGAGAAGAAGGATTTATATAATGGGAGAAGGCTTACAGTGGGCTGCCAAAGTAGACTTCTATAACTTTAAATGGATAAACACTCAGCTCCCGTCGGATAAAAGATAGCTATATGTGAGCTAACAAGTGTTTAAAGATGAGGAAACACTCAAAAGATGTGTACGCAGAGTAAAATGGACAGGGCTTCATCGCCTTTTTCCCTCCTTCCTCTTCTCAAATGGCTGACCCCAAGGCTTGTATATATAAACGGATGGCCGCAGGTACATCTGTGGCAGCCTATGCCACAGTTGTACCTGCGGTGGCCGTGGTGCATCCGAGCCTCGTGGGTCCCGTTGTCTCATAGTACGTGCACTCATCAACTGTAATGTCTGCTCGAACTTGCAAAACTTCAATCTGAGCATCCGAACGAGGTATATCTGACCTTCTTCAGACCACTTGTGTCAAGAGTTACGCATTGAAATGGATTAGAGGTTGTACGAAGTCAGGAAGAGGGGTCTATGCCCATAGTCTTCAAGCTTCAAATTCTATCCAAAGTACTGCCACACGTAATAGTCACTTGGGATTGTAACTCCTCGGTTCTTGTGGGACATTGTTGGATGTATGTGTGTATGAAGTGTTGAGACGACGCGTAGGTGTTGACGGAACAAGATGACGTTTTACTCTTCACCGGAGTTATCACTGATTTGAGTTGAAAGTAGACGTTGCTTAGGGTTACATATGAGATTGGACTACTTGTTGGTATGCCAGGATATCATCTTGTTGAGACGGTAAGATGACGTGTTGACTCCTCACCGGGGTTATCACCGGTTTAAGTGGAAAGCAGACATTGCTCAGGGTTACATCTGAGATTGGACTGCTTGTTTGTATGCCTCACTGTCATCTGTGGGTGTGCCTGTCTGCCCATTGTTAGCTCCGAGTCTGAGGTATGAGTGCATTGACAAGATGTTTGAAACTGATTGCATGTGTTTGAAACAAGCATTTTCGGGGTTATCGCCGGAACTGCAATGACATCCCTTGGGGCTATCACCAAGGATGGAGTTGCTACTCGATGTTGTCTCTAGGAGGTGGAACTCGAACGTCACGATGTTATCGTAGAGATAGAATCATCTCTCTCGGTGTTGTTCTTGGTCTTTTTGATCTCGCATACCTCTCGGGGTTATCTCTGAGATTGGAAATGACACTCCCGGTGTGTGTTCAGGAGTTGAGATGACATTCCCGATTAAAGTTCCGGGTTGGAACTGATATTCCCGGTTTATGTTCCAGGTTGGAACTGAACTTCCGGTAGTATCCATAATGGGTGTAAGTTATCTTCCAGGGTTATCTCCGAAAGACGAATCTACCCTCCTGCAATGTTAGTAATAGGACTGCAAAAAATTTTGAGTGTCTACAGATGCCCCTCTTTATCATATTCATGCAATGCAAGGAATGGATAGGATAAAGAATCCTAGACACTTGAAATGCAAGCAAGATAAACATGATGCTATATGCAGCAACATGATGTAAATGCATGTATAATGCATGAATGATTGTCGGTTCCCTGATAATCCTGTCGGGTTGACAATCAGTGATGGCTTGGACATGCGATCCAAGTCTTCAAGGATGTTGACATTGGGGCTATCACCAAAGTATTGAATCCTAGACACTAGCTTGTATTGCATAGAGGTACCTCCTGCGTATAAGAGATCTGTGGGGATAAAGCTTTGTTTGTTTGAGGATGTGTATAACATATTCCCTCATTCACGTCGGAAAGTTATCGCCATCAGCTTTCTTCATTGTCGTGGTTGCTCGACCTTCGTTGATGTGTGTATCACCAGATATATCCCTGCTGGGTGTATTGTCAAGGCTGCTTGACCTTCATTGATATATGTGTCAATGGTAGCATTACATTGTAACCCCCGCCGGGGATACGTAGATAAGCTGCTTCGATGGGTTTACTTGCCATCGGCTGACATGACGTCAAGGTTACTTGACCTTCATTGATGTGTGTATCAATGGTTGCATTGCGTTGTAATCCCCGTCGGGGATACGTGGATGCTTAAAAGATGTGCATTGTGACCCCCGCCGGGGATACGTAGATGAGTTGATAACTTCGGTGTTGTAACCCCCGCCGGGGATTGTTTAGGGTTGTGACCCTACAAATGATGGCATCAGACCTTTGTGGGGTATTGCCGAGCATGATTTGTGAAAGCTGATCTCATTGGTATAGTATACCCTGCATTTAGGCGAATACCATTGAGACGACGAGAGTTTAACTCTGACCGACGAGAAACCAGGATTTCAGGCTATTCTGCTCAATCGCGTAGCATTTTTATTCCTGATTTGGCCTTTTCAGCTTGTGAGACCTCCTTTGCAACTCTAACTGGAGCGAGCCGGAGGTATGGGACCCATGTAGGAGTGCCGCAGGTGAGCCTGTGGCCAACCATGCCTACGTATAGGCGATTGGTTGCTTTCATAAGTCATTTTTAAGTTGCGCAGCGAAGGAAATCTGAGAGCTCTTCTTCAGATCTGCTGAGTTCGGGCAACTTTCTACATATTCTGCCATCGTACAAGCGTTTTTCACTGTCTTGGTAACGTATGCATGTATTTTTTTCCAATTTCTATCCGTTGGAAAATGACTTATCACATGAAATGCATTTAGACACATAGTAGTGAATATGCATGCTGATATGGCTTGATAAAAAATATTCAACATAGTAAATGTTAGTATTAAACCATGTTGAACATAATGATGTGAAAAAAATTTGACTTTTGAAATAGTCAAATAATGCGTGTAGGATGTATATGACTGTGTATAGGTGTGCTATTGAATGGCCACTTAGTCATGTCTATGTGCATGTGGATAGTCCCATTTACAAAGGGGGCTATGGCAAAATTTTCCCAAAATGTAGGCATTGGGTAATCATGCATTTTTAACTCTACTGTAGATGTATGTTAAAACAATGCATGCATGCATGTAATCATAGAATGCATTTTGAAAAAGACTCTAGGTAAGAAATTACCACACCCTTTCTGAGGTGATTTAGAGACTTGTTATCCAGATATTATGGATCCGGATCAGCCGAGTAGTTTCCGCAGGACCACTTCTGGTGTACGAAAGAGGGCTTCTGAAAAGCCTCAGCGCCGTTCTGTTAGACAGCCTCATCATTTGGTGAAGGCGGTGATGCACCTATTTGGGTTGAAGTGCCGAATGTTGAGGAGGAGGAGGATGTACCGTTTAAGGTTCCTACTATTGCTGTACGTGTTCCCCATAGGGAATTTCTTTGAGTAGGCATCCTTCAGTTTACCTGCACGCAAACGAGGTATGAAGTTAGATCTTTAATCTTCCTTATTTCCTATTGATGAGGAGTCAAGGATTCTAATGTTGATCTACATTTGATGTAGGTTCTCGGCTTCACACAGTCTCGAGGGAACTGGTTTAGCATCCACTCTATGTATCAAGCTTTACATGATGACTACAGAGTGATCGTCCATGGTTAGGGATTCGGGATGTTTTTCTCCATTCTACCCCGTCGCTATCCCTGAGGTTACCTCAGGGCATTGTCTGAGCGGTGGTTTCACCAGACTCAGTTACTCTATTTGTTGGACTGTGAGGTGATGATGACGCTGATGGATTGGTAATTTATCACAGGTATGGAGTTTGGAGGGGAGCCGATGCCTTGCATGAAGGATATCACCCCTACTGCCGTCAGATCCTTGTTGGGAGTTCCGGCGGAGGCGCTTAAGGGTAGGACTGTTCGTACAGGTCCTTTGAGCATAGATGCTATGAGAGGGCTATTGAGTGAGCCTATACCCGATGATGTGAGAGTCAGGGATCGCATTCTTCGGTGATTGTTCCTGATGATCATTAGGGGCTGCTTCATAGCAGATAATTCCTCTACGGTGTCTTTCGCTTTGATCAGCGCCACTCGACACGTGGACCGTATAGGAGAGTATGATTGTGGTTCCTACACCTTTGCCTACTTCCTCAGGGGAATACACATGCGATTGCAAGGCTTGACCGAGGCGCGGTTAGGATTCTACCCATTTCTGCTGGTGAGTATTTTTCTTGTCTTTTCCTATGTATAGATTAAGAGTGTTGACTGACAGCAGATGTTTGCCATTGTGTTGGCAGTTTTGGACCTATGAGAGGCTTCCCTGTTTGTATCCTGTGAGCGTGTTAGGTTTAGATTCCTATCCACGAGGATGGAGATGGCATCATTCCATACTGACGGAGGTCTCTGTTGCTGAGGGTTTCACTCATTGTCGCCTACAACTGGAGTTATTAACAGCCGATGTCATCACATGGATTCCCTACTCTAGAGAGAATTTGGTAGTCAGTTTTGAGGATGGGTACCCGACTGGAGTAGAGTACGTCATTTCCACCCGTAGGATTCCTCTCTTTATAGATGGAGGATGGGAGCTCTATTTAGGAGAGCGTGCTATTAGGAGCACTACCGGAGAGATCTATATGCCGATCTTGCCTCCTGCCAGGCGTTATTGGCCTATTTCGCAGTCATCCTTCATTGACATCCCATTGCTGGGGATTGACGATTTTACATTGTCAGAGGGCCCCCGTCTCGTGGAGATGTTCAGCATTGGTGGATCCTCGACGATTGAGCTCGACTGTGCCACACAGTTTATGGGGGATATGGTTCCAGGATCCGTGATGATGATGGATTGGCTAGCCTGTGTCAGAGATCCAACTCATGTGACACAAATTGACAGATTGACTCGGCAGCTGGACCGGTCACATCTTTTCATTTGGCATTTGGGCAGAGATCCTACAGAGTAGATACTTTTAATCCCTTTAGCTCTGGCACTGGTCCCTCAGGTGACCCATATGGTTTTTCCTAGCAGATCCTCCTCAGATATACCGACATCCCCTGTAGAGATAGAGATCCAGTGACTCAGGAGGAGTTACATCAGGTGGACAGGATCGATGATGTAGACATCGACACTATTAACTTTTTCTGATGTATTTCTTGTTATCTCTTTTGATAGGCCTCTATTAGCTGCTGGGTAGCTTCGCCCCATTCTCGCTATATCTTTTGATAGGCCTCTGTTAGTTGTTGGGTAGCTTCGCCCCATTTCCCTGTATTTTTGTTGTATAGAGATGTATTAGATGATGATATACTTAGGAATGTATGTACAGTTTTCCATTCCCTACATCATATTGCCATCTATTGTATCATGCATGTTATTATGTTATGCATATGTATGTATGTCCAGAGATATTCAGCATTGACCCCTGGATGGTCTTATGACACTGCCCGTACAGATGTCTTCTTTGATAGTTAGCCGTATTGACCATACCCCACCATTTGTGGTGGTAGCTGGTATGCTTTCATGGTATAGTATATCACCATCAGACATGGTGATCGTAGATGATTTGCTGTAGCATACTATGACCTTGTTGATGTTTCAGGTTCCCCCAGGATTTGTAGAGGGTATGCTAGAGCATTGGGTGCCAGATAGACATGTATTTTGATTCGGGACCCATGAGTTAACTCCTACATTGGAGGACTATGCACGGTTATCAAACTGAGACATGAGTAGACATGTCATGGCTCTTACAGGATTGAGGCGCAGAGTGGTACAGGACGAGATTACATCCGACCACGTGATATCCGGCAGATTTCTGTTTGATGTGTTTGGCTCGAGGATGTTTATACACGGCATTCCGGGGATTTCACCACACCGGAGGACCATTGGCGTTCAGCCAGAGTGGATGTACTGCTTCAATGCGTATTGTCATACGTCTTCATGCCGCGGTACATGGATGAGCTAGATATCGGTGTCATCATGGTAGTGAGAGCTCTCAGGGAGGGTCATACCATCATACCGATGATTATTGCAGAAACTCTTAGGTCAGCTACATACTGCTACACTTATTCGGCAGGAGTGTTCACAGGTAGCTTGGTCATGTTGTATGTGTGGTTTATGTTACACTTGAGACCGATTGGCACATTCAGACGGTAGGGGTTTTGTTTCACCCATGATATAGCCATGACGTATTCCTTCCAGCTTGCAGAGTGTACAAGTCCTGCATCTTTGTCAGCTTTTCTGGAAGGGATTGGAGATCCGTTTGCTATATTGCCGTGTTTAGGGCTTAGCTCACCCTACAGCTTCATTACTCATGCTCTGGGCATGGATTAACTCCATCTGGCTGGTTTGAGGGGCATGATCACTTACCACCCATTGGACGTTATGTGTCGGATTTGACCGGATTTGGATTTTCATCCTTTTGAGGGGGCAAGTGAGTCGTTGTCAGCCGCATCACACCATTTATCGATGGAGGATGATTTAGGTTGTATACTGCTGGGATTAGCGAGAGTCGGGCTGAAGTTTTCTCGATTATCCGTGTTGTTCCGCAGAGTATTCCGCATGGATGGAGACAGAGATCAGATCGGCATGCGGCAAGATCCTGAAGTGTGGGATTGATTCCGACGATGAGGAGCCTATAGAGGAGGTCATTATTCCCATTGATGATTTGATCATTTGGGCTACCAACATTTGTGATGGATTCTCCACCCCGAAAGTGCATCAAGTTCAAGATCCCAAGACAACATTTGGAGTAGAGCTTACATCTGATGACCTATGATAGAGATCAGACTAGGGCCACGATGTTGACAGCTCTTGATGAGAGAGACGCCGCTCTGTTAGAGAGGGATGAGGCTAGATCACCAGGATGCATTGATTATGAACGGATGCCGCCTTTATCTCGCTAGGGATGTGGCCATTGCAGATAGTACTTGATGAGATCCTAGATGGTATCGGGCCTTGCCGACATGAGTGCTTACGTTGATGAGCATTATGCCACCATGTAGTTAGCCTCTGATCTGCTAGCTCGTGTAGATACCCTTGGGCAGGAGCCTTCAATGTTACCTCCGTCTTCAGAGAGGGATGCTATGTTAGATCTGATAGTCCGTATATATACAGATCTGTAGATAGCTTTGTATTTTCCTGCACAGACTAGCATAACCATTTTTTCATGTATAACACATATGTATATTTCAAACAATATTATATATGGTAGGGAAATATATTTTGATTCACTTCCCTTTTAGTTATGCCTTGATACTTGCTCGATATTTGCCTGTTTATCCAGGGCCTTGTGATCTTGATGCATTCTGAACTCATCCTTGATAGATGGACATTGAGATGTCTCAAGATCTCTCAGAACGGATAACTAATTTCTATAAATCCCTACCATCTTTGGTGTCTTGGGACTGGTATCTGTATGGAAAAGTGGAGATGAGGATGGTTTCTTCCTCTTTGAGATTGATCGCACCACAGATAGTCGCCAGTACTTCTATTTGTGAGACTCCTAGTTAATTCCATCTCTTATGGGTTGGTATTGCTCTTTGAGGCATGATCACAGCTTAGATGGTCACCGAATCTTCTATTTATGAGAAGAGGTTGGGTAATCCCATCCCTTTGATCTGAAACCGATGAAATGTGGCAAATTGAAGGTTGATCCCAGTACTGTGTGACAAGTAACTTTGTTCTGGTAGGGGTTAGACTGAACCATGAATGGCTGCCTACGTACTCCTATTGAAGAGGAGATCAAGTCTGCGTAGTTTGAACCTGGTGTAAGAGGTTCAAAGCTGAATGTGAAAGGCAGATGGGCGTAGGAATGTTTTTGTTGTTTTTGTATAGAAAGGGCAGAAATGTTTTTGTTGTTTTTCTTTATTGCGACTAGGCCATATAGAATATGGTTGCCTACGTACCCCCGAGTATCAGGGAGATCAGGTCGACATAGTTCGCCCCTCAGGACGAATCGCAACTGAAGAGAAGTGTGAATCCCATGTGCAGGCTATACTGCGGGGAGAAGAAAGTTTAATCCCATAATGGGGATAAACTGCAAGTGTGGAAAAAGTTTGATCCCGTCTTCAGGACAAACTGCAAGCGTAGAAAAGTTTAATCCCGTCTTCAGGATAAACTGCAGGTGTGAAAGGTTCAATCCCGTCTTTAGGATAACCGAAATTGTATGAAAGGTTAAATCCCGTCTTCAGGATAACCGAAATTGTATGAAAGGTTAAATCCCGTCTTCAGGATAACTGAAATTGTATGAAAGGTTTGAAATGAAGTGATACCAGGCTGCTGGCTTGAAGTGTATGTTTCCCTGAGGGGCAAAAGAGTATGCAAAAAGGAGAGGGTTCAAAACCGGAATGACTGGTGATTTGATGATCAAAACCAGGATGTTTGTTTGATGGTAACTTCAAACATAGTACCGTTTCAAGGTGTCTGAGTTGATAAGCTGTGGAAATTCATCGCTATCCATTTTCTGCAATCTGAGAGCACCTCCTGTCAATACTTCCTTGACAACAAATGGGCCTTCCCAGTTAGGAAAATTTTTTCCCTTAGATTGATCTTGGTTGTCGATGATCTTTTTCAAAACCAAGTCATGTTGTTTGAATTGCCATAGTCAAACTTTTCTGTTGTAGGATCGTGCGATCCTTTGCTGATATAACTGACCATGGAAGATAGTCGCGGTTCGCCTTTCGTCTATTAGAGACAATTGGTGATAGCTGTCTTGTACCCATTGGTCTTCACCCAACTGAGCATCCATCAATACTCTAAGGGATTCCATTTCCACTTCTATGGGGAGCACTGCTTCCATCTCATAGACTAATGAGTAGGGGGTTTCCCCAGTGGAAGCACGCATGGAAGTTCTGTAGGCTAATAAAGTCAGAGGCAAGAGGTCAGGCCATCCTTTGTGATTGGCGGACATTTTCTGCATGATCTTTTTGATGTTTTTATTAGCCACTTCAACAGCACCATTCATCTTTGGACGATAGATGACGGAGTTGAGGTGTTTGATGTGGGATTTTCTGCATTAACTCCTCCATCATTTTGTTATTGAGGTTCTTAGCATTGTCTGACACAATGACCTCTGGTTGTCCATATCGACAAACAACATTGTTTCTGATGAAAGCAATGATGACTTCTTTAGTAACCCTGGGAAAGGAGGCTGCTTCTACCCATTTGGTGAAGTAGTCGATCATGGTGAATATAAATTGATGTCCACATCGGCTTTGGGCTCGATGGGCCGACCACGCCCATTCCCCACATTGAGAAGGGCCATGGCGAACTCATATTGTGGAGTTCCTCGAGGGCGTGGATATCATTCCCATGAATCGGCATTGATAGCACCTCTCGACGTGATCATCACAATCAGCTTTGAGTGTAAGCCAATAATGTCTCGTTCTGAGAATTTTCTTGATAAGTAGGGGTCCGCTCATATGAGGGCCATATACTCCACCATGGATCTCATCCATGAGTCACTGAGCTTGGTCTTTATCCAGACATCTGAGGAGACCTAATCCCGCATCTCTTTTTTAGAGTGCATCTTCGCTCAGGTAGAATTTCATAGCAAGTCGATGAATCCGCCTCTTCTCAGTTAGGCTCGCCTCAGCGGGTGTAGATCCATCTCGTAGATACTCCTTAATGTGCTGGTACCAAGGGTTGTGGATGGGAGGTACCTCATCCGATACTTCTCCAACGTAATTCCCATAGACTTGGGCATTTTGTAGAGCAAACGTGATGTTTGACATGCTTTCCTTGTTAGGTATGTAAACCAAGGAGGCCAACGTTGCTAATGCATCTGCAAAATCATTCCTATTACGAGGAATGTGTAGATAAGAGATTTCTTCGAACTCCAAAGCCATCTGTAAAACTTACCGATGGTAAGGCAGCAAATGTAATTCTTTGGTTTGATAGATTCCTATGGATTGCTTGATTACCAATTCGGAATCCCCAAAGACAGTTAACCGCTTGATGCCCATTGAACGGGCAAGTTTGAGCCCCATGATACAGCCTTCATACTCAGCCGTATTGTTGGTGTTGACAAACTGCAATTTGATGGCGACGAGATACTGCTCCCCCGTACCAAATATTAAAACTACTCCAGCTCCAGAGCCTTCTGAGTTAACAGCTCCATCAAAATACATTCTCCACGTACGGTATGTATCGTACTAATGTTGTAGCTGAACTGTCATTACCCCTTCATCGGGAAAGAATGTTTCTAAGGGTTTGTAATCTCCTGCAGGTGCGACGGCCAGTTGATCCGCAATTCTTTGACCTTTGACAAACTTTTGCGTCATGTAGACGATGTCAAATTGCTGTAGGATCAACTGCCATCTGGACAATCGACAATTCAGTATGGGCTTGCTGAACACATACTTGAGAGGATCCACGTGGGATATGAGATGGGTTGTGTGACCATGGAGGTAATGCTGTAACCTCATGTAAGCCCATGCTAAAGCACAACAAGTCTTCTCGATCAGAGTGTACTTGTGTTCACTGATGCCTAATCTTTTACTGAGGTAATAGATAGCTCGTTCTTGGCCTCTATCGTCTTTTTTGCCCCAGCATACTGCCCATGGCATTGTCATTTATGGGCAGGTACATAAATAGGTGAACATCATCCCTAGGAGGTACCAAAACAGGATCGTTAATCAGTTTCTCTTTGATTGTGAGGAAGGCTTTCTGACACTCATCATTCCATTTCATGGAGGAGTTATTCCTTAATAATTTGAAGATTGGCTCACAGGTTGCTATGAGTTGAGAGATGAATCTGCTAATGAAGTTGATTCTTCCTAAAAATCCTCGTATTTCCTTCTCTGTCTGAGGAATGGGCATTTCCTTGATGGCTTGGATTTTGGTAGGATCCAGTTCAATCCCTTTATGGCTGACTAGGAAACCTAGCAACTTGCCTGACTTAACACCAAAGGCGCACTTGGCGGGATTCAACTTCAAGTTGTACTTACGTAACCTGTTAAAAAGCTTTTTGAGATGGTCTAAGTGGTCCTCCTCCTTTCAGGATTTGACAATGATGTCATCCACGTAGATCTCTATCTCTTTGTGCATTAAATCGTGGAAAAGAGCCATCATAGCTCGCTGATAGGTTGCCCCGACATTTATGAGGCTGAATGACAATCGTCTGTAGCAAAAAGTTCCCCAAGGCGTGATGAAAGTAGTTTTCTCATGATCTTCCTCAGCGACCATAATTTGATGGTACCCCGCAAAGCAATCAGCAAAGGAGTACATGCCGTATTGAGCAGTATTATCAATAAGAATGTGGATAAAAGGCACGCGAAAGCTATCTTTAAGGCAAGCTTTGTTCAAATCCCGATAATCCACGCAAACTCGCACCTTTCCCCTTGGTTTAGGCACGGGAACAATGTTGGATATCCACTCTGGATAGACACCATGATGATGTCAGCTTGAAATTATTTCACAATTTCTTCTTTGACCTTTAAACTCCACTCAGGTTTCAATCGCCTGAGCTTTTGCCCAACTGGCTTGAATCCTTCTTTAATGGGAAGGCGATGAAGAAAAATGTCAGTGGACAATCCCACCATGTCTTCATGAGATCATGCAAACACATCCTGGAATTGGGTTAACAGTGTAACCATGTCATTCCACTGATTTGTGGTAAGGTCTGAACCAATCTGGATTAGCTTAGGGTTTTCTAAGGTTCCGAGATTGAAAGAAGTGGTTTGATCAAGATTGGGTTTGGGTTTGTCTGTGACCAATTCCTTATTCTCTTGAGGTGTCTTAATGTCTTCTTGTATGTCCATCAAGTCTGAGTCCAACTTTGCATCAAAGTTATAGCCCTTGTGGAGAGAAGGCACTTCATCAGCAAGTACATGCACATCTAAATTCAGAGTCCTGAAACAAAATATGCTTTCACTTAATATATGCAACTGTTCGATCATACAAAAGTGTTAACATGTACTTGATAAAATAGCCGCTAGTACCGTAAAGGAAAGCAAGCAATTAAAGTTATCTACAGGGCAGAGGGATTTTTCTGCCCATTTTACCCTCGTAGACCAATGCATGGAGTGCTGCTCCAATTGTCAAGGGCAAAGTCCTGAAGGACTGCAGTGATGGAAGGATCGTCGTTGTTCTCCTTTTCCCGAATGATAACCATGACATCTGGGCAATCATTGTCTAGGGTGTATCTATTTGTATGTTCATCATGAACAATGACGCGGATGCCTTCCATCATCAAGGCAAGGTCATGTTTACGTTTCCGCTCCTTTTCTTCCACCTCAGGATCAGGAATCAGCACCTCTTTTGCTTTGATTGGTACTGGTTTTGGAAACAGCATAGCCACAACATGGTATGGAACCTTTACTGGAGATTGCATCAACTCATGAGGTAAATGTATAGAAAATCGCCGTGCGACGAAAACTTGAGGAACATGCTCGTGTTTATGAGGATTCCTATGTCTGGAACTGGCAGAATAGCCTAGTCTAGCGGTTCCAATTTGACTGGACATTTGGATAGGGTGCTTAATACCCTGCTGATCCTTACCAAGCCCTTGTCCAGGTTGATGACCCAATAACATCATTTCTTGAGTGGCCGACATAACCTTGGCAAAAATCTTGGGTACAGAAAGTGGCACTCCAATAGAATAGTATTGCGTGTTACTCACTTCCAGAGTATGGAAACTGGTTGGTTCAACTTCTGAATTGAAGCTGATAATTGGTAGAGTTCCTTGTCCAAGACATTCTGGCTCAATGTTGATAGTGACTAGACTGTTGTTGACAATGTATTTGAGTTGTTGATGTAAGGTGGAGGGAACAACTCCAGCCATGTGTATCCATGGTCTCCCCAATAGCAGGTTGTATCCTAAGTCTATCTTGAGGACGTGGAAGGATACATTGAATGTATTTGGACCAATCTCAATTGGCAATTCAATCTTTCCAACGGAATTTCGCCGGGATCCATCAAAAGCTCTGATGACCGTATGGCTGCTTTGGATCCGCTTGAGATTGATATTCATCTTTACCAAAGTGGCATAAGGACAGATATTTAGAGATGAACCTCCATCTATCAAAACTCCTGCTAGCATATACCTAGAAGAGAAAACTGCAATGTGCAATGGCTTGCAATGACCGATCCCTTCGGGCGGTATGTCATCATCAGTGAAGGATATCACATTGTTGTTGAAAATGTGATCAACCAAATGTTAAAATTTTTCCACATCCACTGATTTTGGCAAATAGGCTTCTTCCAAAACCTTTAGTAAGATCTTCCGATGATCCTCGGAAGAGAAAATCAAATCCAGTATTGAAATCTAGTGTGGAGCTTCTTGCAAGCTTAAAACCACTTTGGCTTCATTGTGGCCCATAGTACGAAGGAATTTTTCAATCTTCTCCATGGGCAACTTCCCCTTTGCTTCACAAGTAGGTTTGATAACCCATTGAGGAAGGTACAGTGGATTTTCCTTCAACACTGTAGCAGTAGTATGCGACGTGGATCCTTCAGCTTCTCCATAATTCCATGGAACTTTGTGTAAGCTGACAACAGGATGTTGTGGTCTGAAAGGTAAAGAAATTTGCTCTGGTACGACCACTTTCAAAGGATTGTCAGCTACTTTGAGTTGAATTGGTTGTATGGGAAATACTTTGACAGTCTCATCATCCACTTCGGATATGACTGCTACTAATCCCTTCCATTTGGTAGGACATGCATTCCCGCCCTTGAGTTGCACAGTGTATTCATCTGCTATTTGCAGGATACCGCTATTAATAAGATTCTAAATAAGATGGCGGAGTGCCCAACATTCTTCTGTGCTGTGACTGCGAGAATGTGAATGATATTGACACACTTCATCAGGATTGAACTGTCCTGAGCAGTGATTGATTGGAGGGAGAAGGAATTTAATTCTTCCTTCGTTGATCAGCATTTGAAATATCTCCTCCATAGATTGGCCCAAATAGGTAAATTCCCTCTGATTGGCAAAATCCCGACGGGCTTTAGCACTTGCTCTCTTTGCAACCTTATCCTCCATAGCTTCGCTTTCTGAAGGTGTTGATGGAGCATTCATAATGAATGGAAGGAGATAGGCATGCTCCTGCCTGATTAATTGGTGTGTGACTTGATGCTGGTGGGTCACCAGTTCTACCAATTGGTCAATTTGTTTGCAAAGAGCTTTCATCTTTCGTTCTATGGTAAACTGGAACTTTGCGTAATCCCATCTGTCAACACCATCTTTGATGGGTTGGGATGATTCACCATTAGAATTGGAACCTTGTACAGTGCTTCAACTGATCATATTGACCTCTTCTTCTTTGTGTTGAGGAAGAGGGTTGTCTTGAACGTGAGGTTGATTTGGTTCAGTGACCACGATCTCACCGTTGTGTATCAGATCTTGGATCCTGTGTTTCAAGGCCCAACAATCTTGGGTATCATGTCCAGGTGCTCCGGTATGATAAGCACACTTCCGAGTAGCATTAAAACCCCTCCCATTAGGGTTGGCTGGTGGAAGAAGATGTGTAATTTTCTTCTGAGCAGTCAGAAGAGCAAGAATATTCTCGAGCAAATCCCCTAAGGGTGTGAACATTCGAGGTCACTTTACTTCTCCACTTTTAGGCAATGGAGGGTTTGAAGGTTGTGATGGAAAAGGGGAGTAGTTTCTCCTCTGCATAAACATGCTTTGATTGCCTTTTTGTCCTTGTAGTATCAAGGAAACATCATCCTCTTTCTTTTTATGGACCCTTTGGGGGTTGTTTCCATAAGATCCGGACTGGATGTGCTCAGCAACAGCTTTAAGAGTGGCTAGGTCTTGAATTTTACCGGACTTCAATACCATTTCAGCCATCTCTCCGTGCTTGATCATTTCAGAGAATGGTTTGCCAATACCAGCTAGAACTCTTTCATAGAAAGGAGCTTCCTGTACATCTATGAAAGTCATGACCATTTCTGATTTTGTCATGGAAGGAATAACTTGAGCAGCAAGGCGCCTCCACCTTTGAGCGTACTCTCTAAATGACTCATTAGACTTTTTCTTGACCTTGGTAATTTGGTACCGGTTAGAGCCATCCGAGATTGAAAATCAGATTGAGTGAGGAAGGCATGAGCCGCCTCTTCCAATTGTGGATCTTTGAGTTGTCTAATCGGTATACCATGAAGCAGGCTTCTCAATCAGGACTTTTTCAAAAAACGCCTACATTCTGAGCTTTTCATTTTCCGCATAAGATCCAAGTTCTCCAATGAACACTTTTAAATGTGTATAAGGATCCCCTAATCCGTCATATTTCTCAAAATCAGGGGTCTTGAATTTCTCTGGATATTGAACACTAGGGAATATGCAAAGGTCTGTATATAAAACACTGCCATGTGTTCCAATCCCTTTGAGACCACAGATAGTTTCCTCCATTTGGAGTACCTTCTTCCTGATATCACCGGTGTCTGGATCTCCTTTGAGATGGGTGTTTTCAGGGTCTTTGTTGGTCGTATCCAATTGAGGTTTTGGAATTGTTTTTTCCAGCCCTTGAACTCCTCCTTATGTAGAGGATTCTGTATGTATAGGTATCTTCGTACCCTGAGTAAACTAGTGTAATTCTTTCAGTAGAACAGCCAAGTCTGTGATTTGTTTACTCAATCCGTCAAATTCTTCTCGGGAGACAGGACTGGACTATTCGGAAGAAGACATGATTGGCTGTAGGCTCGTGGCCTTTTTGGATTTTGAGCGGGTAACAGGCCCAATTGCTTCCCTACAAAAGACTTACGTAGTTTAGTCTTAGGGTAATGAAAATGTTATCATAACATGTCCATTTTAGGAATTTTGTCCAGCAAAACTGGTGGTTAACATGTCATGCATGCACAGATATTCTTCATATTTTCCATTACATATGGATGAACATGGAATAAAATTACAAGTAAATGCTTTTACAAGTAATTGAAAATGGAAAGCATAAAGAGACTTTCTTCCGCGTTTGGTTTATCAGAGGTTGACCTATCTTAGGGTTTCTCTCGCGACTTTTTGGCATGAAGGTTCCCAGATCATCGCAATCTACTTTACGGGAAGTTAATCTGGTCTTTCAACTGGAGCGAATCTGGGTGCTGCCTTTCCTAAGCCTCGCTGGAATTATTCTTCCTGCATGTCCAGTAATCAAACACCGACAGGATAGCCTCCTGTTGGAGGAACCACACAACATACATTCACATACAACGTGTCTCACCGTTTATGCAAAATGATGACATGTGCAAAGCACTAATATCACAGATAGATATTTAGCAGTGCAGTAAGTAAGATGCATTCGTACACATTCATCAGAAATGTAAATGCAACATTCACACATAAGCATATAGCAATTTTGAAAAGCTTGTAATAGCGGCTTAAGCCCTATTACTGGAAACCCCAGCAGAGTCGCCACCTGTCAACGTCGGGATTTTTGAGTGTCCCTTTTCGTTACTTGTTCTTTGGTGTACTCATGTTAATGTGAGATTTGTTTGAAAAAAACAAGTGAAAAAGGTCCGACATGTATAATGTCGACGATTCGACTTTAAGAGTCGCCAGTTGGTGTATTTAACTGGTTACACCAACGCAACCGAAAAAGGTTTGCACATTGACCCAGTGAGTTGACACTGCTAGATGGGTCTGTGAAACTGAGATTCATTTTTAGGTTCGGGGGCTTGATTATGCGGAGGGAAGGTGTTAGGCACCCCCCGACATCCGTGTTACCACGGTGACCGCCACTTTTCAAAGAAATTGTTATATGAATGTGTGTGTGTGTGTGGATCAATGTGCAATTATTTGGAAGTAGTGCTGTACCTCGTTCGCACCTATATACATAGGGTTTGAATTTATAGAAAAATTCAGTTTTAAACAAGATATAACAATGATGTTTTATAAAAGAGGTTTTTCAAACCCTGTGCTCATTAGTAATTGAGGCCTTAGATACTTCCATTTTATTATTAAATGTTAGGCTTGTTTGCTTTTATTTTCGAGATGCGAAGCATTCTAGAAAATATATATACAAAGATCTTAGAACTCCTCATGGGCATGATGTGACCATCCAAGAAAATTCAGACACTGTAAAATAATGTACAAGCTGCTTACAGCTAAAAAATGTCCATCATGGGAGCCGAATCTAGATTCAGTAGACTGAACCTGTGATCACATGATTCCTAGGCTCACATGATACTGCAATTTGTATGGAAAGTAGTAAGAAGTTATATATATAAAAGCTATAAATATATATACAGACTTGATCAACCACCACGAAGCAACTCCATGGGGGATCGGAAATGTAAATATATAAAAGTGATATATATATATATATATATATGGACATGATCAATCGCCATGAAGTAAACTCCAGGCGGGACGAAATGTAAATAAAAGCGTAAAAGCGATCAATCGCCATTAAGTAAACTCAGTGAGACGAAATGTAAAGAAAGTTGTAAAAGGCCATGAAGTAAACTCTGTGCCTAATGTAAATGTAAAATATATATATATATATATATATATATATATATATATATATATATATATAAAAGTTTAGTAAATGTCTAGGATGTAAAATCCGGGCTCATCGAGATATGTCTAATCAGTAATTATATATATATATATATATATATATATATATATATATATATATATATATATATATATATAAAAGAGATAAACGCCAAGACCAAGTTCAGGCTCAATCGAGGCATAACTCGATAATGTTAGTCCAGTATGTGAAATAATATATACATATATAAGTATATATATATACGCATGTAAATGAAAACCACGGATAGGAAGTTAGGAATACGCACAACAACACGACTCTCAATGTGTATAACAAGTGTGTGCTAATATGAGAAGAAGGCTTTATATAATGGGGGAGAAGGCTTACGTTGAAACGCCAAAGTAGACTTCTATAACTTTAAATGGATAAACACTCAGCTCCCGTCGGATAAAAGATAGCTATATATGAGCTAACAAGTGTTTAAAGATGAGGAAACACTCAAAAGATGTGTATGCAGAGTAAAATGGACAGGGCTTTCTCGCCTTGTATATATAGACGGATGGTCAGCAGTGAGTACACTGCAGCGGCATGATTATAGCTTGTACCGAGGTGGTCGTGGTGCATCCAAGCCTCGTGGGTCCTGTCGTCTCGTAGTACGTGCACTCATGCACTATAATGTCCTCTCGAACTTGCAGAACTTTAATCCGAGCATCCGAACGAAGTATATCTGACCTTCTTCAGACTGCTTGTATCGAGAGTTACGCATTGACATGGATTAGAGGTTGTACGAAGTCAGGAAGAGGGGTCTATGCCCATAGTCTTCAAGCTTCAAATTCTATCCAAAGTACTCTCACACGTAATAGTCACTCGGGATTGTAACTCCTCGGTTCTTGTGGGACATTGTTGGATGTATGTATGTATGAAGTGTTGAGACGACACGTAGGTGTTGACAAAACAAGATGACGTTTGACTCTTTGCCGGGGTTATCACCGGTTTGAGTTGAAAGTAGACATTGCTCAGGGTTACATCTGAGATTGGACTACTTGTTGGTATGCCAGCATATCATCTTGTTGAGATGGTAAGATGACGTGTTGACTCCTCACCGGGGTTATCGCCGATTTAAGCGGAAAGTAGACGTTGCTCAGGGTTACATCTGAGATTGGACTGCTTGTTTGTATGCCTCACTATCATCTGTGGGTGTGCCTGTCTGCCCGTTGTTAGCTCTGGGTCTGAGGTATGAGTGCCTCGACAGGATGTTTGAAGCTGATTGCATGTGTTTGAACTAAGCATTTCCAGGGTTATCGCCGGAATTGCAATGACATCCCTTGAGGCTATCACCAAGGATGGAGTTGCTACTCCCAGTGTTGTCTCTAGGACTGGAACTGAACGTCACGATGTTATCGCTGAGATAGAACTGTCCTCTCCGGTGTTGTTGCCAATATTTTGATCTGTATACCTCAGGGTTATCTCTGAGATTGGAAATGACACTCCCGGTGTGTGTTCCGGAGTCGAGATGACATTCCCGGTTTGTGTTTCGGGTTGGAACTGATGTTCCCGGTTTGTGTTCCGGGTTGGAACTGAACTTCCGATAGTATCCAGAATGGGTGTAAGCTATCTTCCAGGGTTATCTCCGAAAGACGAATCTACCCTCCTGCAATGTTAGTAATAGGAGTGCAGAAAATTTCGAGTGTCTACACTTGAGCCTCAAAACAATGAAAAATCCAACAAAACCCGTGAAATCACCAATCTTAAAGAAGATCAAGAAACTGGTAATATTCGAAAGAAATTTCAGTTAATGGAAGAAACCATCAAGTTAATCAAAGGGACTGGGGCATATGGTAGTGTTAAGTACTCAGACCTTTACATCTTTCCTGGGGCCTGGTATCCAGAAAAGTTCAAAACTCCAGATTTTGAGAAATATGACAGATTAAGAGATCCATACACTCATTTGAATGTGTTCATTGGAGAACTTGGATCCTACGTCGAAAATGAGAAACTAAGGATGCAGTTGTTTCAGAAAAGTTTGATCAGAGAAGCTAGAGCATGGTATGCCTGACTGAACAATTCCAAAATCCACAGCTGGGAGGAGCTAGCACATGCCTTCCTAAATCAATACAGTTTCCAATCATAAATGGCTCCAGATATGTATCAAATCACCAAGGTTAAGAAGCAAAGTAGTGAATCTTTCCGTGAATATGCCCAACGGTGGAGACGCCTGGCTGCCCAAGTCATTCCATCAATGACAGAAACAGAATTGGTAATGACATTCATTGATATACAGGAAGCTCCATTTTATGAGAGGTTCCTAGCAAGGATAGGAAAACCATTCACATAAATGATTAAGCACAGAGAAATGGCTGAAATGGGGTTGAAGTCTGGAAAGATTAAAGACCTTACTGCTTTAGAAGCCGTGGCTGAGCACATTCAGGCTGAAAGCTATGGGAATAACCCTCGGAGGGTTCATAAAATGAAGGAAGATGATGTATCCTTGGTACTGCAAGGACACAATCAGAGAGGTAATCAAAACTTGCCCATTCAAAGGAGAAAGTTATTCCCCTTTCCAAACTTCTGCACAATTTTCAAATCCTCCGTTTCAAAAAATTAGAGAAGTTAAACGTCGCAGAACATTCACACCCTTAGGGGACTTATAGGAAAATGTACTAAAACTTCTGACAACACAAAATAAGATTGTCCAGCTCCTTCCCCCAGCCAATTCAAGTAGAAGGAATTTTGACTTAAGTAAGAAATGTTCTTATGTAGCGCCCCCAAATCCGGATACCTTTTACCTCAGACCTGGTACGTTACGATACATCATTTCGATAACTATTGCGGAAGATATATAAACATAAATTATTTATACATTAAACATTTACACATCATTCTCAAGGTCTACAACCTTAACTTAATACATACCTTTAATATCTAAAAAGGTTTACAATGCTATTTTCATCAGAAAATTTAATAGATCTAACTGCACCATAATTAAATCTTGCACTTTGCCTGTGCCTCTGTCTTTATTCAAGCTTTCATCTTAATCTGAAAATTTTATCATGATATAGCAAGGGTGAGCAACAAATTTTCCCAGCAAGTTTTAAATACAATGAAGATATATCATGATTGAAAAGAAGAATGAGCTTTCAAGTTTTCAACAATATAATAATTGTGAAATAACATAAATCAAGTTTTAATAATTTCATGATTGAATCAATAATGTTTGAAGGTCAACAATGACCATGAACAATTTAACTGAACCTTATGGTAATGAAGGTGATCAGCCTTTCATACCTGATGAACACATGCAACATGCACTAAGTGCGAATCAATAATCAGTATAGATGTGAATAATCAATAATAATTATTCACCAACATGCTTTAAACTTACAACTCAAGTTTGAGTTAAGGAAACTTGCCTGTACCGTTGATTACCGCTATGCAATCCAATTTAATCTCTTATGAAAGACCTATCATTAATAAGATCGATCCTCCAATTAACATAATACATTTTATCTCACAACACTATTACTCAAATAATAAATTAGCTAACATTTAGCCACATAATTAAATGTTGAATAATTCTTTAACTCATTAGTAATATTATTATCCCTTAATAACATTACTATCACTTAACCATTATCTTAAACTTTTGTCTAATATTTTAATCATTTAATAGAATATTTATCATTCACAAATATTATTAATCATTTAATAATATTTAAATCTCTTACTAATATTATTAATCATTTAATAATATTTTAATTACCTTCTAATATTATTAATCATGTAATAATATTTTACTTGTTTCATAAGTAATAAAGGTCTCACACATTTTAAGATGCAAATATTTAACATCTTGAAGCTTAAACCATTTAAATTTCATTTTAGAAATATCTTTTACCTTTACTCGCAAATTAGGAGTTTAAACAGCTAATGCATAGCTTTTATAGTAAAACTCAATTTACTATATTATTTCTTTAATTTAAATAATTTTTACATCAGTTTGTCCGTTCATGAGTCAACACTGATTGTTGCCTCATATATAAATATTTTATCTCGCTAGCACATTCGCTTATTTTTTATTTTACGATTATTCGCATTTCATTGCATATATATATATATATATATATATATATATGTATATTATGTTACATAAATCTCAGCTCAAAAACTTCATTTTGAGCACCGAAAACCTCAAAATATCATTTTTATGATTAATACAATTTTTCAAAGGTTTTACATTCTTTGTTGCACCACAAAATAATTTATAGGCAACTATATTTTTTTTATTTCGCTTAAATATGTAATTTATATTTATTACATATTTTTATTGCTTTATTTATGCCTGAAAGAAAGTTTCTCGGAATAAAATATCACTTATAGTCAAATCTCATCCATTAGGACTTTATTAGATTTATTATGACTTATTATTTTGCCAGAACGCGATTCGGAACGTCAAACATCATTGTCGCTCGATGCACCGACGCTCGGCGTTCGCTCGTTTACAAGTTTTGACATGCCTATTCTATCATTTTTAATTCTCAAATCATGAGTCATATAACAACGAAATTTCGGGCGTATTATAGACCTCATAGCATAGTATTTTAGAAAAATTTCACACCGCGAAAATGGATCACGGAAACTAATCAAAACAATGCACGAAAAGGACGTCAAACAACAGCACAACATGGTGCCACGCGCTATCAAGCAGGCGGCGTCTCGCTCACATCATCATTCTTTGTTGTTCAAATTGCTCGCTTATCAAACTAGCTACTTCGCGATTTTCTCACGCATTACTCGTAACTTCGATTAATGTGATTTTTGGATATGTTATACGGCATACCAAAATATTTTTAAAAATATCACCCAAATAATTTTGGACCTCTTAGGCAAATTCTAAAAACAGCCCCAAAAATGTCCACTCGCAACAGTTTTCATCTTTTTCCCAGATTTACCCTCTTTCGTTAAAACAGTCATAACTCTTTCGTTTTAAAACATTTTTAGGCAATTTTTGAGTCCACGCGAAGCTAACTTCCAGGAATACAACTCTTCCCTACTGATATGTTTCCAGATTCTGAACATATCAGCCCAGAAATTCTGTTCAAAGGGACTAAACCGAAATGAGTTTTCCAGTTTTGACTTGGCTACTTTAAAATGGCATAACTCTTTCCTCTGTAGTCGGATTTAGTCCGTTCTAGAGTCTATGGAAAGCTTATTCAGTGTACTACAACATACCAAAAGCCCAGGATTTTTTGAACATCCTAGCTAATCCCGAATTTTCCTTTTATGAGCAGTCCACTAGATTTTTTAACGTTTGAAAACTGTTTTGCTTTTCTTTCTTTGGAACAAACTTTTAATACCTAAAATGGTTAGATCTACATATAACACACCATATAACATGTAGATCTAAGATTTTTAAAGTTCAAAATCATAACTTGAGATTTGATTTAACAAAAGAAATTAAACAAAGCTTAGGATCTTATACCTTTAAAGCTTTTCTTTTTCTTTCTCCATAGGTTGATGAAGCATGGGTAAAACTTCTCTTCCTCTTCCTTTAAAAGTCACGGCTGTAGCAGCCCCTCACTATCTCTCTCTCTCTTAATATTTTCTCTCTCTTTTAGGACTTTAAGGAAGAGGATGTAATAAACCTCTAATAGTAAATGTAAGAGATGATATGTATAGGGTTAAATGCTTTATAAGTCACTCTACTATACGTCAACTTACAACTGAGTCACTGAACTTTTTTTTCTTACAGTCAACTCACTAAACTTCATTTTACTAACAAACCGTTTGTATTTTCGTTAAATATTTTGACTTTAGACGAAATTGGCCAAATAAGCGGCTGACGTGCAAAAAAATTATGATGCGGCACAAATCTGTCCATGTGGCCAATATTATGTGGATATGGAGGGAAATTATCCCTCCAGATTACCTGTGTGTGGTCCCACATGTCTATTAGGAGGATTTCAATCGTCATTTATACAAATTTGTTCTAGACGATCGTTCGAGCCCTAACTCAACCCAACCCAACCAAACCCTTCGAAAGTGATCGATGAATTGAAAAACCCAGCAAAAGACGAGTACCAAGTTCGATCAATTTAAAAAGCTAACAAAATTGAGTAACGGTCGATTATTTGGTGAATATTGGTGTGATACGCGTTGGTTAGAAGTCGTTTAGTTTGACATCAAGTAACGGTCGACAGGTATGTCCCATATTATGGTCCCCTCTTGTTCCCTTTTCTGATTTGTGATGTTTTCTTTTTTGGGTTTATTGTCGTATTGTACTTTTACTGGGTTTTTCAAGAGTTCAAATGTATTATTCAAAGTTCAGTTTTGTCTTTTTTTTACTGATTCTTGTTTTAAGATTTACAAAATCATTATTTACTAAATTTCCCCACATCCATGCTCTGTAATTTAGAACATTCCTTCAAAAGTTTACTTTTATTGCTTATGCTCTGTTTTGCATATGGTTTCATTTGTTACAGATGAATACTGTTGTTCATGTTAATGTACACCATAGTGGGAGGTTCATCTATGCTCCTTTATGTGACTATGTAGGAGGTACAATTTATCATATGCCACGTTTGGACAGTGATTATATTTGTATGGGTGCTATTAATGACTTAGCTACAGAACTTAGTTACCATCCTCAATCAAGTGTTTATTTTAAAACTGATGGAGTAGATATAAATAATAGGGTTAGACTTGTTTATGATGATGCTAGTATAAGAGATATGGTTAATATTTGTCTGCCACATGGTGTAATTGATCTCTATGTAGACCATGTATTACCATATAATCTTGACCAAACCTCTATATTGGATGAGCATAATAGTAACTATGTGACTGATAATGTATGTGATAATGTGGTTTTAATTGTTGATGAAATAGTGTCTGATAATGTGGCTGGTGGTAAGGGTGATGCTGAGGGTCAAGGTGAATGTGAGGGTCAGGGTGTTGGTGATATTGATGTCAATGTGATAGTTGACAATGTTATAGATCAAAAAATATCTAAAAAAAAGGCAACAGAGGTGAAAAGTAGGGGAAGGAAGAGGTCCAAAAGGGTATTTGAGGATGATAGTGCTGAAGAAGAGAATAATACTGATAATGACATTGCTTCTGAAGAGTGTAGTGATGATGAACTGGTAGAGGATAGGAAGAAAGCTAGGGAATTCAAGATGGATATGAGAAAGAATGTGGATGAAGAAGGTGGAACTGAGGGAGAGGAAGGAGGTAATGATATAGAGCAAGGAGGAAATCAGGGAGACAATGTGGAAGATAAAACTGCAGATGCAGAGGATGATCAAATAAATATTGCTAGGGGCAATGATGGGCAGGTGCAGGGTGAGGGTGATGGCAACCAACCTGATAGTGATAGAACTAATTCAGACAATGAAGAAGATGACAAAGAATGGCATAGTGACTATGAGAATAGTGATGTTCTCAGGTCACTTTCTGAGATCAGTGAAGAAGAAGAAGATGTGTGCTATGTGGGGCCTCTTCGTAGTAAGAAAAAAGAGAAAATAGTTGAGGCTTACAACACTAAGATAAAAAAGAAATTGATTAAGTTCAAGTAGTACATGACATTTTGTAGCATTAGGGAGTTTAAAGATGCCGTAAGAGACTACGCTATTGCTAATGGGAGGAAGTTGTGGTATCCAGTTAATGACTCCATAAGATGTCAAGTGAGGTGTGAGAAAGGATGTCCTTGGAGGATGTGGGCTAGTTACATGCAAAAGACTGATACATGGCAAGTGAAGTCTATTTTGGACACTCACAATTGCTACAGGAACTTCAAAAACAAGTTGGCTACAGTTAAGTACTTGGCAGATTACTATGGCAGTAGTATTAGGAGGAATCCCAGCTGTAAACTAAGGGAAATGCAAGAAGAAATAAAACTAAAACTAAAGTTAGATGTAACAGAGGTTAAGTGTATGAGGGTTAGACAGTTGGCATTGCAAGGGATTCAACAGGTGATGAAGGACCATTATGCAAGGGTGTGGGACTTTGGTGGTGAGATAATAAAGAGTAACAAAAATAATACAGTTGATATCAAGACAACTCGATTGAATCCAGAAGATGTGCCTAGATTTAAAAGGTTTTATGTGTGTTATGATGCATTGAAAAGGTCTTGGAAAGAAGGTTGTAGACCTGTTCTTGGATTGGATGGCTACTTTCTCAAAACAGTTTATGGTGGTCACCTTTTGTCTGTAGTTGGTAGAGATGGAAACAATCAAATGTTTCCAATATCTATGGGGGTGGTGGAAAATGAAAATTTGGATAGCTGGAATTGGTTCCTCCAATTGTTGGTGACTGACTTGGATTTGGAGGATGGGTATGGGATCACTCTCATATCTGATCAATAAAAGGTAACTGTTATCAATGTTTTCAATTGTATTTATTTTCTGTTTTAACAAGTTGTGCAGTTTTTTAACAATCTCATATGTTGACTGTTGTAGGGACTGAAAGCAGCAATTCAAGACATTCTTCCTCATGTAGAGCATAGAAACTGTGCAAGGCACATCTATGCAAATTGGAGGAAAAAATATTCCTCACAAGCATTAAAGCAAGCATTTTGGGAGGCATCCATGGCTACACACCCTGTAGCTTTTAAAAGGGCAATGACTGAGGTAAAGAGGTTGTCTACCCCTGCACATGACAAGCTAGCTGAGCAAGATCCAAAGGTATGGTCAAAAGCATTTTTTGAGACTCATTCCAAAACTGACAGTGTAGAGAACAACATGAATGTGTGTTTTAATGCATGGATAATTAAGGCAAGATATATGCCAGTTCTTCAAATGCTATCAGAAATTCATGACCAACTTATGGTGAGGTTGCACCAAAAGAGCGATGCAATGCTAAAGACTGAGGAATTAATATGCCCAAGAATAAAAAAGAAACTAGATGCTAACATTTTAGAATCTGCACATTGTGATGCTTTATGGGATGGACAATCCAAGTTCCAAGTGAAGGAGAGAGGAAAAGGAGGGTACACTGTCAACCTAGAGCAGAGGAGTTGTGCATGTAGGGTGTGGGATTTAACAGGAATCCCTTGTGCTCATGCAGTTAGAGCCATTCATTCTATATATGGAAATCCTATAGAATATGTTGCTAAGTGGAACACTAGGGATACATATATTAAGACTTATTCTTATACTCTAGAAGTTCTAAATGGGGAAGACTTTTGGGATTTTTCTGAGTGTGATATAATGATGCCACCACCAATGAAGAAAAGGTTTAAGGGAAGGCCACAAAGATTGAGAAGGAAGGAGCACTGGGAAGATGGGACTACTAGCAGTAATGTGGCTAGGGTGTCAAGGAAAGGGAGGAAGATGCATTGTAGCTTGTGCAAGGAAGAGGGTCACAATCGAGTTAGATGTCCAAAGCACCCAACTCTGCCTGGACATAGAAGTCAGAAGATGGTAATACACACTATATACTTTATATGTTTTTATGTTTCTAAATATATGTTTGTCACAATCAAATTTGTATCACACTATTATATGTTGTTTAATAGGTTACTGCCATTGGACAGAGAAATGAGATGGTGGTCCATAGCACTGCTCAGGGCTGCAAGGAAGATGCAAGTGGCAATGTAAGTTTTTTACAAATGTATGCATCAATGTAATTTTTATCACAATCAATTAAATGTTGCTTTTGACATGTTGCTTTATATAGGCTACTAACATTGAAAAGGAAAAAGAGATGGTGGTTAAAACTGCTAAGGGAAAGGAAAAGGTAGTTGACTCAGGAAAAAAACAGGAAAAAATTATATTTGTAAGTACAATTTTTTTTTATTACAAAAGTTGTATTAATTTCACTTAGGGTTACTAATAATGAGTTGTATTGTAGATGCCAACTCCTAGACTTATAAGGAAGAAGAAGTCTTCATAAACAACAGACCAAGGATGCACTCCACCTGCTTCTACACCACCAACCCAGATAAATACAAGGAAAAGGCAACCAAGTCAACAATCTTCACAGAATTCAACTAGTAGCCCAATTCAACAATCCCTCAATTTTTTGATAACTTCCCTTGATCTTTCAGTGAATGGAGGATCACACCACTTAAAAAATCCACAATACCTATTTTTATCCTTGTCAACAAAACAATAAAACAAAAATTTGTGTGGGAAAAAAATTAGCTCAAACAAATGGATATGGCGAGGGAAAATTAGCTACAACCAAGAGGGAAAATATCTTGATCATTGACTTACATTGTATCTGCTACAGCCAATGAATCTTCTACCTGGATCTAGGGTTCCGTCTTTCTAAACTTCCCACATAGGTGCAACGATTCCACAACGACAAACGAATGGAGAAGAAAACGTGGACTCGCGTTCAAAATCTGAAGATTTACTCACCGATTTCCTTTTGTAAGAAGTGTCTACTACACTTGAGGTACTCATCTCAACAAACGCATCAACGGATTGTTAGTAGCAATTGAGTTTTTTGTTCGACTGACAGCAACGACCACCATGAACCCTTAATTTTGCTCCCTTCTGAGTTTTCTTCGTTATTTATCAGAAATCGTTTGTTGGGATGGATCGGATCTTTATTGGGTGGGTCGGATGGGTCGATTTTTAGTTTACCATGGGTGGGCAATAGCTTAGGTGTTAAAATAAATGATAGGTCGGCTCTAGCTAGGATTAAATGGGACCCGTCGTTTTACACGTCAGTTTCCCGTCCAATTAATTAACGTCTGTTAGTAAAATTTTAATTTTTGTTAGTAAAATAAAGTTTAGTGAGTTGACTGTAAGAAAAAAAAGTTCAGTGATCCAGTTGTAAGTTGACGTATAGTAAAATGACTTAGAAAACCTTTAACCCGATATGTATATTTGGTAAAAATATATGCATATATCTTCTATATCTAAATATAATCTTCCAACATATCTCCCATATCTCATCTTTCTCTCTCTTGGATCTTGTAATATCTAGCAAAATAATGTGGCTAAGTGAGAGTGTGACACTTGGCTTGAGTGTAAATTTAAGATTTGACAAAAAATTACAACACATGCTACTTATTCTCCTTCAATGTGTCGAGTAAGTCTTCCCCCCATATTGCCCCATTTTTACTTTCTCTCTCATATCCATATATATGTCTTGCATATCTTAACAAAATAAATGGGATTGTAGTCTAAGGTGACACATGGCCATGGAGTTGGTGTAAAGTTTTGTAAAATAAATTCACCATAGGTTAAAACTCCCTTTCTTATGCCGCCCACCTCCCCCTATTTTGCCAACTTTTAATTTTATTTCTATTGTTATATTTGCCTATTTAAATAATTAATTCAACTATTCTTTTAATGTTTTTGTTAAGTAATTTAATTACTCAACATTAGTAACTTAACTTAATCAAATAAGTTACTACATAAATCTCCTTAAACTACATTACCCTCTTGGAATCATATAATTTAAATATCTCATCTTTGATATATAAATTATATAAAACATAACATAACTTACTTAAATTACATATTTATTTTATAATTACAAAAATAAATATATTACACATAATTTCTTATGCAAATACAATTATTTACATACCCAATATATTATAATATAATATCCTTACCTCATTAACATAAATTCAATGAAGAACTTATTTACTTCCTTAAGATATTACGATAAATATAATATATTTTCTTTATTTAATTAATTTCATATAAGAATTTATTCTAATACTCTTGGGTAAAGTATATATAAATATTATATGCTTAACTTTACTGCTTTTGCTTCATTACATAAATTGTTCCCAACAATTTTATTTTCCCCACGTATTAAACACACACACACACACACACACACACACACACATATATATATATATATATATATATATATATATATATATAATATTCACTAACTCCCAATTACCGGTTACACCAAACATATACACGTCACATATAGAAAATAATTAATAGTTTTATTTTCTCACATTATAAATTGTTTATATAAATTTATTTACTTATAGCAAATAAAATTTAATATATTTACCATATTACGTCAACATACACGTCCTTCATAAATCATAAAATAATTTATATACTCATAAATTAGATAAATTAGACTAGACATTTAATTTAATGTCTATTAAACCTCTTCATACGGTTTGCTACATTCAATAAGCCTTATTCATATGGCTTGCCATATTTATTATTACATAATCTCTTTCAATTATTAAATCGTATAGTTTTTTCTTAAAATTTTTAAATAAATCCTTTATTTTCATTCTAGGTTTTAAATTTTAACCTTTAATTTAATCATTTAAGATTTTCTAAATTTTTGGGTTGTTACAGGTTATCATTTTAGAGCTCCGGGCCATAATACCCAAGATTGTTTGTGAGACCCCATATTTTATGAATAAATATTTAATTTTCTCAAAATATTTTTTTTTAATGTTATAGTTGTGGGTAATATTTATAAATTTTGAAAAGTATGCAAGTTGTTGTATAATATTCGATTGGTCGGGGATTATTCTTTTTGTCGGGGAATATCTGTACGACGGTACAATCATTGGTGGACCCCACAACGGAATTATTGTAGGATTGAGAAAACGATAAAAGTATTTTATGAAAATAACGGCGGAAGTTTTACCGTTAATACTATTGAACTACTCTTGTAGTAAAAAAATACGATGTCTGGCGTGGTTGCATATGGCTACCAGTATTGATTATTGATGCTTACGTGATAAGTCACTCAGTTTTGTTTTATTAGTATTATTAATGTAATAAAATAGAAAAGCTTTTTATATAAAACAGAATACTTTTATAAAGTTATTCATTTTATTAGACTATAAATAGAATATATTATATTCTATTATGCATAGTGTTTTGCATAGTAATATCTTTTTTATATAAAGCAGAATACTTTTATAAAGTTATTTGCTTTATTAGACAATAATTAGAATATATTATATTTTATTATGCATAGTGTTGCATAGTGCATGCATATAGTGTTTTGCATAGTAAAATCTTTTTTATATAAAATGAATACTTTTATAAAGTTATTCATTTTATTAGATTATAAATAGAATATATTATATTTTATTTAAAAGATTTTGTTTTATTAGAATATTTTATTAAATCAATCTGGACCGTCTGTTTTAAAGTAAATCAATCTGGACAGTTCATGAATTAGTTACTATGCAGTTCATTCTCCTATAAATAGAAGCTCATTCCTTCATTATTTCTTACGAATTCACTGAAACTCTAGAGAGAGAAACTATAGAGAGAATTCTTCTTCTATAATCTTGAGCGTATTTTTTTAGAGTTTAAGAAAGCTTTGAAAGCATAGTGCAAGTTTTCTTTGAGTATATCCTCGCTCTACCAATGAGTACTCTTCTTCTTTCAAAGGTAAGGGATATTATTTGTTGTAATTCGTAAGGGGTATTATTTCTTTGTATTCATGAAGAGAACTTCATTATTCCATTCTTTATTATTACATTGAAATAACTTTGTATAATGCGGACTACCCTATACTTGGTGAAATTCTTACATTATTCCATTCTTTATTATTATGTTGGAATAACTTTGTTTATGCTGCAATACCGCATACATGATGAAATTCTTACATTATTTCATTCCTTATTATTACATTAGAATATCACAATAGGTGCATTTACGCTTTGACTTGGTTCTATTATTTATAATTTTGTTAGAATAATCATGCATGCATGCATCCATCGCAAGCCTCGATGAAGTCTTTTGTTATTCCATTCTTTATTATGAACATCCCGCTTGGAACATCCTGGTTCGGTGCATTTATTCTATTGACTGGTTCCGTTATTTATTATTCTAATTGGAATAACACATGCATGCGATCACATGCATGGTGATTTCTTCTGTTATTCCATTCTTTATTATTCTGTAGGAATAACCTGTCTATATAGATTATCATATGCATGGTGAATGATCCTTTGTATTCATTCCTTATTAAATTGTGAAAATGATGCATCAAGTGGATTCGCATGCATGGCGGCAAAAACTCATTTGCAGTTTCATATATTCTATTATACTCAGTTGGTTAAAGTTTTAGCTTCTATACTCCATGAAATTAGTGGAATCTCCTTGATATTTGCGCTTCATCTAGTATCTTTTCATGAAATATTCTTCTGATAATTCTTGAATTTTACTCTACAAAGAAGTATCATGTTGACAATTTGGACGTTATTGGTTCCTGGATAAATTAATTCTTGAACTTGTTTTATTGAATTATTATGTCATTGTCATCAACCTCATGTTTATATTGAAAGTCATCTGTGGCCTGTAGTGCATAGATGGACTTGGTATGATTATGACCAGGGATTATTCGGTATAATCATGACCGTAATGTTACAATAGATGTGAAAAAAGTCCTCATTAGCCTGTAATGTATTGATGGACAGTTTTTGGTATGATTATGGCTATGGATTCTCTTCGGCCAAGGGTGTAAAGATGAATTATTTTATGGCATGATTAGGACCATTGATGAAAACACGATTATCTTTGGCCCGTAGTGCATGGATAATCGTGGTCGTGATACTAAAGAATATCCTGGCTTTGTAGTGTGGGGATGATTTGATGATGTGGATTATTTATTGAGTGAGTCTCAAATGATAAAAGTGATGAAAAACTTTTAAATCATAGAAGATGGTAGATTTTATTCTCTACTTGACTCTTCTAATGGATTGCTTGTTCCGTGCAGGTTAAACTTGATGTTTGTTATATTGTATCGTTAAACAATGTTGAAGGCTAACGATAATTTATTCTTGCATTATCTTAGTCATAATATTTCTTAATGGGCTAGTTGAGCTCACCCTTTCTTTCATTGTTCTCTTCAGGAAATGAGAACGTAGCTGGGACTAGTCGGGGAACAGAGTGATGGTACTAGATTGTGCATTAGTAGTCCTTACTATTCTGTGAAATAGTGTAATAATAAATGTAATGAGGACTCCATTGAGTGTGGATATTGTCTAGATGACAATATTTGTATTAAAACTCACAACATATGTTTTGTTGTATTTTACACGACTGTTGTATAATTAGTTTGTATTTGTATTCAGTACCATATATCTGGCGACCCAAGATGGGTGATGTATACCTATTTTTTTGGGGGCGTCATAGTTGGTATCAAAGCTTAGGGATATGATCCCGGGCAGAGATGTGAGATAAGAACTAGGAGGGGAGAGACGGGGAATTCCTTCGCTAGTATGACCTATCTAAGTTTATTTGGTATTTAATTGGTCGGTCAGAGTGTATTGATAATATGTGACATGTTAATTAACCCTTGTTTTGTGGCAGTGTTTAAAAATGGTAGCTGAAAATGTTAACAATGTAGTGAATAAGACCGTTGAGACACCTTTGATCACTAACTAGGTTAATGTGATGTCAGACGGAGAAGAAATTTGAGATATCTACGTGGTGAGTGAAGAACTAGTAGTTGCACCCGAGCTAGTCGCAGAGGTTGCAGCTAAGAGTGAGGAATAAGAGGAAGAAGAGGAAGAAGAGGAACCTGAGGAGAATTTATTAGAAGAATTTTATGATCAAAATTTAGAATTGTATTATCGCGTTCATGAGTTAGAAGAGTAGGCTAAAGAACGACAGGCGGTCGTGGAGCAAAGAGATGTAACAATTCAAAATTGTGTTACCCGATGTGCGATGCTTGAACAGAAGCACTCTTTGGCAGAGTATATGATATTAGAACTGGAATTTGAGACTGCTATGATCAAAGTTTTGATGAAAGAAGAAACAACTGAACGAAGGAGAATAGATGTTGCATGGGTAAAAGCAGCATGACGCATAGATATTGTAGAAAAAGACGTCCGATCCAATAAGGCCAAAATAGATGAAATGGATTTTTCTTTTTGGACAACAATTGGGAGAATCCAACATCGAATTCGGAATTACCCTGTGCGGTGTGGTCAAACCCAATTCGATATGGATCGGAGAATAATGATTCAAATCATGGATCATGAATGTAACAAAGTAATTAAGGGTGGAATGTACTCTACAGCAAAGTTAAGTCCAACTGGGATGTCCAAGACAAGTCAAAATCGGTAGTTTAAAAGAGAGTATTTTTTTTTGACGAGGAACCTGATCAAAGTTATCACATGTAAGTTAATCATAAACTCTTGCGAAGTCTATACCTTGTTAGATACCGGTTCTACCCACTCTTTTATTTCACTTAGTTGTGTTCAATGTTTAAACTTGGCTCTTGAGAAATTAGACTTTGACTTATCTGTTGAAACTCCGTTTGGAGAAACCTTCGTTACATCCACTATTTATAAATCTTGTTTAATTCAAATTGACACTTTCACGTTACTTATCGATCGTATCTCTTTGAAAATACTTGCCTTTGATGTGATTTTAGGAATCAATTGGTTAACTACTTATCATGCTTTTTATAAGGTTGTTAGCTTTCATACTCCTAACCAACCTGTTATGTGAATTCAAAGTAACCAAACCACTAAATTCAATCATTGTCATATCAAGCCATAAGTAAAGAGCCCCGAGCCATTTGCTGGTGACTTCTTTGTGTGGAATGCACCGAAGCCAGACTTTCTATAGGGGAAACCGTGTATAACGATGACAAGTTGATAGGTATCAATGTGACGTGCTATCCAAGTCTTGGATGAGAGTCACAGTTTTGAATGATATTTCTATCGTTAATAAATTTCCTGACATATTCCTAAAGACTTCTTAGCCTACCCCTAGAGCATAAAATTGAATTTTGTATTGACCCCAGTACGAAACTCATTTCTTAAACCCTCAAATATTTCTTAAACTAAAATGAACGTAACATGCGCCAAAGATGTTGGCTCGAGCTGTTGAAGATTACGATCGTACCATTCAATATCATCGTAGGAAAAGCGAACATGGTAACTAACGCGTTGAGTAGAAGATCGTATGGGGTTACAAGTGCGAATATACGAACCCACGTGAAGATAACGAATATAGGAGTAGAATCGACTTTAATCGATAAAGTTAAAGTCGCTCAAGCTACACACCCGGAGCTAATGAATGTGAAGAATTAAGAAGGTTCAAGAGGGCGTTATTCTAGAAGCAAGAATTAACGCAGAGAGGAAATCTCAACCCTCGATTTAATTGGCCCATTTGAAATCCTCGATCGAGTAGGAATTGTGGCTTATAGACTCGTTTTACCGCCAAGTATGTCGCGTGTTCATAACATTTTTAACGTATTGATGTTACGTAAATATGTGGACGACCCGAACCACATTATTAATTTAGAACCGGACGAGATTGCAGAAGATTTAACGTATGAGGAGATACGTGTTAAAATCTTGGATAAGAAGGATCATATTCGACGCTCAAAGGTTATACCTCAAGAGTTAGAATTTGAAGTGAAGTCAAGGTATCCTCACCTATTCGGCATACCAGGTACGTATGTAAATTTCGAGGGTAAAATTCCATAAGGAGGGGAGATTGTGAGACCCCAGATTTTATGAATAAATATTTAATTTTCTCAAAATAATTTTTTTAATATTATGGTGTGGATTTGAGATAATATTATAGTTGTGGGTAATATTTATAAATTTTGAAAAGTATGCAAGTTGTTGTATAATATTCGATTGGTCGGAGATTATTCTTTTGTTTGGGAATATCCGTAATGACCAATACAATCATTAGTGGACCCCCTATAATGTAATTATTGTCGGATTGAGAAAACGACAAAAGTATTTTATGAAAATAACGGTGAAAGTTTACTGTTAATAATCTTGTTAAACTACTTTCGGTAGTAAAAAAGTACAATAATCTGGCGTGGTTGCATAGTAGCACACGGTATTGATTATTGATGCTTACGTGATAAGTCACTCAATTTTGTTTTATTAGTATTATTAATGTAATAAAATGTAAAAAGCTTTTTACATAAAGCAGAATACTTTTATAAAGTTATTCATTTTATTAGACTATAAATAGAATATATTATATCTATTATGCATAGTGTTTTGCATCGTAATATCTTTTTATATAATTTTATAAAGGTATTTATTTTATTAGACAATAATTAGAATATATTGTATTTTTATTATGCATAGTGTTGCATAGTGCCTGCATAGTAAAATCTTTTTATATAAAATAGAATACTTTTATAAAGTTATTTGTTTGATTAGATTATAAATAGAATATATTATATTTTATTTAAAAGATTTTGTTTTATTATAATATTTTATTAAATCAATCTGGACCGTCCGTTTAAAAGTAAATCAATCTGGACCGTTCATGAATTAGTTACTATGCAGTTCATTCTCCTATAAATAGAAGCTTATTCCTTCATTATTTCTTACAAATTCACTGAAACTCTAGAGAGAGAAACTATAGAGAGAGTTCTTCTTCTATAATCTTGAGCATATTTCTTTAGAGTTTAAGAAAGCTTTGAGCATAGTGCAAGTTTTTTCTTGAGTATATCCCCGCCCTATCGGTTGGAGTACTCTTCTTTCAAAGGTAAGGGATATTATTTGTTGTATTCGTAAGGGGTATTATTTCTTTTGTATTCATGAAGAGAAACTCGTTATTCCATTCTTTATTATTACATTGGAATAACTCGTATACACGGACTACCCTATACTTGGTGAAATTCTTACATTATTCCATTCTTTATTATTATGTTGGAATAACCTATATTTATGCAAAGTACCGCATACATGGTGAAATTCTTCATTATTCCATTCTTTATTATTCTCGTTGGAATATCCTCGTCGGTCGCATTTTACTGACTTGGTTCCATCATTTATTATTTCATTGGAATAACTCCGTCTCATGCGATTCTATCGAATGCCCTGGTGAAGTCTTTTGTTATTCCATTCTTTATTATTCTGTTGGAACATCCACGCGCTTTCGGTGCATTTACGCATGACTTTGGTTCCGTTATTTATTATTCATTGGAATAACTCGTCTGTATGGATCATCGCATGCATGGTGATTTCTTACGTTATTCCATTCTTTATTATTACATTGGAATAACTTTGTCTATGTGGATTATCATATGTATGGTGAATGATCCTTTGTATTCATTCCTTATTAAATTGTGAAAATGATCTGTCTAAGTGGATTACCGCATGGCGGCAAAAACTCATTTGCAGTTTCATATATTCTATTATACTCAGTTGGTTAAAGTTTTAGCTTCTATCCATGAAATTAGTGGAATCTCCTTGATATTTGCGCTTCATCTAGTATCTTTTCATGGAAATATTCTTCTGATAATTCTTGAATTTTACTCTACAAAGAAGTATCATGTTGACAATTTGGACGTTATTGGTTCCTGGATAAATTAATTCTTGAACTTGTTTTATTGAATTATTATGTCATTGTCATCAACCTCATGTTTATATTGAAAGTCATCTGTGGCCTGTAGTTCATAGATGGACTTGGTATGATTATGACCAGGGATTATTTGGTATAATCATGACCGTAATGTTACAATAGATGTGAAAAAAGTCCTCATTAGCCTGTAATGTATTGATGGACAATTTTTGGTATGATTATGGCTATGGATTCTCTTCGGCCAAGGGTGTAAAGATGAATTATTTTATGGCATGATTAGGACCATTGATGAAAACACGATTATCTTTGGCCCGTAGTGCATGGATAATTCGTGGTCGTGATACTAAAGAATATCCTTGGCCTGTAGTGCAGGGATGATTTGATGATGTGGATTATTTATTGAGCTGAGTCTCAGCGATAAAAGTGATGAAAAACTTTTTAAATCATAGAAGATGGTAGATTTTATTCTCTACTTGACTCTTCTAATGGATTGCTTGTTCCGCTGCAGTTAAACTTGATGTTTGTTATATCAGACGCTTAAACACTGTTGAAGGCTAACGATAATTTATTACGCATTATCTTAGTCATAATATTTCTTACTGGGCTAGTTGAGCTCACCCTTTCTTTCATTGTTCTCTTCAGGAAATGAGAACGTAGCTGGGACTAGTCGGGGAACAGAGTGATGGTACTAGATTGTGCATTAGTAGTCCTTAGTATTCTGTGAAATAGTGTAATAATAAATGTAACGAGGACTCCATTGAGTGTGGATATTGTCTAGATGACAATATTTGTATTAAAACTCACAACATATGTTTTGTTGTATTTTACACGACTGTTGTATAATTAGTTTGTATTTGTATTCAGTACCATATATCTGGCGACCCAAGATGGGTGATGTATACCTATTTTTGGGGGCGTCATAGTTGGTATCAAAGCTTAGGGATATGATCCCTGGCTGAGATGTGAGATAAGAACTAGGAGGGGAGAGACGGGGAATTCCTTCGCTAGTATGACCTATCTAAGTTTATTTGGTATTTAATTGGTCGGTCAGAGTGTATTGATAATATGTGACATGTTAATTAACCCTTGTTTTGTGCCAGTGTTTAAAAATGGCAGCTGAAAATGTTAACAATGGAGTGAATGAGACCGTTGAGACACCTTTAATCACTAACCAGGTTAATGTGATGTCAGACGGAGAAGAAATTAGAGATATCTATGTGGTGAGTGAAGAACTAGTAGTTGCACCCGAGCTAGTCGCAGAGGTTGCAGCTGAGAGTGAGGAAGAAGAGGAACCTGAGGAGAATTTATTAGAAGAATTTTATGATCAAAATTTAGAATTGCAGAATCGTGTTCATGAGTTAGAAGAGCAGGCTGAAGAACGGCAGGCGGTCGTGGAGCAAAGAGATGTAATAATTCAAAATTATGTTACCCGATGTGCGATGCTTGAACAGAAGCACTCTTTGGCAGAGTATAAGATATTAGAGCTGGAATCTGAGAATGTTATGATCAAAGTTCTGATGAAAGAAGAAACAACTGAACGAAGGAGAATAAATGATGCATGGGTAAAAGCTACATGACGCGTAGATATTGTAGAAAAAGACGTTCGATTCAATAAGACCAAAATAGATGAAATGGATTTTTCTTTTTGGACAACAATTGGGAGAATCCAACATCAAATTCGGAATTACCCTGTGCAGAGTGGTCAACCCCAATCCAATATGGATCGGAGAATAATGATTCAAATCATGGATCAGGAATGTGATGAAGAAATTAAGGGTGGAATGTACTCTACAGCAAAGTTAAGTCCAACTGGGATGTCCCAGACAAGTCAAAATCGGTAGTCCAACTGGGATGAGTGTCCGAGGAGAAAATTGAAGAATTCCTTAGCAAGATAAGGCATAATGAAGCCAAAGTGGTGCAAAGATTAAAAGAAGCACACCGATAGATATCCATTATGGATTTGGTTTTATCTTCGAAAGATTATCGCAAGGTCTTGGTGAAAGTACTGGAAGAAGCTTACCTGTCGAAGATGATAGATACCGAGAAGTTTCATCATTTGATAGATCACATTTTCAATAGTAATATGATATTTTTCACTGATGATGACATACCATTAGAAGGGACGGGTCATTGCAAGTCTTTAAAGCCTAGAGTTTCCACCAAAGTAATGTTGGCTAGTCGAGAAATGATATCCTTGGGTTTCTGGCCTGGACAAGGGTTAGGGAAGAGTCAACAAGGAATCAGAAGTCTAGTTCAAATTCCTAACCATATAGGGAAGGTTGGATTAAGCTATTCCTCTAGATCAAACCACCGAAATCCGCACAAGCATCCACCGGTTCCTTCCTCTACCATTCTGCTACCAAACCTTATGGATGTAAGATTTATGAAGCCTATGAGGAAAATCCCTATTGCGGCCGCTAATATGCTTATTCCTAAGGTTAAAATGATCATTGGAAAAGAAGTCCCGAAGCCTGAGAGGGAAAGCAAGAAGGGGAATAAAAGGTTACTACGGGGAGGACAAAACCCGTTTGCAAAGATATATCTTCTGGTGCATATTGAGGGAATGAAAAATAATATCCTGGATGATGATTATGCAGAAGATCAACTCACGATCCCTTGCATGGACAAAGCTGAAGGGAGTGTCCCAAAGGAGGATGCCGACCTTGATGAGAATGTAGTCTTAGTCATCATCAAGGTAGAGATGGACAAAAACAAACCCTTTATCCTCCCAGTCAATGAGGACTTGATTATAGAAAATTGGAGCAGCACTCCATGCATCAATCAAAAAGGTAAAAAGCGGAGAGTCATGCCTTACCAAGGGGGGGTTATTTCGCTTATTTTTGTTACATAGTGCTAGCAGTTTACTTTGTTATGCTTTTTCTAATGCTTTGTATGATTAAACAATTTCATATATTAAGTGAAAGAATTTTGTTTTCAGGACCTTAGAGTTGGATCTGTTTGGCCTTGCTGATGAGATGCCAAATTTTCACAGTGACTGTGACTTTGATATAGAAATGGACATTGACTTGATGGGGATTAATCAAGAGGAGATAGATGACTATGAAGTGCCGGAGGAGATCAAAGAATGGGTCAAAGACAAACCCAAACCAAACCATGATCAAACTACCACTGTCAATATCAGAACATTAGAAAACCCTAAAGAAATCCAGATAGGCATGGACCTTACCCCAAACCAAAGAAAAGACCTAATTTCTCTACTAACTCAGTTCCAGGATGTGTTTGTATGGTTACATGAGGACATAATTGGTTTTTCTACTGATTTTGGCATTCATCGACTGCCCATTAAAGAAGGATTCAAGCAAGTTAAACAGAAGCTTAGGCGACTACAACCTATGTGGAGTCTGAAAGTCAAAGAAGAAATTGTTAAACAATTCAAAGCCGACATTATCATGGTATCAACCTACCATGAGTGGTTGTCCAATAAAGTTCTTGTGCCTAAGCCCGGAGGAATGGTACGAGTATGCGTGGATTACCAGGATTTGAACAAAGCTTGTCTCAAGGATAACTTTCCAGTACCTTTTATCCATATACTAATAGACAACACAACACAGTATGACATGTATTCTTTTGTTGACTGCTTTACCGGGTATCATCAGATCATGGTTGCTGAAGAGGACAGGGAGAAAACAACCTTCATTACTCCCTAGGGAACCTTTTGTTATAGACGTTTATCTTTTGGCCTTATCAATGTCGGTGCCACTTATCAGTGAGCCATGATGGCCCTTTTTCATGACATGATGCACAAAGAAATAGAGGTCTAAGTGGATGATATCATCGTCAAATCCCAAAAGAAAGATGACCATATCAACCATCTCAAAAAACTTTTCAACCAATTACGCAAATACAACTTAAAGCCGAATCCGGCCAAATGTGCCTTCGCTGTCAAATCAGGCAAGTTGTTGGGATTTCTAGTAAGCAACAGAGGCATTGAACTGGATCCCGCCAAAATTAAAGCAATCATCGAGATACCCGTGCCCCAAATAGAAAAGGAAATACGGGGATTTCTAGGGAGAATTAATTTCATAAGCAGATTCATCTCTCAACTCATAGCAACGTGTGAGCCCATCTTTAAGCTGTTAAGGAAAAATTCCTCTATGAAGTGGGATAAAGAGTGTCAAAAGGATTTCCTATCCATCAAGAAGCAGTTGATCAAAGCCCTTGTCTTGGTACCCCCAACGGACAAGGTTCCCATGTTTATGTACCTGTCAATCAATGTCAATGCTATGGGCTGCATGCTGGGGCAAAAAGATGATAGAGGCAATGTGACGCCCCCAAATCCAGGTTCTTTAACCTCAAATTCAGTGCTCACGATCCTATCATCATCATAAGCATTCTATAACTATTTCAAATAATAAACATACATTGTTCATTATACAAAAGTCTCAAAACATGGTCCCAAGGTCTCTAACCTTAACTTTAAATACACCATTTATAATACAAATAGTTTACTCAAGAAATTCCATTAGATAATAACTAATTTAACATTCATTCTAAAATTACTCCACGGATCTTGCCCTTGCCCTTGTCCTTCAGATTAGATCCTTTAAGCTTAAGCGAAAATAGAGGTCATGATATAGCAAGAGTAAGCAACTAATTTGCTTCACAAGTTTATAAAGACAAAGGAGATATATCATGACTTAGAAAGAAATATTGCCTTCAATGTTCAACAATAATATAAGATTGTGAAGGAACATGAATTAATAATCAACAATTGAATATTCGATAATTGAATAACATGAATCGAGTGGTTTTGAATAACCATGAACATTTGCCAAGGTGCTCAAAGTGATTTAAATTGGACCTTTTAAAAGTTTTGGTATCAGGGGATCGACCTTTTCATACCCCGTGATTTATGCATAAACACTTAATAATCCGACATTGATATCATGCCTTAATCAAATTTGTCCATTTCTCACCAAGAGTTCTTACCATATCAATTAATAAGAACGGTTATTTAAAATCCATTTGATTTAACAAATTTAGACATGCTTGATCTAGCCGATACAATTAGCATAGATCTATCCCATAAACAGTTCATAAATGAAGAACTTTAATTTAATTCACGATTCAATGGCAAAGTAGAATCTGAATTCGATTGCACAAAGTGCTAATTTCAATAATCGATAAAGGCGTGAATAATCATCAATAATTATTCACTAGCATGCTTTTGAAAATAATAACTCAAGTTGAGTTAGGAAACTTGCCTCGATCAGAGAGTTACTGACTACGAAATAAATTTCTATCCACTATGTAGTTAAATTATCTTCCTTTGAGAGACCTATAATTAGTCTTTCAATTAGTCAATGCATAACATCGATTATGTAATCACATAGATATCATACATTACAATAAGTTCTTATAAACATTATCATGCCTAGATAGTGTTATTATTAATTAACGACTACCTTTAATTCACATAATATTATTAACTTAGATAATATTAATTCACCTTCTAGTATTATTGGTTCACTAATAATACTTTTAAATCATTTACCAACATTTTATTCACTTACTAATATTAGTAATCATTTAATAATATTTTATCCCTTTACTAATATTATTAATCATTTAATAATATTTTATTCACTTACTAATATTATTAATCATTTAATAATATTTTATTCACTTACTAATATTATTAATCATTTAATAATATTTTATTTAATCTCGAATATTATTATTTAATAATAATACTCTAATCTAATATTTTTATTTACATAACAACATCATATTATAATATTATTAGTATTATAATAATATTCCAATGATTTATTAAATTAATAAACAATTTATTCTAATTGTTCATCCTTTAATAACCTCTTATTTAATATCCATAAAAGGTCATAAGTAATATTTATTATTATAAATTACCAAAATGCCCTAAGATAGTCATGATATAATATATTATGAGCATTCAAGCATAAAATCATTTTTTTCTCATTAAAGGCATCATTTAACTATTTATTTCCTTTTATTCACAACCTAATCATTTTAGGAAAAATAGCAAACTGATTAGAAAATTCTCAGCTTCTGGATTTTAATAGAATATGAACCAACAATGATCCTCTAATTTTTCTAGAATTTTAGAAAATGATTTACTATTTTTAAAGTGTCCAAAACACTCGGATCGTGCTCTATTTTTCATAAATTGCGTTTTACTCAGAAAAATCTGAAATTTTCAGGGTATGCTCTCTTAACATATATGAAACTACTGTAAAACTTTTGGAATTTTCCAGTGTATACACAGTGAGATATTCGTAGGATAATATTTATGGAGTCCTTTACGGAAATAGTCATTACGCACAATATATAACTCAAACGTGTCCGCGTAAGTTTTTTCCTACGCGTGAGATAACTTCATAAGGTACCTCTGTAATATTTTTCTAGATTTTTACAAGATAAGGAACTGACCGAAACAGCCTCATGAAAAACAAGTCAGTAGCTGATTTAGAGTTTCAAAGCTTTAGCATATAAAGTGGACTGTTTTGGGAAAAATAATCTCAAAGGTTCCAAAACATGTTAGATTTGTGTCCTATCACTTGGGTTTACTAGATAACTCGTGTATCTAGCACCCCCCCTTCGACGGATCATAATTCCAAGTTGTAGAACTTGAGTTACACAAGATTTAGTGGGAGAAAAACAAGAGTTTTCACCCTTGGAGAACATATGCTCTTTTTCTTCCTCTAAGCCTTAGATCCAACACTCAAGATACTTAATTCCATGCATGATGGTATGTATAACTAGTGTATCTTGAGTAGTTGTACATAACCCCATCAAAACTCAAGCTATCAAAACAAGGTAAGAGAAGAAGATGAAGGTACATTATACCTTGACTTAGTGGCTACCTTCCTTGATTTTCCAAAGTAACTAATAAACTTAGGGGGCATAAACCACTAGAACTCCTATAATTCTTCTTCCTATGGCCGAAATTCTCTCTTTCTTTTCTCTCTTTGAAGTTGGCTAGCTTGGGAGCAAGAGATAGAAGAAGAAGATGAAGAAGATGGAGAGAAAATGAAATGTTGGAATACGAATGAAGTGTTTGAAGAATGAGATGTGCATTCAAAATGTAATGGGCAATTCATTATTAATTCTCCCATAATCATTTTGTTGCCCATTAGGTAAGACACTTTGTATTATTACTTACCTTAGGTTAAACATGATTAAATGTGCATAATGGAGTGGCAACCAATGGGAGCCTTACAACATTGTCCTTATGTTTAATCATGTCTACTAATGGACAAGCTAGATTAATTATTCTACTTAGGATCCTCATAATATCCACCATTTAGCTTTTATTTTAAATGCCCAATTTTGATTAATCAAATGTCTAGAATACCCCCAATCAAGTGGGCTAAGTATTGGATTACATTTTATTTTCCTTGGGCTTTTCTTTTAATTGATTTGGGCTAGATAAAAACATAGTCCAACAATTTTAATAATGTTACCCAATTTGATAATTTAGGGCTTTCATCTCCAATCATATGAAGTTTAATTACTTATACATATGATTTTATCTCATAACCTAATTAGATTTACAAGAATTAGGTTTAAAATTATTAGTCACTTGAAATACTAAGTTTACCCACTTAAGTTAGTATACATATAAAATACTAACTTTTTCGTGTTACCATAACCCTTAGGTTATTTAATATCCTTACCTAATGTATAATTAGGTCACAAGGCTTTCATTTTTAATGAAATCCATAAATGTATGTATCCATATATAACACAAAGTTTAAAAAAAATGTACATACATACATGGTGACTTAAAATTCACGGTTATTACAGGCAAGGAAAGAGCTATCTATTACCTCAACAAAAGATTTAGTAGCTGCGAGCAGAAGAACGCTTTATTTGAAAAGACCTATCGTGCGTTAGTATGGGCCACTATGAGGTTACAACATTATCTTTATGGGCACACAACCTATCTCATATCCCACATGGATCCTCTAAAGTACGTATTCAACAAACCCATGTTGAGTTGCCAATTGTCCAAATGGCAGTTAATCCTCCCCCAATTCGATATCATCTACGTGACTCAAAAGTCCATCAAAGGTCAAGGAATTACAGATCAATTGGCCAAAGCACCATCAGGAAATTTCAAACCCTTGGAAACGTATTTCCCGGATGATGGAATAATGAAAATTCAACAAATCCATCGAGAAAATACAGTCCAATCTTGGAAATTGTATTTTAATGGAGTCGTAAACATGGAAGGTGTCGGAGCAGGGGTAGTTCTTATAGCTCTTACAGGAGAATGGTATCCTATAGCCATCAAGCTGCAGTTTGTCAACACCAACAACACAGCTGAGTATGAAGGCTGTATAATGGGATTAAAAATGGCCCAATCCATAGATATTAAACGGTTGTTAGTCTTTGGAGATTTTGAGTTGGTTGTCAAATAAACCGCCGGGGAGTATTATACCAAATAATTGCATTTGCTGCCATATCATCGACAAGTTATCAAGATGGCTATGGAGTTTGAGGAAATAACCTTCATCCATATCCCTCGACGATGAAGGTTATCAAGTAGGAATGACTTTGATGATGCATTGACAACATTGGCTTCCTTGATCCACATATATGATAGGATGAGAATTTTTGATATCAAATTTGTAAGCCAAAAGGCATCAACCTATGGATATTACATTAGAGAAATATCAGATAAACTGTCTCCCATTAAATAGCCCTGGTATCATGACATCAAAGAATATCTTCGAGATGGATCTATGCTCGCTAGGGCAAGTCAAGCTGAAAGAAAGCAAATCCATAAAATGGCCCTGAAATTTTATTTGAGCGGAGACGCACTTTACAAAAGGGATGCTAGAATAGGCCTTTTAAGATGACTGGATAAAGATCAAGCCTAAAGACTCATGGATGAAGTCCATGGTGGAGTATGTGGTCCATATATGAGCGGTCCTTTACTTGCCAAGAAGATATTAAGAACGGGGCATCATTGGATTTCTCTCAAAGCCGACTATGATGATCACGTTAGGAGATGCTATCAATGCCAAGTCCATGGAAATGCTATCCACGCTCCTCCAAAGCCAGGAATGGTCATCGATTCATCTTCACAATGATTGATTACTTCATGAAATGGGTAGAAGCTTTCTCTTTTCCCAAGGTCACCAAAGAGGTAATCATTGGTTTCATCAGAAAATATATCATCTGTCGATATGGACAACCGGAGGTGATTGTGTCGGACAATGCCAAGAATCTAAAAAACCAAATGATGAAAGAATTATGCAGTAAGTTTCACATCAAGCATCTTAATTTTGTCATCTATCATCACAAGATGAGTGGTGCTGTCGAAACAACCAACAAGAATATTAAGAAAATTATGCAAAGAATGTATGCCAATCACAAGGGATGACTTGACTTATTGCCTTTGACTCTGCTAGCCTACATAACGTCAATGCACACTTCTACTAGGGCTACTCCCTACTCATTAATCTATGGCATAAAACCAGTACTCCCCATAAAAGTAGAAATGGAGTCATTGAAGGTGTTAATAGATGCTCAGATGGAAGAAGATAAGAGCGGTACCACCAGTTATCTCTGATAGATGAGAAAAGGGCTAAAACTATCAGCAAAGGATTGCTCGGTCATACAACAAGAAAGTCCAACTTTGACAATTTGAAGAAAATGATTTGGTATTGAAGAAAGTCCTTGCCAATCAAGATGAATCCAAAGGAAAGTTTGCCCTAAATTGGGAAGGCCCTTTCATTGTCAATGAAGTATTGACAGGAGGAGCCATCAAATTGCAAGAAATGGATGGGGAAGAATTCCCCCAACTTATCAATTCAGACTCTGTGAAGAGGTAATATGTTTGAGTCACCTGCAAACCACCTTCCGAAAAAAGAAAAATTAAGTTAATTCAGGTTTTCACTATCAAGCCTGAACTACGAAAGACCTGATCTCTCCCCATAAATGGGAGTACATAGGTAACCATCTATAGTGCGGTCAAATCAACAAAAGAATCCAAAAAACCCCTCAAACCAAGCTCAAACCCAAATAAACACTTTTAATTATTTCGTGCCAAGTTCGAACTACGAGATGATTTGATCCGCCCTAACCTGAAGACGATGCGTATGCTATCTATGGCGATCAAATCAAACCAATCCCAAGACACCAAACCTTATATAAAACCCCAAATACTATCAAGCCTTTCTGATTGACGAACCCTTTTGAGGCACTCTCCGATGTCTCAATGTCAATCCATCAAGGAAAAGTTCGTGATATATCAAGACAACAAGGCATGAAAAGTGGTAATCATCCAGTAATGACAAAATATATCCAAAGGGAAGTGAATCAAAATATATTTCGTTGCCATATTATACTATTTAATATATACAATGTATCATATACACGACAAAAATGGATGACTTAGTCTATGAAGGAAAATGAAAGCTAGTCTATAAACCCATAGATAAACTGGATAACAAGTCCAACATGGAATCCCTCTTAGAAGATGGAGGTGAATCTATAAGCTCCTGCCCTAAGGACTCCATACAAGCTAAAAAATCCACAGCCAGATCTGCATAGTGATACTGTAACGCCCAAAAATCCGGTCTATCTTCACACCTGAATTCTGTATGTCACGGTCGCACTTCTTTCCAAACATACATCATTATATACTGAAATATAACAACATACATTCTCAATTCCTAGGTTCTAATACCTTATAACCTCGTTCATTACAAATAATGATAATTACATTATTCTTTACATCTTACACGAGTGACTTTCATCCCCCACCAAGGATACATAACAGTTCATTAAACTAGTCTATAGTTTAATTAAACTATTCTACATTACAAGTCTTCGCTTGATCTTCTCGCTCATTCATTTAATGAATGACACTTCTTCTGGATACCGATTAGCTTGATCTTCACGGGATCCTTAAGTTCTTCTACTCGTATGCTGAAAATGTTTTTCATTTAAAGCAAGTGTGAGCATTCAATTGCTAAGAAAGTCATAGCAGTTGAACAAACCACTTCAAGAATTCAAACATTCTTTTAAAACTTCAATAACCGAAAAAGGTTATGAAGCAGCTTAAATAATAGGAATAATCTCGATTCCTATCATTTTAAAACATTAGTCACATTCACTTTGAAATACTTTCATTCTTCTACCTTTTTCATACACATTCTATCTGGCCAGAATCAATAGCACAGACTTATCAATAACGGTTCATGTATAAACAGAACATTCTCATATTGAACAGTTCTATTATGACACCCCCGAATCCGGGTCCTCTGACCCCGATTTGGTCATCACGATAAAATTACAAACATCCACCTCTAAACAACATACGATAACTCAAATGTGGAATATAATAAACGTACGTCGTTCATTCAAAAGGTGTTACTAGTCCCAAGATACGATAACCTTAATATCATCTTACAAACATACCCTAAAATAATTATTAGGGTTCATATTACATAACAATAATTTAAACTAAGCACAAGGTAAAGTATGCTCCTTGCTACTATTCTACATCTTTCCTTTACCCTTGTCCTTCCCTGAGGTCTCGGGCTTAGCTGCAATATATTCATGATATAGCAAGGATGAGCAACAAGTTTGCTCAAAAGTTTAAATACAACAATAAGGATATATTATGATGAATGGAAAAATATCTGGCAATGGATTCAACAATATGAATATCTGAAGGATTCAATAATATGAATATCTGAAGGATTCAACAATATGAATATCATAAGCAAAGATAATGATTGCTTTTAGAATAACTCCTAGTCGAGTAGACTTTGAACTATAACACTCCAATGGAATCAATAGCTAATTGACCCTTTGGTTACTGGCTACAAAATAAGTACTTGAGGGGATCAGCCTCACGTACTCTATATATATGCATAACATTTAAATCTACTCTTTGTATCTTATATTAGATACCTGGTACTCCCCTCTCATAGAAAGGGGTGTTCTTTTAGTCTAAGAATCCTTACCCTCAATAGGTTTGGATAGCTTTTATAAAACTTCATACGCTTGTCTGATCGAACAAAGGTTCAGACTCCATCTCACACAGTTCAAGAATTATTTGAACTTTAAATGATGTACAAGTCCAAGACTGTATGAACTCAAGTGCACTAAGTGAGAATATCAATAATATTGATGTGGAATAATTGTAAGGTAATTAAACCACTTAATAGCATGCTTGGAAATAAGATTCAAGCTTAAATGAATAACTTTCAATTCAACAATAACCTACTCAATACAATATGAGAAGGATAAGAAACTTTCATAACAAACATAGTTGTGTAAGTTAGGAAACATTGCAACACAATAAAATAGTGTTCGGTTACTTGCTCAATATAAATTTGAGTAAGTTTAGGGAACTTGCTCAAGTAAAAGAGTAAGAATTCAGGAAACTTGCATTCAACATACGAATCATATGAAATTCAAGAACTTGTACAAAATCCAAAGTTTGTGTAAGTTAGGAAACTTGCTCAATAAAAGTAGGGTTCAAGGAACTTGCCTGCTTGCTCAGCTACAATATAATTCTAGCTTTAGTTAACTTGCATTGAAATGACCTAACATTAACAAGTCGGCCTTTCCAATTAGTATGTGTAAACTAATATGAGTCTACACTTACAAGAATCAAATCATCACATAGCATACTTCTATACATGTATCATTACATTACATGATTAGTTTCTAACACACTTTTTCATAGTTGAAATCACAATTGTACTTTAAAGTTGTAAACACTAATTCATCATAGGAATCTTTCAATAACATGCTTATTATCATATGACTACTATACTGGACATTTATTACAGATTAGAGTAACCATATAAGCATGCATCAGTTCTTAATTTAATAACAGAACTCATATCTCAAAGCAGATTGAGAATTTATGGTAGTGCTTGATTTGTACTAAGGGTAAGTATGATATACAATGCTGCTTCTCATTGCAAACCAAGACATGGATGCTTCTGCAGAAAGCCAATGCACACACGACTTGCACATAAATGAACAATCATGCACAACACACATGTTATTATATGAAGAACTAACTTTAACCTTTCATCAAATATATCAAAGGTTACTATTCGTTTTTACTTAATCAAGACTTCACATGTTAAGCTATCAATCATGTAAGTCACTTTACCTACCATACATCATTCAAAACTTTAAGTCTCCATTAAAAATTCATTCAATCATGCAAGATACGTCTTTATTGTCTAATTCATGCTTTCATATATATATTTGTGCACATACTCAAGTTATTTACATATGTTCAGAAGGTCAGAATGTATATTACTCCATGTTTACAATTTCTAGTTTTCAAATCTTTAAGCCTTTTTAAAATAACCAAGTCAAAACAACCTATTATGGCTTACTACATACATAACTACCATAGTCCACAAGTTCAGGTCATTTGTATGCATATAATAATCAAGGTAACATGCTTAGAATATCTTAAGATGCTAACATGAGCAACTATAATCTGCTACCCGCGCGACCGCACGGTGAAAGACTTGGGAAGTCGCGCGGACGCGCCACTTAGCCCAAAAACAAAAATATGGCCACTGCTTCTGCAGAGGCTCAATCCCAAACATTGCCAAACATCTTTATGCAGCAACTCAACTACTTCTAATACTTCTAAGCATGCACACTAACTTAAACAACACAGAGACATGCTAATTCATAAAAATTAACAGAGAATTCTTGAGAATTGTAAGAATGTGACAAAACCCAATTCAAGAACATAAATTAGATTTATACCTCTTTGAAGCTTAGTAAAATACTCCAACACACTGATTATACTCCTTCAATGCTCAGTGGCTCTCCGTCTCAACTACATTTATCAGATAAATTTCAAGCAACTGAGAATTGGGAAGGTTGGATACCATTTATAGAGAAAAGGGTTGCCCAGTTTGTGGCTTTGTTCCATGGTTTAATTTACTAGAAATTGGAAGGATACAAGGATTGTAGAGGAGTTGGCCAACCACTATTTGTATAGCCGTTATCACTACAAATCCTAGCTGCTGGAGTTTTACGCAATGGAGAGTAGAACACTGTTCATGTACTAATGTGACTCTTAATTTGGGACAAGCTCAACAACAAGTTATTTCAGGCTTGCTTTGGATACTATAATTCCCAAAATGTAATATTAATGTGTTAATGCTACTACACAAAGGAAATTTGGGGATTATTTATGTACTCACATTATATAACCCATGTACATTTTCTATTAGCATGACTGTTATTATCATAATAACTTAATGAAATCATTACTAATTTAACAATTGATATTATTATCTGTCAATAGGGTATATTTGAATGTTTACCCACACACTTCATATCATATAACAATATTATTATGCAACTCACATGAATGCAAATAAGTCTTACTATATAGTCTATATATATATATATATAATATATATAGACATATTAATGTGCCGCCTTGTACTATATAAAATATATAGTTAACTACCATATAATAAAGGTTTACTACATTGCATATTTGCACAAATTAATCAATTAAACATATAATCACTTTATAAATTATTAATCTCTTTACTCATTAATTATTATTTATTCATAATAATTATTAATTAACACATTATCAATTAATTACTCAAAATTGCAATTAATCAATATGTTCAACTCTTGCTACTATATTCAAATAAATTGAATATTTAATTATTAATAATCCTATCAAGTCCTTGATATTAAAGCCTTAGGGTTAGTCCACTAATTTAAATAAACTATTAGTGACTCCCTTTAATAATTTCATAAATTTACATAACCACATAAGGTTTAAATAGACTCATAAAACTAACTCATTAAAATTAAATCACATATTTAATTAGTAAGGAGTTTCAAATTTGTGGACGTTACATCCCTCCCCCCTTATAAAAATTCTGTCCTCAAAATTGTAAAAATAAGGTTACTCAAATAAAAACGGATAATTCGCTCTCATTTTCTCTTCTAGCTCCCACGTAGCTTCTTCTATTGCGTGATTCCTCCAGTGAATCTTAACGGAATGGATAATCTTATTCCTCAACTTCTGTTCATTCTTATGTAGTATCTGGACAGGAACTTTCTCGTACGATAAGTCTTTCTCGACTTGAATTGGTTCATAAGAGATAACATGCTTCTAGTCTAGTTTATAGCGTTACCTCAAGTTCAGGAGGTAACGCTACCTCGTACGCCACTTCACTGACTCGCCTCAGAATCTCGAACAGTCCTATGAACCTAGGGCTCAACTTTCCCTTCTTCCCAAAATGAATCTTCCCTTTCCAGGGAGATACTTTTAGAAATGCATATCTCTCTACTTCAAAATCTCTCTTCTTGCGATGTAAATCCGCATACTTCTTCTGGCGATCTTAAGCTGCTACTAATCGTGCTCTTATCACACCTTGATGATTTCTATCGTCTGTTGTACCAATTCTGGTCCCAACAGTTGACGTTCTCTAACTTCATCCCAGCATAAGGGCATTCTATATTTCCTCCCATACAGTGCTTCATACGGTGGCATTCCAATACTAGCGTGATAACTATTGTTATACGTGAACTCTACTAATGGAAGGTGATCCTCCCAACTACCCTTGAAGTCCATCACACAAGCTCAGAGCATGTCTTCAAGTGTTTGAATTGTTCTCTCGCTCTGTCCATTGGTCTGCGGATGATATACGGTACTCATTCGTAGTTGTGTCCCCATTCTTTCTTGAAGACTCTTCCAGAAGTTTAACGTGAATCACGGATCTTTATCTGAGACAATAAATACTGACACCCCATGCCTCGAGATAATTTCCTTAACATATAATTTGGCTAACTGGTCCAAACTATACTTAATCTTAATCGGCAAAAAGTACGATGACTTAGTAAGACGATCTACAATCACCCATATGGCGTCGTGCTCTTTCTGCATTGCCGGAAGTCCCACCACAAAGTCCATTGTGATATGCTCCCATTTCCATTCTGGAATATCTAATGGTTGTAATATCCCGCTTGGTCATTGGTGCTCTGCCTTGACTCTCTGACAAGTTAGACATCTACTTACACATTCCACAACCTCTCTCTTCATGTGTGGCCACCAGAAGTGGTGACGCAAATCTTGGTACATCTTCGTGCTTCCTGGGTGTATCGAGTATCTCGTACTATGCGCTTCTTGCAAAATCTCCTATCTCAGTTCTGGTACTAATGGTACCCAAATTCATCCTTCAAATCTTAGCAGTCCAGTGCCATCAATCTTAAATTTTAATTCATCACATTTGGCCAATCGTTTCTTGATGTTAATGAAATCTTCGTCCTTCTCTTCTGCTTCTTTAACCTTATCTAATAAAGTCGGACTCGCTGTCACTGTAAATAATTGTTCGTTGGTCTCCATCGGATACTTAATCTCCAAGTCTAGTCGTTCGAAATCTTTCACCAATTCTTCTTGAACGGTCAACTTCAATAACTTCTCTCTTCCTTTTCTGCTCAAGGCATCTGCCACTACATTTGCTTTGCCTGGATGGTATAGAATATCACAATCAAAATCTTTAATCAATTCTAGCCATCGGCACTGCCTCATTTTTAACTCCTTCTGCGTGAAGATATACTTCAGACTTTTGTGGTCTGTATATATCTCACACTTCTCGCCATACAAATAATGCCTCAAAATCTTCAAGGCAAAAACTACTGCTGCTAACTCCAGATCATGAGTCAGATATCCCTTCTCATAATCTTTTAACTGACGTGAAGCGTACGCAATGACACTACCGTGTTGCATCAGTACACAACCAAGACCCTTGTGTGACGCATCACTATACACTATAAACCCTCCCGTGTTGTCGTAAGAAGGCCAACACAAAGTGTGACTAAGCCTCTTCTTCAATTCTAGGAAACTTTCTTCACACTTCTCCATCGAAATGAACTTAACTGTCTTTCTGGTAAGATTGGTCAATGGTGATGCTAATTTCGAAAAATCCTGAATAAATCTTCGATAGTATCCCGCCAATCCTAAGAAACTCCTGATTTGTATCGACGTCTTTGGCTGTTCCCAATTAATAACCGCTTCTACCTTCGCTGGATCTACTGAAACACCATTCTTGTCGATAACGTGCCCTAAAAACTGCACTCTCTATAACCAAAACTCACACTTGGAGAATTTTGCATACAACTTCTCCCTCCTTAATGTCTCCAACACTATCCGAAGATGCTCGGTGTGTTCTTCCTCTATTTCTGAATATACTAGAATGTTATCGATGAATATGACAACAAACTTATCCAAATACTATTTGAACACTCTGTTCATCAAGTCCATAAATGCTGCTGGCTCGTTCGTCAATCCAAATGACATTACCAGAAACTCAAAGTGTCCATACCGAGTTCTGAATGCCGTCTTTAGAATATCCTCTGGCCTCACTTTCAGTTGGTGATAACTGGTCCTCAAGTCAATCTTTGAAAAGTACTTTGCCCCCTTCAACTGATCAAACAAATCTTCTATCCTGGGCAACGGGTACTTGTTCTTAATGGTAACCTTGTTCAACTCTCAGTAGTTGATACAAAGTCTTAGCGACCCATCTTTCTTCTTTACGAATAAGACTGGTGCTCCTTACGGTGATACGCTCAGTCGAATGTATCCCTTATCTAACAACTCTTATAATTGAGTCATCAGTTCTTTCATCTCTATCGGTGCCATACGATACGCCACTTTGTATACTAGTGTTGTCCCTGGTGCCAAATCAATGACAAACTCAATCTCTCTATCCGGTGGCAATCTCGTAATCTCACATGGGAAGACATCAACGAAATCCCTTACAATAGGTATCTGACTCAGTTCACCCTCGACTCGTCGAGTATCAACCACGTGAGCCAAATAACCTATACAACCCTTCCTAAGCAATCTATGTGCTTGCACCATCGTCAAACAATGATATTGTCTCGACGATTTACTACCATAAAATACCACCTTCAACTTATCCAGAGTCTTAAGGTGTACACACTTCTTACAGTCTATAACTGCTTCGTGAACCGATAACCAATCCATTCCAAGGATTACATCGAACTCCCCCAAACGAATCGGTATCAAATCCACTTTGAGCTTAAATCCTCGCAATTTGGTATAATAATTCCTATAAATGTATTCTACGGGAATAATTTCCGTGTTCCCTACTTCTACATTCATAGGGTGTTCTAATCTCTCACGGGGTAAGTTTAACTGTTTAGCAAATTCTTTGAAAACAAAAGAGCAGGTAACACCCGAATTAAATAACATGTATACATCTATATCATTGATCGGAATGATACCTGACACCACGTCCTTAGACTCCACCACATCTTGTACGGTCATGTTGAACGTTCGTGCCATTGGTCTATTGGCTTGACTAGCTGGTCCTCCAATGTTCAGCCCATTGTTGTTGTTGTTGTGGTTGCCCCTAGCTGCATCGCCCTTTTTCTTCAGGCAGTCCTTAATTTGATGGTCTGTGGCTCCACACGAGAAACATCCTCCCTTCTGCTTATTCGGACATTGAGGAGCCATGTGCCCCGGTTGTCCGCAATGATAACATACAGTCTTTCCCTTCATGCACTCCCTCGAGTGATTCTTCCCACAGTTGTTGCACTTCATACTTTCCTTAGCCTCTCCCCCGGACTTATTACCTCGAGAGGATTGGCTCTCTGTCCATTTACACTTATTGGGGTTGCTGCCTCCGCTGCTTCCCCCTTTTTGTCCTTCTTGACCTGTCTTCTTTTCTTGTTTGAATCGAGCGATGGTTTCATTGCCTCCTTCGGCAATGATAGCCCTTTCCAAAAGATCAGAGTAAGTCTTAATCTTTAATACATCCATTTCTTTCTGTACCCATGGTTTCAGTCTTAATTCAAACCTCCTTGTCTTCCTGGCCTCTGTATCAACCTAATGCGGAGCGAATCGGACTAACTCGTTAAATCTCGCCGCATACTCTGCGACCTTGTTTCAGTTCCAGAAACTTAACTTCCATATCCTGTTGCGTATTCTCTGAGAAGTAATTCTCGAGGAATAGATCCTTAAATCTAACCCAAGGAATAACTCCTTCGTCTGCTCGGCCCCTATTGTCTTTCCACCAATAGTTAGCTTCGCCTTTCATCATGAAAGTGGAAAAACTCATCTTCTGTTCTTTGGCGACACGTGTGAACTCAAACACCTTCTCCATCTCTTCTATCCATGTCTGGGCTTCAATTAGGTCCAGGGTTCCTCGGAACTCCGGTGGTCCTACCAATTTAAAGTCCTTAAAGCTAGCCAAGTGTTGTCCTGGTTGCCCTGCTGATGGTGGGGGTCTGTTTTGCATTGCCTCCATTAACAGGTTAACGAAGTTCTGCATTGGATCGACATTTTCCCCTCCACCATTGTTAACGGATCCTTCCTCCTCTCGATTCATTTGAATTCTCCTAAAGCATGATCTGAGGAAATGAAGAAAATTATTAGGCTTTATGTGATATGCTGTCCATGTTAGCATTAAGAAGTTTAAGACGTCTATTAATCATTTTTGATTTAAATAAACAACTTCATCATCACAATAAAACTTGATGGATTTTCTAAGCCCATCACTTACATACTCTACTTGAGTTTTCTAATAAGGTTATAACCTAGGTTTTGCATTCCTAATGTTTATAACTTATAGCTCTGATACCAACCTGTGACACCCTCGAATCCAGGTCCTCTGACCCCGGTTCGGTCATAACGATAAAATACAAACATCCACCTCTAAACAACATACGATAACTAAAATGCGAAATATAATAAACGTACATCGTTCATTCAAAAGGTGTTACTAGTCCCAAGATACGATAACCTTAATATCGTCTTACAAACATACCCTAAAATAATTATTAGGGTTCATATTACATAACAGTAATTTAAACTAAACGCAAGGTAAATTCTGCTCCTTGCCACTATTCTACAACTTTCCTTTACCCTTGTCCTTCCTTGAGGTCTCAGGCTTAGCTGCAATATATTCATGATATAGCAAGGATGAGCAATAAGTTTGCTCAAAAGTTTAAATATAAAAATAAGGATATATCATGATGAATGGAAAAATATCTGGCAATGGATTCAACAATATGAATATCTGAAGGATTCAACAATATGAATATCATAAGCAAAGATAATGATTTCTTTTAGAATAACTGCTAGTCGAGTAGACTTTGAACTATAACACTACAATGAAATCAATAGCTAATTGACCCTTTGGTTATTGGCTACAAAATAAGTACTTGAGGGATCAGCCTCACGTACTTTATGTATATGCATAACATTTAAATCTGCTATTTGTATCTTATATTAGATACCTGGTACTCCCCTATCATAGAAAGGAGTGTTCTTTCAGTCTAAGAATCCTTACCCTCAATAGGTTTGGATAGCTTTTATAAAACTTCATACGCTTGTCTGACCGAACAAAAATTCAGACTCTATCTCACACAATTCAAGAATTATTTGAACTTTAAATGATGCACAAGTCCAAGACTGTACGAACTCAAGTGCACTAAGTGTGAATATCAATAATATCGATGTGGAATAATTGTAAGGTAATTAAACCACTTAATAGCATGCTTAGAAATAAGATTCAAGCTTAAATGAATAACTTTCAATTCAACAATAACCTACTCAATACAATATGAGAAGTATAAGAAACTTTCACAACAAACACAGTTGTGTAAGTTAGGAAACATTGCAACACAATAAAATAGTGTTCGGATACTTGCTCAATATAAATTTGAGTAAGTTTAGGGAACTTGCTCAAGTAAAAGAGTAAGAATTTAGGAAACTTGCATTCAACACACGAACCGTATGAAATTCAAGAACTTGCACAAAATCCAAAGTTTGTGTAAGTTAGGAAACTTGCTCAATAAAAGTAGGGTTCAAGGAACTTGCCTGTTTGCTCAGCTACAATATAATTCTAGCTTTAGTTAACTTGCATTGAAACGACCTAACATTAACAAGTCGGCCTTTCCAATTAGTATGTGTAAATTAATATGAGTCTACACTTACAAGAATCAAATCATCACGTAGCATATTTCTATACATGTTTCATTACATTACACGATTAGTTTCTAACACACTATGTCATAGTTGAAATCACAATTGAACTTTAAAGTTGTAAATACTAATTCATCATAAGATTCTTTCAATAACATGTTTATTATCATATGACTACTATACTGGACATGTATTACAGATTAGAGTAACCATATAAGCATGCATCAGTTCTCAATTTAATAACACAACTCAGATCTCAGTGCAGGACTTTGCGATCGCGCTTGGTTTGTACTAAGGAGTGGCGCGGCCGCGCTGCTCCTGGTGTAAACCAAGATATGGATCCTTCTGCAGAAAGCCAGTGCACACACGACTTGCACATAAACGAACAATCATGCACAACATATATGTTATTATATGAAGAACTAACTTTAACCTTTCATCAAATATATCAAAGGTTATTATTCGTTTTCACTTAATCAAGACTTCACATGTTAAGCTATCAATCATGTAAGTCACTTTACCTACCATACATCATACTTTCATATATATATATATATATATACATGCTAGACATCAAAAACATACTTACAAGTTCTCAACTTAATGTATATATAGTTTATCAAGTTCATTTTCAAAACTTTAAGTCTCCATTAGAAAAATTCATTCAATCATGCAAGATACGTCTTTATTGTCTAATTCATGCTTTCATATGTATTTTTGCACATACTCAAGTTATTTACATATGTTCACAAGGTCAGAATGTATATTACTCCATGTATACAATTTCTAGTTTTCAAATCTTTAAGCCTTTTTAAAATAACCAAGTCAAAACAACCTATTATGGCTTACTACATACATAACTACCATAGTCCACAAGTTCAGGTCATTTGTATGCATATAATAATCAAGGTAACATGCTTAGAATATCTTAAGAAGCTAACATGTGCAACTGTAATCTGCTACCCGCGCGACCACGCGATGAACGACTTGGGAAGTGGCACAGCCGCGCCACTTAGCCCAGAAACAAAAATATGGCCTCTTCTTCTGCAGAGGCTCAATCCCAAACATTGCCAAACATCTTTATGCAACAACTCAACTACTTCTAATACTTCTAAGCATGCATACTAGCTTAAACAACACAGAGACATGCTAATTAATAACAATTAACAGAGAATTCTTGAGAATTGTAAGAATTTGACAAAACCCAATTCAAGAACATAAATTAGATTTTATACCTCTTTGAAGCTTAGTAAAATACTCCAACACACTGATTATGCTCCTTCAATGCTCAGTGGCTCTCCCTCTCAACTACACTTATCAAATAATTTTTCAAGCAACTGAGAATTGGGAAGTTTATATACCATTTATAGAGAAAAGGGTTGCCTAGTTTGTGGCTTTGTTCCATGGTTTAATTTACTGGAAATTGGAAGGATACAAGGGTTATAGAGGAATTGGCCAAACACTATTTGTATAGCCATTATCACTACAAATCCTAGTTGCTGGAGTTTTACGCAATGGAGAGTAGCACTTGTTCATGTACTAATGTGACTCTCAATTTGGGACAAGCTCAGCAACAAGTTATTTAAGGCTTGGTTTGGATACTATAATTTTCAAAATGTAATATTAATGTGTTAATGCTACTACACAAATGAAATTTGGGGATTATTTATGTAATCATATTATATAACCCATGTACATTTTCTATTACCATGACTGTTATTATCATAATAACTTAATGAAATCATTACTAATTTAACAATTGATATTATTATCTGTCAATAGGGTATACCTGAATGTTTACCCACACATTTCATATCATATAACAATATTATTATGTAACTCACATGAATGCAAATAACTCTTACTATATAGTCTATATATATAATATATAGACATATTAATGTGCCACCTTTTACTATATAAAATATATAGTTAACTACCATATAATAAAGGTTTACTACGTTGCATGTTTGCACAAATTAATCAAGTAAACATATAATCACTTTATAAATTATTAATCTCTTACTCATTAATTATTATTTATTCATAATAATTATTAATTAACACATTATCAATTAATTACTCAAAATTGCAATTAATCAATATGTTCAACTCTTTGCTACTATATTCAAATAAATTGAATATTTAATTATTAATAATCCTATCAATTCCTTGATATTAAAGCCTTAAGGTTAGTCCACTAATTTAAATAAACTATTAGGGACTCCCTTTAATCATTTTATAAATTCACATAACCACATAAGGTTTAAATAGACTCACAAAACTAACTCATTAAAATTAAATCACATATTTAATTAATAAGGAGTTTCAAATTCGTGGACGTTACATCTATCACAGAACAATTCATCACATAGAAACACCGAAATGTTCAAATTGTGGCACAATGCCTCATACATTCTACCACCTTGTACAAATATCGCACATTCGCACATAGACAAAACTTTTCAAGTTCAACATCTAAGAAGTTTAAGAAACTATCATTCATTTCAAATATGAATGAAGTTAGGAAACTTGCCTTACACATAGCTACATCTTAGAGTTTACGCTGAACTGCTCATTCCAATTCCTATATAGCATATAAGGAAATAACACATACACCAATTAGTCATTTACTTGACTTACGCATTAGTTTAACTTTAACTTTACTTCTTAGGGTTCACATTCTTTCAATCTAAGTTTACGCGACCAACTTTCTTTATCGGTTTACGGCTTCATGACATACGGAGATGTCTTACTCATACGATCATCATCTTTGATGATTTATATTCTTATCTTCTTCTTATAACCCTTCTAGGACTCAGCACACATCGTGTCTCTACTAGTAGTTCATATGGAACTCTTAGTGGTTTCCCACAAATAACCAACAAACAAGTTCCCGTCTTATCTACACTATTTTCACAGTGAGTTAGATCAGTTGCCAGTTTTGTATATACCTCCGCTCTCTGAAGGAATTATTTAGCCCAACTCCCATATGTCGACCATCAAAGATTAAGATTGTACCACAACCTAAACTTATCTTAACTTATCCGAACCATTAAAGTTATAATGTTCGTTAAGTTAATTTCTTATTCCTTATGGCTTTCTGGCAAATAAATGCCATACCTTAGGATTCATTCTTTATCGTCTAAGTCATACAGTCTTTTGTATACTCGGAACGATTATTCAATGTCAATACTATGCGTTCATAGCGTTAACTATTACCTTATTCATATCTTACAACATCCGGTTTGTTCGACTCAGAACGTTATCCAAGTTAATCATTAACTTGGCTTCTTTACGATATACGTTATTATCATTAATTCAGTTCCTCACCATTCACAGGTTTAATCATTAGTCTTCATTACTTTACGGTCAAACCATACACGGCGTGTAGGTTCTACCTATTTAATGTTCGCGTACATTCAACCTTTACATCGGCTAAAGTGTTTAACACTTACATTTCATTCTAACATTCTTCATCTGACTCACATTCGGCTTCCATTAATCTTGTTACCATTCGTTATGGCTTTCTTGATACCGTTCATTATTCTTTCTTAATGTCGAAGCCATACGGTTTGTTGTATGCTAAGACTAATCGTTCATCACAACAGCATTGCGTTCACAGCGTCTATACGCTTTAAACTTATCTCTCATTACTACAACATAACATTGAAATGTTATTCATTACCCTCGTCACTCAACGTCTAAGGACTCATAATTATAGCAATCCCCCACGTTCATTTTATCGCGACTACGGTCCCCGGATATCGGTTCCATAATTTACGTTTACATTCTTTATCTTTTAATCCCGTTTAATCTTTCTATTCAACCTTTACTAAAGGTTTAAATCACTTGTTTAAGTGTTACATTAGGCGAACTATATGTTCTTTATCTTCCCTTACACTTTCCCCAAGAGTTGAGCAATTAAAAGTTCTTCTCGGGTGCGGCTCACTGCTTCGTGTTGCTGACACTGGTCCCTCTCTTTATCTTTACGCTACTAAACCGCCACTATGCTGATGCCTTCTCTCGGGTCAAGCGCCACCTCCCAAGGCATGGTCATGTTCATTGTTCCAAGTCTAAAAAATTTATTCTATGTGTTGCACTATTTTGAGACGCTTACTTCATAATCTCATAACTTATTCGTTATAACTTGGAACGAGGTCGTTCCAAAGCCATTCTCTTCCTTATATTACATACTTCAATCTCCCCTAGATAAAAATTCATTATGAATCCATTAATATACCATTCAATTGGCTTAAATTTCATTACTCGTTCATTTTACGTTATTAACGTTCTTCGTTCGTTCGTCTGTAATTTGGTCATCCGAACTCAGAATTCGTTCATTCTTAAGTCCACGACTCACGTTTTCTACATTCTCTTACATTCTTATACAACACTACACATTCGGGTTCATTTACAAACTTTCTATTTCTCATTTGTCTTTTACAAAATTTTTGCTACAACTTTGTTATAGCTAAGTTTAATCCGTTCTTCATGAATGTTTCTACCGTTCCTAACCAAGGAATAAGCATCTAACTTATACACGATTTCTTTAAACTTGTCCATTAATAACAAATTATACAACGATGGTTTTAAATTTGTCCATTAACAGCATTCTTCGTGTTCTTCACGTGTTCTTCGCGTTCTTCGTTCGTTCTTCATTTTTAATCCATACTTTGATTATGATTTCACTTTTTCTTGGAATTTGATGTTATAAAACACCATTCCTTACTAATTTCACCGAATTGTTCAAATGATTCATCCGGATCGTTCAAATTCATTACGAAACTCATACATCCTTAAGAAATTTATAAACTAAACTTCTAATTCTTATTTCTTCTTTTTCTCATGATTTCAATCATATGAAATTATTCTTAACATCTGTTACTTCTATTTTCATTAAGCTATGTTTCTAACATAGAAAACTTAAAGAAAATTTATATTGAACTAGGTTTTGGATTACATTGCTCCTTTAATCTTCTTCCGTTGGACAAGGTTTGCACTCGGGATAGCTTTTCCTCTTCCTTTTCCTCCTCATCCGACTTCTCTCTCTCTCTCTCTCTCTCTTAAGTGTTGGTGAATTTTTCATTAACCAACAAATGAGCTTAAGCTCTTTTTTTATAGAAAACTAAGGCTATGGGCAAAATAGTCATTTTGCCCCAAAGTTACTATTCACACCTCCTTACTATTCACAAAGCTTCTCTTGGAAGTTTCGTGCTTTCGTCTTGCGGAATTCGTCCGACAGTTCGAAAACTGCGATTCTCGAAATCCAAGTATTTTTGGATATTTCGTCTTTTCTCTACAGATTAACTTTTACGTATTCCTAGGATCTCCGAAAAACTAAAAAACACTTTTTGATGTTAAGCGTTTTCCTTCACATTTTCCCCTAACGTAGTTAAACGAATGAAAAGTACATAATAGTACTTTTCGTCATTTTTTATTTTGTCCAATTTCTGCACGTTTTTTGAGAAAAACTTTAATCGACTTACTTAACATTTTACGATATATTATCGTCAAATCTTTCGACAGAATGTGTAAGACCCCAACTTATTATTAATGAAATTTAATTTTTTCTATTTATTATTTTGAAATAGTAAGGGTTGATTTGATTAATGTGGATAGTTATGGGTAAAATACGCAAATATTTCAAAATAAGCAAGTGGTTATAAAATATTCATTGTTGTCGTGGAATATTAAATGCATCGTTTGGGAATATTAAATATTTACATTAGCAGCGACCATGTATGGGCCCCATAACGGAAAGCGATTAGATGAAGAAAACGACAAATATAAGTTGTTTAAAAATAACGGCGTAGTTGTTACACAAGTAATCTTTGTTAAAATACTAAATGGTTAAAAACACGAAGTATTACCGGTATTGCACCAATTATTGATTCTTACGTAAGAAGGCACTACTCAATAATGGTTACAGTAATTACTGTTCACTATTTTATTTTATTGATTCAATAATTGTTGTGTCGATATTTTATATTACTGTTGTTTCAATAATTGTCACTACACGTATTTTTCATTATCGAAGCAATAATTCATATTATCCGAATAATATTATTGGATAACATTATTGGCAATGTCTAGAAAGTTCGTCTAAGGAGAGGTTTGATCACCTAATTCTGCCGCTTAGTAAGGAGAAATTCTTATTGAAAGCCCCTCTTTCCAGGAACCGCCTGGTTGTCGAGATTGTGATTCTCGTAATATTATTCGTGAATAATTAATTATTGATTTATATGATGAGGAAAATATTGATTTTATGTGGATATAGATGGAGAAAATTTTTAATGTGACAATTGTTGAAAATTAAAATTTTATCTTTTTTCGATAAAATAATTCATTTAAATATATTATTATATTTTTAATAATATAATAATGGTGATATTTTTACAATGAATGTGTGATATATGAGTATACGAGGAAAAATAGTATTTTTGTTGCAATAAATGTTTAAAACATGTTAAACATGTCGGTGGACCCCATTTCTTGACTGAAATTTGATTATCGCATGTAAAATCGCCCGTTTTATGGATTTCGGCCATTTCTGTTTGGAATTTGGAAAAACTTTCTTTTGCAAAGTTGTAGAGAATTGAATTTCCTATAAAAACACGCCAGATTCGAATTTTCTGATAAAAAGGCTATTTATTGTGAATTATTGAAGTTCTGAAGCTCCGAAATAATTGATTTTTGGAAGTTTAAATTATTTTAAATTAGAAAAACGTTTTTTTTGTTGTTAGTCTTGTGTAGTAAATTTGGTTGGTGGTGATGTTGGGCAAATTAATGTGCATTGGAAATATATATCTATATATTATTAATTTATTAAATTTTCTACTTTGGTGTTCTAAGCATTTTCCTATAAATAGGGTGCTTAGGTTAGAATTGAAAAGCACACCAGAAATTGAAGTTTTCTCTCTCTATATTATCGAGCGTATTCTTGTGAGTATTTTGAGTATACTTTGAGTATTTCTATACGGTGCAAGTTCATGATATAGCCTATATCTAGTATTCTAGTTATAAGTACTGTCTTTCCGAAGTAAGGGATATTATTTTTTTTTCATAATGATATTATTTCTTCAATATCATTATGTTTGAAATATTGATCCAAGTTTTATCAAATTTGGAACTTTTGGTGTCTGAGTTACTATTCACATATACTGCACTATTCACGATAACGACATTATTCACGAATAAGACTATTCATCGAAAAATAAAAATTTTTCCTTTTCGTCTAAAATATCTATTGTGGATACTAGCTTTGATTGTATCCATGTTTTTATCATTCTTGAATTTTACACCACTATGATTATTTTTGAGGTATTTTTGGACATGGATAAAACAAAGTACGAATCCTTAATCCTTGTCATTTTGTTTCACTGGATTCGTTTCTTTAAAAATATTTTTCATCATCCTCAGTCTTAAATGATGATATTATTGAATATCTTTGGCCCAGTAGTGCAAAATATGAATGATTTTCGATGAATATCTTTGGCCCAGTAGTGCAAAGATAAATAGGTGTTTAGATGAACATGACTAAGTGATGAATATCTTTGGCTCAGTAGTGCAAAGATGAATATTTGATTCCGATATATATATTGATTGATGTTACAGGATAAAAGATAGAGCGATGAACTTTAAAATTCATACATAGAAGATAGTAGTTTGCATTCTCTACTTAACTCTTATAATGAATTATTATTTCCGCTGCGAATATTGATTTAAAACTTGTTATCTATTGTATTCTATTAGATTTTTTTTCCTGTTGAAGACTAATGATAATTTGTTGTATATTATCTTAGTCATAATATTCTTTATTGGGCTAGTTGAGCTCACCTTTTCCTTTTGTTCCATTTTTTCTTCTCGTGAGGCGAGAATATAAGCGAGTACTTAGTGTGGGGTATGGGATGAAGGTTCTAGAGAGAGTTGTTTAGTAGTCCTCACCATTTTGTAAAATAATGTATCAATAAATGTGATGAGGATTTATTTGAGTATAGATATTGTCTAGAAGATAATATTTATATTCAAACTTCTGCTTTTCTTGTTGTAATAATAAAGTTGTAGTTATTTCGTACATCATGTATTGACAACTCGTAATGGGTGATGTATACCTATTTTGGGGCGTCACGGTTGGTATCAAAGCTTAGGGATATGATCTCAGCGGAGATCGGGAATAGAACTAGGAGGGGAGAGACGAGTAAATCCTTCGCTAGTGTGTCCTACCTAAGCTTATTTGTTAGTTGGTCAATATATAGGGATATTATGTAATATATAGATTTGCTTAATTAACCCTTGTTTTATGACAGTATTTGAGAATGTCGACTGAGAATATTAACAGTGGAAATGAGACCGTGGAGACGCCTATACTCACCAACGAGGAGAACGTGCAACAGGCTGTCAATGTTCCTCCTATGAACAACACCACTGAGCAGATGATGAACGAGGGGATGTTTAGAAGCTTTTTGCAGTTCATGCAAAATCAGACTAGGGAGACTCGTGTTCAAAATACAGGAGGAAATGATAGCAATTCACGGGTTGTCATAGCCAAGCAGTTCAAAGAGTTGGGACCACCAGAATTTAAGGGAAAGCCAGATCCGATCATGGCGGAAACATGGGTCAAGCAAATTACCAAGATATTCGATGTCTTGGGATGCACGGAGGAACAGAAGGTTCCATTCGCCACCTTTATGTTCCGTGGCGAGGCAGACTACTGGTGGGAGTCTGTGAAGCATACCCATCCAGCCGCACTCAGCATATCTTGGGAGACATTTCAGAAACTATTTAATGACAAATACTTTCCTGAAAGTGTTCGTCATATGAAGGAAGTGGAGTTCATCAGATTAGAGCAAAACAACATGACGGTGTCTCAGTACGAGGCAAAGTTTGCAGAGTTATCCAGGTTTGCACCTCATTTGGTGGAGAATGAGGAACGTATGACGCGGATGTTTCTTAGAGGTTTGAAACCCGACATACGTCAGTATCTCATTTCTTATAAATTTTCTCTTTATTCAGATGTTGTAAACAGGGCTCAATTATTAGAGCGAGATAACGAGTACGGTCAATTGAGGGACCACAACCAGGATCATACCGGAGATGGTAGTCAACAAAACAATGATAACCAGCGGAGAAAGAAAAAAGAAGGACAAAAATGGTAACCACTCTGGTGGTAATCATGGCCATTAGAATAGAAGAAGCGAATTGGGAGGAGATTTTAAAAAGAGGAGATTCAACAATGACAATGTGAAAATGGCAGCACCAGCTACAACTGGTTTCAAGGGAGGGGAACGACCACCGGTCATATGCTACAAATGTGGAAAAGAGGGACATATCAGTCCAAACTGCCCACAACAGTTCAAGGTATGCTATAATTGTGGAAAGGAAGGACATATCGCTCGGGATTGTACGGTAGCGAATCCTAGTTCAGCGGGGACGGTGACTCAAAAGATTGTCCCAGAAAAATCAAAGTCAACTGTTTCTGGAAGAGCGTTTGTTGTGACTGGTCAAAATGCGAGGAACCCAAACGAGGTGATCACGGGTAAGCTAATCATAAATTCTTGTGAAGTTTATACTTTACTAGATACCGGTGCTACCCATTCATTTATCTCTCCTACTTGTGCTCAACGTTTAAATTTGACTCCGAAAAAATTAGACTTTGACCTATCTGTGGAAACTCCATTAAGAGAAACTTTCATCACATCCACTGTTTATAAATCTTGTTTGATTCAAGTTGGCACCATCACCTTACCTATTGACCTTATCTCTTTAAAGATACTTGCTTTTGATGTGATTTTAGGGATTGATTGGTTAACTACTCATCATGCCAAAATTGATTATTTTCGTAAGGTTGTTAGTTTTCATATTCCTAACCAACCTGTTGTTCGAATTCAAGCAACTAAACCATTAAAATCAATCACTGTCATATCTAATCATAAAGCTATTTGTTTATTGAAAAACGGATGTCAAGCTTTCTTAGCCCATGTTATGGATTTGAATAAAGACACGTCAAATTTGAATAATATTCCTGTTGTTATTGACTTTCCTGACGTATTTTCTGAAGAACTTCCGGCCTACCCCCGTAACTTGAAGTTGAATTCTTTATTGATCTTGAACTGGTACAAAGCCCATTTCTAAAACCCCATGTCGAATGGCTCCTATTGAACTTCGTGGAGTTAAAGGTCCAACTACAGAATTGTTAGACATCCAGTATCATTGGCAGTCTAGTACATCTCCTTGGGGTGCTCTGTTTTATTTGTAAAGAAGAAAGACGGAATATGCGACTTTGTATTGACTATCGAGAATTGAACCATGTCACTATCAAGAATAGGTATCCTCTACCTCGTCTTGATGACTTGTTTGAGCAGTTGCAAGGAGCACAATTCTTTTCAAAAATCGATCTTCATTCTGGATATCATCAGCTGAAGATTAGAACTGAGGATATTCCAAAGACTGCCTTCAGAACTAGGTACGGGCATTATGAATTCTTAGTCATGTCTTTCGGACTGACTAATGCTCCTGCGGCTTTCATGGATATGATGAACCGAGTATTCAAGGAATATTTGGATCAGTTCGTCATTGTCTTTATTGATGACATTCTCATATATTCCAAAAGCCGTGAAGATTATGAGCACCATTTGAAGCTGGTACTCCAAAGGCTTCGTGAAAATAAGCTTTATGCCAAGTTAAAGAAATGTGAGTTCTGGCTTGAGGAAGTAGCATTCCTTGGGCACGTGGTGTCGAAACATGGAGTATCTGTTGATCCGGCGAAGATTGAAGCAATACAAAGTTGGGAGCAACCAAAGTCGATTGGATCAAGTATGCGCGACTTTACGGGCTTATTTGGTTATTATCGGAGATTCGTGGAAGGATTTTCTCGAATCGCTACTCCATTAACTCAGCTGACTCGGAAAGATATAAAATTCGTATGGAGCGAGGAATGCGAGAAGAGTTTCCAAGAGCTTAAGAGGAGACTTATTTCTAAGACTGTTTCTAACAATACCATCCGGTACGGATGGATTTTTATCTACAAATGATGCTTCGTGAAAAGGGTTAGGATGTGTTCTCATGCAACGTGGGAAAGTCATAGCCTATGCCTCGCGACAACTTAAAGAATATGAGAGGAATTATCCTACTCATGATCTAGAGTTAGCAAGCAGATCATTTTCGCTTAAAGATCCGGAGGCACTATCTATATGGGGAGAAAGTGGAGATATATTCGCACCAAAAAAGCCTTAAATATTTCTTCACTCAAAAAGAACTCAACATGCGGCAGTGACGTTGGCTCGAGCTATTGAAAGACTACGACCACACTATTCAATACCATCCTGGAAAAGCGAACGTGGTAGCTGACGCATTGAGTAGAAGATCATATGCAGAACGAAAAGCGATGATGTCAAGTATATGCATATAGCCAACTTTAATAGAAAAAAGTTAAGGTTGCTCAAGCCCACGTAAGGGAGTCGATGCGTATGAAGAAGAAAGTACAAGAAGGAGCTATTCCGAAAGCGAGAATTGATGAAGAAGGAATACTTCGAGTCCACTCTAGACTTTATGTCCCTAACGACTCTGATTTGAAGTACAAGATTATGATGGAGGCACACAATACACCATTTGCAATCCATCCTGGAAGTACTAAAATGTATCTTGATCTTCGACATACATTTTGGTGGAACAATATGAAGAGGGAGATTGCAAAATTTATCTCAACGTGTTTAACTTGTCAACGTGTAAAGGCGGAGCATCTAGTACCTAAGGGTCCGTTGCAACCACTTGAGATTCCGAAATGGAAGTGGGAACACATTACCATGGATTTCGTTATGGGTCTTCCTACGGTTTCTCAAGGCATCAATGCTATTTGGGTTATTGTTGATAGATTAACTAAGTCTGCTCATTTCTTGCCGATACGGGAGACTTATTCCCTTGAACGTCTTGCTAGTATATATGTAAATGAGATTGTGAGGTTGCATGGCATGCCAGTATCCATAGTTTCGGATCGTGACCCAAGATTCACTTCAAGATTTTGGGTTAGCTTGCAAAAAGCTATGGGCGCGGATTTACGATTGATTGAGCATACCATCCTCAAACCGGACGGACAATCGAGAGAGGACTATTCAAACTCTTGAAGATCTATTAAGACTCGTGTCCTAGACTTCAAGCGGTTGGGATAAGTATTTACCATTGGTGGAATTCTCCTATAACTACTGATTATCGTGAAAGTATAGGTGTGGCTCCATTTGAAGCATTATATGGACGAAAGTGTCGCTCTCCAATATGTTGGGATGAGGTGGGTGAAGCAACATTGTTGGGACCCGAAGTTAAGTACGTATGACTCACCGAAAAGATCCAAATAATTCGACAACGATACAAAAGCGGCACAAGATCGACAAAAGAGTTATGCGGATCTTCATCGAAAGGACGTGAAATTTAGTATAGGGGATCATGTATTGTTGCGAGTTACTCCATGGAAGGGAGTTACAAGATTTGGGAAGAGAGGAAAGCTCAATCAACGATTTATTGGTCCATTTCAAATTCTTGACCGAAAGTAGGAAATGTAGCCTATAGACTCGCGTTACCTCCAAAGTATGTCTCGTGTTCATAATGTGTTTCACATATCGTACTTCAGTAAATATGTGAAAGACCCGAACCACGTTATTGAGTTAGAACCGGACGAGATAGCCGAAGACTTAACGTATGAGGAGGTACCTGTCAAGATCTTGGATAGGAAGGAGCATGTCCTACGCACGAAGGTCATACCACAAGTTAAAGTTTTGTGGAGGAATCATGCTATAGAGAAAATGACTTGGGAATTGGAAACGGAAATGAAAGCGAGGTATCCTCACCTTTTCGAAACACCAGGTACGTACGTCAATTTCGAGGACGAAATTTCATAAGGAGGGGAGGTTGTAAGACCCCAACTTATTATTAATAAAATTTAATTTTCTCTATTTATTATTTTGAAATAGTAAGGGTTGATTTGATTAATGTGGATAGTTATGGGTAAAATACGCAAATATTTCAAAATAAGCAAGTGGTTATAAAATATTCATTGTTTGTTGGGAATATTCGTTTGGTCGTGGAATATTAAAGATCGTCGGGGAATATTCGTAATGACTGACGTAGAAACCATGTGTGGGCCCCATAACGGAAAGCGATTGGATGAAGAAAACGACAAATATAAGTTGTTTAAAAATAACGGCGTAGTTGTTACCGTTAATATTGTTAAAATACTCGGTGGTTAAAACACAGTAGCACACGGTATTGCACCAATTATTGATTCTTACGTAAGAAGGCACTACTCAATAATGGTTCTGATGAATTATCGCTCAAGATTTTATTTTATTGATTCAATAATTGTTTGTGTCGATATTTTATATTATCGTTGTTTCAATAATTGTCACTACACAAGATATTTTTTATTATCGAAGCAATAATTCATATTATCTGAATAATATTATTGGATAACATTATTGGCAATGTCTAGAAAGTTACATCTAAGGAGAGGTTTGGTCACCTAATGCAAGGCCAAGAAGGAGAAATTCTTATTGGAAAGCCCCCTCTTCCGGGAACTACCCGGTTGTCACAAGATTGTGATTTCGTAATATTATTCATGAATAATTAATTATTGATTTATATGATGAGGAAAATATTGATTTTATGTGGATATAGATGGAGAAAATTTTTTAATGTGACAATTGTTGAAAATTAAAATTTTATCTTTTTCTGATAAAATAATTCATTTAAATATATTATTATATTTTTAATAATATAATAATGGTGATATTTTTACAATGAATGTGTGATATATGAGTATACGAGGAGAAAGAGTATTTTTGTTGCAATAAATGTTTAAAACATGTTAAACATGTCAGTGGACCCCATTTCTTGAATCGAAATTTGATTATCGCATGTAAAATCGCCTGCTTATGGATTTTTGGCCAATTTTTGTTTGGAATTTGGAAAACCTTTCTTCCGCAAAGTTGTAGAGAATTGAATTTCCTATAAAAACTCGAGAGAGATTCAATTTTCCGACTAAAAGGGCTATTTATTGTGAATTATTGAAGTTCGAAGCTTCAAATAATTGATATTTGGAAGTTTAAATTATTTTAAATTAGAAAAACGTTTTTTTGTTGTTAGTCTTGTGTAGTGGGCTGGTTGGTGGCTGATGTTGGGCAAATTAAGTGTGCGTTGAAAAAAAATATATATATATATATATATTATTAATTTATTAAATTTTCTACTTTGGTGTTCTAAGCATTTTTCTATAAATAGGGTGCTTAGGTTAGAATTGAAAAGCACACCAGAAATTGAAGTTTTCTCTCTCTATATTATCGAGCGTATTCTTGTGAGTATTTTGAGTATGCTTTGAGTATTGTTATATGGTGCAAGTTCAAGTTATATTTATATCCAAAGATTCCAGTTAAATCTTGTCTCTTCCGAGGTAAGGGATATTTTTTTTTCAGTAATGATATTATTTCTTCAATATCATTATCTTTCAAATATTGATCCTGAAGTTTTTATCAAATTTGGAACTTTTGGTGTTGGAGTTACTATTCACATATACGACACTATTCACGTATACGACATTATTCACGAATATGGCACTATTCATCAAAAAATAAAATTTTTTCCTTTTTGTCTAAAATATCTATTGTGGATATTAGCTTTGATTGTATCCATGTTTTGATCATTCTTGAATTTTACTCCACTATGATTATTTTTGAGGTATTTTTGGACATGGATAAAACAAAGTACGAATCCTTAATCCTTAATCCTTGTCATTTTGTTTCACTGGATTCGTTTCTTTAAAAATATTTTTCATCATCCTCAGTCTTAAATGATGATATTATTGAATATCTTTGGCATGTAGTGCAAAGATGAATGATTTCTGATGAATATCTTTGGCCCGTAGTACAAAGATGAGCAGTGTTTAGATGAACATGATTAATCGATGAATATCTTTGGCTCAGTAGTGCAAAGATGAATATTTGATTCCAGATATATATTGATTGATGTTACAGGGATAAAAGATAGACGATGAACTTTTAAATTCATACATAGAAGATAGTAGTTTGCATTCTCTACTTAACTCTTCTAATGAATTATTATTTCCGCTGCGAATATTGATTTAAAACTTGTTGTCTATTGTATTCTATTAGATTTTTTTTTTCTGTTGAAGACTAATGATAATTTGTTGTATATTATCTTAGTCATAATATTCTTTACTGGGCTAGTTGAGCTCACCCTTTTCCTTTTTGTTCCATTTTTCTTCTCAGGAGGCGAGAATATAATGAGTAATTTAGCCTGGGGTATGGAATGAAGGTTCTAGAGAGAGTTGTTTAGTAGTCCTCACCATTTTTGTAAAATAATGTATCAATAAATGTGATGAGGATTTATTTGAGTATAGATATTGTCTAGAAGATAATATTTGTATTCAAACTCACAGTTTTACTGTTGTAATAATAAAGTTGTAGTTATTTCTGTACCATGTATTGACAACTTAGAATGGGTGATGTATACCTATTTTGGGGGCGTCACATAATGTAATTTCAACATACCGAACTCTTGGAAAGGCTTAGGTTATTCAAACCTTAGGGTTTTATCAGGTGAATAGTGCCTATTTTGTCTTTTTCCTTAGAAATATTTTTGTTCTCGAATTTTTTTTTATTTTTGTCTTGAAAATTCTTACTCGTTCAGTTTAGCTCATAGCTTGAATCCTCCCATATTATAATCATCCTAAGTTCTAGAACGATTAATAAACACATAGCACATAATATTATTAATAAAAATTCATTTTGTTAATAACTAATTCTTTAAATCTTAAATTCTGGACAATCCAATTTTCTGGGTTATCATAGATACCATGATCATCTATAAATGCACCCATATCTGCAATAAGGCTATCTATATAGGATTTGAGTGTAGTATTATTAGTAATGGAAGCATCCCGGGTAGCTCAAGCCTCATCCTGCTCAACAAAAGCGGCATCCCGAGTAGCTCGAGCATCATCCCTCTCAACCAAAGCAGCATCTTGGCTAGAAACGACTGTCAACATCAGTGCACTAGCCTGATCCCTCTCAAAGGTAATCTAATGAATCACCTACTCTAAAGATTCTATAGAAGGTGGAGCCACAACAGTAGAAGTGCTAGGGATGTCACTGACCAAGGTTGTTGTCAAGCCAGCAAATAGCTCGTCCTCGGTGGGAGAATCAGGGTCCTCCATAGGCTCCTCCTCATCAAAATCAATACTCAGCTCTGAGTGAACAACCATAGACGATGCAATATCTGCCTCCAGCCATGCAGAATACTCTAAAGAATGACCCAGATGACTAGTCAAAAAATCAACCCCCTCACTATGAGTCCAACAATCATAAATCCTGGTCAAGTCATTTGTTGATAGAAACAAAGTTGATAGTTGCTGACCCAAAGCCCCATCAAAGTGGTGAATATCCTGAAACTGATCAAACTATCCCATGACAGCCAGTGAATGATACGTGGTCACCCCTCTCAAACCAGCCATGAGTAGATAGTCCATGTCAACCACATGAGTAATAAAGTTATAAGCAGAGATGAGTCCTGAACATGGCAAGCTCGCAAATGGATCCTCGATCACTGTCTGAAAAGATAACCATTATACTGCATCTGTACTATCAACTAACTGAAAAGAATAAGACATGGCTATCTCATGAGTAAAACAGTACCCATGATGTCTAAAAGTTCCGACCTGTCTCAAATGTGTCATAAAACACATGTATAATAATATGGCACTCCCCCTAAAGAACCCCATAAGATGGGTATGACAAAATTTGGTCGAACTACTGTGATCAGGCTAATGTCCAGATAGTCCATATATAGCGGCATGTAAAAATTAGTTGTGACGCACATCAACAAATTATCTACATGGGTAATCTGCCACTCATCTACAGTGATGGTGAAGTCTCTCGAGTGCCGTACATAGTTGTCCAATGATCGAAATAGATCAATCAATAAATCCAATGACACCATATGCTCTGAAGTGATCTCATCCACGATAACTCTGCACCGTAAGCCAATCAGTATCATAAACTTCCTTCTCATATCACTAATAGCCATCCTAGCACAAGGCCGATCCAAGGGCAAATCAGTAATGGGCTTATACTTATCTAACGTAGGAGTCAACTCGTGGATATCAAACCAAATGACCTGTCTCTCAGGTATCCAACAAGATAACATGCCCTCTATAAGGCCCAATAGTACCTGGAATGTTAGGATGTTCATGGAATGTCTCACTATCACCCGATTTATAGGAGGCAAACTATTATACCATGATCTCAAAGAAGAGACTATCAATGTGGGTGGTGTGTGCTCAATCCGACTGACGGTAGATGAAAACATCTACAGAATCATATCATAAGACCATCCAGGGGTCAATGCTAAACTCACCTATATGAATGCATATACATGACACAATGCATGCATCATGATAAATGATAATAAGATGCAATATATAGGAAATATTACACATACATTCCTAAATACATCATCTAATAAATATTAAGTACATCATCTCTGTCTATAACTAAAAATAAAAAGTACAGGGAAATGAGGCACATCCGCCCAATATATAATAGAGGCCTATCAAAAGAGATAACGAGAAATGGGGCACAACCGCCTAATATCTAACAGATGCCTATCAAAAGAGATAACGAGCCTATCCAAAGAAATCTATGTTGTCTACATCATTTAATTGATCAACCTACTGTAACTCCTCCTGAGTCACTGTATCTCTACCAGATGGAACAGCAGGTCGATAAAAAAGGTGATCTGCTTCGGTGAAACTATCATAATATGGGCCACCTGAGGTGCCAGCACTAGAGTTGGATGGATAAAAAAAATCTTCCTCTGACGGATCTCTACCCAAATGCCAGATGAAAAAGTGCGCCCGGTCCAACCTCGGGGTCAAACTATCAATCTGTTGTAGATGAGTGGGTTCTCTGACACGGGTGATGTGACGCCCCCAAATCCAGGTCCCTTCGAACCTCGAATTCGGTCTGCCACGATACTACTATCGTCAAACTATTATATCTTTTATTCATAAATTAAATGAATATAACCTTGCTTACCATTCCTACCTTACATCATATTCGATGTTATAAAAATATGCGGAATAATTTAAACTTTTTCAACCTCCTTTGAAAATAAATCTTTTATTGATATCTTAACTTGAATCTATTACATATCCTTGAATCAAATTATGTTATGATTCATTCTATTCAATTTCTGTATAAATCTTTACATCTCGATTCGAATTTCTCTATATATCATATAGTACAATTTAACATGTATTACACATTATAAACTACTATCATGTACATCTACTAGAACCTAAACATGGTTCAAGAGTATATATTTAAACAAATGAATCAATCTCCTTTGATACTATTGAACTTTATCAATCAAGTAGCACGTAATCTTTACCGTGAGTCCTTAACCTGCAAAAGTGATTATTTTCAAGGGTGAGCTTAACAACCAAACAATTCTAACAGTTTTCATGCAGCACGTAGCATATAATAACATACACAGTTCATGCATTCATAGTCAATCAATATTTACTACGCATGTTACTTCTCATATAACAGGCATATAAGTTTATATCACAAGCATATCATCAAAGATCAACTTTCATATTTCATACATATCTCATATGCATTTCATATATATACATCAACATTCGTATAACATAATATAGCTCAACTAACAGTTATAGAATTCATATATCAAATAGAAACTGAAAGACTTGTCTGATTTGTAGTTTATGAACTATGACTTAACTGCTTAACGCTTATCTGTACTTCGTGTATTCCTACACAGTTATATAATCATGGATTCATATCCATCAGTAACATATTTCATGCATTCTCAATGTAATAACAATGTTACATTGTTTCCTAACTAGGTTCATAAAACCTACACTTCACTTTCTCATCGTACCCTTGGTATGTATAGGTATACCTTAACCACTCGTACTTGACATCAACATTCATATATATCTACCACACACTTGACTCGCTATGTGTTCGACACATTTAAAACTCATATAGGTAAGTTCAACCGTACACAAAAACGTCTAACTTAGTTGTAACTTTATACAACATCACCTATATAGCACAAATCAGATTGTAAGACATCACAAATTCAAACAACGTATCATTATTTTATATCTTGAAAACATTCCTTTGGACTTTAACATTTTGAAAGTCTTAATTAACATTCATCTTTATCACATAGCATGCTTCCTACACATTACATAGCATAGTGGTCACATATTGCAATTTAAAGTAATCATACAAGCATGCTTCAAACAGCAGATCAAAAATAGATCTTATTTATAACTACAGGATGGCACAGCTGCGCCATATCTAGGCTTAGGGACGGTGCAGCTGCGCTGTCCCCTGGCTAGACCAAGGTTGAGCTTTGCACTTCCTGTTTCTATCCAAACTTTAACACACTTAGACTCTTATACTTCTTATGCGTACACACTAGAGGTCTTTACATACTTGTATGACCACCCCAAGATCAACCTTATATGTTAGGGACTTTAGTTTAGGATTTTCATGAAATCAAAGCCAAATAGGGTTATGTAATCACTAGGTGCACTAATTAGCCTTATGATCACATAAAGGGGTCACATAATCTGTACTACACATGCTCATTCATATTCATATCTTTTACTCATAGCTATCATTGTTTAACACTTTAAAACGTGCTTTAACCTCATGCTTGGTTTACTTTTATTATGTTTAACATATAAGACTTATGTTTAGAGATATAATGAAACATAACATGGCATCTCAAGCCTTTAAAATCTAAATACTCATATGTAATGCAAGTTAAGTTCGAAGCATGGTTGCCTTTGAAATCATTTTTCATGAATGATGTAATATAGCACATATAAATCATATCTAGGGATATTATAGACATAACATGACTTATAAATCCTTTAGAATCTAGATATCCATGTGATGCAACTAGATTTTGAAAATATTTTCAAGTTTTCTTTTGAAACCACTTTAAACTTGAACAATGCCATTAAACACATACAAGGCAACTTTAAGGCTCTATTCATATGTAGTGAAGTCATGTTAACATGCTCGCAAGATCATAATGTATAACAAGTAGTATTTATGCACCTTAGTTCTTTTATACAAAGTTTTCTTAAAAACTTGTTTCACACAAGATCTAATGAGTTTGATTATGAACAAAGGAACTATGTACGCTAAGCATGCTCATTTATGTGTAAAATCAGTCATGTGTATAGACCACTAAGCTCAAAATTTACAGAACACGAACTTTAACAAAGTTTGTTTTCAAAACTTAAAGTCCTTGTTAAAGATCTTCTACCAAATCATGCTAATCTTAGTAAAACATGCCCACATTAGGTTATTATACTTATATATACATGTTACACATGCTTGCATGTTGGTTTAAGCCATAATAACTGATCACACTTAGCAGGTTTTTAAAATAGAAGGCTCAACTGAACTCAGAGGATCATGGCCTTGTTGTGTACGCACCCTAGTTCAATTAGGGCAATTGCTGCCATGTCCGGTTTAGAGTGAATGCACTGCTTTTTCTGAGTCTTAACCAACTTGAATTCCAATGATTTAAACTTGTTCCAACTATCATAAAAGAGTTCATACTTGATAGTAAACTTCTTAAACACCTTATAGTATGCTAAATCATCTTAATTATCATAACAATTCAAGAAATTTCAAGAATTAAACAAGACCCATTTCAAGAACATAGTTAGAATTTGATACCTTCTTGAGCTTGAATTGGACCTTCTAAACTCTGAGTATACTTCTATAGTAGCTCAGCAACTTATACTCTACACTTAGAATTACCAGACAAGTTTTAAGCAACACAAAAACTAAAAATCAAGCTTGTATTTATAGAAGAAGCTTGGACTAGACATTGGTATTACACTAAGGTTGGATTCATGGTGTAATGGAACAATACATTGGTTAATCAAGAGTTGATCAACCACCCTTACCAACCATCTTCTTAGCAAATGATCACCTATTCAATAGCCTTTTTGGAAAATACGTGACTTAGTTTTAGCCCACTATTCATGTACTTGGTGACACTCATTTTGGGACAAGAGAGAAAAATCTCAGAAATCTTGTTATTTAGGCTTGGTTTGGTTTATTAAATTCCCATACTGTAATCTTAATGTACAATTGTTACCATATTAGGAATTTAGGGATTAAATATATACTCACATCATATAGTCCATGTACATTAAATACATGTAATAAAGTAACGCAGTTAGGTATTATTGTCCGGGTAGTCCCATAATTATCTCTACCACTCACATAACCTGTGACACCCCCAAATCCGGGTTACCTGACCCCCGAATGTTCACGATTCACAATATAATACTATCTAACTACCCATTCATATAGAAATAGTAAGACATATCACATTAACATATACTATTAATACATTAGTCCCAGGTCCGCTTACCTTAACATCACAAACATACCCCATAGATACACAAAAAGGGTTTACAATACAACATAATATAATAATAATGGTCATTATACTAATTTATCACTATGCCTTTTCCTTTGTTCTTCTTCACAGCACCTTCTGCAACTTCGTCCCTAGCTGAAAAGTTTTATATATAGCAAGGGTGGGCAACAAGTTTGCCCCGCAAGTTAAGTCATACAATAAATGTATAAGAATCAATAACAAGTCTTCTCTCCTTCTATACAACAATAATATGATAATGAAAGAGTACAACGCTTTCAAGGTTTTCTACGATATTCAAATAAATAATCAAGAATTAATTCTACGAAATAGCAAAGTGGAATATTTTCCAGATTTATGCTGAGCGATCCATTGGATCTTGAACTTCTCTTCTCGGGTATCTATCAAAGATTTACTTTGATATATACTCAGATGTATCAGATAACCATAAAGATTAAGTCATACACCTCTACAAGTACTTAGAGTCGGCCAACTCCTTGTACCCTATATTATGCATAATACTTAAGTCGCGCGCAATGATCAAATATACGATAAAAAATGTTCCCTTTATATAAAAGGTTGTTCTTCTCAGTCTCAGAATCAAGATTTGATTTAACAACAAAATTCAAATATTTCAATATCTAATCACTTCTCTTCTCTTCTCTTCTCAAACCTATCAAGTTTTCTTTTTTGATCTAGCAGATACAACTGGCATTGATCTATCAATAATAATTACATTCTCTTCTCTTCTCGAACCTATCAAGTTCTAACAAATGTTCGTCTAGCTAGAATATTAGCTAAAACATTTCTAAACATAATTCGACAATAAACATGAATTATCTATACTGTCAATATTAGCTTCTACATATATGAATATCCAACAACAGTAATTCTACGAATATATATTTTTTGAATCAATAATTCAATTTGAATTATTAAACATGCACTAACTGGGAATAATCAACAATAAATTCTTGGACGTGGTCTAATTAACAATAATTAACCACCATAATAATTAAACAATATTAACTCAAGGTTGAGTTAGGAAACTTGCCTCTTTCGCTGATTACAGCTACATAATAAACTTATCTACTTTCGAAAGACCTATAACCAATAATATCAGTCTCACAATTAGCATAATATTTCATAACACGCAACACTGTAATTCACAGTCAATCTTCTCCTAGACACATTACCACATAGTCACATCAGTGTTTATAACCTATATAAACACTTATCAAGTCTAACTAGTTTGGTCTGGTTGGACTTCGGTGTATTCTCGGTGTTCTGGTCCCCCTATCCGACAATTAACACAGTTATTGTCAAGTAAATTTGGTTTCAAAACTTCAATATTATTTCAGACAAGTCAATTATCCTTTATAATATTTTTCGGAAGCTTTTAATAATTAATAAATAATTATTATAATTTATAATAATTTTTCAAACATCGGAATCATTTTTAAATGATTTAATTATCAAATAATCTTATCATCATTAATATTTAATAATATAAAAATATTAATGACATACTTGTCAAAATATTAAAGTTATTTTTAATAACTTAAAATATTTTTAAATCCTCACTATCCTACTTAAATGATTTTTAAAGTAATTAAAATCATTTTTAAATCATCACCATTAATATTTAAATATTAATAAAATTATCATCCAAATATTAAAAGTCATTAAAATATTTTTAAATCATTTTTCTCATTTTTAAATCAATAAAAATCATTTTTAATTTATTTATTTAATATAATAATTAAATAAATTAGCATCATTAATATTAATTTATTAATGAGAATTCTCCAAAAATTTTGAAAATTATATTTTATAATTCAAAATATTTTCTAACACTTTATTCTCATTTAAAATGATTTTTAAATCAATAAAATCATTTTAATTTATTTATTTAATTTAACAAATAAATAAATCTAATATCATTAATATTAAATTATTAATGAAAATTCTCTAAAATTATTAAAAGTCAGACCATACCTGGGTTTTCTGGGCAACCCAAAAACCCAAGGTAAAGGTCATTGAACACTTTCTAGATCAATTTTCACAAGGTTCTGGTTATGTTTCAACTGATCTCATGGTTCAAATATATACCCCTTGTGTCAAGGAACATCATTACAACAACAAATCAATTCAATAACAACAAAATCATAAGTTATAAGAAGGTTAAAGGCTGTTCGAAATTTTGTTCAAACTATTTCTGGGTTTTTCCAGAAATGCAAAACGTGATCAAATGATCAAGTCTGACCGTCCACTACATTTGATCTGTTGATGATTTAAGGTATCTAAAGGCCAGAATCTATAGTCCACCTTACAAGCTACAATCTGAATACAACAACCACAATAAAACACTTATAATCTGACAGATCTGCTTGTTACAAAAGCTTGTTAGACTCGGTTTTCAAATTTTTGGGTTACCGAGAAATCAGCCGGTCAAGCTCGGTCAACGGTGTTTGACCACGAATAAAATGAAATCTAGACATCAAATGACTAAAATTTCACTTCCAGATGAAAGATCTCATACCAAATTACAGATCCAAAACATAAAACAACAAGAATCATAAACAGACACGAATCTATGGCTCCTGACATTAGCTTGTCAGACCATAAACCATGTTCTTGGGCAGTTTGGTAAAACTTCAATTGTAAAGCATTTTGATGCTATGGATCTATGTTATATCAACATAGATCATCATAAAACACCATCTAACACTGATTTAAACACATAAACACAAACATTTTCTTAGCATACAAGATCTAGGTTGAGTTTAGGGTTGTACATACTTTTGCTAAATCTTTGATTCTTGCTCTCCAAATCTGATCTAGGTGATCAAGGGGGTGTTTTAGGGACTGAGTAACTTGTGAATTTTGGATATGTAGAGAGAGAGAGAGAGAGAGTTGTGGGAGAGTTAGGTATCAAATGGGCCAAATACATGCACTTTCTCTCTCTTTAATATATATATAATGTGATATAATGCACATGACTGATCTCTTTGCTTGATTTGCTGGATATTTTAAGTCACTAAGTCAATATAGTGGGTGAACAACTAAAGTTTTTGCCTAATCTTACAAGTTACCAATTAAAGAATGGAAAAAGGGCATTTTGGTCTTTTTCCTTCTAAATTTAATGGCATACTTGACATTGTTCAAACCCGTAGGGTTTAACCCTAAGGTTTTAACCTTTAGGTTTTACACTTTAGTTTCTAAAATTTCCAAATTAGGGTTTGTAAAATAGAAATTAAGATACTAAAATATAATTAGGTTTTTCTAATCATACTTAAGTTTAATAAACACCTTAGGCTTGCCAATTAGGATTAGGGTTTCCTAATTAGGGTTTAGGATTCCCGGACTTAAAATTATAGTTTCCCATCATTCGATTAGGGTTTCTAACTGTGCATTAGGGTTTCTAATCCTGAGATTAGGATTTCTAATCTCTTATTAGGGTTTATTAATTTTAAACCTTATCCGATCAATCATCGATCAAAATCTCTATACAATACAAACACGTACTTATCAAAATAATTATTTTAATTATATTTTCTATCAAATCCTTATCCAGAAATTAGGGTTAGGGTTCCTAAACTGTTAAGCACAACTCTACTCTAATTTCTCAGTTAATACACAAATTGACCAATTCTCGAGACTTGTATCACAGATACACAGTACAATATTAACAGTCAATGTTAATATTAAAAAAAAAATTTATTCGTAAAATTTGGATTATTTGAAATCCCGGGTTATCACATAACCACATTATAACTTTATTTAATATTAATGTTTATTTAAAACATTGAATTCCTTTCTCAGATTCTAGAATACCTAGATAATTAATCATTTATGCATTACAACTTCATATGATACCATGGTGCTACTAGGTACCTCATTTCATTTCAATATACTCCTATCATATGGTTTTATTTATGTCATACATATAACATTAATGTCCCAATTCAGTGCTACAGTAGAAAGTAACCAACTTCAATCGATCTTTGGCGCAATTTGCTTGATTTATCTTCATTGGGGACTGCTGCATGTTACTGCACTCTATTAATCGCCAAGACTAGTTTAGCTTCAAGCCAGTGTCAACCTTTATCGCCATATTTGTTTTACCTGACATGTATTACTGCCCACATGAGTGATATTGCAAATCTAAGAGTGTATTCATTCCTTATGTGAAATCACATAATCATACCCGATTAATCTTCCTAATCTCTTTTAACTCACATAGTGAATTTTCTCATTTCACATTAGGCTACAGACAAGGCATTTCACAATTCTCATCACAGTCCACAATCGCATAAATTCAATTTAACTTGGTCGAATTATTCATTTCACAACACATCAATATTTATTTATAAATACTCACTTTCTTATTATATCAAAATAATTATTAAATCGTGAAATACACGGTTCTTACATCATACATTGTAACTCATCTAAAATCAACCTCTTCTTTGGTTCCATATCATGGTTTACTATTTTCTTTAATAAATTACTTATCAAACTTTGAGTTTTAAAACTCTATTTTCCCTTATTAGTTTAACCAACTATACATCTCCTTTACGGTTTCATACTACCAATAACATAAAACTCGAATGTAACACATACATACATTCCTTTAATCTTCACTTCTCGCCGTGTATCAATTTACTCAATAATTCTCTAACCACTTTAAAGGTATATCGATTTTCTTCCCTCGACAACAACGTGCATATATACAAGTCTAAACCTAACACACATTAAGTCTTTAATAGTATTCAATATAGTACACTAAGTGGTTTCCCACAAACAACCAACAAATTAGTTTCCGTCTCGTCTACACTGTTTTCACAGTGAGTTAGATCGGTTACTAATTCGTATATACCTCCGCTCTCTGAAGGAATCATTTATCCCAGCTCCTATACATCCACCATTAAAAAGTACGATTGCACTACCTTAGACTTGATACTCACTCGTACATATACTCAAGAAATTGGTGATTATCAAAGATATTTTAATGTCGCCAACTTATTATTATAAAATAATTTCACATAAATTATTTAACATCAATAGATAAATTTTATCCATCTTCATATTAATTCATCTCTAAAATTTATAACAAATATATAATAACGATATATATATTTATTAAACATAACCACACTTATTACATAGCGTATAATTTCCTATGTAACACAATATCACATACCACGTAACACATTATATATTTTTATTTGAACCCTTCACATGCCTTAAGAATTTTATTTACTAAATTCTTATTTTAATATTTTCTAAAAATTTGGGTTCTTACATCCTCTCCCCCTTATAAGGATTCCTTCCTCAGAATCACCAAAACCTCATCTACTCAATGCTATTTCGAATATTACATATTCTTTTGAATAATTTTATCCATTCTCTTTTCAGAAGTTTCATTATAACTTGCTCACTTGCATTCTACCACATTCTCCTTTCTAAGGAACATTCTAGTACCTACATTCATCACACAGAAAATTAAGAGTCTTCCACGATTTTTCAATAATCGAGAAGTAGTGTGGATAACTCAGATTCCAAATTATGCTGAGGGGTCACAAGACCATGAACTCTTCTCTAGGTTTACTAGTGCTTCAACAAAATCCTTCACACTGCAAACCAGAGTGTTTATCAATAACAAAGACTAAAAACACCCTCCATACGTACACTAGGTGGCTAACCTATTGTACCACTACGTTGGGCCGCAATGTAGTGTTTTGTAATGACTACATGTGTTACGCTCGGAACCATTGTCCCAGAAAACATGTCCCCTTATAGGGTTGCTCACCTCAGCTTTTCCACATCTGAATCCGCACCAGAGCAATCTAGTTCGGCATAAATACTCAAGAACGCTTGAATTCCACAAATATTTTTCAATAGTCGTCTAGCCAAATCAAATAGCTTAGACTTGTATCAATAACTCAGACATCAATCAAAATAATTTAGCCAACTTAATTGACATTCTTCATAATTTAAAAGAAAACCAAAAATTCTTTTATGACGTCATGATACCGTACTAGATTAGTAGTACATTGAGGATTCCGCCATTATGTGACTTTGTCATACTATATTATACCAAAATTGGCTGACGATCTTTCGATCACAACTAACACTAGGTTCAACTGCATTGATGACTCCATCGTTCACCATTTCTACACCATACCAAATGATGTAAATGGTCAGAAATACATTTTGAAAATTTTTAAATCATCTTTGTCTTAGCCGAAACAATTAGAATAGACATAAGAATAACTGTATTATTTTTAAACATCATTGGTTCAATCACATGATCCAATTTTTTTTAAGAAAATAAAAGTGCAAACTTCAACACTGTTAGAGTTTATGCCCTAGAGGCCAATTATTTGATATAATTGCTTAACGTTTTGATATTATATTTGATTGAATAAATGAATGATTTTATTATGGTTTTATTTACTGCGTTATATAATTGTTAACATAATAAAATTCTTTAGAATAGTGATACAAATTATATAGTTTCAAGTATATGACTTGAACATGAGATTATATAATTACAATTAGTATCATTGTTGATGGGACAACATTGATGCATTGAGACTAATATGTGGATTGACTGATGACCAAATCTCATTGGTTATAAATATATGAGATATTAAGTCAATGTATAGGTACATGTTAGAGAACGATGTACTAGACAGACCCACCATGAGAATTCTATGTGGAGCATTATGCGAAGTGTCATTAGAAATTCTCATAGTGATAATGATGTAATGGTCCTCCGACCTGAAATCACTATATTACTACACGGGAATTTATGTACTTTGATATCATCAAATGTCACCTTTAATAGGGTGGACTATAAAGGTGATTATTGGGTACATCATGAATCGTGTGAGGAATATGAGTGATCTAGATGGAATTTAACCCTCCTATATATTAGGGATGATATCCGTAGGCTTCTTGATTGAGTAGGACTATGAAATGCATGGCCATGCTCAAATTGTGATTTTTTTCATATAGTCTGCTCATTGATCAAGAAAACTCAGATTAAATTATGAAGAGTATGACACATTCCATGACTCAAGTTTAATCTAGGATATTAAGGTTAAAAGGATTAAATTACATTGAAACATTGGTCACGAAAAGGTTTATCGAATCATCAATCTTATTATTACTTGGGTAGCAGTGATTCATTACTAGATGCCGCTCACTGTTTATAATTTTATAATATGATTTTAAAATTATTGTCAACGTAATAATAACCTATTGGGTCACACACATAGAACGTAATTTAAAATGGAATTAATTTAAATTTCAAGGATTTAAATATATTAATATGATTAACAGTATTTAAATCACGGATTTAAATTAAAAAGGATAATTTGTATATATATGTATATTAATTAAGTAAGACTTAATTAAGACATATATATATATATATATATATATATATATTCGGATTTTATTAAAATACGTTTTTGATTAATCCCTTTTTAACTACTATATATATGATATAGTAGCCACTTAGGTAATATCATAACATCATAACCCTAGTCATTTCTTAGAGTGAGACTAGCGAGAAATGATTCTAAAATCCATTCCTTTTGGTGGCTAGTACTGTGATTTACGTTTATCGCAGATCGTATTGACAGTTCATGATGCGTTCATGTGGATACCGTAGAGGCGCGATTCGTTTGGATTGCATTAGAGATTCGAGCGCATCAATTTCAGAAGCATTTTCATATTCGGTATAATTTCTAACCACTGAATTAATTATTTTCGCACGGATCCTGTTTAGGGTTTCAGAAATTGCTTTAAATTGTTCTATTTCCGCTGTGCGTTTGTGTGTCGAAACCCTACAGCGGTATCAAAGCTACTTGCGAAACGATTAATTTAGATAACGTGTTTAATTGTTTTCAATATATATTGTATGTGATGATACAATTTTATCGATCTAAAATTGATTATATTATTTTTGATATATATGATATATGATGATACAATTTTACCGAACTATTAATTGAGTATATGATATTCTGTAATTGACATATTTTGATATTATAAATATCAGTAATAGATATGCATGTATATGATGTTACATTAATTGAGTATATGATATTCTCGTAATCGATATATTACGGTATTATGAATATCGTAATAGATATGCATGTATATGTTGTTACATTAATTATATCTTATATGGCATAATAACAGTATTCAGTTTAATATGATTAATTAAAACTGGACATATATGATATGTATCAGGTGTATTGTTATTATGACTATTTTGGTGGATTAAAATACGTGATTCTGAAACTGTTTCAGAGAATCATTTGAAAAAATTCTGCAATACAGATTTGAAAAAAATTCTGCAATACATATTGTAATACAGCCGGACCACCACCAGGGGGGAGACCCCCCCTTGGATCCCTCCGTCGTAGCGCACGATGGTCGTGACCCCAATTTGTTATATATATTTTTCTTTAATTTTATATAAAATGTTATATGCTTATTATGATATGCATGGTGCACAGTCATGGCCTTTTGACCCATAGGTTAGTGGTTTTGGTTTTGAAATACGGCTTGCATGTCGTGCCTTTTTATAAATTCTAATGTAAAATTCTCTTCTCATCTAAATCCCCTCGAATGTAACTCGAGGTTTCTTTATGTCATGTAATAATCTGTAATCGATGAAGATGCAAAGATGAAGGACACGATGGAAAGATGATGATTGAGAGGAGGCACATACTTGAGGAAGATCCAAGGAAGCTATTTATTTTAAGATCTTTTACCACCTTAGATTGACCTTCAATCTTTCATTAGCTTGAAAAGATTGACAGTGGATTGAGCCATAACTATGACACATTTAATTTTGCACTTTATTTATGCTTGTATGCGATATGATATGATGAATAATGTGCATACTTAATAAGATTAAAATTGGTGAGATCTAAATTTATTAATAAAATCCCTCATTAAATTATTAAGTCTAAATCAGATGCCTTCCAATGAATAACACTCATCAAGACCTTGATCAATAGATGTAGGTTTGCCAAATCAAAGTACCCTATTTATCTAGGTAAGATGCGATAGGATAATTGTGATATCCAAACTGTTAAAATCATTGGGCCCGACTTAACTAAGTTATCTCAATAAGATTGTGGACTTAGAGGCATAGAGTTTGGTAGGTACCATTAGATGGACTAGAAACAATTATTGTTTACCAAACTATCCAGGAGTTATATATGATATAATTGACAAAAAGGGTTGTCTACCTAAATAATTGTGTTTTAAGAGATTAGCCAAAGCGAACTTAGGGCATAATGAAATATGGATCTTGGCTCACTAGAAAGATTTAATTGAAAAATGCTTTCTGAATTAATGTGAGGGCTATTAATTTGAATAAAATAGTGGGAGTTATATTTTGAATGTACTATTATCAATTACATAATATCAACTCTGCAATTTGACTTATTATTTTTTTGCACTTATAAATTATAGATATCAATGGCGAATAACAACAATACAAGTAGTCTTTCACTCAACGATCGATCCTTGAGAAGGACAAGTTGAGTGGAATTAATTTCCTTGGATCGGCATAGGAACTTGAGGATTGTCACGAAACAAGAGTGCAAGCTATATGTCATTGAAAAGCCCATTCTCAAGCAAGGTAATCTGATATCGCGTCACGCAAGACATAATCTTAGAAGAAGCATCAAGATGATGCTTTGGACGTGAGTTGTCTCATGCTAGCAACCATGAATGCTGAGCTTCAGAAGCAATATGAGTTGATGGATGCTTATGAGATAATCGAGCATCTCAAGAAATTGTTCGAAGGGCATGCTCGACAGGAGATGTATGATACAAGCAAGGCATTGTATCACTGTAAAATGGGTGAACGTGATCCAGTTGGTCCACATGTGCTAAAAATGATTGGGTATATTGAGTACCTTGATAGGTTGGGTTTTCCAATCACTCAGGAGGCCCAAACAGATCTTATTTTGCAATCCCTGAACAACAGCTATTCTCAATTTGTCATGAATTATTTTATGAATGAAATTGTGAAACCCCTTACTGAGTTGTTGAGCATGTTAAGAACTGCCGAGAATAACATGAAAAAGGCAGGACCCGCTTCCATAATGATGGTGCAAAAGGGGAATGCTAAGGGAAAATGGAAAGGCAAGAAGAAGATAGGATCTAATTCTGGTGCCAAACCTAAATCCAAAACCAAACAGGCTTTAATACCTAAAGGTGGGGTGGCTAAAGAAGGTGATTGTCACTTTTGTGGAAAACCTGGACACTTGAAGAGGAATTGTCTTGCTTATTTGGAAGAAGTGAAGAAAAGGAAAGGAAGTGAGACTTCTGATTCAGGTATAAATGTTATAGAAGTCAACTTGTCTACTTCTACATCATGGGTATTAGATACTGGATGTGTTTCACACATTTGTGTTAATGTGCAGGAACTTCGAAGGAGTAGGACTTTGGAAAAAGGAGAGGTTGACCTACGTGTTGGGAATGGAGCAAGAGTTGCTGCACTGGCCGTAGGAACTTATCATTTATCTTTGCCCTCTAGGCTATTTTTAGAATTAGAAGATTGTTATTTTGTGCCTGCTATAAGCAAAAACATTATTTCTGTTTCTTGTTTGGACAAGAAAGGTTTTTCATTTATAAAAAAGAACAACCGTTGTTCATTTTACTTAAATGATATATGTTATGGTGTTGCACAATTGTTTAATGGTCTTTATATTATTGATTTGGAAATGCCTATCTATAACATAAATACAAAACGATTTAAATCAAATGATTCAAATCCGACATATCTCTCGCATTTGTCGTTTGGAATATATAAATGAGAAACGCATATCAAAACTCCATAAAGATGGATTTTTGGATTCATTTGATTTTGAATCATATGAAAATGCGAATCTTGTTTATTAGGCAAGATGACTAAAGCCCTTTCATTTGGACACGAGTGAGCGGGCTAGCGATATATTGGGACTTATACATAGTGATGTATGTGGACCCATGAGTTCGTTAGCAAGAGGTAGGTTTTATTACTTCATTACATTTCTTGACGACTTCAGAGATATGGATATGTGTATCTTATGAGACACAAATCCGAATCTTTTGAAAAGTTCAAGGAATTCAAGAATGAAGTTCAAAACCAATTTGGCAAAAACATAAAAGCCCTTCGATCCGATCGAGGAGGTGAATACTTAAGCCAAGACTTTGATGACCTTCTAAAGAGTGTGGTATTATATCACAGCTCACTCCACCTGGAACACCACAATGGAATGGTGTGTCTGAGAGGGGGAATCGAACCTTGTTGGACATGGTACGATCAATAATGAGTCATGCAGATCTTCCAATAAGCTTTTGGGGTCATGCCCTAGAGACAGCTGCATTCACACTTAACCGTGTTCCTACAAAGATGGTTTAGAAGACACCATATGAGATGTGGACTGGGAAACGTCCTAGTGTGTCGTTCATGAAGATTTGGGGTTGCGAGGAGTTTATAAAACGTCTTGATTCTGACAAGCTCGGACCCAAATCTGACAAATATAATTTTGTGGGATACCCAAAAGAAACAAAAGGGTTTTATTTCTACAAACCTTCTGAGAACAAAGTGTTTGTTGCTTGAATTGGTATTTTTCTAAAAAGAGAATTTGTCTCTAAAGGAAACAGTGGGAGGAAAGTAGAACTCGAAGAAATTTGAGAACCACAGAATATCATTGAACTTGAGAGATATTACACAAGGAATTCGTAGATCTGGTAGGACACGCCAAGAGCTCGAGAGATATTATGGATATCTTGTGACTCAAAACGGCGATGTGATGCTCATAGATCAGGATGAGCCTGCTTCCTACCAAGAAGCTATGAATGCACCAGATTCTGAGAGATGGCTTGAAGCCATGAGATCTGAAATGGACTCCATGTATACTAACCAAGTATGGACTTTGGTTGATCTACCCGAAGGGGTAAAACCAATAGGGTGCAAGTGGGTTTTCAAGAAGAAAATCGACATGGATGGTAATGTACAAACCTATAAAGGTCGTCTGGTAGCAAAAGGTTTCAAACAAGTTCAAGGTGTTGACTATGATGAAACCTTCTCTCTAGTGGCAATGGTTAAGTCCATCAGGATCTTACTTGCTATTGCAGCTTTTTATGATTCACAAATCGCGAGATGGATGTCAAAACTGCTTTCCTTAATGGAAATCTCCTTGAGGATGTGTACATGACACAACCTGAGGGTTTTGTCGCCCAAAGGATCTTTGGAAAGGTATGTAAGCTGCAACGATCCATTTATGGATTGAAGCAAGCCTCTCGGAGTTGGAATCTTCGATTTGATGAAGCAGTCAAAGAGTTTGGCTTTATTAAAAATGATGATGAACCTTGTGTATATAAGAAGATTAGTGGGAGCCACATTGTATTCTTGATATATGTTGACGACATATTAATTATTGGGAATGACATTCATTCATTACAGGCTGTAAAAACATGGTTAGGAAAATGTTTCTTAATGAAAGATTTAGGTGATGAAACCTACATTTTAGGTATCAAGATCTATCGAGATAGATCGAGAAAAATGATCGGCCTAAGTCAGAGTACATATATTGATAAAGTGCTAAAACGGTTCAGCATGCAAGAGGCAAAAAGAGGACATTTACCCATGACTAATGGTGTAAAGATCTCTAAGGCCCAATGTCCTAAATCACAAGATGATGAAGAGCATATGAGAAAGATCCCTTATGCTTCGGCAATTGGATCTATCATGTATGCAATGATATGTACTCGTCCGGATGTCTCATATGCTTTGAGCATGACGAAAGCAGATACCGATCGAATCCGGTGAAGGTCATGGACGTGATCAAGAATATCCTCAAGTACCTTAAAAGAACTAAGGATTCATTCTTGGTATATGGAGGTGAAGATGAACTAGCAGTAAAGGGTTACACAGATGCTAGTTTCCAAACTGATAATGATGATTATAAGTCTCGATCGGGTTTGTATTTTGCCTTAATGGTGGTCTTTGTCAAGAATGGAAGAGTTGAAGCAAGAGCGATGAGTCGATTCTACAACAGAGGCCGAGTATATTGTCGCTCTAGTGCGGCCAAGGAGGTCAGATGGATTAAAAAGTTCATCTTCGAACTAGGTGTTGTTCCAACCATTGTTCATCCGGTTAAGCTATACTGTCATAACAATGGAGCCATTGCACAGGCTAAGGAACCCAGATCTCACCAACGATCCAAGCATATACTTAGGCGCTACCATCTCATCCGTGAAATCATTGATAGAGGAGATGTACATATAGGAAGAGTGCCAACCGATGATAATGTCATGAGATCCACCGACCAAGGCTTTGTCACAAGTAGAAACACTGACGGTCACACTAGTTCCATGGGTATTAGATACATGAGTGATTGGCTCTAGTGCAAGTGGGAGACTGTTAGAGTTTATGCCCTAGAGTCCAATTATTTGATATAATTGCTTAACGTTTTGATATTATATTTGATTGAATAAATGAATGATTTTATTATGGTTTTATTTACTGCGTTATATAATTGTTAACATAATAAAATTCCTTAGAATAGTGATACAAATTATATAGTTTCAAGTATGTGACTTGAACATGAGATTATATAATTAGAATTAGTATCATTGTTCTTAAATCTCCCTAGTCGAGTATCATTGTTGATGGGATAGCATTGATGCATTGAGACTAGTATGTGGATTGACTAATGACCAAATCTCATTGGTCATAAATATATGAGATATTAAGTCAATGCATAGGTACATGTTAGAGAACGATGTACTGGACAGATCCACCATGAGAATTCTATGTGGATCATTATGCGAAGTGTTATTAGAAATTCTCATAGTGATAATGATGTAATGGTCCTCCGACCTGAAATCACTATATTACTACACGGAAATTTATGTACTTTGATATCATCAAATGTCACCTTTAATAGGGTGGACTATAAAGGTGATTATTGGGTACATCATGAATCGTGTGAGGAATATGAGTGATCTAGATGGAATTTAACACTCCTATATATTAGGGATGATATCCATAAGCCTCTTGATTGAGTAGGACTATGAAATGCATGGCCATGCTCAAATAGTGATTTATTTCATATAATCTGTTCATTGATCAAGAAAACTCAGATTAAATTATGAAGAGTATGACACATTCCATGACTCGAGTTTAATCTAGGATATTAAGGTTAAAAGGATTAAATTACATTGAAACATTGGTCACGAAAAGGTTGTATCGAATCATCGATCTTATTATTACTTGGGTAGCAGTGATGCATTACTAGATGCCGCTCACTGTTTATAATTTTATAATATGATTTTAAAATTATTGCCAACGTAATAATAACCTATAGGGTCACACATGTAACGTAATTTAAAATGGAATTAATTTAAATTTCAAGGATTTAAATATATTAATATGATTAATAGTATTTAAATCACTTAATTTAAATTAAAAGGATAATTTGTATATATATGTATATTAATTAAGTAAGACTTAATTAAGATATATATATATATATATATATATATAAATTGGATTTTATTAGAATACATTTTTGATTAATCCTTTTTAACTACTATATATATATATATATATATATATATATATATATATATATATATATATATATATATATATATATATATATATAGTAGCTACTTAGGTAATATCATAACATCATAACCCTAGCCAGCTCTTAGAGAGAGAGACTAGAGAAAGCAGATTCTAAAATCCATTCCTTTTGGTGGCTAGTACCGCAATTCCGTTTACTGCAGATCGTACTACGGTTCGCGGGGCATTCGTGTGGATACCTTAGAGGCGCGATTTGTTTGGATTGCGTTGGAGATTCGAGCGCATCAATTTCAGAAGCATTTTCATATTCGGTATAATTTCTAACCACTGAATTAATTATTTTCCCATGGATCCTGTTTAGGGTTTCAGAAATTGCTTTAAATTATTCTATTTCCACTGTGCGTTTTTGTGTCGAAACAAGCACGAAGTCAATAAATTTTGAAAATCTAGCAGAGCTAGAAGATTTAGAAAATCTATGTTTCTCCATCAACTTCAATATTTACTCCATTGCTTCATTCTATCAATCTCTAACACCATCAAGGCTCACTATACCAAAATTTCTAACTTCATAACATATATATACCCGATATAGTTCATCAAACTTACCACACTTTGGAAATTTAGGAACTTGCCACAATTATATGAGTTTAAGAACTTACCCTAGTCAGACCATAGGCGTGCATTCACTCAGGGGTTCAAAAACATTTCATATAATTATGAGTCACGAACGTACCATAAGTATGAGTTTTAAGAACTCGCAACAAAACCTTATATTCTCTAACTATAACCTATCTATCTGTTATACACATGAGAAAATAATCACCCTCTCAATAGGTATATAGCAAATAGCGCGACACAAACATTTCAATGATTATCAGTGTCAGAACTAAGTGGTTTTTACACCAAGTACAATTCCCCGCCCATAACAAGGAATCATACAACTCAGCTGCTGACATGGGTCCTCAACTGAAATCCCACTTAACTCTATCTTACACTTTACTTGATAAGAATTCTTCGTATCTCATTACATACAACTCCTCAGGAGTTCATATCGTACCATTTCATAGTACATTCTCTTATAGCATCAAGCTATACACACTTAGTCGTTACAGACTATTAATCACTTCATAGTTCATTCTGATCATGTCGTGATCATTAATTTACCTTAGGGTTCTTTCCCTATTATCAACAAAACTCGACTCGAGTTCATTCTCATTATCTTTGTCATATAGACACCGTCATAACATTTTTATTACCGAGTTAAGAAACTCCTGAATTCTCATTCCCTTAGATACTTCAAGATTCTTCTTTAAATCTTCACACACATATATATATATATATATATATATATATATATATTTTAATCTTTATCTTTCTTTCTCTCAGGTTATAGCCTAAGGTAAACTTACCTAAAGTTTATAACCTACAGCTTTGATACAAACCTGTGACGCCCCCAAATCTAGGTCCCTTCGAACCTCGAATTCAGTCTGCCACGATACTAGTATTGTCAAACTATATCTTTTATTCATAAATTAAATGAATATAACTTTGCTTATTATGATTTAGAACATAAATTCTTTCCATTTCCAGGATCTATGTATAATGACCCTAATCTATTATAAGTTTCTAATCATGGTCATTTACCATTCCTGCCTTATATCATATTCGAAGTTATAAAAATATGCGAAATAATTTAAACTTTTTCAACCTCCTTTGAAAATAAATCTTTTATTGATATCTTAACTTGAATCAATTACATATCCTTGAATCAAATTATGTTATGATTCATTCTATTCAATTTCCGTATAAATCTTTACATCTCGATTTGAATTTCTCTATGTATCATATAGTACAATTTAACATGTATTACACATTATAAACTGCTATCATGTATATCTACTAGAACCAAAACATGTTCAAGAGTATATATTTAAACAAATGAATCAATCTCCTTTGATACTATTGAACTTTATCAATCAAGTAGCACGTAATCTTTACCGTGAGTCCTTAACCTGCAAAAGTGATTATTTGCAAGGGTGAGCTCGACAGCCTAACAATTCTAACAGTTTTCATGCAGCACGTAACATATAATAACATACACAGTTCACGCATTCATAGTCAATCAATATTTACTACGCATGTTACTTCTCATATAACAGGCATATAAGTTTATATCACAAGCATATCATCAAAGATCAACTTTCACATTTCATACATATCTCATATGCATTTCATATATATACATCAACATTCGCATAGCATAATATAGCTTAACTAACAGTTATAGAATTCATATATCAAATAGGAACTGAAAGACTTGTCTGATTCATAGTTTATGAACAACGACTTAACTGCTTAACGCTTATCTGTACTTCGTGTATTCCTACACTGTTATATAATCATGGATTCATATCCATCATTAACATATTTCATGCATTCTCAATGTAATAACAATGTTACATTGTTTCCTAACTAGGTTTGTCGACGTCAGGATTTTTAGTGTCCCTTTTCGTTACTTGTTCTTTGGTGTTCTCATGTTCATGTGAGATTTGTTTGAAAAAACAAGTGAAAAAGGTCCGACATGTATAATGTCGACGATTTGACTTTAAGAGTCGCCAGTTGGTGTATTTAACTGGTTGCACCAACGCAACAAAAAAAAGATTTGCACATTGACCCAGTGATTTGGCACTGCTAAACGGGTCTGTGAAACCGAGATTCATTTTGGGTCCGGGGGCTTGATTATGTGGAGGGAAGGTGTTAGGCACCCCCCGACATCCATGTTACCATGGTGACCACAACTTTTCAAAGAAACTGTTATATGAATTTGTGTGTGTGTGTGTGTGTGTGGATCAATGTGCAATTATTTGGAAGTAGTGCTATGCCTCGTTCGCACCTATATACAAAGGGTTTGAATTTATAGAAAAATTCAGTTTTTAAACAAGATATAGCAATGAAGTTTTATAAAAAGAGGTTTTTCAAACCCTATGCTCAATAGTAATTGAGGCCTTTGATACTTCCATTTTATTATTAAATGTTCGGCTTGTTTGCTTTTATTTTCGAGATGCGAAGCATCTTCGAGAAAATAATATACAGCAGTGCCGAACTCCTCATGGGCATGACAACCATCCAAGGAAATTCAAACACTGTAAAATAATGTACACGCTGCTCACAGCTGAAAAAGGTCCATCATGGGAACCAAATCTACATTCAGTAAACTGAATCTGTGATCACATGATTCCTAGGCTCACATGATACTGCAGTTTATATGGAAAGCAATAAGCAGTTATATATATAAAAGCTGTATATATATATATATACAGACTTGATCAACCACCACGAAGCAACTCCATGGGGGATCAGAAATGTAAATATATAAAAGCGATAAATATATATATATATATATATATGGACATGATCAACCGCCACGAAGTAAACTCTAGGCGGGACGAAATGTAAATAAAGCTGTAAAAGAGATCAACTGCCACGAAGTAAACTCCAGGCAGGACAAAATGTAAATAAAGCAATAAAAGGCCACGAAGTAAATTCCAGGCCTGACAGAAATGTAATTATGTACATATATATATAAAAGCAGTAAACGCACCGGATGTAAATCCATGCTCATCGGATATGTCCGACAACAATTATATATATATATATATATATATATATATAAGCAGGTAAATGCTCCGGATGTAAAATCCAGGCTCATCGGATATGTCTGACAACAATTATATATAAGTATATATATATATATATATATATATAATCAAATAAACGCTCCAGATATAAGTCTAGGCTCAATCGAGGCATAACTCGATAATGTTAGTCCATATATAAAGTATATACATATATAAGTATATATATATACAAACAGAAATGAAAACCACGGACCGAAGTCCAAGCAAACGCACACAACACGACTCTCAATGTGTATAACAGTGTGTGCTAATATGAGAAGAAGGCTTTATAAAATGTGAGAAGGCTTACAGTGGGCTGCCAATGTAGACTTCTATGACTTTATATGGATAAACACTCAGCTCCCGCTGGATAAAAAATAGCTATATGTGAGCTAACATATGTTTAGAGATGAGGGAACACTCAATAGGGGTGTGTACAAAGTAAATTGGACAGGGCTTTCTCACCTTTCTCTCTCCTTCTCTCCCAAATGGCTGACCCCAAGGTCTATATTTATAGACGGATGGTCAGCAGTATACTGCTGCGTACCATAATACACTCGGTGGTGGTCGAGGTGACCCTGTGCTCAAGGGTCTTATCATCTCGAAGTACGTGCACTCGTGCACTGTAATGTCTGCTCAAACTTGCAGAACTTTAATCCGAGCATTTGAACGAGGTATATGTGACCTTCTTCGGACCGCTTGTATCGAGAGTTACGCAATGACATGGATTAGAAGTTGTACGAAGTCAGGAAGAGGGGTCCATGCCCATGGTCTTCAAGCTTCAAATTCTATCCAAAGTACTGCCACGCGTAATAATCACTCGGGATTGTAACTCCTTTGTTCTTGTGGGACATCGTTGGATGTATGTATGTATGAAGTGTTGAGACGACGCGCAGGTGTTGAAGGGGCAAGATGACATTTGACTCTTCGCTAGGGTTATCGCCGGTTTGAGTTGAAAGTAGACGTTGCTCAAGGTTACATCTGAGATAGGACTACTTGTTGGTATGTCGCGATATTATCTTGAAAGAAAACGTTGAAGCGATAAGATGACGTTTGACTCCTCACCGGGGTTATCGTCGGTTTAAGCTGAAAGCAGACGTTATTAGGTTACCTCCGAGATTGGGCGCTTGTTTGAATGCCTCATCGTCATCGTGGGTGTGCATGTACGCTTGATGTTAGCTCCGGGTCTGAGGTATAAGTGCCTCGACAGGACGTCTGAGCTTGAAGCTGATAGCATGTATTTGAAACAAGCATTTCCGGAGTTATCGTCGGAACTGTAACATCACTCCTTGGGGTTATCGCCAAGGATAAAACTCGGGGTTATCTCTGAGGATGGAAATGATCCTTCTGGTGTGTGTTTCAATGTTGGAAATGATATGCCCGGTGTGTGTCCCGGGTTGGGGAATTGACTTCCGGCAGTATCCAGAATGGATGTAAGCTGTCTTCCTGGGTTATCTCCAAAAGACGAATCTGCCCTCCTGAAATGTCAGTAACAGGCGTGCAGAAAATTTTGAGTGTCTACAGATGCCCCTCTTTATCATATTCATGCAATGCAAGGCATGGATAAGATACAGAATCCTAGACACTTGAAATGCAAGCAAGATAAACATAATGCTATATGCAGCAACATGATGCAAATGTATGTATGATGCATGATTGTCTGTTCCCTGGTAATCCTGTCGGGATGACAATCAGTGATGGCTTGGAAATGCGATCCATGGCTTCAAGGATGTTAATGTTGGGGCTATCACCAAAGTCTTGAATCCTAGACACTGGCTTATATTCCATAGAGGTGCCTCTTGTGTATAAGAGATCTGTGGGGATAAAGCTTTGTCTGTTTGAGGATGTGTATAACATATTCCCTCATTTTGTCGGAGTTACTGCCAACAGTTTGTCGCCGTCAGGGTTGCCCGACCTTTGTTAATGTGTGTATCACCGGATAGATCCCTGCTGGGTGTATTGTTAAGGTTGGTTGACCTTCATTGATGTATGTATCAATGGTTGCATTGCGTTGTAACCCCCGCTGGGGATACGTGGATGCTTGAAGGATCTGCGTTGTGACCCCCGCCGGGGATACTTTATCAGTTGATAACTTCGGCGTTGTAACCCCCACCGGGGAGGTTTGGTATTTCATGGTTTTGAATTGTAACCCCCGCCGGGGATGTTTAGAGTTGTGACCCTGCAAATGATGACATCGGACCATTGTGGGGTATTGCCGAGCATGATTTGTAAAATCTGAGCTCATCGATATAGTATACCCTACATTCAGGCAAATACTGATGAGAGGACAAGAGTTTAACTCTGACCCGTACGAAACCAGGATTCTAGGCTATTTCGCTCAATCGCGTAGCATCTTTATTCCTGATTTGGCCTTTTCAGCTTGTGAGACCTCCTTTGCAACTCTAACTGGAGCGAGCCGGAGGTGTGGGACCCACGTAGGAGTGTCGCAGGTACACCTGCAGCAGCCACAGGTGGACCTGCGGCCAACCGTGGCTATGTAAAGCCCAAAGGTTGCTTTCATAAGTCATTTTCAAGCTGCACTGTGAAGGAAATCGGAGAGCTCTTCTTCAGATCTGCTGAGTTTGGGCAACTTTCTGCATATTCTGCCACCGTACAAGCATTCTTCACTATCCTGGTAACATATGCATGTATTTTTTTCCAGTTTCTATCCATTGGAAAATGACTTATCACATGAAATGCATTTAGACACATAGTAGTGAATATGCATGCTGATATGACCTGATAAAAAATAATCAACATAGCAAATGTTAGTATTAAACCATGCTGAACATAATGATGTGAAAAAATTTAACTTTTGAAGCAGTCAAATTGGCACCTTTTACTGTCATTTCTTATCCTATCTGAAGACAAATGATTAAAGGTATAAAAGTAAAATAATCCTGGTAGTTAGATAACACTTACAGATTTTTTACTTTGATGTGATTAATGCATATAGGATGTATATGACTGTGTATAGGTGTGCTATTGAATGACCACCTAGTCATGCTTATGTGCATGTGGATAGTCCCATTTACAAAGGGGTCTATGGCAAAATTTTCCCAAAATGTAGGCATTGGGTAGTCATGTATTTTTAACTCTACTGTAGATGTATGTTAAAACAATGCATGCATGCATGTAATCATAAAATGCATTTTTAAAAGCTCCAGGTAAGAATTTACCACACCCTTTCTGAGGTGATTTGGAGACTTGTTGTCCAGATATTATGGATCCGGATCAAAGAGTAGTTCCATGCAGACCACTTACGGTGTAATGAAGGAGGGCTTACGAAGTGCTTCAACGCCGATCCGTCGAATGACCTCGTCGTTTAGTGGAAGCGGTGATCGTCTATCCGGGTTAAAGTGCACGATGTTGAGGGACGAGGAGGAGGATGTACCGTCGAGGTTCCCGATCTTGTTATATCGTGTTCCGTGTAGGGAATTACGAGTATTCAAGTGGCGAACCCGGATCTACAGGTGACAAGCGAGCATCCTTGAGTATACCGCATAAATGAGGTACGAAGTTAGATCTTTAATCTTCCTTATTTCTTATTGATGAGGAGTCAAGGATTCTGATGTTGATCTACATTTGATGTAGGTTATTGGCTTCACATAGCCTCGAGGGAACTGGTTTAACATCCACTCTATATATCAAGCTTTGTATGATGACTACAGAGTGATCGTCCATGGCTGGGGATTCAGGATGTTTTTCTCCATTCTACCCCGTCGCTGTCCCTGGAGTTACCTCAGGGCATTGTCTGAGCGGTGGTTTCACCAGACTCAGTCACTCCATTTTCTGGACTGTGAGGTGATGATGACACCGATGGATTGGCGGTTTATCACAGGTATGGAGTTTGGAGGGGATCAAATGCCTTACATGACGGATATCACCCCTACTGCCGTCAGATCCTTGTTGGGAGTTTTGGCGGGCGCTTCGAGGGGAAGGACCGTCAGAGGTCCTTTGGCGTGGAGATGCTATGGAGAGGTGTTGAGTGAGCCCATACCCGATGATGTTAGAGTCAGGGATTTCATTCTTCGGTGATTGTTCCTGATGATCATTAGGGGCTGCTTCATAGCAGATAACTCTTCTACGGTGTCCTTCGCTTTGATCAGTGCCACTCGACATGTGGACCGTATAGGAGAGTATGATTGGGGTTCCTACACCTTTGCTTACTTCCTCAGGGGAGTGCGCATGCAATCGCAGGGCTTGACCGAGGCGTGGTTAGGATTTTACCCGTTTTTGCTGGTGAGTGTTTCTCTTGTCTTTTCCCATGTAAAGGTTAAGAGTGTTGACTGCCAGCAGATGTTGCCTTTGTGTTGGCAGTTTTGGGCCTATGAGAGGCTTCCATATTTGTGTCCTGTGAGCGTGTTAAGTTTAGACACCTATCCACAAGGATGGAGATGGCATCATTCCATACTGGCGGAGGTCCCTGTTACTGAGGGTTTCACTCATTGTCGCCTACAGCTGGAGTTGTTGACAGCCGATGTCATCACATGGATTCCCTACTCCGGAGAGCATTTGGGAGTTGGATTTGAGGATGGGTACCCGACTAGAGTAGAGTACATCATTTCCACCCGTAGGATTCCTCTTTTTACAGATGGAGGATGGGAGCTCTATTTAGGAGAGCGTGCTATTTGGAGCACTATAGGAGAGATATGTATGCCAATCTTGCCTCCTTCCAGGCATTATTGGCCTATTTCATAGTCACCCGTCATTGACATCCCATTGATGGGGATTGACAGTTTTACATTATCAGAGGGCCCCTGGTCTCAGGAGATGTTCCAGCATTGGTGGATCCCTCGTACTATTGGAGCTCAGACCCACGCCACACAGTTTATGGGGGATATAGTTCCAGGATCCATGATGATGACAGATTGGCTAGCCTGTGTCAGAGATCCGACTCATGCAACACAGATTGATAGATTGACTCGACAGCTGGACAGGACACATCTTTTCATTCCGTGTTTGGGCAGAGATCCTTCAGAGGTAGATACTTTTGATCCTTCCAGCTTTGGCGCTGGCCCATTAGGTGACCTATATGGATTTTTCGGTGCAGATCCTCCATTGTATCGGCCTGACATCCCTGTAGATAGAGATCCAGTGATGATGATGGATTGGCTAGCCTATGTCAGAGATCCGACTCATGTGACACAGATTGACAGATTGACTCGGCAGCTGGACTGGTCACATCTTTTCATTTGGCATTTGGGTAGAGATCCTGCAGAGTAGATACTTTTGATCCCTTCAGCTCTGGTACTGGTCCCTCAGGTGACCCATATGGTTTTTCCGGCGCAGATCCTCCCTTGTATCGGCCTAACATCCCTGTAGATAGAGATCCAGTGACTCAGGAGGAGTTACATCAGGTGGATAGGATCGGTGATGTAGACATCGACACCATTGACTTTTTCTGATGTATTTCTCGTTATCTCTTTTGATAAGCCTCTGTTAGCTGCTGGGTATCTTCGCCCCATTTTCGCTATATCTTTTGATAGGCCTCTGTTAGATGTTGGGTAAGCCGCCCCATTTTCTACGTATTTTAGTTGTCTGAGAGATGTATTAGATGATGATATACTTAGGAATGTATGTATAGTTTTCCATTCCCTATATCATATTTCTATCTATTGTATCATGCATGTTATTATGTTATGCATATGTATATATGTCCAGAGATATTCAGCATTGACCCCTGGATGGTCTTATGACACGGCCCATACATATGTCTTCTTCGACAGTTAGCCATATTGATCATACCCCACCATTTATGGTGGTATAAAATATGCTCTCATGGTATGATAGTATATCACCATCGACATGGTGATCGTAGATGATTCTTCTGACATACTATGACCTGTTGATGTTTGAGTTCCCACAGGATTTTTAGAGGGTATGCTAGACCTTTGGGTATCGAGAGGCGGAGTTTTCCGATTTGGGACCCGTGGAGTTGACTCTACTTTAGAGGAGTATGCACGGTTGGCGATCTTGCCGCCACCGCGGACCTTTGCGTGCATATGGCTATCGAAGAAATGAGCAGACAGTTCATGACCCTCACCGGATTGAGGCGTAGAGTAGTACAGGATGAGATTACATCCGGCCACGTGATATCCCAACATTTTCTGTTTGACAGATTTGGCTCTGAGGATAGTTATGCACGACATTCCGGGAATTTCACCACATTGAAGGATCATTGGCGTTCAGCCAGAGTGGATGTACTACTATTGTGTATATTGTCATACGTCTTCATGCCACGATATATGGATGAGCTGGATATCGGCGTCATTATGGCAGTGGGAGCTCTCAGGGAGGGTCATACCATTGTACAAATGATCATTGCAGAGACTCTGAGGTTAGCTACATACTACTGTACTTATTCGGCAGGAGTGTTCACAGGTAGCTCGGTTAAGCTGTATGTGTGGTTTATGTCACACTTGAGACCGATTGACACATTCAGACGGCATGGATTTTGTTTCACCCATGATATAGCCATGTTATACTCCTTCCAGCCTGCGGAGTGTATAGATGCTGCATCCTGGTCAGCTTTTCTGGCAGGGATTGGAGATCCGTTTGCTATATTATCGTGTTTAGGGCTTAGCTCACCCTAAAACTTCATTACTCATGCTCCGGGCATGGATTATCTCCCTCTAGCTGGTTTGAGGGGCATGATCACTTACCACCCATTGGCCGTGATGTGTCAGTTTGACCAGTTTTAGGATTTTCATCCGTATGAGGGGGTAGTGAGTCAGCGCTTCATTTTACACCGTTTATCAGTGGAGGACAGATCCAGGTTGTATACTGTTGGGATCGAGAGTCGGTTGAGTTTCTGTCGATCATCGGGTTGTTCTGCAGTATTCGCATGGATGGAGACAGAGAGCGCATCATTGCGGTAGTATCCATAGTGCGTGGGGTGATTCGACGATGAGGAGCCTATGAGGAGGGCGATATTCCCATCGATGACTTGATGCTTGAAATTTGCCGGCATTTGTGATGGATTCTCCCACCACGAGTGCCACTTTTACCCAAGATTCAAAGACAACATTTGGAGCAAAGTTTACATCTGATGACCTATGATAGAGATCAGGCTAGGGCCACGATGTTGACATCTCTTGATGAGAGAGATACCTCTCTATTAGAGAGGGATGAGGCAAGATCAGCCATGGATGCATTGATTGTGGAGCGAGATGCCGCCTTATCTGCTAGGGATGTGGCCATTGCGAGATAGTACTTGATGAGATCCCGGATGATTTATCGGATCTTGCCGACATGAGTGCTTACATTGATGAGCATTATGCCACCATGCAGTTAGCCTCTGATCTGCTAGCTCATGTAGATACCTTTGGGCAGGAGTTTGCAGCGCTACCTCCGTCTTCCGTGACGGATGTTATGTTGGATCTGATAGTCCGCATATATACAGATCTGTAGATAGCTTTGTATTTTCCTGCACAGACTAGCTTAGCCATTTTGTCATGTACACCACATATGTATATATCAAATAGTATTATGTATGGTAGGGAAATATATTTTGATTCACTTCCCTTTTAGTTATGCCTTGATACTTGCTTGATATTTGCTTGTTTCTCCAGGACCTTGTGATCTTGATGCATTCTAAACTTATCCTTGATATGTGGACATTGAGACGTCGCAAGTTCTCTCAGAACGGATCATTGATTTCTGTAAATCCCTACCATCTTTGGTGTCTTGGGACTGGTATCTGTATGGAAAAGTGGAGAGGAGGGTGGTTTTTCCTCTCTGAGATTGACCGCACCACAGATGGTCACTAGTACTTCTATTTGTGAGAAGCCTAGTTAATTCCATCTCTTATGGGTTGGTATTGCTCTTCGAGGCACGATCGCAGCTTAGATGGTCACCGAATCTTCTATTTGTGAGAAGAAGTTGGGTAATTTCATCCCTTTGATCTGAAACCGATGAAGTGTGGTGAATTGAAGGTTGATCCCAGTACCGTGTGACAAGTATTTTTTTTTTTTCTGGTAGGGGTTAGACTGAACCATAAATGGCTGCCTACGTACTCCTATTGAAGAGGAGATCAAGTCTACGTAGTTCAAACTTGGTGTAAGAGGTTCAACACTGAATGTGAAAGGCAGATAGGTGTAGAAGTTTTTGTTGAGAAAAGACATAAATGTTTTTGTTATTTTTGTTATTTATTGCGACTGGGCCATATAGAATATGGTTGCCTACGTACCCCTATGTATCAGGGAGATCAGGTCGACGTAGTTCTCCCCTCAGGACGAATCGCAGCTGAAGAGAAGTGTGAATCCCATGTCCAGGTTATACTACGGGGAGAAGAAAGTTTGATCCCATAATGGGAATAAACTGCAAGTGCAGAAAAAGTTTGATCCCGTCTTCAGGACAAACTGCAAGCGTAAAAAAGTTTAATCCCGTCTTCAGGATAAACTACAGGTGTGAAAAAGTTGAATCCCGTCTTCAGGATAAACTGCAAGTGTGAAAGGTTCAATCCCGTCTTCAGGATAACCGAAATTGTATGAAAGGTTTGAAATGAAGTGACACCAGGCTCCTGGTTTGAAGTGTATGTTTCCCCGAGGGGCAAAAGAGTATGTAAAAAGGTGAGGGTTCAAAACCGGAATGACTGATGATTTGATGATCAAAACCAGGATGTTTGTTTGATGGTAACTTTAAACATAGTATCGTTTCACAGTGTCCGGGTTGATAAGCTGTGGAAATTCATCGCCATCTATTTCCTGCAATATGAGAGCACCTCCTGTCAATACCTCCTTGACAACAAATGGGCCTTCGCAGTTAGGAGTGAATTTTCCCTTAGATTGATCTTGATTGTCAATGATCTTCTTTAAAACCAAGTCATGTTGTTTGAACTGTCGTAGTCGAACTTTTCTATTGTAGGATCGTGCGATCCTTTGCGGATATAACTGACCATGGAAGATAGTCGCGGTTCGCCTTTCGTCTATTAGAGACAATTGGTGATACCTATCTTGTACCCATTGGTCTTCACCCAACTGAGCATCCATCAACACTCTGAGGGATTCCATTTCCACCTCTATGGGGAGCACTACTTCCATCCCATAGACTAATGAGTAGGGGGTTGTCCCAGTGGAAGTACGCATGGAAGTTCTGTAGGCTAATAAAGTCAGAGGCAAGAGGTCATGCCATCCTTTGTGATTGGCGGACTTTTTCTGCATGATTTTTTTAATATTTTTATTAGCCGCTTCAAAAGCACCATTCATCTTTGGACGGTAGATGACAGAGTTAAGGTGTTTGATGTGGAATTTTCTGCATAGCTCCTCCATCATTTTGTTGTTGAGGTTTTTAGCATTGTCTGACACAATGACCTCTGGTTGACCATATCGACAAACAACATTGTTTCTGATGAAAGCAATGATGACTTCTTTAGTAACCCTGAGGAAGGAAGCTGCTTCTACCCATTTGGTGAAGTAGTCGATCATGGTAAATATAAATCGATGTCCATTACTGGCTTTGAGCTCGATGGGCCCGATCACGTCCATGCCCCACATTAAGAAGGGCCATGAAGAACTCATATTGTGGAGTTCCCTTGGAGGGGCGTGGATAACATTCCCATGAATCTGGCATTGATTGCACCTCTTGACGTGATCATCACAGTCAGCTTCGAGTGTAAGCCAATAATGCCCTGTTCTGAGGATTTTCTTGACAAGTAAGGGTCCGCTCATGTGAGGGCCACATACTCCATCATTTGGTTGTTGAGGTTTTTTGCATTGTCTTTGTCCAGGCATCTGAGGAGACCTAATCCTACATCTCTTTCGTAGAGTGCATCTCCGCTCAGGTAGAATTTCATAGCAAGTCGATGAATCCGCCTCTTCTGTGATGCCCCCAAAATAGGTATACATCACCCATCTTGAGTCGCCAAATACATGATACAAAATTCAAATACAACTTAATAATACAGCTGTCATGTAAAATACGACAAAACGTAAATCGAGAGTTTTAATAAGAATATTGTCATCTAGACAATATCCACACTCAAAAGAGTCCTCATTACATTTATTCACACTATTTAACAAAATAGTGAGGACTACTAATACTATCATCTGGACCGTCACTCCGTTCCCCGACTAGTCCCGGCTACGTTCTCATTTCCTGAAGAGAACAGTGAAAGAAAGGGTGAGCTCAACTAGCCCAGTAAGAAATATTATGACTAAGATAATGCAGAATAATTATCGTTAGCCTTCAACAGTGTTAAAATGATAAAATATAACAAACATCAAGTTTAACTGCAGTGGAACAAGCAATCCATTAAAAGAGTCAAGTAGAGAATAAAATCTACTTTCTTTTATGATTTAAAAGGTTTTTCATCACTTTTATCGCTGAGACTCAGCTTAATAAATAATCCACATCTTCCCTGCACTATGACCAAGGATATTCATTAGTATCACAACCACAAATTATCCATGCACTATGGGCCAAGGATATTCGTGTATTCATTAATGGTCATGACCATGCCAACAACTGTCCATCAATGTACTACGGGCCAATGAAAACTTTACCACATCATTTGTAACATTACGGTCATGATTATACCGATCAATCACTGGTCATAATCATACCAAGTCCATCTATGCACTACAGGCCACAGATGACTTTCAACATAATATAAACATGAGGATGATGACAATGATATAAGAATTCAATAAAACAAGTTCAAGAATTAATTTATCCAGGAACTAATAACGTCCAAATTGTCAACATGATACTTCTTTGTAGAGTAAAACTCAAGAATGCTCAGAAGAATATTTCCATGAAAAGATATTTGATGAAGCGCAAATATCAAGGATATTCCACTAATTTCATGGAGTATAGAAGTCAAAACTTTAACCAACTAAGTATAATAAAGAATGGAATAACAAAAGAAATCACCAGGCATGTGATAAACCGCACAGACATGTTATTCCAATAGAATAATAAATAACGGCACCAGGTCATGCGTAAACGCACAGACAGGATATTCTAACAGAATAATAAACAACGGAACCAGATCATGCGTAAATGCACAGACAAGATGTTCCAACAGAATAATAAATAACAGAACCAGGTCATGTATAACGCACAGACAGGATGTTTCAACAGAATAATAAAAAATGGAATAACAGAAGAATTTCACCATGTTTGCGGTACTTCGCATAGATAGGTTATTCTAACATAATGATAAAGAATGGAATACAGAAGATTTTCACCATGTATTCAGTACTTCACATAGACAGGTTATTCCAACATAATGATAAAGAATGGAATAACAGAAGAATTTCACCAAGTATAGGGTAGCCCGCGTATATAGGTTATTCCAACAGAATAATAAAGAATGGAATAACAGAAGTTCTCTTCATGAATAAGAAAGAAATAATACCCCTTACCGTAAAAGAAGAGTATTCCGACTGGTAGGGCGAGGATATTCTTTAAGAAAACTTGCACTACGCTCAAAGCTTCTTAAAACTCTAAAGAAATACGCTAAAGATTATAGAAGAATTCTCTAAACTTCTGGTGTGATTTTCAATTCTAACTAAGCATCCTATTTATAGGAAAATAGAAAGGATACTATGCTGCACTATGCAATAAAATATAATATATTCTATATATATATATATATTTATTTATTTATTTAAAATCTAATAAAACAAATAACTTTATAAAATATATTACATTTTTTATATAAAAGATTTTACTATACAAAACACTATGCGGGCACTATACATAATAAAGTATAATATATTCTAATTATTGTTTAATAAAACAAATAACTTTATAAAATTATTACATTTTATATAAAAAAAAATTTACTATACAAAACACTATGCATAATAGAATATTATTTATTCTATTTATAGTCTAATAAAACGAATAACTTTATAAAAGTATTACATTTTTTATATAAATAACTTTTTACATTTTATTACTTTAATAATACTAATAAAACAAAACTCATCATCATTATTATAATTCACACTATTAATCGACCGTGTCGTTCCCGAGGAAGAGGGGCTTTCAATAAGGATTTCTCCTATGGGCGCCGCAATTAGGTGACCAAACCTCTCCTTGGCAGAACTTCTAGACATTGTTAATATTGCAAATAATAATATTAATAACTCTGTCATCTCAATATATAAAATATCGACAATAATTGAATACAACTGAGTGACTTCTCACGTAAGCATCAATAATCAATACCGTGTACTACTATGCAACCACGCGTATTACTGTACTTTTAACACCAGGTGTTTCAACAGTTAATGGTAAAACATCTGTCGTTATTTTTATAAAATATTTTTGTCGTTTTCTCAATCCGACAATAATTCTGTTGTGGGGTCCACCAACGATTGTGTCATTGTACGAATATTCTCTGTTAAAATGAATATTTCCCCACCAATCGAATATTATATAACAGCTTGCGTACTTTGTAAAATTTATAAATATTACCCACAACTATAGCATTATATCAAATTAATTCCATAATATTCAAAAATGATATTTATAGAAAAATCATCTTTATTAAAAAAAATTAGGGTCTTACATCTTCTCAGTTAGGCTCGCCTCAACGAGTGTAGATCCATCTCGCAGATACTCCTTGATGCATTAATACCAAGTGTTACGGATGGGAGGTAGTTCATCCGATACTTCTCCAACATAGTTCCCATAAGCTGGGGCCTTATGCAGGGCAAATGTGATGCTTGGCATGTTTTCCTTGTCAGGTATGTGAACCAAGGAGTCCAACATTGCTAATGCATCTGTAAAATCATTCCTATTACGAGGAATGTGTAGAAAGGAGATTTCTTCGAATTCCAAAGCCATCTATAAAACTTGCTGATGGTAAGGCAACAAATGTAATTCTTTGGTTTGATAGATTCCTGTGGATTGTCTGATTACTAATTCGGAATCCCCAAAGGCGATTAACCGCTTTGACGCCCATTGAAGCGGATAAGTTTTAGCCCCATGATATCTGACCTTCATACTCGGTTGTGTTGTTGGTCTTTGATAAAGCTGTAATTTGACGACTGACGGGATCTGCTCCCGTCTGGGATACTAGAACTGCTCCAGCTCTAGAACCTTCTATGTTAACAGCTCCATTAAAATACATCTTCCATGTGTGGAATGTATCGTACTGATGTTGTTGCTGAATTGTCATTATCCCTTCATCGGGGAAGTATGTTTCCAAGGGTTTGTTGTCCCCTGCAGGTGCGGTGGCCAGTTAATCCATAATTCCTTAACCTTTGACAGACTTTTGCGTCACATAGACGATGTCAAATTGATGTAGGAACAACTGCCATCTGGAAAGTCGACAATTCAGTATGGGCTTATTGAATACATACTTGAGAGGATCCACGCGGGATATGAGATGGGTTGTGTGACCATGGAGGTAATGATGTAACCTCATGGAAGCCCATGCTAAAGCACAACAAGTCTTCTCAATTAGAGTGTACTTGTGTTCGCGATCTTTGAATCTTTTACTGAGGTAATAGATAGCTCGTTCTTGGCCTCTATCATCTTTTTGCCCCAGCATACAGCCCATGACATTGTCATTAATGGACAGGTACATGAATAGGGGAACATCATCCCTGGGAGGTACCAAAATAGGAGCGTTAATCAACTACTCTTTAATGGTAAGGAAGGCTTTTTGACACTCATCGTTCCATTTCATGGAGGAGTTCTTCCTTAAAAACTTAAAGATTGGCTCACAGGTTGCTATGAGTTGAGAAATGAATCTGCTAATGAAGTTGATTCTTCCTAAAAATCCCCGTATTTCCTTCTCTGTCTAAGGAATGGGCATTTCCTTGATGGCCTGGATTTTGGTAGGATCCAGTTCAATCCCTTTGTGGCTGACTAGGAAACCTAACAACTTGCTTGACTTAACACCGAAGGCGCACTTGGCGGGATTCAACTTCAAGTTGTACTTACGCAACCTATTGAAAAGCTTTTTGAGATGGTCTAAGTGGTCCTCCTCCTTTCGGGATTTGACAATGATGTCATCCACGTAGATCTCTATTTCCTTGTGCATTAAATCATGGAAAAGAGCCATCATAGCTCGCTAATAGGTTGCCCCGGCATTGATGAGGTCGAATGACGAATGAGAACCGTCTGTAGCAAAAAGTCCCCCAAGGCGTGATGAAAGAAGTTTTCTCACGATCTTCCTCAGCGACCATAATTTGATGGTACCCCGCAAAACAATCAGCAAAGGAGTACATGCCGTATTTAGAAGTGTTGTCAATAAGAATGTGGATAAAGGGCACGGGAAAGCTATCTTTAAGGCAAACTTTGTTTAAATCTCGGTAATCCACGCAGACTCGCACCTTTCCTCCTGCTTTAGGCACGGGAACAATGTTGGATATCCACTACGGATATGTAGACACCATGATAATGCCAGCTTGAAATTGTTTCATAATTTCTTCTTTAACCTTTAAACTCCATTCAGGTTTCAATCGCCTGAGCTTTTGCCTATCTGGCTTGAATCCTTCTTTAATGGGAAGGCGATGAAGAATAATGTCAGTGGACAAACCCACCATGTCTTCATGAGACCATGCAAACACATTCTGGAATTGGGTTAATAGTGCAACCATGTCATTCCGCTGATTTGTGGTAAGGTCTGAACCAATCTGGATTAGCTTAGGGTTTTCTAAGGTTCCAAGATTAAAAGAAGTTGTTTGATCAAGATTGGGTTTGGGTTTGTCTGTGACCCATTCCTTAATCTCCTGAGGTGTCTCAATCCTCTTGTATATCCATCAAGTCTGAATCCAACTTTGCATCAAAGTTACAACCCTTGTGGAGAGAAGGCACCTCATCAATGAAGTCTGTGCACATCTAAATTGAGTCCTAAACCGAATATGTTTTCACTAATATATATACAAATTGTTTGATCATACAAAAGTGTTAGCATGTACTTGATAAAATAAGCGCTAGTCTTTGTAAAGAAAAGTAAGCAATTAAAGTTATCTACAGGGCAGAGGGATTTTATGCCCATTTTACCCTCGTCGACCAATGCATGGAGTGCTGCTCCAATTGTTGAGGGAAAAGTCCTTAAGGACTACAGTGATGGAAGGATCGTCATTGTCCTCCTTCTCCCGAATGATAACCATGACATCTGGGCAATCATCGTCTGGGGTGTATTTGTTTGTATGTTCATCATGAACAATAACGTGTAAACCTGCCATCATCATGGAAATGTCATGTTTACAATTCCGTTCCTTTTCTTTCACTTCGGGATCAAAAATCAGCACCTCTTTTGCATTGATTGGCCTTTGGTTTTAGAAAGCTTGAGATGGCCACAACATGAAATTTGGAACCTTTCTTTGGAGATTGTATCAACTCATGAGGTAAAGGTATAGAAAATCGCCATGCGGCGGAAGCTTGAGGAACCTTTTTTTATGCTTATGAGGATTCCTGTGACCGAAACCGGCAGAATATCCTAGTCCGGCTGTTCCAATTTGACTGGACACTTGAATAGGGTGCTTAATACCCTGCTTATCTTTACCAAGAACTTATCCAGGCTAATGACCCAATAACATCATTTCTTGAGTGGCAGACATAACCTCGGTAGAAATCTTGGGTACGGGAAGTGGCGCTCCCATAGAATGGTATTGCGTGGTACTCACTTCCAGAGTATGAAAACTGGTCGGTTCAACTTCTGAATTGAAGCTGATGATTGGTAGAGTTCCTTGATCAGGACATTCTGGCTCATCGTTGACAGTGACTAGACTGTTATTGACAATTTATTTGAGTTGTTGATGTAATGTGGAGGGAACAACTCCAGCCATGTGTATGCATGGTCTCCCCAATAGCAGGTTGTATCCTGAATCTATCTTGAGGATGTGGAAGGATACATTGAATATTTTTGGACCAATCTCAATTGGCAATTCAATCTTTCCAACAGAATTTCTTTGGGATCCATCAAAAGCTCTGATAACCATATGGCTACTTTGGATCCGCTTGAGATTGACATTCATCTTCACTAAGGTGGCATAAGGACAGATATTTAGAGATGAGTCTCCATCTATCAAAACTCTAGCTAGCATATACCCGGAAGACAAAACTGCAATGTGCAATAGCTTGCAATGACCGGTCCCTTTGGGCGGTATGTCGTCATCGGTGAAGGATATCACATTGTTGTTGAAAATGTGTTCAACCAGATGTTGAAATTTTTCCACATCCACTGATTTTGGCAAGTAGGCTTCTTCCAAAACCTTCAGTAAGATCTTCCGATGATCCTCGGAAGAGAAAACCAAGTCCAGTATTGAAATCTGGTGTGGAGCTTCTCGCAAGCTTAAAACCACTTTGGCTTCATTGTGGCCCATAGTGTGGAGGAAGTTTTCAATCTTCTCCATGGGAAACTTCCCCTTTGCTTTGCAGATAGGTTTCATAACTCGTTGAGGAAGATACAGTGAATTTTCCTTCGACACTGTAGCAGTAGTATGAGACGTGGATCCTTCAGCTTCTCCATAATTCCATGGAACTTTGTGTAAGCTGACAATAGGATATTGTGGTCTGAAAGGTAAAGAAATTGGCTCTGGTGCGGCCACTTTCAAAGGATTGTCAAGTTCCTTTGAGTTGAATTGGTTGTATGGGAAATACTTTGTGATCTCATCATCCACCGGATATAAGCGCTCTTCGATCCCTTCCATTTGGTAGGACATGCATTCCCACCCTTGAGTTATGCGGTGTAAGCATCCGCTATTTATTTGCAGGACACCGCTATCAATAAGATTCTGAATAAGATGGTAGAGTGCCCAGCATTCTTCTATGCTTTGACCGCGAGAATGTGAATGATATTGACACACTTCATTAGAATTGAACCGTCCTGAGTGGGGATTGATTGGAGGGAGAAGGAAGGTAATTCTTCCTTCGTTGATCAACATCTACAATATCTCCTCCATAGATTGGCCCAAATAGGTAAATTCTCTCTGATTGGCAAAATCCCGACGGGCTTTAGAATTTGCTCTCTTCACAACCTTATCCTCTATAGCTTCGCTTTTTGAAGGTGGTGATGAAGCATTCATAACAAAAGGAAGGAGATAGGCATGCACCTGCCTGATTAATTGGCATGTGACTTAATGATGGTGGGTCACCAGTTATGCCAATTGCTCAATTTGTTTGCAAAGAGCTTTCATCTTTCATTCCATGGTAAATTGGAACTTTGCATAATCCCATCTGTCAACACCATCTTCAAGGGTTTGGGATGATTCACCATTAGAATTGGAACTCTGTACAGTGCTCCAACTGATCATGTTGACCTCTTCTTCTTTGTGTTGAGGAAGAAGGTTTTCTTACACATGAGGTTGATCTGGTTTGGTGACCATGATCTCACCGTTGTCTATTAAATCTTGGATCTTATGTTTTAAGGCCCAACAATCTTGAGTATCATGTCCAGGTGCTCTGGCATGATAAGCACACTTCTGAGTAGCATTAAAACCCCTCCCATTAGGGTTGGCTGGTGGAAGAAGATGTGTAATTTTCTTCTGAGCAGTCAGAAGAGCAAGAATATTCTCGAGCGAGTCACCTAAGGGTGTGAACATTTGAGGGCGCTTTGCATCTCCACCTTTAGGCAATGGAGGGTTTGAAGATTATGCTTGAAAAGGGGGGTAGTTTCTCCTCTGCATAGGCATGCTTTGATTGCCTTTTTGACCTTGTAGTATCAAGGAAACATCCTCCTCTTTCTTTTTATGGACCCTCCGGGGGTTGTTTCCATAAGATCCGGACTGGATGTGCTCAACAACAGCTTTAAGAGCGGCTAGGTCTTGAATTTTACTAGACTTCAATCCCATTTGACCATCTCTACGTGCTTGATCATTTAGGAGAATGGTTTGCCAATACCAATTAAGACTCTCTCATAGAAAAGAGAGCTCTACTATACATCTATGAATGTTATGACCATTTCTGATTCTGTCATGGAAGGAATAACTTAAGCAGCAAGGCGCCTCCACCTTTGAGCATACTCTCTGAAAGACTCATTAGATGTTTCTTGACCTTGGTAATTTAGTGCCGGTCAGAGCCATCCGAGATTGAAAATCTGATTGAGTGAGGAGGAAGGCGTGAGCCGACTCTTTTGACTATGGATCTTTGAGTTGTCTAATCAGGTATACCATGAACGGGCTTCTCCAAACAGACTTTTCTAAAACAGCTGCATTCTGAGCTTTTTATTTTCCGCATAAGATCCAAGTTCTCCAATGAACACCTTCAAATGTGTATAAGGATCCCCTAATCCGTCATATTTTTCAAAATCAGTGGTTTTGAATTTCTCTGGATAATGAACACCAGGGAAGATGCAAAGGTCAGCATATGAAACACTTCAATGTGTTCCAATCCCTTTGAGAACAAAGATAGTTTCCTCCATTTGGAGTACTTTCTTCCTGATATCACCGGTGTCCGGATCTCCTTTGAGATGGGTGCCTTCAGGGTCTTTGTTGGTAGTATACAACGAAGGTTCTAGATTTGTCTTATCTACACCTTGTGTTTGTAACGACCGAGAAATTCGGATTTTTATTGTAAAATGATTTTATTAAATTAAATAATAATAAAATTATATTCTATGTGATATCAAGATGGTTGTCATTCTATAACCTATTGATGTTGGAATGTCGTAGTATTTGAGCTACGTGAAGGAATTAAAGTGTTTGAATTTTCAAGATGAAAATAAAAGTTTTTCGAGAAATTTTCAAAAAACACTATTCATCGGCATTTGCTCAGGAATTATTTTTGAATTTCCGAGAAATACGTAATAATAGAATATTAAGGTAAGATGGATTATGTAATTATAATCTAAGTATGGAAAATGTAATATTTCGCTTGCGGACTTAATTTGAGAACGTTAAGGAAGGCGAAGTATTAACGAGTAAGTAATAATTGTATGATACTTAGGTATTATACAAGGTAATGAAAATGAGTATAATACGAAGTATTATACAAATTTGTATGAAGGAGGGAATATCATATATAATAAATTTCTATACGAGTTAGAATACGAAAATGATACATAGACAATATGTATATATATTGAGCAATGATAATGGACTTGGAAGATTGGTTAGAATTGGTACAAGCCCAAGTGAATTAAATGGTGAGGCCCAACTATTGATTAATAAACAAGTTAGTGTTTGTTAATGCAAAGCCCAAAGGTTAAGTTAAGTTAAGCCCAAGCTAGAATTCAATGGGTGATTAAACCATGGAGCAAACCATATTAATATGGTTACACTTGGTAACAAAGTTTTATGTGTGGTGACCAAGTTAATGTGGTGACCAAATTAATGTAATGACCAAGTGTTAGGAGTAATTACCAAGCAAAGGATAGGATTTGTGCTAAGCAAGTAATGAATAGTAAGGAGGTGGCTTAAGGAGGTGGGTGATTTAATGACGAAATTACCTTAACCTTGTGAGTTCTATAAATAGAGAAGGTTTGCAAGTCATTTAACACTTGTTCAAACAATCCAAACTATTACAAAGTGCTTAAGTGTTAGGGAGATTAAGCTACAAATAAGTTACTTTCATAAGCAAGAAGAAGAAGAAGACTACTTTGCAAATACTTCAAGAGTAAGACTTCTTATCCAAATTATCTTCTTTCTCTACCATGATAGGTTGATAAGAAAAGTTGGGTTAAGGAACATGTATGTTAAGAAGTAAGAAGAATGAATAAGCAATGAACATATATCACATAAGTTGGAAATAAGTCATTTGAACTTATAAAAGTTAGGAACTTGTTATAAGTTAACCTTAAATGTTAGTATGAAAAGTTAAGGGTTTATATGAATTTGTATCATGTAAACATGAATGATATTATATGTTAAGAACATATAAGTATGATGATTAAAAGACTTTAACTTTCATAAGTTATGAACAATGAATCTAAAAGTAGTTTATAATTTAATAAGTTATAAGCTCATGAAGGAATTAATAAGTCAAAATCTAACAATGAATATAAGTTGTTATATTAAGTATGTTGAGATGTTAATAGAATTAATTGAATGCATTTGAAGTAATGAACAAATCATAAGTAATGAAGATTTGCCGAAAATTGCACGATTGGACGATAATCGTCGAATTCGTGAAATTCCCGGATTAGAAGTCAAATTTTGTGTTTGAATTCAAAAACGTTAGTTTTCGATGGAGACAAGTCATATTTGGCATTCTAGAGTTGCGGACTCAAAAATGGCCGAATTTCGACTTATAACGAAGAAACGAGCATTAAACGTTCACGAACGTTTATCGTTTATGATAAAAATGAACCAATAGGTGAATTTTTAGCGAACGAAGTCAAATAGATAAAATTCTTACATGAACGCGTAGAGTACATAATTTGTGAACCGTAGGCTTTTGAACAAGCCAATTCGGACTTATAACAAAGGAATTATACGTCCGGGAAGTTCACAAAATTCTAAGTTTGTAAAAAAAAATTGGTGCACAGAGTTGGCACCGCGACGCCAACCCTAAGCCAAATGAGTGGCACTGTAGCGCCGTAAAAGTGTCCGAGCACACTGGAAACTCGCGCCACAGCGCGAACCATAGTATAAATGATGGCGCCAAAACACCATGAAACGCCATGACCTCTCTGCAGAGTAGCGCGCTGCATGTGCTTAAGTAAGGACTCACATTGCAGTATGAGATGTGGAAGCTTATGATTGGGCGCCATATTTTGATTTAGAACAAAGATGGTGATGAATGTTTATAAGTACAAAGAAAGGAAGGTGATTGATTTCAAAGTAAACATACTTTAAGGAACATAAAGTAACATTATTAAAACTATGTTAAACCTTAAGGATGTTGTATAAAGGTTGAGATAACCTAGTCAAATATGAATGCAAGTTTAATGATAAGCCAAAATGGATAGTAAATAAATCTAATACACAATTAGATATAGATGAAGGGTAAGATATTCATATACATACTTGATTATATATGACCTAATATGAGGCATTATGTGATTATGTGTTGTAAAGACTTGAAAGATTCAATCATAAAGTAATTATACCGTAACAGCCGCTAAAGGCAAGTATTCTAACTCTTGTCTTAGTTCAATCTGAACAAGTTTTTGAAGTTCATGTATCCTTACGCATGAATTGATGTACAATGAAGTTAAAGCCAATTCATTTGGCTAGACCTTATATATTGAGTGGATTATTGATAATCTATTCATCTGTTATCAAATATTGTTATCTTTTGTCAACTACTTGTTATGGTTTTCAAAAGAAAACTCAAATGTTAAACAAATGTTTTGTCGGTAAACGACAGGCACGTGAGGTTGCCACAATTAAACGTACATACGTTTAACGAATGTAGTGTTGATTAACATAGAGTACAATAGGCTGATCACCTAGAAGTGCTCGTAAGTAATACCGGGCTTACAGACTTAGTTCTGAGTTGTCCTTTTCAAAGAAGAATGAAATGCTAAAGGTCTTTGACCAGGGTAAATGTTTTATTGAATATTTTTATTATTGTAAAACATTTTGAAAGAAAAATGAAGTGCTATTTTGAATCATCAATAGTACTTCATAACTATTGTTCATTTATTAAAGATATAATATTCTTATATGTCAAGCACGTTGTTTATTGAAATTGTCATACTTGCTGAGCTAGTTATGCTCACCCTTGCTTGAACCATATGAATGCAGCTAAGACTGAACGTCCCGAAGGATCGAATAAGGATAAAGGAGAAGCTAAGGCAGATCGTTAAGCTGTCTATGTAATAGTATAGGTTTAATGTGATAATGTAATTGATATTATGACAAAGAACCTTTGTAATAGGTTTAAAACTTGGGAGAATGTAAATATTATTTTGATTATATATAAGAGATATTCGTTCTTTTGAGGCTTTTCAATTGAATGAATGTATGAATGTTTATGCGATATAGCACATCATCATCGGGTTGGAAGATACCCAAATTTGGGGCGCTACTGAGGTTAGTATCAAAAGCCTAGGTTATAAAACTTAAGGGGGAAATTAGAACCTTAAGTCATAACCTTAAGAAAGAATAAAGAAGTAAAAGATGAAAAATAACCTTATAAAAATGCATTATATTATGTTATGTGTTTTATTATTCTACTGACGTATACTAATCAAACTATATTGTTTTATTGTAGATGTCCGGAGAAAATGATATGTATAGAGACATACATGTAGTAAGCGAGGATTCGATGAATCGAGTAAAAATACTACCCAATCCCATAGCAGTAGAACTGGAAGTGGTGGCAATCTAGTCTGGAGACTCGGACAATTTAGACTACATGTCTATATTTGATGGCATGCTAGAGGAAGAGGTGGACGTGATGTCCTTTGACCAGGTTCCACCTACAGAAAAGTTGACTGCGCGGGAGTCAATGAAGGCACTGTTCATGTCAGTATTGGATAGAAATGTCCATTACTGTCTAGATGTTAAGGAGTTGAAAGAGGAACTCCAAGCTGTCTGGGAGGACAAGATAAGTATGAAAGGTATGTGGGAAGAGGAACACGACGATCGTGTTTTGGCCAAAGACAAGGTCCACGAGCTGAAACACGAAGTCTTTGAGCTTAAGCAGGAGCTAAAGATTACAAAATGGAAGGTAGAGAGGATGTCCTATATATATAGGAGTTCTCATGTGGATTTCCAGCAGCAAGTAGCTGGGTATCCAATAGAAGAAGGGCAGACTCGATATACTATCAGTCGGGATGTCATTGTTGGTCTGGCCACGAAAGACTTTGAGAATGCCATTCGGCTGATGTAATCTAGTAATAGCTGGAATAGTTTAGATATGTAAATATTATGTATCTAGTAGTGACGTAAAACCCTCTTTTGTATATCAAGGTTAGTCTTTTGTAAATCCCAATTTTTGGAAAGCAATTGTGGGATGGTAATGTAATCAGCTTAGGTTGTACAAATGTAAGCAATGTAGTATTATACTACAAGTAATGAATCAATATAAGTCTTTTTTATGGAAATATATTGAGTAATGAGTATGAGTTATTGTTTCATCACAAATAATAACTAACCAACAAGAAGAAAGTAATGATGACGTGTTGTTTTCTTAACAGCAAAATGCCGCCAAGAAGGAGACAACGAAATCAAGATTCTAATGTTAACCAACCGGAGGGAGGTCCGGTTAATCCAATGCAAGAGTTCATTAATCTTTTAGCGGCCGCATTTAAAAGAACTGGGGCTAATGTACCCATAAATCCTGGGGTAGTATGAGCTACTACTTTTAAGGATTTTAAAAGTGTCGGTCCGCCGGAGTTCAAAGGAACTACGGACCCTATAGAAGCCCAAACTTAGGTGAAAGAGATTGAGAAAGCATTTGTTATAGCAAATGTTGATGAAGGTCAGAAGGTTGCCTTTGCAACCTATATGATGCAAGGAGAGGCCATTTTCTGGTGGGAGGCAAACCAGGCTAAGGCTGGGATAGAAAATCTAACATGGATGAGGTTCAAGGAGATTTTCTTCGAGAACTATTTTCCCACGAGTATGCAGGGAAGAATGGAAATGAGGTTTCTTGATTTGAAATAAGGGGATATGATGGTTCCCCAGTATGCTGCCAAGTTTAATGAACTGGCAAGATTTGCTCCACATCAAGTGGACACTGAAGTAAGAAAGGCTAGACGATTCGAGTAGGGCTTGAAACCCTGGCTATATAGCCGAATTTCTGTGTTCCAAAGTACTTTCTTTGGAACCATATTAGAAAAGGCAATAATTGCCGAGGGTGGTAATGAGGCTCTCAGCCAATACCACAAAGATAAGAAAAACAAAGGTAAAGTTGAGGGAGGAATGAAGATCGAGGGAGCCAGCGGTAGTGGCGACGGTCAAAAGAGGATGGGATTTAACTCTGGGAATACTAGAGTAAAACAAGGGGATTCTAAGAGGAGGATGGAGGCCTGTAAAACATGTAGGAAGACTCATTTAGGAGTCTGTCTCAAGGGAAAGGCAGTATGTTATAATTGTGGACATTTCGCCTAATTGTCCAAATTCGAAGAAAAATTACGGATGTTTTGTATGTGGATCAACTGACCACATAGCAATGAACTGCCCAAAGAAGGGGACAGATGGAAATAAGGGCACTAATAGTGGTAAGTTGGCTATTAGTGGTCCAACTTAGTAAAAGTAGACCAATGTCCCGCACTTTTTTAATATGACGGTCCAAGATGCGGTGGCATCGGGGATGTAATTGCGGTATTATCTAATCAATAGCATAAATGCTTACGTGCTATTTGATTCGGGTGCTACTTGTTCGTTTATAGCATGTGATTTTGCTAGACGATTAGAATTACTTTCCAAAAAGTTGCTTATACCTTTGATTATTAAGGTAGGAATTGAAGAGATAAACTCTGTTGAAGTTATTCATAGGAATTGTTGCGTAGATATACGGGGTTGTAAGTTATCGGTAGATTTAATACCGATATAGTTGGGAGAATTCAATGTAATTCTCGGAATGGATTGGTTGATTAACCATGGAGCAATTATAGATTGCCAGAAGAAATGTGTGAGTATTAGGACGTTGAAGAAACCTCCAATAGTATTTTACGGTAATAAATCACCGGGACTCTCGTGTTGTCTTATGATGACATAAACTAGAAAACTTTTAAGTAAGGGATTTGTAGGTTATCTGTGCCATGTTGTTGACACCCAGCGAGTGGGAGCAACCATGGAACAAATACCTATAGTAAACGAATTCATGGATGTGTTTCCAAGTGAATTACCTGGTTTACCACCGGATAGGGAGATCGAATTCGTAATAGTCATTATGCCAGGAGCGGCATCAGTCTCAAGGGCACCGTATCATATGGCGCATATGGAAATGAAAGAGCTAATGGTTCAGTTACATGAACTATTGGATAGGAAGTATATTCAACCGAGTGTTTCCCCTTGGGGGGCACCAGTGTTGTTTGTCAAGAAGAAAGATGGATCGTTAAGGCTTTGTATTGACTATCGAGAGTTGAACAAGTTAACGATAAAGAATAAATACCCATTGCCCAGGATCAATGATCTTTTTGATCAGTTGAAAGGGGCAAAGTATTTTCTAAGATAGAGATTCTTGAGACGGGTATCACCAATTGAAGGTTAGAAAGGAGGACATACCAAAGACAAGATTCGAGGACTCGTTATGGTCATTACGAGTTTACGCTAATGTCATTTGGGTTGTGAATGCACCAAATTGCATTTATGGATATGATGAACAGAGTGTTCAAACAATATTTAGACAAATTCATTGTTGTGTTTATCGATGATATTCTAGTCTATTCTAAGACGCCAGAAGATCATGCTGAACACTTAAGATTAGTGTTGGAGAGACTAAGAAAGGAGAAGTTATATGCAAAATTCACTAAGTGTGAATTTTGGCTGGAGAAGGTACAGTTTTTAGGTCATGTCATTGACTAAGAAGGGATTTCAGTGGATCCAGCGAAGGTAGAAGTAGTGATGAGCTGGGAACAACCGAAAACGTCGACTGAGGTGCGGAGTTTCCTAGGGTTAGTGGGATACTATTGAAGATTTATCCAAGATTTTTCGAAGATAGCTACTCCGTTGACTAACCTGACAAGGAAGACAGTGAAATACGTGTGGATGGATAAATGTGAAGACAATTTTCAAGAACTGAAGAAAAGATTAAGTGAAGCACTTGTTTTGTCATTACCCGATGACATAGGAAATTTTGTAATTTATAGCGATGCTTCGCATAGAGGACTTAGTTGCGTGCTCATGCAGCATGGCAAGGTCATTGCATATGCATCACGGTAGTTGAAGGATTATGAGAAAGTTTACCCTACTCATGATCTGGAACTGGCCGCAGTGGTATTTGCCTTAAAGATATGGAGACATTATCTTTATGGGGAGAAATGTGGGATATATACAGACCATAAGAGTCTTAAATATATTTTCACATAGAAGGAATTGAATATGAGACAGAGAAGATGGCTGGAGTTGATAAAGGATTACGATTGTGAAATCCTGTATCACCCTGGGAAAATGTAGTTGTTGACGCCTTAAGAAGGAAGGGTCGGGAAAGGTTATCTATGTTAACGACTCAAGATGAGTTAATAACAGAGATGGCTAGGATGGAAATAGAAGTAAAGATGCCAAGTGATTCGAGGCAGATACTTTTTACGATGGAGATTTAATCTACCATCGTAGAGCGAGTCAAGGAGGTACAACTCAAGACTGATGAGTGTAACCAAATAAAGAAGCGGTTATCCGATAAAGAAGATACTCAGTATAGTCTTGCTGATGAGGGATTATTAAGATTTGAAGGAAGAATTTGGGTTCCGAATGACACGTAATTAAAGGAGCAAGTGTTATAAGAAGCTAATAGTTCAAGGTACTCGATACATCCTGGTAGCACTAAGATGTATCAAGACCTTCAACAGAGTTTTTGGTGGCCGAACATGAAGAGAGAAATAGCTGAGTATGTGAGTAGATGCTTAACTTGTCAAAAAGTTAAAGCTGAACATCAACGACCAAGTGGCTTGTTACAGTCATTGGAGATTCCAGAATGGAAGTGGGAGCATATCACGATGGACTTCGTGGTGGGACTTCCGACAACGACCAAAGGGTATGATTCGATTTGGGTAATAGTAGACCGATTAATGAAATTGGCTCACTTTTTACCAATTAGGGTCAAGTATAACTTAGACCAATTAGCTAAAATCTATATTAAGGAAATTATTTCTAGATATGGAGTACCAGTATCGATTGTGTCAGATCGTGATCCACGATTCACATCAAACTTTTGGAGAAGTTTGCAAGAATAGTTGGGAACACAGTTGAAGTTAAGTACATCATATCATCCACAAACTGATGGGCAGAGCAAGAGGACAATTCAGACGTTAGAAGATATGTTGAGGTCTTGCGTCATGGATTTCAAGGGTAGTTGGGATGAACACCTACCACTTGTAGAGTTTGCGTATAAAAACAGTTATCAAGCAAGCATAGGCATGCCGCCTTATGAAGCTTTGTACGAACGAAGGTGCAGAACACCATTGTATTGGGATGAAGTGGGAGAACGCCGGATGCTAGGACCAGAATTGGTGCAGCAGACAGCGGATGTAATAAAGTTAATTCGGATGCGTCTTGTTACAGCTCAGGACAGACAGAAGAAGTATGCAGACTAGCATAGATTAAATCGAGAGTTTGAAGTAGGCTCGTATGTGTTTCTAAAGGTATCTCCCTGGAAAGGAAAGATACATTTTGGAAAGAAAGGAAAGATAGCTATCATATAAGCTACCTCTCCCACCAATTTTAATACCTCAAAAGGTCCTATAAACCTTGGACTTAACGTGTAAATGAAGGGTAAGATATTCATATACATACTTGATTATATATGACCTAATATGAGGCATTATGTGATCATGTGTTGTAGAGACTTGAAAGATTCAATCATAAAGTAATTATACCGTAGCAGACGCTAAAGGCAAGTATTCTAACTCTTGTCTCAGTTCAATCTGAATAAGTTTTTGAAGTTCATGTATCATTACGCACGAATTGATGTACAATGAAGTTAAAGCCAATTCTTTTGGCTAGACCTGATATATTGAGTGGATTATTGATAATCTATTTATCTGTTATCAAATGTTGTTATCTTTTGTCAACAACTTGTTATGGTTTTCAAAAGAAGACTGAAATGTTAAACAAATGTTTTGTCGGTAAACGACAGGCACGTGAGGTTGCCGCAATTAAACGTACATACGTTTAATGAATGTAGTGTTGATCAACATAAAGTACAATAGGTTGATAACCTAGAAGTGCTCGTAAGTAATACCGGGCTTATAGACTTAGTTCTGGGTTGTCCTTTTCAAAGAAGAATAAAATGCTCAAGGTCTTTGACCGGAGTAAATGTTTTACTGAATATTGTTATTATTGTAAAACATTTTGAAAGAAAAATGAAGTGCTATTTTGAATCATCAATAGTACTTCATAACTATTGTTCAGTTATTAAAAATATAAGATTCTTATGTGTCAAGCACGTTGTTTATTGAAATTGTCATACTTGCTGGGCTAGTTATGCTCACCCTTGCTTAAACCATATGAATGCAGCTAAGACTGAACGTCCCGAAGGATCGAATAAGGATAAAGGAAAAGCTAAGGCAGATCGTTAAGCTGTCTATGTAATAGTATAGGTTTAATGTGATAATGTAATTGATATTATGACAAAGAACCTTTGTAATGGGTTTAGAACTTTGGAGAATGTAAATATTATTTTGATTATATATAAGAGATATTCGTTCTTTTGAGGCTTTTTAATTGAATGAGTGTATGAATATTTGTACAGTATAGCACCATCTGTCGGGTTGGAAGATACCCGGATTTGGGGGCGCTACAGTGTTCCTCCTTGTGTAGAGGATTCTATATGTGGAGGCATCTTTGTACCTTTATTGGACTGATACAATTCTTTAAGCAAGACAGCCAAATTTGTGATTTGCTGACTTAATCCATCAAATTCTTCACGAGAAGCGAGAGTTAGATTTGGTTGAAGCGAAGACATGATTGGTTGTAGGCTCGTGGCCTTTTTGGATTTTGAGCGGGTAACAGGCCCAATGATTTCCCTACAATAGACTTATATAGTTTAGTCTTAGGATAATGTAAATGTTATTATAACATGTCCAATTTAGGAATATTGTCCTATAAAACCAGGTGTTAATTGATAACATGTATGCACAGATAATCTTCATATTTTACATAAAGATGAGCATGGGATAAAATTACAAGTAAATGCTTTTACAAGTAATTAAAAATAGAAAGCATGAAGAGACTTTCCTCCGCGTTTGGTTTATCAGAGGTTGACCTATCTTAGGGTTTCTCTCGCGGCTTTTTGGCATGAAGGTTCTCAGATCATCGCAATCTACTTGATGGGAAATTAATCCGGTCTTTCAACTGGAGAGAATCTGGGTGGTGCCTTTCCTGAGCCTCGTTGGAATTATTCTTCCTACGAGTCCAGTAATCAAACACCGACAGGATAGCCTCTTGATGGAGGAACCACATAACATACATTCACATATAACGTGTCTCACCGTTTTTGAAATGATGACATGTGCGAAGCACTAATATCACAGATAGACATAGTATAGTGCAGTAAATAAAAATGCATTCGTACACATCCATCATAAATGTAAATGCAACATTCACACACAAGCATATAACAGTTTTGAAAAGCTTGTAATAGCGACTTAAGCCCTCTTACTAGAGTCCCCGACAGAGTCACCACCTGTCGACGTCGGGATTTTTAGTGTCCCTTTTCGTTACTTGTTCTTTAGTGTTCTCATGTTAATGTGAGATTTGTTTGAAAAAACAAGTGAAAAAGGTCCGACATATATAATGTCGACGATTTGACTTTAAGAGTCGCCAATTGGTGTATTTAACTGGTTGCACCAACGCAACCAAAAAAAGGTTTGCACATTGACCCAGTGATTTGGCACTGCTAAACGGGTCTGTGAAACCGAGATTCATTTTGGGTCCGGGGGCTTGATTATGCGGAGGGAAGGTGTTAGGCACCCCCTGACATCTGTGTTACCATGGTGACCGCCACTTTTCAAATAAACTGTTATATGAATGTGTGTGGATCAATGTGCAATTATTTGGAAGTAGTACTACGCCTCGTTCGCACCTATATACAAAGGGTTTGAATTTATAGAAAAATTTAGTTTTTAAACAAGATATAGCAATGAAGTTTTATAAAAAGAGGTTTTTCAAACCCTGTGCTCAATAGTAATTGAGGCGTTTGATACTTCCATTTTATTATTAAATGTTCGGCTTGTTTGCTTTTATTTTCGAGATCGAAGCATCTTGAGAAAATAATATATCTGATGTCCGAAACTCCGCATGGGCATGACAACCATCCAAGGAAATTGAGACTTTGTAAAATAATGTACAAAGTCGCTCACACGGTGAAAAAGGTCCATCATGGGGCAAGAATCTAGATTGATGGCGAATCTGTGATCACATGATTCCTAGGCTCACATGATAATCTTGTAGTTTGTATGGAAAGCGATAGCGATTATATATATAAAAGTTGTAAATATATATATACAGACTTGATCAACCACCACAAAACAACTCCATGGGGGATCGAAATGTAAAAATATAAAAGCAATATATATATATATATATATATATATATGATGATGATCAACCGCCATATGAAGTAAACTCAAAGCGGAAAAGCGATCAAGCGCCACGTAAGTAAACTCCGGGAAGGACAAAATGTAAATAAAATTTGTAAAAGGCCACGAAGTAAACTCTGTGAACTCGACAAAATGTAAATATATATATATATATATATATGTGTGTGTGTATATATATATATATATATATAAAAAGCAGATAAATGCTCCAAATGTAAAATCCAGGCTCATCAGATATGTCCGACAACAATTATATATATAAGTATATATATATAAAAGCAAGTAAACGCTCCAGACATAAGTCTAGGTTCAATCGAGGCATAACTCGATAATGTTAGTCCATATATAAAATATATACATATATAAGTATGTATATATATATACAAACAGAAATGAAAACCATGGACCGAAGTCTGGGCAAACGCACACAACACGACTCTCAATGTGTATAACAGTGTGTGCTAATATGAGAAGAAGGCTTTATAGAATGTGAGAAGGCTTACAGTGGGCTACCAATGTAGACTTCTATGACTTTATATGGATAAACACTCAGCTCCCGCCGGATAAAAAAATAGCTATATGTGAGCTAACAGGTGTTTAGAGATGAGGAAACACTCAATAGGGGTGTGTACAGGGTAAATTGGACAGGGCTTCCTCGCCTTTCTCTCTCCTTCTCTCCCAAATGGCTGACCCCAAGGTCTATATTTATAGACGAATGGTAGTAGAGTATATACCTTCGGCACCGCATGATTAAACTGTGTGGTGGTCGAGGTGTCCCCGAGCCAGCATGGTCCCATCATCTCTAAGTACGTGCACTCGTTCACTGTAATGTCAGCTTGAACTTATAGAACTTCAATCCGAGCATTCGAATGAGGTATATGTGACCTTCTTCGGACCGCTTGTGTCGAGGTTGTACGAAGTCAGGAAGAGGGGTCCATGCCCATGGTCTTCAAGCTTCAAATTCTGTCCAAAGTACTGTCACACGTAATAGTCACTCGAGATTATATCTCCTTGGTTCTTGTGGGACATCGTTGGATGTATGTATGTATGAAGTGTTGAGACGACGCGCAGGTGTTGAAGGGGCAAGATGACGTTTGACTCTTCGCCAGGGTTATTGCTAGTTTGAGTTGAAAGTAGATGTTGCTCAGGGTTACATCTAAGATTGGACTACTTGTTGGTATGCCGCGATATCATCTTGAAAGAAAACGTTGAGGCGGTAAGATGACGTTTGACTCCTCACTGGGGTTATCGCCGGTTTGAGCTGAAAGCAGATGTTGCTCAGGGTTACATCTTGGACAGCTTGTTTGAATGCTTCACTATCATCTGTGGGTGTGCCTGTCTGCCCGGTATTAGCTCTGGGTCTGAGGTATGAGTGTCTTGGCAGCAGGTCTGAGCTTGAAGCTAATAGCATGTATTTGAAACAAGCATATCCAGAGTTATCGCCGGAACTACAACAACACTCCTTGGGGCTATCGCCAAGGACGAAACTCGGGGTTATCTCTGAGGTTGGAAATGATCCTTCCAGTGTGTATTCCATGGGTTGGAAATGATATGCCCGGTGTGTGTCCTGGGTTGGGGAATTGACTTCCAGCAGTATCCAGAATGGATGTAAGCTGTCTTCCAGGTTTATCTCCGAAAGATGAATCTGCCCTCCTGCAATGTCAGTAACAAGCGTGCAGAAAATTTTGAGTGTCTACAAGGTTCATAAAACCTACACTTCACTTTCTCATCGTACCCTAGGTATGTATAGGTATACCTTAACCACTCGTACGTGACATCAACATTCATATATATCTACCACACACTTGACTCGCTATGTGTTCGAAACATTTAAAACTCATATAGGTAAGTTCAACCATACACACAAACGTCTAACTTAGATGTAACTTTATACAACATCACCTATATAGCACAAATCAGATTGTAAGACATCACAAATTCAAACAACGTATCATTTCTTTATATCTTGAAAACATTCCTTTGGACTTTAACATTTTGAAAGTCTTAATTAAAATTCATCTTTATCACATAGCATGCTTCCTACACATTACATAGCATAGTGGTCACATATTGCAATTTAAAGTAATCATACAAGCATGTTTCAAACATCATATTAAAAACAGAACTTATTTATAACTGCAGGATGTGCAATTTTGCGCCATGTCTACAGGCTTAGGAATGAGCTGATCGCTACTTGTGTGACCTGGTCAAACCAAGGTTAAGCTTTGCACTTCCTGTTTCTGTCCAAACTTTAACACACTTAGACTCTTATACTTCTTATGCGTACACACTAGAGGTCTTTACATACTTGTATGACCACTCCAAGATCAACCTTATATGTTAGGGACTTTAGTTTAGGATTTTCACGAAATCAAAGCCAAATAGAGTCATGTAATCACTAGGTGCACTAATTAGCCTTATGATCACATAAAGAGGTCACATAATCTGAATTACACATGCTCATTCATATCCATATCTTTTACTCATAGCTATCATTGTTTAACACTTTAAAACGTGCTTTAACCTCATGCTTGGTTTACTTCCATTATGTTTAACATATAAGACTTATGTTTAGAGACATAATGAAACATAACATAGCATCTCAAGACTTTAAAATCTAATTACTTATATGTAATGTAACTTAAGTTTGAAACATGGTTGCCTTTGAAATCATTTTTCATGAATGATGTGATATAGCACATATAAATCATATCTAGGGATATTATAGACATAATATGACTTATAAATCCATTAGAATCTGGATATCCATGTGATGCAACTAGATTTTGAAAATATGTTCAAGTTTGCTTTTGAAACCACTTTAAACTTGAACAATGCCATTAAACATATACAAGGCAACTTTAAGGCTCTATTCATATGTACCCAAGCCATTTTAACATGCTCGCAAGATCAGAATGTATAGCAAGTAGTATTTATGAACCTTAGTTCTTTTATACCAAGTTTTCTTAAAAACTTCTTTCACACAAGGTTTAACGAGTTTGATTATGAACAAAGGAACTATGTACACTAAGCATGCTCATTTATGTGTAAAATTAGTCATGTGTATAGACCACTAAGCTCAAAATTTGCAGAACATGAACTTTAACAAAGTTGGTTTTCAAAACTTAAAGTCCTTGTTAAAGATCTTCTACCAAATCATGTTAATCTTAGTAAAACATGCCCACATTAGGTTATTATACTTATATATACATGTTACACATGCTTGCGTGTTGGCTTAAACCATAATAACTGATCACACTTAGCAGATTTTTAAAACAGAAGGCTCGATTGAACTCAGAGGACGGCGCAGCTGCGCTGCACCCTAGTTCAATTAGGGCTCAGCTGCGCCATGTCTGGTTTAGGAGCAGAAGAAAACTCTTTTTTACAGAGTCTTAACCAACTTGAATTCCAATGATTTAAACTTGTTCCAACAATCATAAAAGAGTTCATACTTGATAGTAAACTTCTTAAACACCTTATAGCATGCTAAATCATCTTAATTATAATAGAAATTTAAGAAACTTCAAGAATTAAACAAGACCCATTTCAAGAACATAGTTAGAATTTTATACCTTCTTGAGCTTGAATTGGACCTCCTAAACTCTGAGTATACTTCTATAGTAGCTCAGCAGCTTATACTCTACACTTAGAATTACCAGACAAGTTTTAAGCAACACAAAAACTGAAAATCAAGCTTGTATTTATAGATAAAGCTTGGACTAGACATTGGTATTACACTAAGGTTGGATTCATGGTGTAATGGAATAATACATTGGTTAATCAAGAGTTGATCAACCACCCTTAACAATCATCTTCTTAGCAAATGATCACCTATTCAATAGCCTTTTTGGAAAATACGTGACTTAGTTTTAGCCCACTGTTCATGTACTTGGTGACACTCATTTTGGGACAATAAAGAAAAATCTCAGAAATCTTGTTATCTATGCTTGGTTTGGTTTATTAAATTCCCATAATGTAATCTTAATGTACAATTGTTACCATATTAGGAATTTAGGGATTAAATATATATACTCACATCATATAGTCCATGTACATTAAATACATGTAACAAAGTAATGCAGTTAGGTATTATTGTCCGGGTAGTCCCATAAATATCTCTACCACTCACATAACCACATTATAACTTTATTTAATATTAATGTTTATTTAAAATATTGAATTCCTTTCTCAGATTCTAGAATATCCAGATAATTAATCATTTATGCATTACAACTTCATATGATACCATGGTGCTACTAGGTACCTCATTTCATTTCAATATACTCCTATCATATGGTTTTATCTATGTCACACATATAACATTAATGTCCCAATTCGGTCTTTACAAGAGAAAGTAACCAACTCAATTGATCCTTTGGGCTTAACTATGCGGATTTATCTTCTTTGGGGCTGGTAGCTTGATTCGTCGTGCACACAAATCACCTAAACTGGTTTAGCTTCAAGCCAGTGTCAACCTTTATCGCCATATTTGTTTTACCTGACATGTATTACTGCCCACATGAGTGATATTGCAAATCTAAGAGTGTATTCATTCCTTATATGAAATCATATAATCATACCCGATTAATCTTCCTAATTCTCTTTTAACTCACTTAGTGAATTTTCTCATTTCACATTAGGCCACACACAAGGCATTTCACAATTCTCATCACAGTCCACGTTCGCATAAATTCAATTTAACTTGGTCGAATTATTCATTTCACAACATATCAATATTTATTTATAAATACTCACTTTCTTATTATATTAAAATAATTATTAAATCGTGAAATACATGGTTCTTACATCATACGTTGTAACTCATCTAAAATCAACCTATTCTTTAGTTCCATATCACGGTTTACTATTTTTTTTAATAAATTACTTATCAAACTTCGAGTTTTAAAACTCTATTTTCCCTTATTAGTTTAACCAACTATACATCTCCTTTAATCTTAACCACTCGTACTTGACATCAACATTCATATATATCTACCACACACTTGACTCGCTATGTGTTCAAAACATTTAAAACTCATATATATAAGTTCAACTGTACACACAAACGTCTAACTTAGTTGTAACTTTATACAACATCACCTATACAGCACAAATCAGATTGTAAGACATCACAAATTCAAACAACGTATCATTGCTTTATATCTAGAAAATATTCCTTTGGACTTTAACATTTTAAAGTCTTAATTAACATTCATCTTTATCACATAGCATGCTTCCTACACATTATATAGCATAGTGGTCACATATTGCAATTTAAAGTAATCATACAAGCATGCTGCAAACATCAGATTAAAAACAAAACTTATTTATAACTGCAGGATGGCGCAGCTGTGCCATGTCTAGGCTTAGGGACGGCGCAGCTGCGCTGACCCCTGGCCAGACCAAGGTTAAGCTTTGCACTTCCTGTTTCTATCCAAACATTAACACACTTAGACTCTTATACTTCTAATGCGTACACACTAGAGGTCTTTACATACTTGTATGACCACTCCAAGATCAACCTTATATGTTAGGGACTTTAGTTTAGGATTTTCATGAAATCAAAGCCAAATAGAGTCATGTAATCACTAGGTGCACTAATTATCCTTATGATCACATAAAGAGGTCACATAATCTGTATTACACATGCTCATTCATATCCATATCTTTTACTCATAGCTATCATTGTTTAACACTTTAAAACGTGCTTTAACCTCATGCTTGGTTTACTTTCATTATGTTTAACATAAAAGACTTATGTTTAGAGACATAATGAAACATAACATAGCATCTCAAGCCTTTTAAATCTAATTACTTATATGTAATGTAACTTAAGTTCAAAACATGGTTGCCTTTGAAATCATTTTTCATGAATGATGTGATATAGCACATATAAATCATATCTAGGGATATTATTGACATAATATGACTTATAAATCCTTTAGAATTTAGATATCCATGTGATGCAACTAGATTTTGAAAATATGTTCAAGTTTTCTTTTGAAACAACTTTAAACTTGAACAATGCCATTAAACACATACAAGGCAACTTTAAGGCTCTATTCATATGTACTCAAGTCATGTTAACATGCTCGCAAGATTAGAATGTATAGCAAGTAGTATTTATGAACCTTAGTTCTTTTATACCAAGTTTTCTTAAAAACTTCTTTCACACAAGGTCTAACGAGTTTAATTATGAATAAAGGAACTATGTACACTAAGCATGCTCATTTATGTGTAAAATCAGTCATGTATATAGACCACTAAGCTCAAAATTTGCAGAACATGAACTTTAACAAAGTTTGTTTTTAAAACATAAAGTCCTTGTTAAAGATCTTCTACCAAATCATGTTAATCTTAGTAAAACATGCCCACATTAGGTTATTATACTTATATATACATGTTACACATGCTTGCATGTTGGCTTAAGCCATAATAACTAATCACACTTAGCAAATTTTTAAAATAGAAGGCTCGACTGAACTTAGAGGGGCCAGGCGTGGCTGCTACTGCACCTAGTTCAATTAGGGCATTGCTTGCAAATGTCCAGTTTAGGGAGCGAAGCAAAACTGCTTTTCTGAGTCTTAACCAACTTGAATTCCAACGATTTAAACTTGTTCCAACTATCATAAAAGAGTTCATACTAGATAGTAAACTTCTTAAACACCTTATAGCATGCTAAATCATCTTAATTATCATAGCAATTCAAGAAACTTCAAGAATTAAACAAGATCCATTTCAAGAACATAGTTAGAATTTTATACCTTCTTGAGCTTGAATTGGACCTCCTAAACTCTGAGTATACTTCTATAGTAGCTCAGCAACTTATACTCTACACTTAGAATTACCAAACAAGTTTTAAGCAACACAAAAACTGAAAATCAAGCTTGTATTTATAGATGAAGCTTGGACTAGACATTGGTACTACACTAAGGTTGGATTCATTGTGTAATGGAACAATACATTGGTTAATCAAGAGTTGATCAACCACCCTTAACAACCATCTTCTTAGCAAATGATCACCTATTCAATAGCCTTTTTGGAAAATACGTGACTTAGTTTTAGCCCACTGTTCATGTACTTGGTTACACTCATTTTAGGACAATAGAGAAAAATCTCAGAAATCTTGTTATCTAGGCTTGGTTTGGTTTATTAAATTCCCATAATGTAATCTTAATGTACAATTGTTACCATATTAGGAATTTAGGGATTAAATATATACTCACCTCATATAATCCATGTACATTAAATACATGTAATAAAGTAACACAATTAGGTATTATTGTCCAGGTAGTCCCATAATTATCTCTACCACTCACATAACCACATTATAACTTTATTTAATATTAATGTTTATTTAAAACATTGAATTCCTTTCTTAGATTCTAGAATACCCAGATAATTAATCATTTATTCATTACAACTTCATATGATACCATGGTGCTACTAGGTGCCTCATTTCATTACAATATACTCCTATCATATGGTTTTATTTATGTCACACATATAACATTAATGTCCCAATTCAATGCTACAGTAGAAAGTAACCAACTCCAATCGATCATCGGCAAGAATCATGCAAGCGGATTTATCTTTATTGAGACGGCCTTGCATTACTGCAGTACGACACAACGCTAAGACTGGTGGTTTAGCTTCAAGCCAGTGTCAACCTTTATCGCCATATTTGCTTTACCTAACATGTATTACTGCCCACATGAGTGATATTGCAAATCTAAGAGTGTATTCATTCCTTATGTGAAATCATATAATCATACCCGATTAATCTTCCTAATTCTCTTTTAACTCACTTAGTGAATTTTCTCATTTTACATTAGGCCACACACAAGGCATTTCACAATTCTCATCACAGTCCACGTTCGCATAAATTCAATTTATCTTGGTCGAATTATTCATTTCACAACACATCAATATTTATTTATAAATACTCACTTTCTTATTATATCAAAATAATTATTAAATCGTTAAATACACGGTTCTTACATCATACATTGTAACTCATCTAAAATCAACCTCTTCTTTGGTTCCATATCACTGTTTACTATTTTCTTTAATAAATTACTTATCAAACTTCGAGTTTTAAAACTCTATTTCCCTTATTAGTTTAACCAACTATACATCTCCTTTACGGTTTCATACTACCAATAACACAAAACTCGAATGTAACACATACATACATTCCTTTAATCTTCACTTCTCGCCGTGTATCAATTTACTCAATAATTCTCTAACCACTTTAAAGGTATATCGATTTTCTTCCCTCGTCAACAATGTGCATATATTCAAGTCTAAACCTAACACACATCAAGTCTTTAATAGTATTCAATATAGTACACTGAGTGGTTTCCCAAAAATAACCAACAAATTAGTTTTCGTCTCATCTACACTGTTTCCACAATGAGTTAGATCGGTTACTAATTTGTATATACCTCCGCTCTCTGAAGGAATCATTTAGCCCAGCTCCTATACATCCACCATTAAAGAGTATGATTGCACTACCTTAGACTTGATACTCACTTGTACATATACTCAAGAAATTGGTGATTATCAAATATATTTTAATGTCACTAACTTATTATTATAAAATAATTTAACATAAATTATTTAACATCAATAGATAAATTTTATCCATCTTCATATTAATTCATCTCTATAATTTATAATAAATATATAATAATGATATATATATTTATTAAACACAACCACACTTATTACATAGCACATAATTCCCTATGTAACACAATACCACATACCACATAACACATTACATATTTTTATTTGAACCCTTCACATACCTTAAGAATTTTATCTACTAAATTCTTATTTTAATATTTTTTGAAAATTCGGGTACTTACAGGCGATCCAGTTTTTCATCATCACAGACCTAGGAACCATATCCCCCATGAACGGAGTGGCACGGGTCTGAGCTCTAATGGTGCGAGGAGTCCACCAGCGATTGAAGGCATCCTGAGTGTAAGGCCCTCTGATAAAGTAAAGCCGTCTAAACCCATCAGGGGAATCTCAGTGACTGTCTGCGATAAAGACCAATGTCGTCTAGCAGGAGGAAAGAATGGAATATGAATCTCCCTTGTGATGCTCCTAATAGCACGCTCTCCCAAGTAGAGCTCCCAGCCTCCATCAGTCAAGAGCGGGATCCAAAGAGTGTATAATACACACTCTACCCCAGTCAAAAAGCCACCCTCAAAACCTACTGTCAAATGATCCATAGTGTAGGGAACCCACGTGATGACATTGACAATCAGCAACTCCAACTATAACCGAGAATTGGTAAACCCCTCTGCTACGGGAACCTCTGCCAAAGTGTAGTGGTGTCAACGTTGTCCCCGTAGATAGGTCTCTAGACCTAATGTAGTAACTTGACGAAGGCAAGAAGCCTTTCATAGGTCCAAAACTAAAAATGTAAAGATTAAATATCATCAGTTATGAAGATTGATTGCCTAAATAGAGGAAATTAGGAGATAAAAAAAATTACTCACCAACAGAATTGGATAAAAGCCTAGCAAAGCCTTTGTCACGCTCTTTGACTGTAGGCGCATCCCATAAAGAAAATAGGAAAATGTGAATGAGCCCTAGTCAAAATCCTTGATGTGATCCACATCACGAGTGGCGCTGACCAAGGCAAAATAGACCGTGGATGAGTTGTTTGCTAGGAAACAACCCCTGATGATGACCAAGAAAAATCACCGATGAATGAGATCTCTAACCCTCTGATCAGCAGGCAGAGGTTCAGTCAAAGCCCCACTCGTGGCATCCACACACAAGGGCCCAGAGCGGACGGTCCGACCCTTGAGGGTCATAGCAGGAACTACCAAAAGGGATCGAACTACAGCAGGTGAAATGTCAGCCACCAAAGGCACCGACTCCTATGTAAACTCTAACCCCGAGATGAACCACCAGTCCATGGGTGTCATCACCACCACATAGTCTAATAAATGGAGAGACTCAGTTCGGTGGAACCAGCGCTCAGATAAAGCTTGTAAATAACCCCAAGGGCAACGACGGGGAGGAATAGAGAAGATGGCCTCGAAACCCCAAGAGTGAACGATGGTCTGGTACTCCAGATGAAGGGTCTGGTACAAGGAATGAATACTAAACTAGTTCCCACTAGGCTGAGTAAAGCCAGGAACCTGCATCAAATTGTAAATCAAGATTAAGTCATTATTCCGAAAGTGGGAAAAGGAAGAAAATCCAAAACAAAAGCTTATCTAAAACGGATACATAACATAACATGTAACATTTATACATTCCCTAAGACTAAACTACATAAGTCTTTTTGTAGGGAGACGATTGGTCCCGTCACCCGTTTAAAATCCAAAAAGGCACTAAGCCCACAGTCAAACATGGCTACAAGTGCCCCACCTGATCCTACTCTTGTCTCTCGAGAAGAGTTCGAAGGATTGAGGAATCAGATAGCAGAATTGGTTGTATTTCTAAAAGAACAAAGTAAAAACACTCTGGACCAGACAATTCCTACTCAACCAGAGTAATTCACACTAGGGGGAAGTCATGGTGTTGATAGAAAGATAGAAACCCAGATACCTGAACCTCATTCCAATAAAGGAACCAACAAAACCCTTGAAATCACAAAAACCAGGGATGATCGAGAAACTGGGGATATAAGAAAGAAAGTCCAACAAATGGGGGAAACCATCTGGTCAATCAAAGGGACTGGAAACTATGGAAGTGTCACCTATTCAGATCTCTGCATATTCCCAGGGGCTAAATATCCTAAAAAATTCAAAATCCTAGAGTTTGAAAAATACAATGGGGCAGGCGATCCCCATACGCACCTGAAAGTATACATTGGCGAGCTAGGGTCTTATGCTGAAGATGAAAGCCTCAGAATGCAGCTTTTTCAAAAAAGTCTTACTGGGGAGGCTAAAGCCTGGTATGTCCGACTCGACAATGTCAAAATCCATAACTAGGAAGAATTGGCCCACACCTTTCTAAATCAGTATAATTTTCAGTCACAAATGGCACCGGATCAATACCAAGTGACTAAAGTCAAAAAGCAAAGTACTGAGTCTTTTCGAGAATATGCCACAAGGTGGAGACATCTAGCAGCGCAAGTCATTCCATCAATGACAGAAACTGAAATGCTAATGACGTTTATTGATATCCAAGAGGCTCCTTACTATGAGAGGATCCTAGCAGGAATAAGAAAGTCATTCTTGGAAATGATCAAACACAGTGAAATAGCAGAGATGGGCTTGAAGGCAGGAAAGATTAAAGACTTCACTGCCTTGGAAGCGGTCGCCAAGCATATACAGACTTACAAGTATGCGAGTGATCTTAAGGGGGTACCCGATAAAGGCAATGAGGATGTATCCCTTCTTGTACAGGGGAAAGCTAAGAGACCAACCTATAGTCCCCCATTTGGAAAAAGTAAGACAAACTGCCATTTCAACAACAAGCTGCATTCAACCAAGGCCAAGATAGAAAAAGAAAATTTGAAAGAACAGAAAATCGGGTGTTCACTCCACTGGGCAATTCCCTTGAAAATGTATTGGCAATATTAATGGATCACAATAAAATTACTGAACTGGCTCTACCTCTGGAACCAGGAGCAAAAGATATAATCTAAGCCAGAGATGTGCTTACCACTCAGGGTCTCCGGGACACGATACACAAGATTATTGGTCCTTAAAGCATAAAATTCAAAATCTGATCGAAAGTGGCAGTATTGTGGTCCAACAACCTGACCAACAAAATGTTAACACCAACCTTCCGTTGCAGCATGATACGAAAGAAGTAAACATGATCGGGTTAGGAAGCACTGAAATGTATCCAAATCGTAAGTACATATGAAGGATGGAGGAATACCCCCAAAGGCACATAACAAATGTCCTAGAGTGGGAAAACTAGAAGGAGGGTATGATAGTAATGCAAAGGTTAGGGACGATCCAAAATCATGTAAATCTGCTAGCTAAGCTGATAGTGCGCCAACATCAGGAAACAAGGCAGTTTTTCACTCAACTATCAGAAAGCCAAGAGGATAAAGAGGTTAACCATAATGCAAGCCCATATCTCTCCAAGATGAGCCAGCTAAATAAAGAAGATCAAATCAGGGTAAAAGGGCAAGAAAAGGGGATTGATAAAATTGCTAAAAGAAATCTCCAGCGGAAAAATCGCTCAGGGGAATGCGAATTCTCAAAGAAGAAAGATCAAACATCTTCCACAAGAGCCCTAAAATTAACCCCTCTGAGCAAATCAAATGAAGAAATGCTACACTTTCTGATCAGTGAAGGAAGGATTACCAAGTTGTTGCCTCCTATAAATCTAAAAATAAAGAGTTATGATTCCACCAAGATATGTCTCTACCATTCTAACTCACCTGGACATGCGACTGAGGAATGCTGGTCTTTACGACATAAAATCCAGGATCTTATTGAAAATGAAGAGCTAAAGATAGAATTCCTCATGACCAGAAAAGGTGAGAAGGAAATAAAAAGCTTAATATGTCCACTCGAGACAGGCAATTTAAGGGAGGTGAAGGCTATGAGCGCCAATTATGGCAGAATACAAGGTGGACTGATCCGAATGTAAGGAATGGCAAAGGAGATTCCTCCGCCAACATCAAACATCTTGTGGTCCAAAGATAGCAACCACGTTCCTAATTTCATCATCTTAGATGATGAGGAGGAAATACTAATCCTTTCCATGGAAGAAAAAGCCAAAAAGGAAAGTTCCTTGCAAGAAATGTAACAATAGTTTGAGGGAGATTTCATGGTCGAATCCTCTCAAGCCCAGGAAAAATGTTAAGGATAAGATGAAGGAAAAGATGGTGAGGTTGTCGGAGAAGCCAACCCATTGAAGAATCAAGAGTTAATCCCTTTTTGCGATGGGTCTAGTTCAAACATCCCTGAGGAATGTACTGAATTAGGAGGCGATCAAGTTATGGCCATAAGTGAAGATATTTATAATCAAGAGGTAACCTTTATTGCGAGCCTTGTAGGTAATAAAACCATTGACGATTGGACTATCAGGCCTCACCTAGCCAAGAAAATGTAGATCTAGAGGATAAAGTTGCTAGTTCCAGGAGATGTTAGGACTGTATCACTTTCTTCGCAGTATGCCTTTTATTTTCCATCATGTAAATATTAAAAAAATCAAAAAATCAAAAAAATCAAAAAAATCAATATAAAAAAAATCAAGCTAGTCAGATCTCAGCTCATTAGGCCTGAACTACGAAAGATCTGATCTCCCCTCATCAATGGGAGTACGTAGGCAACAATTTATGGTGCGGTCAAAATAAACAAAAACCCAAAAAACGTAAACAAACACTTCTCAAACTGTTCAGCTCATCAAGTAGGAACTGCATAGACCCGATCTCCCATTGTCAATGGGAGTACGTAGGCAACCATCAGTGGTGCGATTTGACCCTCAAAAGAAACATCCAAACCCAAACATCAATCCCATGACGGAAAGAATAACCCTCCAAGTTAGTGACCCATATTGAGAAGACCCAACAACACTTCAATGTCATTCCATCAAATCTGGCACACATCCTAGAAAGGAAGAAATAGCGATACACTAAGACAACCAGCAGCGAGGACCTTCAAAGAGCTGATACCCTCAAGTGTTCATCAAATTAGAAGAAAATAATCAAGGCCGACTGCGCAAATATTTCAAGAATAATGATTAAGGGCATCCAAGCCCAAATCCACTATTTTTTCACCATATGGTACAGAGGTAAAAGCCTCTTGCGATCTTGGCATCTTATCAGATCATATGTCAAAGAAACTATCCCAGACTACAATTAAGGCTGAGAAAATTTTAAAAATAGTGACAACCCAACATTGGGGCATTTATCAACCATCCTAAAGAGGAAAATACACCAGTCAGCACCATCAACATGGTACATCATCATCAGAGCTTCCCTCACATCATCTCACTGGCGATTTGGTATGATCATTTAGTTTTTTCCAATCATATTATTCTCAGAATGAATAATCCACATCTGAGGTATGAATTTTTCACCACTTTATAAGCTTTCAGTAACCATCTACATGCATTAGCGATAATATACATGTTGAGTATTCTTAGAAAGAGGTTTTTGCTTAACTTGTCATGAATGGGATTAATTTTAATAAGCGTTTGTGGGGCGAGAATCATGGGAATGTTTAGATAACTAAGACTATTCAACCTTTTGATTGGGCACGACATCCTAGTTCAAAGCGCTTTATAGATTAAACTTGACCTTATATGCATGTCTACACTTTGCGATTGCCCTGACTCTTAGTTGTGGGGGTATGAAGCTATGGCAAAAATAATGACAATTAATGAAAAGATAAAAGATAATTTGCCAGTCTAATGTCTCGAATTGTGGCCTAGGTTGCTCAAGTTATTAAGCCTGAGGGGTGCCTTTACACCTGGTGCCTTAAAGCCTTCTGGTATGGGAGTCATCGACCCAACGCTTGTTATATTGGGTAACTTAACGCCTAAGAAAACGAGCATTAAAAAAAGGTAAAACCTGAGAAGATCCAGATCGTGGCGTAGGTTATTCGAGTAATTAAGCCCGAGGGGTGTCTTTACACCTGGTGCCCTAAAGTCATATGGTTTGGGAGTCACCGGCCCAATGCTCCCTACATGGGTGACTTAGAGCCTAAGAAAATGGACATGTCGAGCTCAGGTAAAGAGGCAAATAGAGTGATCGCCTAACTTGTCTCGAAGCGTGGCATTTATTACTCGAGCTAGTAAACCCGAAGGGGTGCCTTAACACCTAGTGCCCTAAAGCCTTCCGGTTTGGAAGTCATTGGTCCAAAACTCGTTACATGGGTAATTCTGAATAGCCTAAGAAAATGAGACAAGATTAAGCGAGATAAAAGAAAATTTTTGAAGGCATAGAAATGAAACCCCTGCTAAGAGTTGTGTCACTCATAGTACATGTGTCATATGAAATCAAGTTTGCAAAGAATAATGTATAGAGCAAAGATGAGGTATCTCTGATATAGGGAGATAAGTCTTTTGAATCTAATCCTACCCATGAATAATGATCATAAATGCTTTAAAATTTCCTTGCAATTTCATAACTCTTTAAATTTCATAAACTTTTACTTCAAATGCCTTATTCACAAGAGTATACTAATCCTGATGCCCAATCCGTCAAGCTTTTAGTGCATTATGCTCTTTTGATGTGTAGGATATTACTCACTCACGACTTGGTCAACAAAGAGAGTTTCCCATATGAATCCCCAACGACAACATGTGAAAGGATTGGGGCATTTTTTGATTCTAGGAAAGGGAAGGAGTTTAAGGTGGGATCAAGCTTCTCATCAAAAGAAAGGGGAGAACATGCATGATTTGTACATGTTTAAAAGCGCTACATCAGCGTACATCTCCATCAAGGTTTAACATGCATCTCTAGTAGATTTAAATATGCGTGCACATTAAATGCCTGGATTAAAGAAAAATCTTGTCACAAACACCATTTGGTATTATAAGTCATTGGCATCAATCCAATGTAACATCAGGCGGATTCTGGTGAATTAATCCATTGAATATTACTTCAGCGAAGGTATCGGAAGAATCGATATTCTAAACCAATGGCATTAATTCAGCGTGACATCAAGACAGTTCAGCAATGAAAGCTTTATACACCACCGTTCGAGTGGGAATTGAAATAGTTTGGCGATGTCAACGTAGCTAACTACCAGCAGGGTAGGCACCGTTGTTAAACTACCAGTAGGGCAGGCATCGTTGCAAACTACCAGCGTATACATAGGGAAGGTCCGGTGATTTCAGAACGTAATCCCCAGTAGAGTTGTAGAAAAAATCCCAATTTATATTCATCAAACAAGCATCAACAACACCGATAAAGAGCCAAACTGTTGGAGTCAACACCAACATAGGTATCAGCAGCAACCGATAAAGGTAAAGCGATTTGTGATTTGCAATTTGCGATGTGCAAAGTGCGATTTGCAAATTATAATTTGCGAATTGCAATTTATGAAATTCGATGTGCGAGTTGCAAAGTACGATTGGCCAAAAGTGAAGTGCGAAAACATTTTAAACATTCATCATAACATTCATTACATTGCGATTTGCATCATTAAAAATTACCTTGTAATATTTCAAGTGTCTAGTAATATTTATCATGTTCATTCCATTGCCTTGCATGAAAATGATAAAGTGGGGCATCGGTAAACACTCGAAATTTTATTTTCCTGTTACTAATTATGAAAGAGGATAAAAGAATCTTTTTCACACTTCAGAGATTACCCTGGAGGACCACAACATCAATTCCAACCCCAAAAATAGCCCCAGGAGATCCAGTTTCTAACCCAGGAGATAACCCCGGGAAAATTAGTTCCAACCCTAGAGATAACCCCGAGGGATCAAGGATAACCCAAGGAGGTCAAGCCAACCTCAGATATAACCCTGAGGACAATCAAAGTTAATATCAGGCCAACCTCAGAGATAACCCTAAGAAAAGACTGCTACAGCTGTGCAAAAATCAGAGATAACCCCAGGAGGGGCAAAATGGTCATTTTGCCAACTCAACTTCAAATCAAATAAAATACACTCATTTTAACTCCAATTGCTTCAAAAGAAGTCCCACAAGAACCATATCTTAACTTCCAAGCGCAAACTACGCAAAACAGCTCAACAGGACTACCTAATGGAGACCCGAAAATGCTATTTTGGTCATGGACCCATCATCCCAAAATCAAAAAAGGGCAAATCCTATGTTATTGCGTAGCTCTCGGAAAGAGCTTTTCGGATTTGTATGGCACACTTCCATCAGACTCACGGATTGAAAGTTATGAAGGTTTGAGCGAATAACGCATTGTCCGAGTGCACGAACTTCGAGACGGCGAGACCCACATTTCCCGGGGCACCCCGGGCAGCCGCAGGTAAACCTACGGCTCCCCCCTCTATAAATAGAGGGTTTGGGGTGGCCATTTTAAGGAGAGAAAAGGCGAGGAAGCCTTGTCCATTTTGTTATGTACACACTATAAATTGAGTGCTTTCTCTTTTCATACACTTGTGAGCTTGTACTTTGTCATATTTTACCGATGGAAACTGAGTGTTCATTCATTTAAATCCATTTGAAGTCTTCTTGGTAGCCCACTATAAGACTTCTTACATTTCTTAAAGCCTTTCTCCACTTTTTGTACACACAGTTATTCACATTGAGAGTCGTGTTGTGTAAATGTATGCTCGGACTTGATCTGTGGCTTTTTATTTCTTTTGTATTATATATATATATATATATATATATATATATATATATATTATCATCAAACTCATTTGATTGAGCACGGATTTATATCCTAATATTTATCGCTTTTTATATATATATATATATATATATATATATATATATATATATATATATATATATATATATATATATATATATATATATACCCTTTCATAGAAGCTGCATTATTATAGTCTTGTGCAACACCCTCTTTTTGGACCGTTGATAAATTGAATTGATGGCTGCGATTAACTTTTCTATTTGATGTTGCAAGACACGGAGTTGTTGTGCCTAATTATTTACCTATCTATTTCTATTTTATTAAGTGAATATTAACTTGTCAGTATAGTTATAAAAAGTGAATATTTATTATTAAAATAATCCGGCCGGAAGAGCTTCTACCGGCTTACACATTTTTTTTAATTTTTTTTATTTCTCCTTATTTAAGACAAAATGATACTGGTGGCATTAAAATAATAAAATAATTTACTAGAGACAATGACACAAATTGGTATTAAAAATTGAAAAAATAACCTACGTAAGTACAAATTTGTCACATTAATCGGTATTAAAAAATTGAAAAAAATGATTTTATTCAAGCAATTCACTGCTAAACAGATTCGAACTCGCAACCTCAAACTCCAAACACTCGTCATATGACCACCCGAGCAGCACTACTGCCTAGTCATTAATTTCAACCAAGGATATATCTTTATATTAAAACTTCACCATCCCCAAAATCTATATTCTTGTATTATTATTATATTACGATTTATTATTATTAATAAGTCTATATAATACATATGGGGTTTTCTATTTAGAAATAAGTTAATATCTATATTTATTATTATCCCTTTAATATTTTTCTTATTTTGTAATAATATCAATAAAAGGATTATTAATATATTAAAAAATATCATTCTTTAATAAAATATAAATAATGATTTTATATTCATATATTACTATTATTAAAAAATAATATTAATAATGATTTTAATAGTAATATAAATAATGTGATTATTAACATTAGTCCAGAATAAAAATATCTATCTGAGTTCAACAAAATAGATAAATTTTTTTCGTATTAATAATATGAAGTGGTTTTATGTGATTCAATAATATTCATATTACTAAGTTATGAATTTGAAAATCCCATAAAGTTCAACCAAATAGACATTCTTATTAATTAATATGTACATTAGATAACATTGGATAAGTTCTATATCTCAGAGGCCGGAAGTAATCTTGCGAATTTCTTGTAGATCTCCCATGCGACGCGGTAACAAAAAACTGTGACATCTTCCAAGGACCACTTCTCTTCAGAAATATTACCATTGGCCCTAACGAAGCAATCAACATACTTGCATACAAAATGCCACGATCGAGTTGTTGTGTTGTTTGATTCGAATCTTTAAGGTCTGCATGTGGGATTCTTCTTTGGGCCACTCACGATCGGATTACCATTTTCGCAAACAAAATGGTATCAAATATACCTGCATGTACAAAGTAGTTGGTTAATAATTTTTTAATATTAAAGGACATTATAAAATTAAAATATTTTAAAACTAAACATACCGCAACTTTAACGAATTCTGAGTACATTTCATGTAACTTAATATACTTAGTGTCATTGTAGTGCGGGTCAATTATGGTAACCATCCAATCTTCAACTGCGAATAGGAACAAGACAAAATGGCGTTGATTGGTACTACACACCAGCATGAATATGTATTTGCATTCGTGTAAAGGTGGACCAACATCTTGGTTAACATACAGATCGCAAAAACTCCATGCAGTATTCACGTTAGTGCAGGGCACATAGCCCTGCCCAAGATGCATGAAGAATGAATTCATGAAACCAAATTGGGACCACCTTTGTATTCCTCGCGACCTATAGTATTCCTCTCTGTCTCGTAGCAACAACATATAAGCGTCGATGACATGCTCGAACATCCAACTCCCAGGCCCTAAGGATTGCACTGCATTGTGTTCTAATTCATATAACTGGAGCGGATGTGATAAAGGATATAAATCCCCTTCTGGTGCCACCACGTTTCCAAACATATGTTTATTTATAAATGTCTCCTTCCAATATTTAAGTCTTTTGGATAAGGACCCTTTTGGTCCATAAGAGATGTGGTCTCCCGCATCTTGTACCTAATTGAGACCCAAATGTACATTATTATTATATAGCAATAATAATTAAAACCATCACTATTAACATAACTATATACACCTTTTGTGAACTAGATCCCTTGGCGTCAGAAAGTCCCGCAAATGAAGAGTTTGTTGCAATGTAACACTCCTCATAGGTTTGGAAGGTTGGAATGTAACACTCCTCGTAAGCTTGGGTGGTGGGAATGGAGCTCTCCTCGATTACTTGTGGGGTGGGTATGTAGCTCTCTTGTACAACATAATCAGTTTGTTTCTCAAGCCCTTCATTGAGTTGTGTGTATTGGGACTGTGGTCCAAAATTTGTGGGACCCCCCTGTCGAGGTATTTGTTTACCTCTTGCTTCGAAGTCGTATAGGGCGTATTGGAAATCCCAATTATTTTTTTGCAAAACCAACTCGGGAGGCAGCTGAGTAAGTACTGAAAATTTATCAAGTAACGACTTTGCACTCTCAACCTGTCATGTAAGATAAACACAAACAAATATTATTAACAATAAATATGAATAAATGTAATATTAAGTATTTACTCCAATACATGATTTATTAAAGAAGAATATAATTTTATACCATTTGAATAAGGTGTTGTTGGTTAAAAATGGCCCGAGGCTCATAACAACTGTCGTGGTCGCTTGCATGTCGAGCTCGGTGGATTTTCCAACGTGTAATTTTCCTATACCAGACCATGTAATCATCTATTGGGTCATAATCAGAAATTTTAGTTTGTTGTCCTTCGAGATGATCCATGTATGCCTCCCACATCGAAATATATTCCCCTCTCAAGGCCATGCAATCCTCGACATCAATAAATTTAAACTTTTTCTCCTTCCTAAGGTCACCGTGGTTTTGGTACATTGATGGTATGCCTTGCATGAACCCGCATCTCATCACACGGTCCGGCATCTGAAATTCCACAATATAAAAGTGGATCAAGGGGACCCCACCAGATCCCAACAACTTGCCTTCAAAATTAAATCCACTGATATCATCATCCCACATTATGTAAGGCCGCCAAACCACATCCTACATAGACTTAATATCTAACTCCCCTCGGTAAAATGACAAATGGTGATGGGGATTCTCACGTCTACCAGGGTAACTGTGGGCTCCAGAATAGGACCATGCTAAAGGCCTAGGTAACCATAAGGATGATTGTGGCCAAGGGTTTGGCTTTCCAATACTTACACGCTCATAAGCCCAAATTTGTAACAATGTAACACAACCATTAATGTATTTAACTCCTTTCCTAGTAGCAGTATATAAAGATCTGTACAAATATGCTAACACTGCCGCACCCCAAGAGTAAGTTACACAATCTTCAGCGTTGGCAATAAAAGACATATATCGTGGGTGCACACTATTTCTATTCCTATTAGGGAATAATATTGCCCCACACAACCACAACATGTATGCCTTTGTGTGTCGCCCTACAACATCTTTACTTGAATTCTCGGGACATTTATTAAAATGTTCGTGTAACCACACTAATGAAATTGCACTGCGTTTTTTTGAACTAAAATATTCACCAGCTAATTTATCTCCAAAACAATCCCTAAAATAATTCAAATTGGTGATGAATGAGGGACCCGATTAAGGGCTTTCCCCACCACCGGTAACCCAAAAATAAAGTGAACATCTTCTAACGTGATTGTTATTTCTCCACAGTTTAAATGAAAAGTATTGGTCTCCGGGCGCCATCACTCGACTAAGGCAGATATCAGACCAAGATCAGTTTGGTGTACAACACCTTGATAACTAAATACTCCAAATCCACATTTATCTAAAAGGATTTTTTTGTTCTTTTGTCAAAGCCCACCGATTATATTTACGATCGATATCGATTTGGAGCTTAGTTTTCCCTATCTCTCCCATGATATATGTCATCCGATACATGATCTTGTTGATCATGCAGAACACTTGGATCAATTGACCCATATTCCCAACTATCCATCTTTTACCTAAAAAAATACATCAATTCCATATTAGTATTAAGATGCATGACAAAATGAAGTTGAAAGTAACACGCTGCAAAATGACAGTAATAACAATACACACTAACATGCATGTAATAATAACATGCATGTATAATGTAATAATATTAACATGCATTAAAAACTAGTAAAAACAGAAACTATTACAAACAAAAACAATAAGAAGAAAAATAAATTAAAACAATAAGTGAACAATTGAGTACACTAGAATAAAATAAAAATAATAAATGAAAAATAATAATAAAATAAATACTTATCAATGCATGCTATGCTGCAAAAGTTTTCTTTCTTTTTTTTTTTTTTCGGCCGGTACAACTTAAACCGGCTTAGCTTTTTTAATTTTTTTTATCTTCTTTTCTCCATTGTATAATGATGACTCAGCAAATTAAAATAAAAAAATAAATAAAAAAAGCATCCGTGTAAGAGACTGACTTCATCCGGATTGATGAAGACCCGTAGAGACAAACATTTGTCGGTGACAATTTGGAATAAAAAAAAAATCGGTATCCCAAACTATTCGCTGCTAAACAGATTCGAAATCGCGACCTCAAGCACCAATCCCTCGTCATATGACCACCCGAGAACCACGGGCCTAGCTGCTAATTTCTACCAAGGATATATCTTTATAGCTGCTAATCCCTCTTTCAGCGGCAGTAATGCGGGCTTCAAACTTAGAATAAAAAATTAAAATATATTATTTATAAAAACACTTCTACCGACATACAAAGAGTTATCTGGCTTGTAATAAATAAATTACATAGTCATTGGTTTTTGTCTCTTAAGACTACTTGCAGATAAAGCTTCAACCGACTTAAAATAAAAAATTAAAATATATTATTTATCAAAACGCTTCTACCAGTCAAAGTTATATCTAAACTTGTAATAAATAAATTACATATTCTGCTTTGGATGAATCGAACCATGACCTCAAGCTCCAAACATTCGTCAAATGACCACCCGAAAGCACCACGGGCCTAGGCATCATATTTTACCTTGGATTTGGATATATCTTAAAACATTCCATTTCCCCCAAATTATATGTTCTCATTTTTTATTATAATTAATCGATTATTATTATTATTCTATTATTATTACGAATTGAGTATAAACCCGTTACATATAGTAGCGGCTTATGTACTTTTTATTATTTTATTACCATTATTATTATTATTATTATTATAAAGACTGTTTGGTGAATAAGTGGTAAAACATAATAATAAAGCACTATGGGAATAGAAAAAAGCTGACATTGATTATATGGAAAAAGTACATTAGTTTTACCTTTTAAACATTGTCTAGGAAGCTACTATTTTCTCAAGTTATCTTCTTATCCTTCCATAGAATTTGTTCTCCGCTTCAATTTCTCTTTTCACCTCTACTCATAATATGTTTCATCTGGTTGCCCACTTTCACTTCAGAAAATCAAGTTGAAGTTCTGATCGAGCAAAATTCATCACTATTACTCACAAGTAAGTTTTTTTAAAATGTCATATAATACATCTGAATTTGTCACTGAAGTTGAAAGTAATAAATCGATATTGTTAAAATACGTTGGTCAATTATTTTTATACGTTGGAAGAGGTTGAATATTTTTATAGATCATATGCTCGCAAAAATGGATTTGAGATTAGAATTGCAACTAGTCATAAACATGCTAATACGAATGATATCAGATCTAGGCAGTATGTATGTAAGAAAGCCGGTACACCAATTGTTGGCAAGAGTTTACCTGATGATGAAGATAGTAGTAATAAAATAACTAGACAGAGAGACTCTATAGGACGAACAATGTGCAAAGCTAGAATATATGTTGTCCACAATAAGAAATAGGACAATTGGCGTATATCTACTGTTGAATTAGAGCACAATCATCACTTAGTGACCCCCACCAAAGTAGATTTGATCGAGACTCACAGAAATATTACTCCTGTTGCAAGAAATTTAATTGACACTTTAAATAAGTCCAAAGATTGGTCCTAGTAAGATGATGAATGTTTTGAGCACAATGGGAGGTGGGTTGCAAAATGTTCCTTTTCTCATCGCTAATGTTGAATGTGGTGCGAGATTTAAGGCATGATTCTGCAGATGAAAATGATGCACAAGTGCCATCAATCATTTGAACAAACTTGCATCCCGGAAGTGCGTGACAAATTTTTTTTCCGAAAGTGAACCCGGTGAAAACAACCGCGATAACTTGTATTTTGTGGGTTGACGCCCAATCAAGGTTTATATATCAACGGTTCGGAGACGTTGTGACATTTGATAGTACATACTGGACAAATACGTATGGCATGCGTTTGTTCCATTTGCCGGGGTCAACCACCATTATCAGTCTATATTGTTTGGATTTGCCTTTATTACGAGGCGAGACAGAGGACACTTTCGTTTGGGTATTACTGGACATGGCTTGAAGCCATGGACTACAAAAGGCACCTACAACCATCATCACCGATCAAGACAGAGCCATGAGTAATGCTATTTCTACGGTACTTCCAACTAGTTATCATTTATTGTGATCTTGGCATATTAGCAATAAATTTCCTAAAAAATTGCATCATGTTTTTTCTGAGCACGCATCGTTCAAAAATGATTTTAACAACTGTGTGTATAACTCATTGTCCATCGAGGAATTTGAAGAGCGTTGGCATTTTCTGATAAGTTCCTATGAATTGTATACTAATGAATGGCTTGGAAGTTTGTATGATGTACGACAGAAATGGATTCTAGCATATACAAAGAGATATTTTGCCGCGGGAATGACTACCACTGGAAGAAGCAAGAGAATGAATGCCTTTTTTGATGAGTATGTTAATGCATCAACAGGTATGCTATGTTTTGTACTGCAGAGTCAAAAGGCTGTAGAAAGACAGTTTATCAGGGAGAGGAAGGCCGACTACATAACAAAACATCGTAAAAGGATTATGGTACTCGGTTCATCTTTAGAAGTTCATGCTGCACAAGTGTACACAAAAAAAGATGTTTAGACCTTTCCAATGTCAATTCGTTGATTCCATGAAATACAATATTCATAAACTTAGTGAGTTATGTGTCACTGATACTAAGGTTTATGCAGTGTATAATGCAGATGCAACTGAAAGTGGTGGAAGATATAAAGAAGTTGTCAACAATCGACAACTGGGATCGGTAACATGTAACTGCCAAATGTTTTCTCACTCTGGTGAATTATGCAGGCACATCTTGAGATATTTCATAGCAAAGAGTATTTCACAAATACCGACCGACATAATCCTTCATCGGTGGACAAGAGACACGAACAAAAGCAATGGTGAAGACTTACTCTTTAACTCCACATCTGCTGACTTGAACAAAATCAAGCAATGCTTATTTATAATCATTTGATGGGTGATTACCGGGAGTTAGCGAGCAAAGCGGCTTACTTTCGGTCGAGGTTACAAAACCGTTTCTAAACCGAATGCACGAGGAAAAGAGTTGGTTGACCAAAGTATGATCCGGATGAGAATATTCGAATCTGGCGGATGGCGACATTGATTGCACGATTGGAGATCCAAATCATGATATGGGATACGATAATGACGATGAAGATGCAGAGGTGGAAGAAGAAGAAGAGTTTTTGCCACCTAATATTTCTCAAACAAAGGGCCGTAAAAAATAATCTAGATTCAAGAGTGCACTCGAGAAAATCATTTCTTCTAAGACTCATCAAAAATGTGCAATTTGTGGCTTTGAAACCGACCACGATAAGCGAAATCACTATCGAAAGTGCTAGGGATTCTGAGCCAAAAAAAAAATAGGCGTCATTGTATTAATCATTCTATGTTTTTTTATTTTATGAAAATGAACATGTAATATGTACTATTCCTCTTAATGTTATAAGATTACTAGTATTGGTATAATCTGTACTTCTAATATTGATAATCACATTATTATTATTATAATAATACTTCACTACTTTTATAAATTCGATAATCACATTATTATTATACTTCACTAGTTTTATTAATAATAAAATCATTTCTTAATAATAAAATCATTGCTTAATATATAAAATCATTACTAATAATCATTGCTTAATAAATATAGATATTAACTTATTTCTAAATACAAAACCCCCATATGAATATAGACTTATTAATAATAATAAATCGTAATATAATAATAATGCAAGAATATAGATTTTGGGGGATGGTGAAGTTTTAATATAAAGATATATCCTTGGTTGAAATTAATGACTAGGCAAGTGGTGCTCGGGTGGTAATATGATGAGTGTTTGGAGTTTGAGGTTATGAGTTCGAATCTTTTTTAATGAATTTCTTGAATAAAATTATTTTTTTCAATTTTTTAATACCGGTAGATCAACTGTCTGACTTGGGATTATTTTATTATTTTAATGCCGGTAGTATCAACCTTATGTACGGGAGAAAAAAAAAAAATGTAAGCTCAGATTTGCATCTACTTGGGATTATTTTATTATTTTAATGTCGGTAGATATCATTTGCTGTCTTACGTAGGGAGAAATAAAAAAAATTAAAAAAAAATGTGTAAGCCGGTAGAAGCTCTTCCAGCCGGATTATTTTAATAATAAATATTCACTTTTTATAACTATACTGACAAGTTAATATTCACTTAATAAAATAGAAACCGGTGCAGGTAGATAATTAGGCACAACAACCTGTGCCAGCTTATCAAATAGAAAAGTTAATCGCAGCCATCAATTCAATTTATCAACGGTCTAAAAAGGGGTGTTGCCACAGTACTTTCATAATTAAAATTTACCGCTATGGAAGGGCTCTATATATATATATATATATATATATATATATATATATATATATATACTTATTTATATTATCATCAAACTTTGTTTGATTGAGCCTGGATATAATATATATATTTACAGCTTATATATATATAACTGCTTACAACTTTCATACAAACTGCAACATTATGTGAGCCTAGGAATTATGTGATCACAGATTCAGTCTCTTGAATCTAGATTCCGTTCCCGTGATGGACATTTTCGGCTGTAATCATCTTGTAAATTATTTATGGTGTTTGAATTTCCTTAGATGGCTCTCATGCCCACAAGGAATTCGGCACTGCTATGTATCTTATTTTCTCGAAGATGTCTTGCTCGAAAATAAAAGCAATCAAGCCGAACACATAATAAAATATCAAAGGCCTCAATTACTATTGAGCATAAGGGTTTGAAAAACCTCTTTTACAATACATCACTGCTATATCTTGTTAAAATTGAACTGTTATACAAATTTCAAACCCTTTGTATATAGGTGCAAACGAGGCATAGCACTACTTCACCTTGGTAACACGGATGTCAGGGGGTGCCTAATACCTTCCCTCCATATAATCAAGCCCCCAGACCTTAATGAATCTCAATTTCACAGACCAGTTAATCAATGTTACATCACTAGGTCAATGTAAAAACCTTTTCTCGGTTGAGTTGGTGCAACCATTTAAAAATACCAACTGGTGACTCTTAGAGTCCAATCGTCGACATATACATGTCGGACCTTTTCACAACTTGTTTTTTCAAACAAATCTCACCTAATATGAGAACACCAAAAGACAAGAACAGAAAAGGGACAAATAAAAATCCTGACGTCGACACCTGTAGAAGGGAAAAAGTATCATTTCACTTTGGAGACAACCTCGAGGTAGGGCAAAAGCACAATTTCACCCCAGCGACAACTCTGAGGAGAAATAAATGTTAAATGATGTCCAAACACGGAGTAAACTGAATGAGGATCGCAAAGTTGAGGATGTCCAAAGATGTCACCATAGCAACCAATGAACTGCGAGCCATCGAAGATGCTCATTGCATCATCTTTTCAGACCCTGGACCTGAAAGATACCTTTTAGCTAATTGCATCATCTTTTCACACCTTGAGTCAGTCAAACTCGACCGCATTTTGCAGCCGTCCGCAAAGACTTTTTGAGATTTTTGGGTACGAAGCTCAACTTTCATCGGACCGAGACCCCTAAGGCACAAACTTTGAGATAGTGAGACCCATGAGGCCTAGCCTCAGGTGTACCTGCTTTAGCCCACGGTATATATACTGTGGCTAGCTCGAGATCACCATAAAGCGACATCGTGACCTCGAGAAAAAAAGAAGTGAGAGAAAAAGCTCGGGTATTGCATTTTTTTATCATATTTTCATTGTTTGATCTTATATATCATATATATTTTAAGTTAAGAGTAGTATAAATTGATTCCAATCAAAAAGAATTTTGTTCACGTGTTCTTCAAGGTGAAAAACACTCGTTTTAGTCACTTTCTTTGTAAATGTTGCTATAAATACTATATTTATGTAGATATAGCAATGTTTACCAGTTAAATTTGTTATTTTACATATATATTGTGTATTAGTGAGTAGACATTGAGTTTCTACTGGTTAATTTGTGCTTTTTCAGTTGTAAATCAAATTATTTGACTAGATCTACATAGATCTAACCAAATCTAGCACTTTGAACGGTTATGAAGCATGATGCTTTAACCTATATGCTAGATTGGCTTAGATCCATGGTAGATCTAGATATTTTACTACTTTTGGTCAGTCCCAGTCACTCCGTAGAGCCCTAGATCTGTAGCTAGAGGCGAGGAGGTCCTAATGGCTCGATATGGAGATTTTAACCGATGAAATCACCTAACATCAAGTCTATGATGTTGTATATACATATTTGAGCTTATCAATGTGAGCCTAAGAATCCTGGAGTTGAGATCTACTGAATGGATCTTAACTAGATTCCCATAATGGACTTTTTGGTTAAATGTAATGTTTAAATACTCCAAATTATTGTACATGTAATATTGGATCTTAAAACGAGTTCAAGGGGTTCGTCCTGAGAATTTGGATTTAAGATCCCTTGATAGTGAAAATCATGTTTGTGAGTGTTCAGATTCATCGAGATAACTTGCATGCCCGATGATGATCCGACCTCTTTTTGGTGCTTTATTGCTTACATTATCACCCAAAATGATTTTTCAATAAAATCACAAAGAGCATTCATGTAGAATAAAGCTATTTGGGTAGATTATCTAACAAATATAAAGATAAAAGGAAGTATCAAATGTCCTCGATTACTATTCGGATGAAGGATTTAAAAATTATATTTTTCCAAAATATCATTTGAAATGTATATTTTGTCTAAAATGAACTTTTTGCTAAATCAAATCCTTCGTACATAGGTGCAAAGAGGAATATCATTACTTCCGAATAACTCAAATAAAGCCTACAAAATACTTTAAAATAAAAGCACTGAGCACAATAAAACAAACACAAACACACACACACACACACACACACACACACACACACACACACACTTTATGCATAGAAAATCAATAAGATGTGGTAACCCTGTTTTCACGGAAGTTAGGAGGTGCCTAACACCTTCCCCTCGCTTAATCAAGCCCCCGAATTCTAAGAATCTTAGTTTTAGATTAATGCTAATGAGTCACATATTGGGCCATATTGCAAAAACTTTAAAAATCGGATGATTTGGTAGATTTATTTCAAACCATAACAACTCGCGACTCTGCCTCATTCGACATAATCATAAAAAATCATATTTGGTAAAATAAGTCGACTAAATGTCGTTCTTTTCCTAAAACCTCGCCACTTAATTAAATCAATCGACATCTAGATATAGAAAGGGTATAAACAAATCAAAAAACGGAAAATCGAAAAACCCATAAAGTGGACATTAAAATTTTTCCCAGCATCAATGGGGATCAACAAGAGTTTTTTCAACGTCCTCAGAGATGTCATCTTCGGGGTCGTCTCTTTTAGGAAGTGTGAGTTTGATAAAGGACACTGCAAGGGAAGAGGTGGTTAGTATTCAGTTTAAAGTGTGTGTGCAAGAGTAAGGAAGGGGATCAGGACTTACATTTGTGCTCGTAAAACCAGGATTATTTTTTCAGAAGTTTGAAGGGGAGTTCTTTCAGCGGCAGTCTTCTGATTAGCTTTACTATTTTGACTATTCTGCCTTGGGCAATTTCCCCGATGGCTACTCTTGGTTCGCTGAAATCGACCCAGTCTGGAATTTGGTGGGTGTCGAGTCTTTTAATGAAGAACCAGTCATTGTGACATCCTCTATACGCTTGATTAATATTAATCGTGGCCTTACATTGTACTGATCAACTGCTACAAACTCGGTTGCTGAATTAATTTGTGGCAACCGGTTGCCTTGGGTATTGTTCAGCAATCGAGTTTGTAGTCATTGATCAATACAATGTATGGCCACGATTAATATTAATCAAGCCCCTGCTGCTACAGGCTGTAGCGGTAATCACATAACTCCAAAAACGTGTCAAGTTACCTTATTTCCCCTACTTATCTCTTATTCTACTTGAATGGAAGTTGGGTATTCTCCCTCTCAAAGGTCCATCTCATTTTCCATTCCCTTGCTGCTACAGATCATATTCCCTCCCCTTCCTAAATCAACTTGTAAGACCCCAACTTTCATGAATAAAGATTAATTTTTCTCGAAATATATTTTTGAATATTATGGTGTGAATTTGATATAAGGTTATAGTTATGGGTAATATTTATAAATATTATAAAGCAAGTAAGTTGTAATAAAATATTCGATTTGTCGGGGAATATTCGTATAACGGCACAATCATTGGTGGACCCCACAACGGAATTATTTTCGGAATTAGAAAATGACAAAAATATATTTTTATAGAAATAACGGCGAAAGTTTTACCGTTAAAATGTTGAAATACCGGTGGTAAAAGTATAGTAATACGCGTGGTTGCATAGTAGCACACGGTATTTGACGCTTGCGTGAGAAGTCACTCAGTTACACTCAATTATTGCTACAGTAATTGCTGCATAGTATCTCACATTATTGATTCTATTATTGTCACAGTATCATCTGCATAATATTTTATATTAGTAAACTAATAATTAAGATGACAAGTTATTCATATTATTATTTGCATTATTGACGATGTCTAGAAAATTCTGTCGAGGAAAGGGGTTTGGTCACCTAATTGCACGCCAATAGGGAGAAATTCTTATCGGAAAGCCCCATCTTTCCTAGGAATGATCTGGTTGTTAATATTGCAAGTTATATTATTGATGAATAAATGTTGTTAAAAATATTTAGGGGATTTTTATGAAGTATTGGTTGTAAATTTTGCTTATTAATTGGACCCCCACTTACCCATTTTTCAAAATAGTCAAAAGAACTTATCTCAGTTTTGTTTTATATATATATATATAAAAGTATTATATATATATGTATGAAATTTTGTCACGGGGGGAGGGGGAAGTGGTGCCTGATGATACAGGCAATGAAAATATATAAATATATTTTTATTAGTTTTGTTTTTTTTATGAAAAATAGAATATATTATATTTTATTATGCATAGTGTTTGCATAGTGCTGCATAGTAAATCAAAAAAAAAATTCAGCTAAACGTTGCTACGCCCGTGATTCTTTACTGTGCAGTTCGTGATTTTTTAAATTCAAATAGTATCCTTCCATTCTCCTTTAAATAGGATGCTTAGTTTAGAATTGAAAATCACACCAGAATTAGAGAACTCTTCTTCTATAATATTGAGTGTATTTCTTTCGAGTTTTAGGAAGCTTTGAGTGTAGAAAATAGTGAAAGTTTTCTTCAAGAATATCCCCGCTATACCAGTTAGAATATTCTTCTTTTTCAGGTAAGGGATATTATTTTTGTTCAGTATTCGTAAGAAATAATATTTTCTTCCATACTCTATAGTATGTAAGTAATATTATTTCATTTCAGATTCTGAATTCTACACTTATTTTGTTAAAGTATTTCTTTTATACTACTTGAAATTAGTATAATATCCTTAAAATTTGTGTTTCATCTAGTATCTTTTCATGAAAATATTATTCTGAGTATTCTTGATAATTTTTAATCTATTCATGTCAGAGTATTATTCACGAGGTACTATTTCCGAAGTACTATTCACTCAGGTACTATTCACCCGGGGTACTATTCATGATAAAAATTGATTTATTTTTAGTCTAAATCATTTTTGATACAATATTATTCTTGAATTTTACTCCACAAAGCAGTATCATGTTGACAATTTGGACATTATTAAATTCTGGATAAATTAACTTATAAATTTTTTTAAAATTTATCTTTTACTTTCATTTAATTGAATTCTTATATCATTGTCATCATCCTCATGTTTATATTGTGATGAAAGTCATGTTTGTCCCGTAGTGCATAGATGGACTATTGATTGGTATGATTATGATCAGGGATCATTTGGTATAATCATGACCTGTAATGTTACAAATGATGTGGTAAAAGTCCTCATTGGCCCGCAGTGCATTGATGAACAGTTGTTGGCATGATAATGATCATTGGTGATTACACGAATATCATTGGCCCATAGTGCATGGATAATTCGTGGACGTGATACTAATGAATATCCTTAGCCCGTAGTGCATGGATAATTCAGTGATGTGGATTATTTATTAAGCTGAGTCTCAGCAATAAAATTTATGATAAACTTTTTAAATCATAGAAGATAGTAGATATCATGCTCTACTTGACTCTTCTAATGGATTGCTTATTCCGCTGCAGTTAAACTTATTGTTTATTATATTTTATCAATCTAACACTATTGAAGGCTAACGATAATTTGGTTTGCATTATCTTAGTCATAATATTTCTTACTAGGCTAGTTGAGCTCTCCATTTGCTTTCATTGTTCTCTTCAGGAAATAAGAACGTAGCCGGGACAAGTTGGGGAACGGAGTGATGGTCCGAGTTAGTGGTTGTAGTAGTCCTCACTATTCTATGAAATAGTGTGATAATAATTGTAATGAGGACTCCGTTTGAGTTTAGATATTGTCTAGAAGACAATATTCGTGTTAAAACTCTCACCTATGTTTTGTCGTATTTTACCCGATAATTGTATAATTAAGTTTGCATTTGAAATCTGTACCATGTATTTGGTGACTCATAATGGATGATGTATACCTATTTTGGGGGCGTCATAGTTGGTATCAAAGCTTAGGGATATGATCCCTGGCTGAGATGTGAGACTAGAACTAGGAGGAGAGAGACGGGTAAATCCTTCGCTAGTATGACCTACCTAAGCTTATTTGTTATTTAATTGGTCGGTCAGAATATAGGGTTATTATGCGGTATGTCAATTAACCCTTGTTTTGTGGCAGTATTTGAAACTTGCATCTGAAAATTGCGTCTGGAAATGTTGAGATAAGCAATGGAGCACAGGAGACCGTTGAGTCACCATAGATCAATAACCAGGATAATATGCATCATGAAGGCAACAGTCCTCGTGTAAACAACAACACCGACCAAATGATGAACGATGGGATGTTCAGAGGCTTTCTACAATTCATGCAACATCAGCGCGAGAGAGACTCCTATAAAAAATGCAGGTGGAAACACTGGCAACTCTCGGATGGTCACTGCTAAGCAGTTCAGGGAGATGGGACCACCGGAGTTTTTTGGAAAGCCAGAACCACTTAATGCGGAGACGTGGATAAAGTAGATCACCAAGATATATTTGATGTCTTGGGATGCTCCGAGGAGAAAAAGGTTCCCTTTGCCACCTTTATATTGCGAGGAGAGGCAGATTACTGGTGAGAATCTGTAAAACGTACTCAACCAACCGCATTAAAGATGTCTTCGGAGAAGTTACAAGAACTATTCAATGACAAGTACTTTTTTGAAAGTATTTGTCACGTGAAGGAGGTAGAATTCATCAAGTTAGAGCAAAACAATATGACTATGTCGCAATACGAGGCTATGTTTGCAGAGTTGTCCAGGTTTGCATCCCATTTGGTTGATAATGAGGAGAGAATGACGTAAATGTTTCTGCGAGGTTTGAAACCTGAAATACATCAATACCTCATTTCTCACAAACTGTGGTTGTATTCAGATATTGTAAATAGGGCTCAGTTATTGGAGTGCGATAATGAGTCAACCCAACCAAGAGAGAGCAGCTGGCAAAACGATAATACTAGTGGTAGCAGTCATCAAAGCGGTGACAACAAACGTGGAGGGAATCAACATGCCAAAAAATGGTAACCAGTTCGGTGGTAATCATGGCCAAGATAATAGAAGTGGAAATTTTAAGAAGAGAAGATTCAACAATGATGGAAAGACGTCAGCACCAACACCCGTTGTTAATAAAAGAGAACGACCACCGATCGCATGGTTTAAATGTGGAGGGGAGGGACATATCAGTCCAAAATGCATGATGCAGTCCAAAACGTGTTACAATTATGGAAGAGAAGGTTACCTAGCTCAATTTTATCGTGCAGTGAAGCCAAGTCCAGTTGGGATGGTGACACCAAATGCTGTCCCAAACAAGTCAAAGCTGGTAGTTCAAGGGAGAGTGTTTGTTATGACCTCCCAAAAAGTGAGGAACCTGAACGAGGTCATCACGGGTAAGATAATTATAAACTCTTGTGAAGTTTATACCTTATTTGATACCGGTTATATCCATTCTTTTATTTCTCCTACTTGCGCTCAACGTTTAAATTTGACTCCGGAGAAATTAGACTTTGACTTATCTGTTGAAACTCTGTTGGGAGAAACCTTCATTACATCCACTATTTATAAGTCTTGTTTGATTCAAATCGGCACCCTCACATTACCTGTCGATCTTATCTCTTTGAAAATACTTGCATTTGATGTGATTTTAGGGATTAATTGGTTAACTATTCATCATGTTAAAATTGATTGTTTTCATAAGGTTGTTAGCTTTCATATTCCTAACCAACCTATTTTGCGAGTTCAAGCAACCAAAACACTAAAGTCAATCACTGTCATATCAAGGCATAAAGTTATTCGTTTATTAAAAAATGGATGTCATGCTTTCTTAGCCCATGTCACGGATTTAAATAAAAATATGTCAGATTTGAATGATATCTCTATTGTTAATAAATTTCTTGACGTATTCCCTGAAGAACTTCCTGGCTTAGCCCAGAGCGTGAAATTGAATTTTGTATCGACCTTAAACCCGGTACAAAACCCATTTCCAAAGCCCCATACCGAATGGCTCCTATTGAACTTCAGGAATTAATAACCCAATTGCATGAGTTATTAGACATCGGTTTCATTCATCCTAGTACGTCTCCTTGGGGTGCTCCTATTCTATTCATAAAGAAGAAAGATATGAGTATGCGACTTTGTATTGATTATCGTGAGTTGAATCATGTTACCGTCAAAAATATGTATTCATTGCCTCACATTGATGACCTGTTTGACCAGTTGCAAGGTGCTAAATTCTTTTCAACGATCGATCTTCATTCTGGATATCATTAGTTAAAAATTAAAACTGATGACATTTCAAAGGCTGCTTTTAGAACTCGGTGCGAACATTACAAATTCCTAGTCATGTCTTTTGGATTGTCTAATGCTCCTGCTGCCTTCATGGATATTTTGACGCCCCCAAAATAGGTATACATCACCCATCTTGAGTCGCCAAATACATGGTACAAAATTCAAATACAACTTAATTATACAACAGTCGTGTAAAATACGACAAAACATAGCTGAGAGTTTAAACAAGAATATTGCCATCTAGACAATATCCACACTCAATAGAGTCTTCATTACAATTATTATCACACCATTCCATAGAATAGTGAGGACTACTAAAGCCACTTATACTGGATCATCACTCCATAACCCGACTCGTCCCAGCTATATTCTCATTTCCTAAAGAGAATAATGAAAGAAAGGGTGAGCTCAACTAGCCCAATAAGAAATATTATGACTAATATAATGCAGAATAAATTATCCTTAGCCTTCAACACTATAACAACTGATAGAATAAAATAGACAACAAGTTTTAGATCAACAACTGCAGCGGAAATAAGCAATCCATTAGAAGAGTCAAGTAGAGGATAAAATCTACTATCTTCTATAATTTAAAAAGTTTTTCATCAACTTTATCATTTGAGACTCAAACAATAAATAATCCACATCATTGAATCACCCCACACACTACTGCCAAGGATATTCTTTAGTATCACGACCATAAATTATCCATGCACTACGGGCCAAGTATATTCGTGTATTCATTAATGGTCATGATTATACCAAAAAATCCCTTGTCATAATCATACCAACAACTGTCCATCAATGAACTACAGGCCAATGAGGATTTTTACCACATCATTCGTCACATTACGGTTATGATTATACCGAATAATCCCTGGTCATAATCATACCAAGTCCATCTATGCATGTAAGATAAAGATGACTTTAATCACAATATAAGCATCAGGATGATGACAATGACATAATAATTCAATAAAACAAGTTCAAGAATAAATTTTTAGAGATTTATAATCTAATTTATCCAGAAATCAATAATGTCCAAATTGTCAACATGATACTTCTTTGTAGAGTAAAATTCAAGAATGCTCAGAAGAATATTTTCATGAAAAGATACTGGATGAAGCGCAAATATCAAGGATATTCCACTAATTTCATGGAGTATAGAAGCAAAAATTTTAACCAACTGAGTATAATAGACTATATGAAACTGCAAATGGATTTTCGCCCGCTATGCGGTAATCCACATAGACAGATAATTTTCACAATTTAATAAGAAATGAATACAAAGGATCATTCACCATGCATATGATAATCCACATAGACATGTTATTCCAATAAAATAATAAAGAATGGAATAACAGAAGAATTCACCATGCATGTGATAGACCGCACAGACAGGTTATTCTAATAGAATAATAAATAATGGAACCAGGTCATTCGTAATACGCATAGACAAGATATTCGAATAGAATAATAAAGAATAGAATAACATAAGACTTCACCAGGCATGCGATAGACTACACAGACAGGTTATTCCAACAGAATAATAAATAATGGAACCGGTCATGCATGTAATACTTACGAGATAGGATATTCCAACAGAATAATAAAGAATGGAATAATGAAGAATTTCACCATGTATGCGGATGCTTAGCATAGGCAAAGTTATTCAACATAATAATAAAGAATGGAATAACAGAAGAATTTCACCATGTATGCGGTACTTCACATAAATAGGTTATTCTAACATAATAATAAAGAATGGAATAACAAAAGAATTTCACAATGTATACGGTAGTCCACGTATACAGGTTATTCCAATAGAATAATAAGGAATGGAATAACAATAGCTCTCTTCATGAATACGAAAGAAATAATACCCCTTACCTTAAAAAAAACTGGACACTGGAATAGTGAGGTAGCAGACTTCTCTTCTTCTTTCTCTCTATAATTTCTCTCTATAATAATTGCTCTATAGCTTGCGTGAATTGGTGAAGAATAATAAAGAAATGAGCTTCTATTTATAGGAAAATATAGTTTCAATAATTGCACGTTTTGGGGCTTGAAATATTACAGTATAATACCTTCCTCTTTTTCTTCCTTTTTAATTTAGTCCTGCAAGTATTATCAAACTTGCACCATCTCCCCTAATAGTAAATCATGTGAATCAATAGTAAATTATGTGAATCAATAGTATAGTACCTCCATCTATACCTCCATTTTTAACTTAGTCATGCAAGTATTATCAATCTTGCACCAACTCCCCTAATAGTAACAAGAATGTGAATCAATAGTACACACATGTGAACAAATAGTTATAATCATGTGAATCAATAGCAATTAATTGCTCATTTATCCGGTTAATTACCCGATTGGTCAATATAATCTCCAGACATCAATTAATATCGAAATAAATATCAATTTCCACTAAAACTAATAATTCTAACACAATGGAACTATCAATTTCATCTTTAATTAACATGAACTTATTCATTATTAATATTATAACTCACAATATTTAACAACAAGGTCGTTCCCAGGAAAGAGGGGGCTTTCCGATAAGGATTTCTCCTTATTGGCGCGCAATTAGATTATCTAACCTCTCCTTGACAGAACTTCTAGACATTGTCAATATTGCAATTTAATAATATGAATAACTTTATCGTCTCAATTATTGATTTAATAACATAACATAATATACAAATGATATTGTGACAATAATTGAATCAATAATATGAGAGATATGATGCCGCAATTATTGTAACAATAATTGAGTATAACTGAGTGACTTCTTACGTAAGCATCAATAATAAATACCGTGTGCTACTATGCAACCACGCGTATTACTGTACTTTTACTACCGAGTTGTTCAACAGTTTTAACGGTAACACTTTTGCCGTTATTTTTATAAATAGATAATTCTGTCATTTTTTTACTACGATAATACTTTCGTTGTGGGGTCCACCAATGATTGTGTCGTCGTACGAATATTCCCCAACAAAAAGAATATTCCTCGACCAAACGAATATTTATAACAACTTGCATACTTTGAAAAATTTTCAAATACTACCCACAACTATAACATTATCTCAAATCCACACCATAATATTCAAAAAAAAATATTTCAAGAAATTTAAATCTTTATTCATAAAATTTGGGGTCTCAAAGATATAATAAATCGAGTATTCAAGGAATATTTGGATCATTTTATGGTCGTCTTTATTGATGACATCCTCATTTACTCCAAAAGTCATGAAGATCATGAGCAACACTTGGGGCTGATACTCCAAAAGCTTCGTGAAAACAAGTTATATGCCAAGTTAAAGAAATGTGAGTTTTGGCTTGAGGAAGTAGCATTACTTGGGCACGTGATATCAAATCATTGAATATATGTTGATCCAGCGAAGATTGAAGCAATTCAAAGCTGGGAGCAACCTAAGTCTCATGTTGAAATCGAAGCTTTACGGGCTTAATTTGGTTATTATCGAGGAGATTTGTAAGACCCCAACTTTTATGAATAAAGATGATTTTTCTATAAATATCATTTTTTAATATTATGGAATGAATTTGATATAGAGTTATTCATTTTATTAGACTATAAATAGAATATATAATATTCTATTATGCATAGTATTTTGTATAGTAAAATCTTTTTATATAAAATATAATACTTTTATAAAGTTATTTGTTTTATTAGACAATAATTAGAATATATTATATTTTATTATGCATAGTGTTGCATAGTGCCTGCATAGTGTTTTGCATAGTAAAATCTTTTTATATAAAACAGAATACTTTTATAAAGTTATTTATTTTATTAGATTTTAAATAATATATATATATATATATATATTTAGAATATATTATATTTTATTGCATAGTGCAACATAGTATCCTTTCTATTTTCCTATAAATAGGATGCTTAGTTAGAATTGAAAACCACACCAGAAGTTCAGAGATTTCTTCTATAATCTTGAGCGTATTTCTTTAGAGTTTTAAGAAGCTTTGAGCGTAGTGCAAGTTTTCTTCAAGAATATCCTCGCCCTACCAGTCGGAATACTCTTCTTTTATGGTAAGGGATATTATTTGTTGTACTTGTAAGGGGTATTATTTCTTTCTTATTCATGAAGAAAACTTCTGTTATTCCATTCTTTATTATTCTGTTGGAATAACATGTATACGCGGGCTACCCTATACTTGGTGAAATTCTTATGTTATTCCATTCTTTATCATTATGTTGAAATAACCTGTCTATGCGAAGTACCGCACACATGGTGAAATTCTTCTGTTATTCCATTTTAATTATTTTGTTGGAACATCCTGTCTGTGCGTTACGCATGGCCTGGTTCCGTTATTTATTATTCTGTTGGAACATCCTGTGTGAATTTATGCATGACTGGTTACATTGTTTATTATTACATTGGAATATATCACATGCATGCGTTTACGCATGACTGGTTCCGTTATTTATTATTACATTGAATAACTTTGTTTATGCGATCTCTATCGCACGCTTTGGTGATTTCTTTTGTTATTCCATTCTTTATTATACTCAGTTGGTTAAAGTTTTGACTTCTATACTCCATGAAATTAGTGGAATATCCTTGATATTTGCGCTTCATCCAGTATCTTTTTATGGAAATATTCTTCTGAGCATTCTTGAGTTTTACTCTACAAAGAAGTATCATGTTGACAATTTGGACGTTATTAGTTCCTGGATAAATTAATTCTTGAACTTGTTTTATTGAATTATTATATCATTGTCATCATCCTCATGTTTATATTATGTTGAAAGTCATTTGTGGCCTATAGTGCATAGATGGACTTGGTATGATTATTTATGACCGAGGATTATTGATTGTAATCATGACCGTAATGTTACAAATGATGTGGAAAAAGTCCTCATTGGCTCGTAGTGCATTGATGGACAGTTGTTGGCATGACCATGACCATTGATGAATACACGAATATCGTTGGCTCGTAGTGCATGGATAATTTGTGGTGGTGATACTAATGAATATCCTTGGCAGTAGTGCAGGGATGATGTGGATTATTTATTAAGTTGAGTCTCAGCGATAAAAGTGATGAAAAACCTTTTAAATCATAAAAGATAGTAGATTTTATTCTCTACTTGACTCTTTTAATGGATTGCTTGTTCCGCTGCAGTTAAACTTGATGTTAGTTATATTTTATCAGTTTAACATTGTTGAAGGCTAACGATAATTTATTTTGCATTATCTTCGTCATAATATTTCTTCTTTGGGCTAGTTGAGCTCACCCTTTCTTTCCTTTGTTTCTCTTGAAATGAGAGAGCGTAGTCGTGACTAGTCGGGGAGCGGGTGGCGGTCCGGATGATAGTATTAGTAGTCCTCACTATTCTGTTAAATAGTGTGAAAATAAATGTAATGAGAACTCTTTTGAGTGTGGATATTGTCTAGATGACAATATTCTTATTAAAACTCTCTGTTTATGTTTTGTCATATTTTACACGACAGATGTATTATTAAGTTATATTTGAATTTTGTATCATGTATTTGGCGACTCAAGATGGGTGATGTATACCTATTTTGGGGGCGTCACAAGATTCGTGGAAGGATTTTCTCTAATCGCTACTCCATTAACTTAGTTAACTCGAAAAGATACAAAATTCGGTTGGAGCGAAGAATGTGAGAAGAGTTTTCAAGAACTCAATAGGAGACTCATTTCAGCACCTGTTCTCACAATACGATCTGGTTCGGAGGGATTTTCCATCTACAACGATGCTTCAGGCAGAGGGTTAGGATGTGTTCTCATGCAATATGGGAAAGTCATAGCCTATGCCTCGCGACAACTCAAAGAATATGAGAGGAATTATCCCACTCATGATCTAGAGTTGGCAGCAGTCATTTTTGCGCTTAAAATCTAGAGGTATTACCTGTATGGGGAGAAAGTGGAGATCTATACGGATCTTAAAAGCCTCAAAAAAAATTTCACCCAAAAAAAACTCAACATGCGACAATGACGTTGGCTCGAGCTGTTGAAAGATTACAATCATACCATTCAATACCATCTTGGAAAAGCGAACGTGGTAGCTGACGCGTTTATTAGAAGATCATATGCGGGTATGAGTGAGATATTGCCAACGCAAAGGCCCGTTTTGTATGACTTGCAAGGGATGGAGATAGAGTTAAAGACTCCAAGGACCCACGTGGTGATGTTAAATATACGAGTATAACCGACTTTAATTTATAAAGTTAAAGCTACGCAGGCTAAAGACCTGGAGCTGATGCGTATGAGGAAGAAAGTGTAAGAAGATGCTATTCCGGAAGCAAGAATCGATGAAGAAGGAATACTTCGAGTCAACTCCAGACTTTGTGTTCCTAACAACCCTGATTTAAAGTATAAAATCATGATGGAGGTGCACAACACACCATTTTCAATCCATCTTGGGAGTACCAAAATGTATCATGATTATTATTATTATTATTTCTTAATTATTAGCAATACACGATTTATTTTAAAAAGTTATAATTAATATTAATTCTTTTTTAAGAAAATTATAAGAAATTTTATTTTTTTAAAGAATGACTAAAGAATATTATTATTATTATTATTATTATTATTATTATTATTATTATTATTATTATTATTATTATTATTATTACAACATAGCATAATAATACAACTGAGCATAAATAAAAACATAGTGTAAATAATACAACTGAGCATAAATAAAAATATAGCGTAAATAATACAATTGAGCATAAATAAAAACATAACATAATAATACAATTGTGCACAAATAAAAATATAGCGTAAATAATATAACTAAGAGCTATTTTTTAGGCTCGGGAATTCCTAACACTTGATAGTGATTGCAATTATCATGGTCAGTTTCAAAGCCAAAAATTGCACATTTTCGATGAAGTTTAGAACCCACAATTTTCTCGAATGCACTCTTTAATCTTGATTATTTTTTGCGGCCCTTTGTTTGAGAAATAATTGGTGGCAAGAACTCATCTTCTTCCGCTTCTTCCTCTGCATCTTCATCGTCATTATCATAGCCCATTGTTTGAGGTGTATCTCCGACAGTGCGATCAATGTCATCGTCTGCCAATTCAGTAAGATTCTCATTCGGATCATACTAGTCAACTAACATTTTTCCTCGTGCATTTAACTTAAGGACAGTTTTATAACCTCGAACTGAGAAAGAATCTTTACTGGCTAACTCATGGCAATCATTCATCAAATGATTAAAACGCATTGCTTGATCTTATTCAAAGTCAATAGTTGTTGGGCTAAAGAGTAATTCTTCAACATCAATTTTGTTCACGTTTCTTGTCCACTGAGAAATAATCATATCGCTCGAAATTTGGGAAATACTCTTAGCCAAGAAATATCTCAAGATGTGCTTGCATAATTCACCAGAATGAGAAAATAATTGACAATTACTATAAGACCCCAACTTTTTATAAATAAAGATTTAATTTTCTATAAATTTTATTTTGAATAATAAGGTGTGGATTTGATATAATGTTATAGTTGTGAGTAATATTTAAAATTTTTGCAAAGTAAGCAAGTTGTCATAAAATATTCGTTTGGTCGGGTAATATTCGTTTTATCAAAAAATATCTGTACGATGGCACAATCATTGGTGGACCCCTCAATAGAGTGACTGTCGGAAATAGAAAGCGACAGAAATAACATTTTTATAAAAATAACGGCAAGACTTTTACTGTTAAACTATTGAAATACACGGTGATAAAAGTACAGTAATACGCGTGGTTGTACAGTAGCACACGGTATTGCATAGTATCTCTGATTATTGATGCTTACGTAAGAAGTCACTCAGTTTTATTCAATTATTCCCACAATAGTTGATGCATAGTATCTCATATTATTGATTTAATTATTGCCACAGTATTATCTGCACAATATTTTATATTGTTAAATCAATAATTGAGACGACGCTATTATTCATATTATTATTTGTATTGATGACAATGTCTAAAAAGTTCTGTCGAGGAAAGGGGTTAGGTTATCTAATTGTGCGCCAATAAAGAGAAGTCCTTATCGGAAAGCCCCCTCTTTCTTCGACAGTTTTGTTTTATTATTATTATAATAGTAATAAAACAGAAAACTTTTTATATAAAATAGAATACTTTTTATATTATATATAAAGTTATTCGTTTTATTAGATCATACATAGATTATATTATATTATATTATATATATATATATACATATATATATATATATATAAAGTTATTCGTTTTACTTGAATATTATATTCTTAATTTGAAAATTGGACGCATGTGAATTTGAATAAATTCGTCCGTGAAATCTTTCAATTGTTCGTCCGTGAGTTTTCTAAACAGTGGTATGTTGTCATTTTCCTATAAATAGGATGCTTAGTTTAGAAATGAAAATCACACCAGAATCAGAGAATTCTTCTTCTATAATATTGAGCGTATTTCTTTTTTGAGTTTAAGGAAACTTTGGGTAGACACATGAAATTTTGTTTTCCTGTTACTAACTATGCAGGAGGACAAAAGCGTCTTTTTCACACTCCAGAGATAACCCTGGAGGACAACAACATCAATTTTAACCCAAAAATAGCTCTGGGAGATCAAGTTTCCAACCCTAGAGATAACCCTGGGAAGTCAGTTTCCAACCCTGGAGATAACCCCGGGAAAATCAGTTCCAACCCCGGAGATAACCCTGGGGGAACAAGTTCAAACCCTGGAGATAACCCCAAGAGGTCAAGCCAACCTCAAAGATAACCTTGAGACGATCGAGTCAACAAGAGAGCCAACCTAAGAGATAATCACGAGAAAAAGATGCTACTTTCTGTTGTGCAAAACTGGAGATAACCCCGGGATGGGAAAAATGGTCATTTTTCTAACTCAACTTCAACTTAAATCAAATACACTCATTTCAACTCAAATTGTTTCAAAAGAAGTCCCACAAGAACCATATCTTAACATCCGAGCGCAAACTACGCAAAACAACTCAACAGATTGCCTGACGGAAACCCAGAAATGTTATTTTGTTCATGGACCCATCTTCCTGAAATACAAAAAGGGAAAATCATATGTTATTAAATAGCTCTCGAAAAGAGCTTTCTGGAATGGTATGGCATGCTTCCATCGGACTCCCAAATTGAAAGTTATGAATGTTCGAGCAAACAGCGCATTGTCCGAGTGCACGTACTTCGAGATGGCAGGACCCACGTTGCCTAGGGTACCCCGAGTAGCTGTAGCTACACCTGTGGCTCCCCCTCTATAAACAGAGAGATTGGGGTGGCCATTTTGAAGAGAGAAAAAGGCGAGGAAGCCCTGTCCATTTTGCTATGTACACACTATAAACTGAGTGATTCTCTTTTCAAACACTTGTGAGCTTGTATTGTGCTATATTTTACCGGTGGAAATTGAGTGTTCATTCATTTAAATCCATTTGAAGTCTTCTTGGCAGCCCACAGTAAGACTTCTTACATTTCTTAAAGCCTTTTCTCCACCTTTTTCACACACAGTTATTCACATTGAGAGTCGTGTTGTGTGCATATGCCCAAACTTGATGACGTGACTTTTTTTTTTTTCTATATATATATATATATATATATATATATATATATTTACATTTGTATCAGGCACTGGAGTTTACTTCATGACCATTCTTTGCTTTATTTACATTCAGTCCTTTAGAGTTTACTTTACTTACGTGGTGGTTGATCGTTCATATATATATATATATATATATATATATATATATATATATATATATATATATATATATATATCTGAGTTTTAAATATATAGCGCTATGACTTTTTCATACAAACTGCAACATCATGTGAGCCTAGGAATCATGTGATCACAGATTCAAACTTCTGAATCTATATTTGGTTCCCGTGACGAACATTTTCGGCTGTAATCAGCTTGTAAATTATTCACTGTGTTTGAATTTCCTTAGATGGCTTTCATGCCCATAAGGAATTCGACACTGCTATGTATCTTATTTTCTTGAAGATGCCTCGCATCTCGAAAATAAAAGCAATCAAGTCGAATACATATAATAAAATGTAAGTATCAAAGGCCTCAATTACTATTGAGCATAAAGGTTTGAAAAACATCTTTTACAAAACCTCACTGCTAAATCTTGTTTGAAACTGAATTTTTACATAAATTTAAACCCTTTATATATAGGTGTGAACGAGGCATAGCACTACTTCCAGATAATTGCATATTGACCCATACACACACACACATTAAAATAACAGTTTAATTTGAAAAGTGGCGGTCACCGTGGTAACACGGATGTCGGGGGTGCCTAACACCTTCCCTCCGCATAATCAATCCCCGGACCCTAACAAATCTTGGTTTCACAGACCAGTTAAGCAGTGTTACATCACTAGGTCAATGTGCAAACCTTTTCTTTGTTGAGTTGGTGCAAGCATTTAAAAATACCAATTGGCAACTCTTACAGTCCAATCGTCGACATATACATGTCAGACCTTTTCACAACTTTTTTTTTCAAACAAATCTCACCTAACATGAGAACAGCAAAAGACAAGAACAGAAAAGGGACAAATAAAAATCCAGATGTCGACAGTTGGCAACTCTGCTGGGGACATCCAGTAAAAGGGCTTAAGCCACTATTACAAGCTTTTCAAAACTGTTAAATGCTTGTGTGAGGATGTTGCATTTACATTTAGATAAATGTGTACGAATGCATTTACTTACTGTACTTAGTGCTTCGTACTATATCTACCTGTGATATAAGTGCTTCACACATGTCATCATTTCCATACGGTGAGACACGTTATATGTGAATGTATGTTGTGTGGTCCCTCCACCAGGAGTCTATTCTGTCGGTGTTTGATTACTGAACTCGTAGGAAGACTAATTCCAACGAGGCTCATGAAAGGCACCACCAAGATTCGCTCCAGTTGAAAGACCGGATTAATTTCCCGTCGAGTAAACTACGATGATCTAGGAACCTTCATTCCAAAAAGTTGCGAGAGTAACCTAAGATAGGTCAGCCTTTGATAAACCAAATGCGGAGGGTAGTCTCTTCATACTTTCCCATTTCAATTACTTGTAATTGCATTCCATGTCAATCTATATGTAATTAAAAATATGAAGGAATATGTGTATATGCATTCCCTTTTATATCAAAATCTGACATGCTATCTTACAAATAACTAACATCCGTTTTGCAGGATAATACTCCTAAAACGGATACATCACATAGCATGTACCATTTATACATTCCCTAAGACTAAACTACATAAGTCTTTTTGTTGGAAAACAATTGGTCCTATCACTCGTTCAAAATCCAAAAAGGCACTAAGCCCACAGTCAAACATGGCTTCAAGTGCCCCACCTGATCCTACTCCTGTCTCTCGAGAAGAGTTCGAAGGATTAAGGAATCAGATAGCAGAATTGGTTGTCTTTCTAAAAGAACAAAGTAAAAACACTCTGGGCCAAACAATGCCTACTCAACTAGAGTCATTCACACCAGGGGGCAGTCAAGGTGTTGACAGAAAGATGGAAACGCAGATACATGAACCTCCTACCAATAATGGAAACAAAAAAACCCCTGAAATCACAAAACTCAGGGATGACCGAGAAACTGAGGATATAAGAAAGAAAGTCCAACAAATGGAGGAAACCATCCGGTCAATCAAAGGGACTGAAAACTATGGAAGTGTCACCTATTCAGATCTCTGCATATTCTAAGGGGCTAAATATCCTAAAAAATTCAAAATCCCAGAGTTTGAAAAGTAGAATGGGGAAGGCGATAGCTATACGCACCTAAAAGTATACATTGGCGAGCTAGGGTCTTATGTTGAAGATGAAAGCCTTAGAATGCAGCTTTTCCAAAAGAGTCTTACTAGGGAGGCTAAAGCCTGGTATGCCCGACTCGACAATGCCAAAATCCACAACTGGGAAGAATTGGCCCACACCTTTCTAAATCAATACAATTTTCAGTCACAAATGGCACCGGATCGATACCAAGTGACTAAAGTCAAAAAGCAAAGTACCTAGTCTTTCCGAGAATATGCCTAAAGGTGGAGACATCTAGCAGCGCAAGTCATTCCATCAATGACAGAAACTGAGATGGTAATAACGTTTATTGATATCCAAGAGGCTCCTTACTATAAGAGGATCCTAGCAGGCATAGGAAAGTCATTCTCAGAAATGATCAAACATGGCAAAATGGCAGAGATGGGCTTGAAGGCAGGCAAGATTAAAGAATTCACTGCCTTGGAAGCGATCGCCAAACATATACAGACTGGCAAGTATGCGAGCGATCCCAAGAGGGTACCTGATAAAGGCAATAAAGATGTATCCCTCGTTTCACAGGGGTAAGCTAGTAGACCAACCTACAGTCCCCCCATTTGGAAAAAGTAAGACAATCTGCCATTTCAATAATAGGCTGCATTCAACCAATGCCAGGATAGATAAAAGAAAATTTGAAAGAATAGGAAATTAGGTGTTCACTCCACTGGGCGATTCCCTTGAAAATGTATTTGCGATATTAATGGAACATAAGAAAATTTCTGAATTGGCTCCGCCTTTGGAACCAAGGAGAAAAAGATACAATCCAAGCCAGAGATGTGCTTACCACTCAGGGTCTCCGGAACACGATACACAAGATTATTGGTCCTTAAAGCATAAAATTCAAAATCTGATCGAAAGTGGCAGTATTGTGGTCCAACAACCTAACCAACAAAATGTCAACACCAACCTTCCTTTACACCATGATACGGAGGGAGTAAACATGATCGGGTTAGGAAGCAATGAAATATATCCAAATCTTAAGTACATATGAAGGATGGAGGAATACCCCCGAAGGCACAGAATAAATGTCCTAGAGTGGGAAAACTCGGAGGAGGGAATGACAGTAATTCAAAAGTTACAGACGATCCAGAATTAAGTAAATCTACTAGCTAAGATGATAGTGCGCCAACATCAGGAAATGAGGCAATTTTTCACTCAACTATTAGAAAGCCAAGAGGAAAAAGAGGTTAACCCTAATGCAAGCCCATATCTCTCCAAGATGAGCCAACTAAATGAAGAAGATCAAAGCAGGCTGAAAGGGAAAGAAAAAGGGATTAATAAAATTGCTAGAAGATCTCGCCAACGAAAAAATCACTCGGGGGAATGCGAATTCTCAAAGAAGAAAGATCAAACAACCACCACAAGAGCCCAAAAATTCACCCTTTTTAGCAAATCAAATGAAGAAATGCTACACTTATCGACGTCGGGATTTTTTAGTGTCCCTTTTCGTTACTTGTTCTTTGGTGTTCTCATATTAATGTGAGATTTGTTTGAAAAAACAAGTGAAAAAGGTCCGACATGTATAATGTCGACGATTTGACTTTAAAAGTCGCCAGTTGGTGTATTTAATTGGTTACACCAAATGAATAGAAAAAGGTTTGCACATTGACCCGAGTGATTTGACACTTCGCTGCTAGGCAGATGTGAAACTGAGATTCATTTTGGGTTCGGGGGCTTGATTATGTGAAGGGAAGGTGTTAGGCACCCCCCGACATCCGTGTTACCATGGTGACCGCCACTCTTCAAAGAAATTATTATATGAATGTGTGTGTGTGGATCAATGTGTAATTATTTGAAAGTAGTGCGAGGCCTTGTGACACCCCCAAATCCAGGTACTTCATTCCCATAGGATTTGGTGTTCACTTATCAAAACTATTACATCTAACTACCCATAAATAAAGGATAAAGACATAATTTAAATAACTTAAACAATAATCTCTCCCATTAAAGGGTTACATCATCATCTCAAAATAAATCCCAGGTAATCTAACCTTAAAATTATTACATCAGTTTGCGGAATACATCACATATTAAAACAAGTCTTTAATATAATTAAAATAAAATTCTCAAAAGTCTTCATCATTTGGACACCTTGCCCTTGCCTTTGCTAGTCGACGGTTCATCAACTTTCTCCACTTTAGCTGCAGTGTTAATTGCAAGAGTGAGCAAACAAATGCTCACTGATATAGAAAGTAGTAATGGTAATAACATGAGAGTGAACAACAAAAGCTGAACAATAAGGAACTTGTTCTACAAATCAAACTAGAAAACAAGTTCGAACTTTAATTATCTGGGGGTCTTAAGACCATGAACTATGTCCTCGGTACTTAGGTATTGTTACCCAACCTTAATAGTCATTTAGACTATACGGACCCTTCTTAACGTACTTAGGGGGATCAGCCCTTTGTACCATGTATTGTGTATAAACATCTAAACATTACACGTACAAAATCCCCTATGTTAGGGTTGTTCGTCTCAGTTTGGATTTAGAATTTTTGCACTAAAGAAAGTTTAGTTTGGAACTAGCTTATCAGTGTTTCTAGAATTTTAGAACACTTATTCAATTTCTATCAATAAAGGTTTAATACAAGAATGTACAACTGAACAAGGCCATCAAGGTCAAAGATCGGATAACAACAATATGTGATTGAATAAACATGATATACAAGCAAAATGCTATAACCATAAGTGTTAGAACAATCTCATTTGAATCGATGCATTAGAACAATATGTATTTTGAATAATAATTAGGAAAGTAACACTCGCTCATTATAACGAATTAGGTTATAAGAACTTGTACAGACATATTCAAGATAGATTAGGCTTGCTCAATTACTTGAACAACAATAATATAGGAATGAAAACTTGCATTCAATATGAAAAGAATGAAGTTCAAAAGCTTGCTCAATGTAAAGAGTTAAGGTTTAGAAACTTGCACAATTATAAAAGTAGAGTTAAAGAACTTGCTCAATGTAAAGAGTTAAAAGTTTAGGGACTTGCCTTGTTTGTAAGCTACACAAGTGTAAAATAATCTCCAATTACCCTACATACATCATTGAAATCGCAACCACAATTAGTTGTATGAATATTAGTTTTTAGGGTTTAAACCATCATTTAGGTCATAATCCTAACATAGCACCTAACCATTTAGGCTAACATACTTAACGCTTCTGAAATTACACATTGATCAACATAACTTAATCGTTCAACTCTATCTTTTGAAAACATCTCATTTGGAATCTTTACACTTTGCATTTCAACACATTGACATCTAATATTATAGTTTATATCATGTTTTAACATCATTAACATGCATGCTAAACTAACATAAGTCCGATATGTTTGACCTGCAAACAAGCAGACCTCACTATCTCGATTCAGAGGTGTAAGCAATGCATACACACCAAACTTAGGGGGCAAAAGCAGCATTTCTTGCTACCAAGACAATTATTCAGATTTTTGCCTTGGCTTTTGGTCTTGTTCTGTGCGATGTTCAAACAGATGCGAGAGGCTAAGAAGTGAAGCAAGTAGCTATTTTTAGCCCAACAAACACAAATTTCACCCATCAAACGATGAAATTAGCACATCCAACTGATATAACACTAACACATACATGTTTCCTCACATATTCATTAACTTAGAACAATTAAACATCAAATTAAACTATTTTAATTCCTTAAATTTCATGTTTTCTCATGAAAACTCCATTTTTGACACCTTTAGTGAATTCGATCACTACGAATTCGTTTTTCAATCAATTGACATAATTTAAATTGCGTTGTTTTCATTTCTCAATATATTTTCACAATCCACCAATAAATTACAGATTATTACACATATAGAGCAACAATTTCTTATACTTTCTAAGCCATATACTAAGAACACAAACACTGTTATATATAATCTTCTACTACAACTCAATTCCCACGAATTTGATACTTAAACAACGCTCATTTATGATAAATAACAGATTCTCTCACATAATACACACCATATACATAACGCTTGAACAACAAATCTATATAAACCAATTTCCAGATAACTTAGATAAAACTAAAACTTAGAAATTTAGGAATGAATTATACCTTAAATCCTTGATTGAACGCTAACAAAAGATAGTGTTAGGGCTTAGAAATCCCTTTCTTCCTCTTGCCAATCTAAAACTCTGTGTTTTACTCTCTAGCAAACCCTCTGTGTTTTCTTCACTCTCAACTCACCACTAACCTTAAAAAAATTACGTAGGAAAATATACTGACTCCCACTAACGTCAGTTGAATAAGCCAAAAGGTTTGCATTAGTTGGAAAAAGCCAAAGGCCACAAGGCCCTGTTTGGCTAACCAAAATCTTTCCCAACCAAATTATTTTAATAATATTTATATTATATAGTTTTATGTCACACTTTTAGTTGATTAATTTAAATAACTTAGTTTAGTTAATTTAAATAACTTATAATACTTATAATAAAACTCTTATTATCATGAATAAATAATTATATATCTAATTTAATTAATAAATTAGACACATCATTATATTTAATTTATTTATTTCCTTTAAATTAAACAATTCATTTAATTTAATTATTTTCTTAAATATTAAGCATTTGATTTATTTTAATTATCTCCTTCAATTAAATCCAACAAATAAAATTATCATCACTCGATTCAATTAACATTAATTAATTCATGACAATTTATAAATTATTTATTTTCTTAATAAATAAATCATTTAAAATATTTATTTAATTCAATAAATATTTAAATTAAATTACAAATTTCTCGATCGTTACATCCTCCCCTCCTTAAAAAGATTCTGTCCCCAGAATCACAACTCGAAAAAATTATTCGTTACATTCTTCCCTCCTTAACAAGATTCTGTCCTCAGAATCGCTATACAAAATCAAGCAAAAAACTGAGGATAATTCTTCATCATAACGCTTTCAAGTTCCCATGTAGCTTCTTCAGCAATATGGTTCCTCCAGATTACCTTAACAGAAGGTATCACCTTATTCCTCAGTACTTGCTCTTTTCTGTTAATAATTTGAACAGGGACTTCTTCATATGATAAATCTTTCTCAAATTGTAAGGGCTCATATTCGATAACATGTTTATAGTCAGGCTTGTATGGTCTCAATACCGAGACATGGAAAACATTGTGAATATGCTCCAATTCTGGAGGTAAAGTTACCTCATACGCCACTTCACCAACTCGTCAAAGCCCTTCGAAAGGTCCTATAAATCTAGGGCTCAATTTCCCCTTCTTGCCAAATTGAATTTTCCCCTTCCAGGGAGACACTTTCAAGAAAACATAACTACCGACATCGAATTCCCGATTCTATCGATGTTGATCAGCATATTTCTTCTGTCTATCTTGTGCTGCTATCAATCTTGCTCGAATAACCTTGATTATTTCGACAGTCTATTGTACCAATTCTGGACCCAATAGCTGACGTTCACCTACCTCGTCCCAATATAATGGAGTTCTGCATTTTCTGTCGTATAACGCTTCGTAAGGCGGCATGCCAATACTCGCGTGATAACTATTATTATAAGCAAATTCCAGCAATGGAAGATGGTCATCCCAATTTCTCTTGAAATCCATGATACATGCTCTGAGCATATCTTCTAGTGTTTGGATAGTTTTCTCACTCTGTCCGTCGGTTTGAGGATGGTACGCTGTGCTCATTCTCAGCTGTGTTCCCAAACATTCTTGTAGTCATCTCCAAAAATTAGATGTGAAACGTGGAGCTCTGTCTGATACAGTGGACACAGGTACACCGTGTCTTAACACAAACTCTTTAACATACAGTTTTGCTAACCGATCTAGGGTAAACCGAATCTTGATTGGCAAAAAGTGTGTCGACTTCGTCTGTCGATCGATAATCACCCAAAAGGCATCGTAACCTTGTTGAGTCGTTGGAAGACCTACCACAAAATCCATTGTGATATGCTCCCATTTCCATTCTGGTATCTCTAACGGTTATATCAATCCGCTTGGTCTTTGATGTTCATCTTTGACTTTCTGACACGTTAAGCATTTCGCCACACACTCAGCCACATCCCTCTTCATATTCAGCCACCAAAAATGATGTTTAAGATCTTGGTACATCTTTGTACTCCCAGGGTGAATAGAATATCGTGAGTTGTGAGCTTCGTTCAGAATTTCTTCTTTAACCTCTGTTACTGGCGGAACCCAAATTCTCCCTTTGAATCGAAGTAATCTTTCCGAATCGATTTTGAATTTGTTTCCCTCACCTTCAGATATCTTCTATTTTATCTTTTCCCAGTCCTCATCCTGGAGTTGCATTCTTCACCACATCTAACAACGTTGAACTATTTCCAAACTGGAACAACTTTTCATCGGATTCTGTCGGATATTTAACTTCCAACTCCATCTTAGCCATTTCTGACACTAGTTTCTCTTGATCAGTTAACATCATTAACTTCTCCCGTCCCTTCCTACTTAAGGCATCAGCAATAACATTCGCCTTTCTGGGATGATAGAAAATCTCGCAATCATAATCTTTGATCAGCTCCAACCATCTTCTTTGTCGTATGTTCAAATCTTTTTGTGTAAAGATATACTTTAGACTTTTATGGTCGGTATATATCTCACACCTCTCTCCATAAAGATAATGTCTCCAAATTTTCAGGGCAAACACTACTGCCGCCAACTCCAAGTCATGAGTCGGATACCCTTTCTCGTAATCTTTCAACTGACATGATGCATATGCAATAATTGTGTCGTTCTGCATAAGCACACAGCCTAGTCCTTTATTCGATGCGTCACTATATACCACAAAATTCCCTGTATCATCAGGCAATGACAACACAGGTGCTGAACTCAACCTCTTCTTCAATTCTCAAAAACTCTCCTCGCACTTCTCTGTCCAAACAAACTTAACCGTTTTCCTAGTTAAATTTGTCAATGGAGTCACGATTTTGGAAAAGTCTTGAATAAAACGCTTGTAGTAACCTACCAATCCTAAGAAACTCCTCACTTCTTACGGTGTTTTCGGCTGATCCCAGTTTATTACAGCTTCCACCTTTAATGGATCTACCAAAATTTCGTCCTTATCAATAACGTGCCCGAGAAACTATACACGTTCCAACCAAAATTCACATTTTGAGAACTTAGCATACAACTTCTCTTTTCTCAACGTCTCCAATGTCACCCTTAAATGTTCCACATGCTCCTCCTTGGTTTTGGAATATACCAATATATCATCAATAAACACCACCACAAATTTGTCTAAGAATGGTTTAAACACCCTGTTCATCAAGTCCATGAACGTTGCGGGTGCGTTAGTTAAACAAAAAGACATAACCAGAAACTCGTAATGACCATACCGAGTTCTGAATGCTGTCTTCGCCACATCCTCCAGCCTCACCTTCAACTGATGATAACCACTTCTCAGGTCTATCTTCGAGAAATACCTCGCTCCTTTCAACTGATCGAACAGGTCATCGATTCTAGGTAATGGATACTTATTTTTAATCGTTACCTTATTCAACTCTCTATAATCAATGCAAAGCCGCATCGATTCGTCTTTCTTCTTAACAAACAACACTAGTTCTCCCCATGGAGAAACACTCGGTTGAGTATACTTTTTGTTAAGCAACTCTTGCAATTGCACCATCAACTCTTTCATTTCTATCGGGGCCATTCTATACGGTGCTTTAGATATCGGGGCCGTTTCTGGTAGTAAGTCAATCACGAACTCGATTTGTCGATCCGGCGGAAGACCCGGTAAATCGTCTGGAAATATGTCTGTAAAATCTCTTATGATCGGTATTTCCTCCAACATCGCACTCTTCTTCTGTGTATCAACAATGTAGGCTAAGTATCATACACATCCTTGTCTCAACAACTTCTTAGCTTGCATCACTGTCAGACAACTTGCTTGTCGAGGTAACTTGCTGCCATAAAACACAACATTTGACGGAGTCATAAGGTTAACGCACTTCTTTTGATAATCAATTACTGCTCCGTAACTAAATAACCAATCCATTCCCAGAATAACATCGAATTCACCAAGTCTAATTGGTATCAAATCTACCATCATCTCGTGACCTTTTATATCCACTGTACAATTCCTATATACGTATCTAACAGGAATCACTTCCTTATTCGCAATCTCTATACTTAAGGGAAATTCTAATTCTTCGTGAGGCAAATCTAAGTTCTGAGTAAATTCATCAGATATAAATGAACAAGTAGCAGCCGAATCAAATAGTGCATAAGCATTAATACCATTAATCATAATGATACCTGACACCACATCCTTAGACTGTACAACATCCTGCACGGTCATATTGAAAGTCCTCGCAGTGGGTCGGCTTGATTGAGCTGGTCTAGTGATAGTCAATGCACCACCACCGTTGTTGTTTCCTTTTCCGCCACTAGCACTTCCCGCTGGCTTCTTAGGGCAATCACAAGCCATGTGATCCTTTGAACCACAGGTAAAGCATGCTCCTTTCTTCAAACTAAAATTGTTTGGTACAATGTGTCCCTCCTAACCACAGTTGAAACACACTCGTTTTCCCTTCAAACATACCCTAGTATGGTTCTTCCTGCAAGTTGCGCAAGCCTCAAACTTTTTCTTCTACTGATTTCCCTGTTGTCCTCCTACCGTCGAATTCTCGGTCCATTTCCTCTTCTGATTATTACTTCCAACATTACTTCCACCCCCCTTATTCTCATTCTCATTCTTCTTCTTCTGTTCTTGATTGTACTTGGTCAAGGCATCGCTTCCACCTTCCTCGATGATTGCCTTCTCTAGCACAGCCGCAAATGTGTTCAGCTAGAACATTGAAACTTTGCTGTAAAGCCAGGGTTTTAATCCTTGTTCGAATCTTCTTGCTTTGCGTTCATCAGTATTGACTTGATAAGTGGCAAACCTTGCCAACTCGTTAAACTTCGCAGCGTATTCCGGCACCGTCATAGTTCCTTGCTTCGGTTCCAGAAATTGCACTTCCAGCTAATTCTGAGAACTCGCTGGAAAGTACATTTCAAAGAACATCTCTTTAAATCTATCCCACGCTATCACTCCTTGTCCTCCACGAACCTTGTTTGCTTGCCACCAGTAGCTAGCTTCAAACTTCAGCATAAACGTTATGAACACAGTCTTCTGGTCTTCTTTAACTCTAACAACATCGAACACCTTCTCCATTTCTATGATCTAGGTTTGGGCTTCCACTGGATTCATAGACCCTTGAAATTCTGGCGGTCCAACTGCTTTGAACTCCTTAAAAGTCGTGACTTGAGCTTGCGGTTGATTCGCAAGTGTACCCGTCAACAGAGCTACCAACTGCTAAACCGGATTAGCGTTGGTCTCGTTATTATTATTAAATGAACCCCTCGGGAGGTGCTTCGCGGCGTGGTTATCTTCTTCTAGGAGGCATTTTCTATTAAGATATACGCTTATTAGCTCATTACTCAACTTCTTGGGTATTTAAAGTCTAACTTAAACATTCCAAGATTAAAGTTTTAACACATAGCATTTCAAATAAACTCTAATATTTTATTCATTCATAAAGTTTTAAAACATGATAAAGATAGCATATCTGCTATAAACATTCACTTTCCTGAACTAAACACGTTTCAGGATTACATACTAATACTATCCCTTTATTTATCTCAAAATAAGGGATTCACAATTTATTTATTCACATAACTAACCGCACATTACCATCTATCTTATTCTATCTACGCATATTAAGACGTCGTAAGGCTTCCCGACGCTCTTCCTCCATGACACGATATGTCGTTCTGCGATCCATCACAAACCATGGCGAATTCTCAAACTGAGGTGGATAATAGTAGACTCGATCCTGGGCCCTATCAATTGCCGAATTAAAAGCATAATCCATCTCTTTCATTTTGGCTTTCTTCACTTGAACCTTAGCCTCAGCACGATCTGCATGTTGAGTCGCCTTCATCCACGCATCCTCTGCTCTTGCACGCTTAGATGATTCCTCCTTGAAATCATCTTTTAATTTCTCTATGTCAGTCTTTATTTTCTCGTGCACTACTAACAGCTCTTCATGCTGACCCTTTGTATGAACCAGATCCCACTCTGTGTTTCCAAGTTTCGAATCAAGTTCCTGAATCTCTGCATCCTTTTGCTCCATCGAAGTGTGATGCATCTCAACCATTTCCTTCAGCTCCTCGACCTCGTCCTGTAATTCTACATTACGGTCATACAAAGCATCATACATCTTGGCCGATATGGAGTTTGGTGGAAACTCCTCAGGATCCTCCTCCTCATCATCCTCTTCTACCTCCTCAGAACTATCCTCCTCGGGAGATAGGATTAGGCTGGTCAGAAGAAGACATGATTGGCTGTAGGCTCGTGGCCTTTTTTGATTTAGAGCGGGTAATAGGCCCAATTGCTTCCCTACAAAAGACTTACATAGTTTAGTCTTAGGGTAATGTAAATGTTATCATAACATGTCCATTTTAGGAAATTGTCCTGTAAAACCGGTTTGTTAATTGATAACATGTCATGCATGTACAGATATTCTTCATATTTTCCATTACATATGGATGAACATGGAATAAATTACAAGAAAATGCTTTTACAAGTAATTGAAAATTGAAAGTATGAAGAGACTTTCCTCCGCGTTTGGTTTATCAGAGGCTGACCTATCTTAGGGTTACTCTCGCGGCTTTTTGGCATGAAGGTTCCCTTTTGAGTGTCCTGCTTTCGTACATTACTTGTTCTTTGGTGTTCTCATGTTAATGTGAGATTTGTTTGAAAAAACAAGTTAAAAAAGAGTCCCAAAGCATGTATAATAATGATTTGACTTTAAAAATTTGCGAGTTGGTGTATTTAATGTGAGATTTGTTTGCAATGAAAAAGGTCCGACATGAAAAAGGTTTGCACACATTCGAGTGATTGGTGATTTTGTTGCACCAATGCAACCAAAAAAGGCACATTCTGAAGGCTAGATGTTCATTTCGAGATTCATTTTTGGTCAAGGGGCTTGATTATGCGGAGGGAAGGTGTTAGGCACCCCAGACATCGTGTTACTACGGTGGCCGCCACTCTTCAAAGAAATTGTTATATGAATGTGTGTGTGTGTGTGTGTGTGTGGATGGATAATGCAATTATTTGAAAGTAGTGTGAGGCCTCGTTAGCACCTATATACACAAGGTTTGAATTTTATAGAAAAATTCAATTTTAACCAAGATTTAGCAATGAAGTTTTGTAAAGAGGTTTTTCAAACCACATGCTCAATAGGAATTGAGACCTTTTCATACTTCCATTTTATTATTAAATGTTAAACTTGTTTGCTTTTATTTTGAGATCTGAAGCATTCTAAAAAATAATATCTGTGATCTTAGAACTCCTCATGGGCATAATGACCATCGAGGAAATTGAGACTTTGTAAAATAATGTACAAAATTTGCTTATAATTTGAAAAATGTCCATCATGGGAACCGAATCTAGATTGATGGTGAACACTGTGATCACATGATTCCTAGAGCTCACGTAATGATAATCTGCAATTTGTATGGAAAGCGAAGCGATTATATATATATATATATATATATATATATATATATATATATATATATATATATATATATATATATATATATATATGAACATGATCAATATACGAAGTAAACTCAAGCGGGACAAAATGTAAATAAAAAAGATGTAAAAGCGATCAGCGCCACGAAGTAAACTAAAGGCGGGACGAAATGTAAATAAAAAGTTGTAAAAGGCCACGAAGTGAACTCGGGCTGACGAAATGTAAATATAATATATATATATATATATATATATATATATATATATATATATATATATATATATATATATAAAAGCGATAGCGCCTTTGGATGTAAATCCGGGCTCATCGGATATGTAAAACAATTAATATATATATATATATATATATATAAAGCGAGAAAAGCATATTTGGATGTAAATCCGGGCTCATCGAATATATCGACAATATATATATATATATATATATATATATATATATATATATATATATAAGCAATTAAGCATAGGATGTAAAATCCGGGCTCATCGATATGAATCGACCACATATATATTTATATATATATATATATATATATATATAAAAAGCAATTAAGCGCTCGGGCCAAAGTCTAGGCTCAATCGAGGCATAACTTCGATAATGTTAGTCCATATATGAAATATATACATATATATAGTATATATATATCTGAGGCGAAATGAAAACCACACGGAGAAGTTCAAGGCAAACGCACACAACACGACTCTCGATGTGTATAGCGGTGTGTGCTATATGAGAAGAAGGCTTTATATAATGTAAGAAGGCTTACGGTGGTTTGCCAAAGTAGACTTCTATGACTTTAAATGGATAAACACTCGGCTCCATGGGATAAAAGATAGCTATATGTGAGCTAACAAGTGTTTAAAGATGAGGAAACACTCAAAAGATGTGTATCTGAGTAAAATGGATGAGGGCTTCCTCGCGCTTTTTCCCTCTCTTCTCTTCTCAAATGGGTGTGACCCCAAGGCTTGTATATATGAGCGGATGTAGCGGTACACTGCGGCGCCCGCATGATTATACTACTGATTTGGTCGTGATGCATCCGAGCCTCATGGTCCCGTCGTCTCGTAGTCGTGCACTCATACCTTTGTAATGTCTGCTCGAACTTGCAGAACTTCAATCCGAGCATCCGAGCGAGGTATATCGACCTTCTTTGGACCGCTTGTGTCGAGAGTTATGTAATGACATGGATTAGAGAGGTATCTGAAGTCGGGAAGAGGGTCTATGCCCATGGTCTTCAAGCTTCAAATTCTATCAAAATCTTGTCACACGTAATAGTCACTTCGGGATTGTCACTCCTCGGTTCTTGTGGGACATTGTTGGATGTATGTATGTATGAAGTGTTGAGACGATGTGCCATTGTCGAAGGGACAAGATGACATTTGACTCCTCGTCAGGGTTATCGCCGGTTTGAGTTGAAAGTAGGCGTTGCTTTCGGGGTTACATTTGAGATTGGACTACTTGTTGGTATCTCGCGATATCATCTTGTTGAGATGGTAAGATGGCGTGTTGACTCCTCATCGGGGTTATCGCCGGTTTAAGCGGAAGCAGAGCGTTGCTCGGGTTACATCGAGATTGGACTGCTTTACTTGTTTGTATGTCTCTCATTGTCATCATGGGTGTTCACATCATGCACCCGTTGTTAGCTCGAAGTCGAGGAGGTGTGTGTGCCTCGACGCCGGGATGTCTGGGGTTGAAGGCGATTGCATGTGTTTGAAACAAGCATTTTTAGGGGTTATCGCCAGGAGCGCAATGGCATCCTTGGGGCTATCACCAAGGATGGGGTTCTTACTCGATGTTATCTCTGGGAATTTGGGCGAAGCGTCGTCGCGGTGTTATCGTCGAGACAGAACTATCTCTCTCGGTGTTGTTTCTTCGGTCTTTTGATCTGCATATCTCGGGGTTATCTCAAGAGATTGGAAATGACATTCGGTGTGTGTTTAGGTTGTTGAGATGATGTTTCGGTTTGTGTTTAGGGTTGGGCGAACTTCCGGTAGTATCGAGAATGGATGTAAGTTGTCTTTGAGGGTTATCTCCAAAAGGCGAATCTACCCTCCTGCTGATGTTAGTAATAGGAGTGCGAGAAAATTTTGAGTGTCTCTGAGATGCCCTCTTTATCATATTCATGCAATGCAAGGCATGGATAGGATAAAGAATCCTAGACACTTGAAATGCAAGCAAGATAAACATGATCTTATATCGACAACATGATGCAAATGCAAATGAATGATGAATGATTGTCATGTAATCTGTTGGGATGACAATCGGTGATGGCTTGGACATGCGATCCAAGTCTTCAAGGATGTTGACGTTGGGGCTATCACCAAAGTCTTGAATCCTAGACAACGGCTTATATTCCATAGAGGTACCTCTTGTGTGTAAGAGATCGTGGGGATAAAGCTTTATGCATTTGAGGATGTGTATAACATATTCCCTCATTACACAGGAGATTCTTTGAGCAGTTTTGTATTTGTCGGGGTTGCACGATCTTTGTTGATGATGTGTATGTGTATGCCGGATAGATCCTGCTTTGGGTGTATTGTCAAAGGTTGCTTGACCTTCATTGATGTATGTGTCAATGGTAGCATTGTGTTGTAGCCCCATTCGTGGGAAGGTTGCTTGATGGGTTTACTTGCCATGGTGACATGGCGTCGAAAGGTTGCTTGACCTTCATTGATGTGTGTATCAATGGTTGCATTGCGTTGTAACCCCCGCCGGGGATACGTAGATGTTTGAAAGATGTGCGTTGTGACCCCCACTGGGGATACATGGATGTTTGAAGGATGTGCGTTGTGACCCCCGTCGGGGATACGTGGATGTTGATCACTTCGGCGTTGTAACCCCCGTCGGGGAGGTTTGATATATCGTGGTTTTGCGTTGTAACCCCCGTCGGGGATTGTTTAGGGTTGTGACCCTGCAAATGATGGCATCGGACCTTTGGGGGTATTGTCGAGCATGGTTTGTGAAAGCTGAGCTCAATGGTATAGTATACCCTGCATTCAGGCGAATACCATTGAGACGATGGGAGTTTAACTCTCGTAGATGCGAAACCGGATTTGAGGCTATTCAGCTCGATCGCGTAGCATTTTATTCTGATTTGGCCTTTTCGACATGAGACCTCCTTTGCAACTCTAAGCTGGGTGGTAGGAGGTGTGGGACCCATGTGGGGGGCTGGGGTGTACTACTAGAGAGCCATGAGTTTAGCATGACATGACAGTGCCTATATATAGGTTTGGTTGCTTTTATAAGTCATTTTCAAGTTTGCTGTGAAGGAAATCGAGAGCTCTTCTTGAGATCTCTTTGAGTTTGGGCAACTTTACGCATATACATCATCGTACAAGCGTTCTTCAACATCACAGTAACGTATGCATGTATTTTTTCCAATTTTTATCAGTTGGAAAATGACTTATCACATGAAATGCATTTAGACACATAGTAGTGAATATGCATCTTGATATGACTTGATAAAAATATTCAACATAGTAAATGTTAGTATTATTAAACCATCTTTGAACATAATGATGTGAAAAAATTTGACTTTTGAAATAGTCAAATTGGCACCTTTTCTTGTCATTTCTTATCCTATCGAGGACAAATGAGTAAAGGCATAAAGTAAAATAATCACAGTAATTAGACTACACTTACGTTTTTTTTCTTGTGATGTGATTAATGCATATAGGATGTATATATTATGTGTGTATAGGTGTGCTCTTGAATGGCCACCTAGTCATGCCTATGTGCATATGGATAGTCCCATTTACAAAGGGGCTATGGCAAACTTTTCCCAAAATGTAAGCATTCGATAGTCATGTATTTTTAACTCTACTGTAGATGTATATTAAAACAATGCATGTAAGCATGTAATCATGTAATCATAAAATGCATTTTGGAAAAGACTCCAGGTAAGAAATTACCACACCCTTTACGAGGTGATTTGGAGACTTGTTGTCCGGATATTATGGATCCGGACCGGTGAGTAGTTTCATGAGGACCACTTACGGTGTCACGGAGGAGGGCTTTTGAAGAGCCTCGGTGCCGTTCAGTTAGATGACCTCGTCGTTTGGTGGAGGCGGTGATACATCTATTCGGGTTGAAAGTGAGAATGTCGGGGGCGAGGAGGAGGATGTCTGCGATTCGGGGTTCTGCTCTCTTGTATGCGTGTTCCCCGTAGGGAATTGCCGGTATTCAAGTGGCGAACCCGGATCTTACAGGTGACTTGAGTAGGCATCCTTTAGTATACTACTGCATAAGCGAGGTATGAAGTTAGATCTTTAATCTTCCTTATTTTCTATTGATGAGAGTCGAGGATTACGATGTTGATCTGCATTTGATGTAGGTTCCGGCTTCACCTGACCTCGAGGGGCTGGTTTAGCATCCACTCTATGTATCGGGCCTTGCATGATGACTCTGAGCGATCGTCCATGGTGAGGGATTGGGAGGTTCTTCTCCATTACCCCATCGTCGTTGTCACAGGGTTACCTCGGGCATTATCGGCGGTGGTTTCACGGACTTCGATCACTCCATTTCTTTGGATTTGTGAGGTGATGATGATGATGCCGATGGATTGGCGGTTTATCATAGGTATGGAGTTTGGAGGGGGCCGGTGCCTTGCGGCGGATATCACCCTCTGCCGTCGAGATCCTTGTTGGGAGTTCGGCGTGAGGGGCGCTCGAGAGGCGGGGCTATTAAATGCAGGTCCTTTGGCGTAGATCTTTATAAGCGGCTATTGAGTGAGCCCATACCGATGATGTGAGAGTCGGGGATCGCATTCTTGGCGATTGTTCTGATGATCATTAGGGGTTGCTTCATAGCGAGATAACTCTTCTACGGTGTCCTTCACTTTGATCGGCGCCACTCGACCGTGGGACCAGTATAGGAGAGTATGATTGGGGTTCCTACACCTTTGCCTACTTCCTCGGGGAATCGCATGCGATCGTGAGGGCTTAATAGAGGCGTGGTTAGGATTCTACCCATTTCTCTTTGGTGAGTGTTTCTCTTGTCTTTTCCATGTATAGGTTAAGAGTGTTGGTGACGATGAGATGTTTGCCTTTGTGTTGGCGGTTTGGGCCTATGAGAGGCTTCCTTGTTTGCGTCTGTGGCGTGTTAGGTTTAGACACCTATCCACGAGGGCGGAGATGGCATCATTCCATCTTGGCGGAGGTCCACATTCTTTGAGGTTTCACTCATTATGCGCCTCTGATTTGGAGTTGTTGACGGTGATGTCATCACATGGATTCCCTACTCTGGAGAGCATTTGGGAGTTGGTTTTGAGGATGGGTACCCATTTGGAGTAAGTCGTCATTTCCACCATGAGATTCCTCTCTTCTGAGATGGAGGATGGGAGCTCTATTAGGGGAAGCGTCTTTATTAGGGAGCACTCTGAGGAGAGATCCGTATGCGATCTTGCCTCTGCCCGAGCGTTATTTGGCTATTTTGCGATCACCGTCATTGACATCCATTGATGGGGATTGGCGGTTTTTTACATTGTTAGAGGGCCCCTGTTCTCGGGAGATGTTCGGCATTGGTGGATCCCTCGTACCATTGGAGCTCGGACCGCGCCACACGGTTTATGGGGATATGGTTCGGGATCCGTGATGATGATGGATTGGCTAGCATGTCGGAGATCGACTCATGTGACGCAGATTAATGATTGATTTCGTAATTTGGGCCGGTCACATCTTTTCATTTGGCATTTGGCGAGAGATCCTGAGGTAGATACTTTTGATCCTTCCGGCTCTGTGGTTGGTCCCTCGGTGACCCGTATATGGTTTTTGCGGTGCAGATCCTCCCTTGTATCGGCTGACATCCACATAGATAGAGATCCGGTGACTCGGGAGGAGTTACATCGGTGGGCGAGGATCGATGATGTGAACATCGACACTATTGACTTTTACGATGTATTTCTCGTTATCTCTTTTGATAGGCCTCTGTTAGCATCTTGGGGTAACCGCCCCATTCTCTTTATATCTTTTGATAGGCCTCTACATTGTATGTTGGGTAGCCGCCCCATTTCCTATATTTTATTTGTCTGAGAGATGTATTAGATGATGATATACTTAGGAATGTATATACGATTTTCCATTCCTATATCATATTGCCATCTATTGTATCATGCATGTTATTATATTATGCATATGTATGTATGTCGAGAGATATTGACATTGACCCTGGATGGTCTTATGACGCGGCCGTCTGAGATGTCTTCTTGACGATTAGCCGTATTGATCATACCCCACCATTTGTGGTGGTAGGTAGTATCTTGCTCATGGTATGATAGTATATCACCATCGAGACATGGTGATCGTAGATGATTCTTTCTGACATCTATGACCACATTGATGTTTGAGTTCTCCGAGTTTGTAGAGGGCATGCTGAAACCTTTGGGTATCGGACGAGACGGGTATTCGATTTGGGACCCGAGTTGACTCTCTACTTTGGAGGGTATGCACGATTGAGCGATCTTTGCCCTTTGGCCGGACCTTGCGTGCATATGGTGATGGAGACATGAGTAGAGCGGTTCATGACCCTCACGGATTGAGGCGTAGAGTGGTCGGGATGAGATTACATCGGCCACGTGATATCAGCGTTTCTGTTTGTGAGGTTTGGCTCACGAGGATAGCTATATGCGGCATTAGGGATTTCACCTGCCGGAGGACCATTGGCGTTTGACCCGAGTAGATGTCTTTGCTTCTATGCGTATTGTCATACGTCTACATGTCTGTGGTACATGGATGAGCTAGATATCGGTGTCATCATGGCGGTGAGAGCTCTCGGGGAGGTCATACCATCATCACCGATGATCATTGCAGAGACTTGAGGTCGACTACATCTTCTTTGCACTTATCCGGCGAGGAGTGTTCACGAGTAGTTCGGTCGTCTTTGTATGTGTGGTTTATGTCACACTTGAGGCCCGATTGGCACATTTAGGCGGCGGGGTTTTGTTTCACCCAGGATATAGCCATATCATACTCCTTTCGACTGCTGAGTGTCTGAGATCTTTGCATCTTGGTCGACTTTTCTGGCGAGGATTGGGGATCGTTTGCTATATTGCCGTGTTTGGGGCTTAGTTCACCCTCTGACTTCATTACTCATGCTCGGGCATGGATTATCTCCCTCTGGCTGGATTGAGGGGCATGATCACTTACCACCCTTTGGCCGTTATGTGTCAGTTTGACCAGTTTTAGGATTTTCATCCGTATGAGGGGCGATGAGTCGGTAACCCGTCGTCACCGTTTGTCGGTGGAGGAGGGAGATCCGGGTTGTATACTGTTGGGATCGGCGAGAAGAGGTAATTTGAGTTTTCTATCGGTCATCGGGTTGTTCTGCGAGTATTCGCATGGATGGAGATAGAGAAGCGCATTGCATTTGCGGCGGTATCCATAGTCTGAGGTTTGATTACGGCGATGAGGAGCCTATATAGGAGGCATTATTATTCCATCGATGATTTGTTCTTTGGTTTGCCGACATTTGTGATGGATTCTCCACCCCTAGTGCCTTTGTTACTCGATATTGGCACTGACATTTGGGGCAGCTTACATCGATGACCTATGAGAGAGATCGAGGCTAGGCCGCGATGTTGTGACTCTTGATGAGAGAGAATCTGCAGCTCTGTTAGAGAGGGATGAGGCTAGATCGGCCGAGGATGCATTGATTGGGGGGCGGGATGCGCCTTATCTGCTAGGGATGTGGCCATTGCAGATAGCACTTCCATTAGATCCCGGATATTTATCGGTCTTGCCGATATGAGTGCTTACATTGATGAGCATTATGCCACCATGCGGTTAGCCTCGATCTGCGCTAGCTCGTGTAGATACCCTTGGGAGGAGCTTGCGGCGCTACCTCCGTCTTGAGAGAGGATGCTATGTTAGATCGATAGTCATATACACACGGATCTGTAGATAGCTTTGTATTTTCTGCCTGCAGACTAGCTTAGCCATTTTGTCATATACAACACATATGTATGTATATATCAAGCGAGTATTATATATGGCGGGGAAATATATTTTGATTCACTTCCCTTTTAGTTATGCCTTGATACTTGCTTGATATTTTTGTTTTTCTCGGGGCCTTGTGATCTTGATGCATTACGAACTTATCCTTGATAGATGGACATTGAGGCGTCATAAAGATCTCTTAGAGCGGATCATTGATTTTGTAAATCCCTACCATCTTTGGTGTCTTGGGAATTTGGTATCTGTATGGAAAAGTGGAGAGGAGGGTGGTTTCTTCCTCTACGAGATTTGCACGCTTTCCACAGGATGGTGCTTGATACTTCTATTTGTGAGAAGCCTAGTTAATTCCATCTCTTATGGGTTGGTATTGCTCTTTGAGGCATGATCATGACTTAGATGGTCATAGAATCTTCTATTTGTGAGAAGAGGTTGGGTAATTCCATCCTTTGATCTGAAAGCGATGAAATGGGGCAAATTGAAGGTTGATCCCGATCTGAGTGTGACAAATATATTTGTTACGGTAGGGGTTATTTTGCACCATGAATGGCTTGCCTACGTACTCTATTGAAGAGGAGATCAAGTCTGCGTAGTTTGAACCTAGTGTAGGAGGTTCAATATTTGAATGTGGAAAGCGGATGGGTGTAGAAGTATTTTTTGTTGTTTTGTTTTTTGTGAAGAAAAAAAAGAAATGTTTTTGTTGTTTTTTCTTTATTGCGGTAGGGCCATATAGAATATGGTTTGCCTCGTACCCCGGGTGTCGGGGAGATCGGTCGGCGTAGTTTAGCCCCTCGGGATGAATCGCGGTGAAGAAAGCGTGAATCCCATATGCGAGGCTATATCTTTGGGGGAGAAGAAAGTTTAATCCCATAATGGGGATAAAGCGCAAGTGTGGAAAAAGTTTGATCCGTCTTTGGGACAAAGCGCAAGCGTGAAAAGTTTAATCCGTCTTGAGGATAAAGCTGCTGCGGTGTGAAAGGTTCAATCCGTCTTGAGGATAAGCAAAATTGAGAAAGGTTCAATCCATCTTGAGGATAAGCAAAAAATTGTATGAAAAGATAATGAAATCTTGAGGATAGCAAAAGGTAAAATTTGAAATGAAATGATTCTTTGGCTTGAAGTGTATGTTTCCACGAGGCGAGAAGAGTATGTAAAAAGGAAAGGGTTCAAAAGCGGAATATTGGTGATTTGATGATCAAAACCGGGATGTTTGTTTGATGGTAACCCGGACATAATACCATTTCACGGTGTCAGAGTTGATAAATTTGTGGAAATTCATCGCCATCCATTTCCTGCAATCTGAGAGCACCTCTGTCGATACTTCCTTGACAACAAATGGGCCTTCCAGTTAGGGGCGAATTTTCCCTTAGATTGATCTTGGTTGTCGATGATCTTCTTCAAAACCAAGTCATGTTGTTTGAATTGCTAGTAGTCGGACTTTTACATTGTAGGATAAATGCGATCCTTTTTGATATAATGACCATGGAAGATATGCGCGGTTCGCCTTTCATCTATTAGAGACAATTGGTGATACATCTTGTACCCATTGGTCTTCATCCCAGTGAGCATCCATCGATACTACTACGGGATTCCATTTCCACTTCTATGGGGAACCTTTGCTTCCATCCATAGACTAGTGAGTGGGGTTGCCCCGGTGGAAGTTCGCATGGAAGTTACGTAGGCTAATAAAAGTCGAGGGAGGCAAGAGGTCGAGGCCATCCTTTGTGATTGGCGGACACATTTACGCATGATCTTTTGATGATGTTTTTATTATTAGCTTCAACAACACCATTCATCTTTTGGTCGGTAGATGATGGAGTTGAGATGTTTGATGTGGAATTTTTTGCATAACTCCTCCATCATTTTGTTGTTGAGGTTCTTAGCATTATCGACGACTGATGACCTCTGGTTGTCCATATCGACAAACAACATTGTTTCTGATGAAAGCAATGATGACTTCTTTAGTAACCTTGGGGAAGGAAGCTGCTTCTACCCATTTGGTGAAGTAGTCGATCATGGTGAATATGAATCGATGTCCATTACTGGCTTTGGGCTCGATGGGCCCGATCACGTCCATTCCCCACATTGAGAAGGCCATGGCGAACTCATATTGTGGAGTTCCTTGGAGGCGTGGATAGCATTCCCATGAATCGGCATTGATAGCACCTCTTGGCGTGATCATCACGATCGACTTTGAGTGTAAGCCCGATAATGTCCAGATTACGAGAATTTTCTTGACAAGTAGGGGTCCGCTCATGTGAGGGCCACATACTCCACCATGGATCTCATCCATGAGTCTTTGAGCTTGGTCTTTATCCAGACATCTGAGGAGACCTAATCCTGCATCTCTTTTGTAGAGTGCATCTCGCTCAGGTAGAATTTCATAGCAAGTCGATGAATCGCCTCTTCTCAGTTAGGCTCGCCTCGGGGGTGTAGATCCATCTCGTAGATACTCCTTGATGTCTTTGGTACCAAGGGTTGTGGATGGGAGGTAGCTCATCGATACTTCTCAGCGTAATTCCCATAGGCTGGGGCTTTTTGCGGAAGCAAGCGTGATGTTTGGCATGTTTTCCTTGTCGGTATATAAACCAAGGAGGCCAACGTTGCTAATGCGTCTGCAAAATCATTTCTATACGAGGAATGTGTAGAAAGGAGATTTCTTGAACTCCAAAGCCATCTGTAAAACTTTGGAGATGGTAAGGCGACAAATGTAATTCTTTGGTTTGATAGATTCTGTGGATTGTTTGATTACCAATTTGGAATCCCCAAAGGCGATTAACGCTTTGATGCCCATTGAGCAGGCAAGTTTTAGCCCCATGATCTGACCTTCATACTTTCAATTTGTGTTGTTGGTCTTTGACAAGCTGCAATTTGATGGCTGACGGGATCTGCTCCCCGTCTGGGATATTAAGCTGCTCGACTCTCGGAGCCTTACGAATTATGAGCTCCATCAAAATACATTCTCCACGTGGCGGCATGTATCGTCTTGATGTTATATCTGATTGTCATTACCCCTTCATCGGGAAAGTATGTTTCTAAGGGTTTGTAATCCCCTGCAAGTGCGGAGGCCAGTTGATCCGCAATTCCTTGACCTTTTACAGACTTTTGCGTCACGTAGACGATGTCAAATTGTTGTAGGATCAACTGCCATCTGGACGATCGACAATTCGGTATGGGCTTCTTTGAACACATACTTGAGAGGATCCGCGCGGGATATGAGATGGGTTGTGTGACCATGGAGGTAATCTTTGTAACCTCATGGAAGCCCATGCTAAAAGCACAACAAGTCTTCTCGATTAGAGTGTACTTGTGTTCGCGATCTTTGAATCTTTTCTTTGAGGTAATAGATAGCTCGTTCTTGGCCTCTATTGTCTTTTTACCCTGATATCTGACCCATGGCATTGTCATTTATGGACGGTACATGAGCAGGGAACATCATCCACAGGAGGTACCAAAAAGGAGGGCGTTAATCGGTTGCTCTTTGATTGTGAGGAAGGCTTTCGACACTCATCGTTCCATTTCATGGAGGAGTTCTTCCTTAACAACTTGAAGATTGGCTCACGAGTTCTTTGTGAGTTGAGAAATGAATCTGCTAATGAAGTTGATCCTTCCCAAAAATCCCCGTATTTCCTTCTGCATCGAGGAATGGGCATTTCCTTGATGGCACGGATTTTGGTAGGATCGAGTTCAATCCCTTTTGTGGTGACTAGGAAACCTAGCAACTTGCGACTTAACACAAAGGCGCACTTGGCGGGATTCAACTTCAAGTTGTACTTACATGACTGTTGAAAAGTTTTGTGAGATGGTCTAAATGGTCCTCCTCCTTACGGGATTTGACAATGATGTCATCCACATAGATCTCTATCTCCTTGTGCATTAAATCGTGGAAAAGAGCCATCATAGCTTTCATTTGATAGGTTGCCCGGCGTTGATGAGGCGAATGACAACCGTCTGTAGCAAAAAGTTCCCCCAGGCGTGATGAAAGCGGTTTTCTCACGATCTTCCTCGGTGACCATAATTTGATGGTACCCATAAAGCAATCGACAAAGGAGTACATAAGTATTGAAGCGATATTATCGATAAGAATGTGGATAAATGGCGCGGGAAAGCTATCTTTAAAGGCAAGCTTTGTTCAAATCCCGATAATCCATGAGACTCGCACCTTTCCCCTGGTTTGAGCGCGGGAACAATGTTGGATATCCACTCGGGATATGTAGACACCATGATGATGCCGACTTGAAATTGTTTCACAATTTCTTCTTTAACCTTTAAACTCCACTCGGGTTTCAATCGCTTTGAGCTTTTTTTGCTGTTGGCTTGAATCCTTCTTTAATGGGAAGGCGATGAAGAACAATGTCGGTGGACAAACCCACCATGTCTTCATGAGACCATGCAAACACATCTGGAATTGGGTTAACGGTCTGACCATGTCATTTAGTTGATTTGTGGTAAAGTGCGAACCAATTTGGATAAGCTTAGGGTTGTCTAAGGTTCCAAGATTGAAAAAGTGGTTTGATCAAGATTGGGTTTGGGTTTGTCTGCGACCCATTCCTTAATCTCTTGAGGTGTCTCAATGTCCTCTTGGATGTCCATCAAGTCTGAGTCAACTTTGCATCAAAATTCTGACCCTTGTGGAGAGAAGGCACCTCATCGGCAAATACAGGCACATCTAAATTGAGTCTGAAACAAAAGATGCTTTCACTTAATATATGCAATTATTCGATCATACAAAAGTGTTAGCATGTACTTGATAAAATAAGCTGCTAATCTTTGTAAAGGAAAGCAAGCAATTAAAGTTATCTAGAGGCGGAGGATTTTTTACGCCCATTTTACCCTCGTCGACCAATGCATGGAGTCTTTGCTCAATTATCGAGGCAAAGTCTGATGGATTTGCGATGATGGAAGGATCGTCATTGTCTTCCTTTTCCCGAATGATAACCATGACATACGGGCAATCATAAATGCAGGGTGTATCTGTTTGTATGTTCATCATGAACAATGGCGCGGATACTGCCATCATCATCAAAGCGAAAGGTCATGTTTACGTTTTCGTTCCTTTTCTTCCGCCTCGGGATCGGGAATCGGCACCTCTTTAGCTTTGATTGGCCTTTGGTTTGAAGCAGCGATATAGCATGACATGACATTTGGCACCTTTCTTTGGAGATTGCATTAACTCATGAGGTAAAAAGGTATAGAAAATCGTCGTCTTGATGGAAGCTTGAGAAACTTCTTGTGCTTATGAGGATTCTGTATTTGGAGGCTGGCGAGAATAGCCTAATCAATTTGTTCAATTTGATTTGGACATTTGGATAGGGTGCTTAATACCACCTTATCTTTACCAAGCCCTTGTCGGGTTGATGACCCGATAACATCATTTCTTGAGTGGGTGAAGCATAACCTCGTCGGAAATCTTGGGTATGGGAAGTGGCGCTCAATAGAATGGTATTGAGTGTTACTCACTTCAAAGTATGGAAGCTGGGTGGTTCAACTTACGAATTGAAGGCGATAATTGGTAGAGTTCTTGTTCCGGGACATTCGGCTCGGCGTTGGCGGTGACTAGGCTATTGTTGATAATGTATTTGAGTTGTTGATGTAAGGTGGAGAACGGCTCCGACCATGTGTATCCATGGTCTCCCCGATAGCGAGGTTGTATCTGAGTCTATCTTGAGGGCGTGGAAGGATACATTGAATGTATTTGGACCAATCTCAATTGGCAATTCAATCTTTCGATGGCATTTTCCGGGATCCATCAAAAGCTCGATAACCGTATGGTTTGCTTTGGATCGCTTGAGATTGATATTCATCTTTACCAAGGTGGCATAAGGACAGATATTTAGAGATGAGCCTCCATCTATCAATACTCCTGCTAGCATGTACCGGAAGACAAAAGCGCGATGTGCGATGGCTTGCGATAATGGGGTCCCTTGGGAGGTATATGTCGTCATCGGTGAAGGATATCACATTGTTGTTGAAAATGTGATCAACCAAATGTTGAAATTTTTCCACATCCTTTGATTTTGGCAAGTAGGCTTCTTCAAAACCTTTATAAAATCTTAGATGATCCTCGGAAGAAAACCAAGTCGATATTGAAATCTGGTGTGGAGCTTCTCATAAGCTTAAAACCACTTTGGCTTCATTGTGGCCCATAATGCGGAGGAATTTTTCAATCTTCTCCATGGGAAACTTCCCTTTGCCCATAAGTAGGTTTGATAACCGTTGAGGAAGGTACGGTGGATTCTCCTTTCGACCTTTATAGCGATGTAGTATGAGGCGTGGATCCTTGACTTCTCCATAATTCCATGGAACTTTGTGTGTGGTGACAACGAGGATATTGTAGTGCAAGATAAAGAAATTGGCTCAGTGCGGCCACTTTCAAAGGATTATCGGCTCCTTTGAGTTGAATTGGTTGTATGGGAAATACTTTGTGAGTCTCATCATCCTCTTTGGATATAAGCACTCTTGATCCCTTCCATTTGGTAGGACATGCATTTCCCACCCTTAAGTTGCACGGTGTAATCATCTGCTTTATTTGCGGGACACAGCTATCGATAAGATTACGAATGAGATGGCGGAGTGCCCGACATTCTGTCTTTGTGGCGAGAATGTGAATGATATTGACACATTTCATCGAGTTGAACCATCTGGCGGGATTGATTGGAGGGAGAAGGAATGTAATTCTTTCGCCGTTGATCAACATTTGAAGTATCTCCTCCATAGATTGGCCCAAATATGTGAATTCCTTTGATTGGAAAAATCGATGGGCTTTAGCACTTGCTCGCTTTTGACCTTATCCTCCTCCATAGCCCGCTTTACGAAGGTGTTGATGGAGCATTCATAACAAATGGAAGGAGATAGGCATGCTCACTTTGATTAATTGGCGTGTGACTTGATGATGGTGGGTCACCAGTTACGATAATTACTCAATTTGTTTGCAAAGAGCTTTCATCTTTTCGTTCCATAGTAAGCTGGAACTTTGCATAATCCCATTTATCAACACCGTCTTTGATGGGTTGGGATGATTCGCCATTGTAACCTTGTATAGTGCTCCAACTGATCATGTTAACCTCTTCTTCTTTGTGTTGAGGAAGAGGGTTGTCTTGCACATGAGGTTGATCTGGTTTGGTGACCACGATCTCACCATTGTCTATTAGATCCTGAATCTTATGTTTTAAGGCCCAACAATCTTGAGTATCATGTCAAGGGTGCCCGGCATGATAAGCACACTTCGAGTAGCATTAAAACCCCTCCCATTAGGGTTGGTGGTGGAAGAAGATGTGTAATTTTCTTACGGCGGTCGGAAGAGCAAGAATATTCTCGGCGAGTCCCCCAAAGGGTGTGTGAGCGTCAGAGGTCGCTTTACTTCTCCACTTTTAGGCAATGGAGGGTTTGAAGATTGTCTTTGGAAAAGGGAGTAGTTTCTCCTCTGCATAGGCATGCTTGGATTGCCTTTTTGTCCTTGTAGTATCGAGAAACATCCTCCTCTTTCTTTCTTATGGACCCTCAGGGGGTTGTTTCCATAAGATCCGATTTGGATGTGCTCGATGACTTGACTTTAAAATGGCGAGGTCTTGAATTTTCTAGGACTTCAATCCCATTTGACCCATCTCTCCGTGTTTGATCATTTAGGAGAATGGTTTGCCAATACCGGCTAGAACTCTTTCATAGAAAGGAGCTTCTGTACATCTATGAAAGTCATGACCATTTCGATTCTGTCATGGAAGGAATAACTTGAGCGACAAAGGCGCCTCCACCTTTGGCGTACTCTCTAAATGACTCATTAATTATTATTTCTTGACTTTGGTAATTTGAGTGCCGGTCGAGAGCCATCGAGATTGAAAGCTATATTGAGTAAGGAAGGCGTGAGCTAGAACTCTTCCGACTATGGATCTTTGAGTTGTCTAATCGGTATACCATGAGCAGGCTTCTCGGTCGGACTTTTACGAAGCAATTTGCATTACAGAGCTTTTCATTTTCGCATAAGACCCAAGTTCTCAATGAACACCTTTAAATGTGTATAAGGATCCCCTAATCCGTCATATTTCTCAAAAATCGGGGTCTTGAATTTCTCTGGATAATGAACACGGGGAAATATGCAAAAGTGCATATATATGAAACTTTGCCGTGTGTTCCAATCCCTTTGAGAACACGAATAGTTTCCTCCATTTGAAGGACCTTTTTCACGATATCACCGATATCTGGATCTCCTTTGAGATGGGTGCTTTTCGGGGTCTTTGTTGGTTGTATATCAAGCTGAGGTTACGGAATTGTTTTTTCGGACCTTGAACTCCTCCTTGTGTAGAGGATTACGTATGTGTAGGTATCTTTGTACCACTGAGTAGGTGGTGTAATTCTTTTTAGTAGAACGACCAAAGTACGTAATTTGTTTACTCAATCATCGTCAAATTCTTCTCGGGAAGCTTGAGATTAGGTGGTGAGAAGAAGACATGATTGGTTGTAGGCTCATGGCCTTTTTTGATTTTTAGCGGTAGTATGAGGCCCAATTGCTTCCCTACAAAAGACTTACGTAGTTTAGTCTTAGGGTAATATAAATGTTATCATAACATGTCTCAGTTTAGGAATTTTGTCTGCAAAAACCGGTTGTTAATTGATAACATGTCATGCATACACAGATATTCTTCATATTTTCCATTACATATGGATGAACATGGAATAAATTACAAGTAAATGCTTTTTACAAGTAATTGAAAATGGAAAGTATGAAGAGACTTTCCTCGCGTTTGGTTTATCGGAGGTTGACCTATCTTAGGGTACTCTCTCGCGACTTTTTGGCATGAAGGTTCCCGAGATCATCATAATCTACTCGGCGGGAAGTTAATCAGGTCTTTCAAGCTGGGCGAATCTGAGGTGGTGCCTTTTTCAGAGCCGGGGAATCATTCTTCCCACAAGTCCGATAATCAAACAAGCAGGATAGCCTCTGGTGGAGGACCACACAACATACATTCACATACTAGCGTGTCTCACCGTTTATGCAAAATGATGACATGTGCGAAGCACTAATATCTGAGATAGATATTTAGCGGTGCGATAATTAAAATGCATTCGTACACATTCATCAAAAATGTAAATGCAACATTCACACACAAGCATATAATAATTTTGAAAAGCTTGTAATAGCGGCTTAAGCCCTCTTCTTTGGAGTCCCAGTGAGTCGCCACACAATCGGCGTCGGGATTTTTGAGTGTCCCTTTTCGTTACTTGTTCTTTGGTGTTCTCATGTTAATGTGAGATTTGTTTGAAAAAACAAGTGAAAAGGTCGACATGTATAAATGTCGATGATTTGACTTTAAAAGTCGCCGGTTGGTGTATTTTATTTGGTTGCACCAATATAATAGAAAAAGGTTTGCACATTGACCCGGTGATTTGACAACTTGCTAGGCAGATATGTGAAAGCAAGAGATTCATTTTGGGTCAGGGGCTTGATTATGCGGAGGGAAGGTGTTAGGCACCCAGAGCATCAAGTGTTACCACGGTGGCCGCCACTCTTCAAAGAAATTATTATATGAATGTGTGTGTGTGTGTGTGTGTGGATCAATGTGCAATTATTTGAAAGTAGTGTGAGGCCTCGTTAGCACCTATATACACTGAGGTTTGAATTTTATAGAAAAATTCAATTTTAACAAGATTTAGCAATGAAGTTTTGTAAAGAGGTTTTTCAAACCACATGCTCAATAGGAATTGAGACCTTTTCATACTTCCATTTTATTATTAAATGTTAAACTTGTTTGCTTTTATTTTTGAGATCTGAAGCATTCTCGAGAAAAAAATAATATCTGGTGATCTTAGAACTCCTCATGGGCATAATGACCATCAAGGAAATTGAGGACTTTGTAAAATAATGTACAAAATTTGCTTCTGATTTGAAAATGTCCATCATGGGAACCGAATCTAGATTGATGAAATTGACACTGTGATCACATGATTCTAGGCTCACATGATAATCTTGCAATTTGTATGGAAAGCGATAGCGATTATATATATATATATATATATATATATATATATATATATATATATATATATATATATATATATACATGATCACATATATGAAGTAAACTCGGTAAGGACAAAATGTAAATAAAAGCATAAAAGCGATCAACTACCACGAAGTAAACTCGAGGCGGGCGGAATGTAAATAAAAAGTTGTAAAAAGGCCACGAAGTGAACTCGAACTGACAGAAATGTATATATATATATATATATATATATATATATATATATATATATATATATATATATATATATATATATATATATGGATGTGAATCCGGGCTCATCGGATATATGGCTCAATTATATATATATATATATATATATATATATATATATATATATATATATATATATATATATATAAATATTTGGATGTAAATCCGGGCTCATCGAATATATATACAACGATTATATATATATATATATATATATATATATATATATATATATATAAAGCAATTAAGCATAGGATGTAAAATCCGGGCTCATCAGAATGATCGACCATGATATATATATATATATATATATATATATATATATATATATATATATATATATATATATATATATATATAATAAAGCGCTCGAGGGCCAAAGTCTAGGCTCAATCGAGGCATAACTTCGATAATGTTAGTCCATATATGAAATATATATATATATAAGTATATATATATAAACAGAAATGAAACCCCACGGAGAAGGCGGGCAACACACAACACGACTCTCGATGTGTATAACGATGTGTGTGCTATATGAGAAGAAGGCTTTATATAAATGTAAGAAGGCTTACGGTGAAATTTTGCCAAAGTAGACTTCTATGACTTTAAATGGATAAACACTCGGCTCCATGGGATAAAAGATAGCTATATGTGAGCTAACTAGTGTTTAAAGATGAGGAAACACTCAAAAGATGTGTATATGAGTAAAATGGATGAGGGCTTCCTCGCCTTTTCCCTCTCTCTCTCTTCTCAAATGGTGGCTGACCCCAAGGCTTGTATATATAGGCGGATGGCCATGGCGCAGTACACTGCGGCGACCCATGAGTTATACTACTGTAATTTGGTCGTGATGCATCGAGCCTCGCATGGGTCCGTCGTCTCGTAATCGTCACCGTGCACTCATACCTTTGTAATGTCGCTTTCGAACTTGCGAGAACTTCAATCGAGCATCCGAGCGAGGTATATCGACCTTCTTTGGACCCGCTTGTGTCGAGGAGTTACTGTAATGACATGGATTAGAGGTTATGCGAAGTCGGGAAGAGGGTCTATGCCCATGGTCTTCAAGCTTCAAATTCTATCAAAATCTTGTCTGCGTAATAGTCACTCGGGATTGTCACTCCTCGGTTCTTGTGGGACATTGTTGGATGTATGTATGTATGAAGTGTTGAGACGACGTGCCATTGTCGAAGGGACAAGATGACGTTTGACTCCTCATGCGGGTTATCGCGGTTTGAGTTGAAAGTAAGCGTTGCTCGAGGGTTCTGGTGAGATTGGACTACTTGTTGGTATCTTGTGATATCATCTTGTTGAGACGGTAAGATGGCGTGTTGACTCCTCCTCAGGGGTTATCGCCCGGTTTAAGCGGAAGCGAGCGTTGCTCGAGGGTTACATCAAGAGAGATTCTTTGCTTGTTTGTATGTCTCTTTGTCATCGTGGGTGTTCTGTATGCACCGTTGTTAGCTCAAGATGCGAGGTGTGTGTGCCTCGGCGACGGGATATACAGGGTTGAAGGCGATTGCATGTGTTTGAAACAAGCATTTTCGGGGTTATCATGCGGGCGCAATGGCATCCTTGGGGCTATCACCAAGGATGGGGTTCTTACTCTCGATGTTATCTCTCGGGGGGGGGGGGCTGGCGTCGCGGTGTTATCATAGAGACGAATATGTATCTCTCCGGTGTTGTTCTTCGGTCTTTTGATCTGCATATCTCGGGGTTATCTCAAGAGATTGGAAATGACATTTCGGTGTGTGTTAGGGTTGAGATGATGTTCGGTTTGTGTTCGGGTTGGGCTGAACTTAGGTAGTATCAAGGAATGGATGTAAGATTGTCTTTCGGGGTTATCTCAAAAAAGCGAATCTACCCTCTGTGATGTTAGTAATAGGAGTGCGAGAAAATTTTAGTGTCTACAACACTTTCTCAGTGAAGGAAGGATTATCGAGTTGATGCCTCCTATAAATCCCAAGATAAAGAGTAATAAAAATGTCTCTCTACCATTCTAACTGAAGGATCGGATTGGAAGGCATAAAATCCAGGATCTCATTGAAAATGAAGAGTGAAGGAATTCCACATGGCGTAAAAGGAGAAAAGAAATAAAAAGCTTAATATGTCCCACTCCCAATTTAAAGAAGGCTATGAGAGTTCAGCGAGAACCAAGGTGGGTGATTTAATGCAACGAATGACAAAGGAGAGCCAACATCAAACATCTTGCGGTCCAAAGATAGCAACCATCCGATTTTATCGCTCGATGGAATCTTTGTGGTAGAAAAATCAAAGGAAATTTCCTCGCAAGAAATGCAACAACGGTTTGAGGAGATTTCATGGTCAAATCCTCTTAAGCTTAGGAAAATGTGAAGGATCGGATGAAGGAAAAGATGGTGAGGTTGTTTGAGAAGCCAACCCATTGAAGAATATTTCAGAACGATGAGAGGTAGCATCCCCGAGGAATGTACTAAATCAGAGGCGATGAGTTATGGCCATAAGTGAAGATATTTAGAACCAAGAGGTAACCTCATCGTGAGCCTTGAAGGCAACATAACCACTGACAATTGGACTATCAGGCCTCAGCTGGCTAGGAAGATGTAGATCAAGAAGATAAAGTTGGTAGTTCCAAGAGATGATGGGACGGTATCACTTTCTTCGCAGTATGCCTTTTATTTTTCATGCATGTAAATATTTAAAAAATCAAAAAATCAAAAAAAAATATAAAAAAAAATCATCAAGCCAGTTAAGTCTCAGCTCATTAGGCCTGAACTACGAAAGACCTGATCTCCCCTCATCAATAGGAGTACGTAGGCAGCCATTTATGGTGCGATCAAACCAAATAAAAACTCACACAAACACTTCTCAAATCGTTTAGCTCATCAAGCAGGCACTACACAGACCTGATCTCCCACACACACAAGAATACGTAGGCAGCCATTAGTGGTGCGGTTGAACCCTTAAAAGAAATATCTAAACCCAAACATCAATCACAAGACAACCAGTAACAGGGATGAAATGGACATCATCATAAGATACAACTCGTCAGTAACTCATCGCTTCTAATATGCGAGAAGATTTAATCTCTTTTAACCTCAAGCAATACATGGGCAACTGTCGTAGAAAATTCTATCTCATACTTGACGATATGTTCCTATTGAGTAAAATCTAATTACGCATAACACGCAAGTATATGTGGTCAACAAGTAATACAGTGAAAGTAGAGTATCGTTCCCACGAGGAATTATTACTAAAAATTACCAAATACTAACTCTTAATCAAAATAATTTATTTAAACAAACAATTTAGGATTATAAATTAAATTATCTAATTACACTAATTCAAATTACCACTAATTAAAAATTAGATTATGGAGATTTAAGATCACAACTTCACTTATTGCTTCATTTAAGTTAACAAACTTCTCATCAATTATTCTCTATCCTGAATTGTTACTCAAGAACACTAAAGCAGATAAAACCACCTCTCGATGCATAATACCCATACTCACTTAAATCCACAATTGATAGAATTAAGCAAGACATCCTAATTAACTAATCCACTATATCTCTATGTGAATTACAATTAAAAAGGATTTAAAGCACAAGTTCTCTATAAGATTACTTATGGCGTAAAGGCATATCTCTATCCTAAACACGAATCATGAATTCCATCTATGCAAAAATCACAAACACATGTTATCATGATCAGATCTAAACATATACTTCATCTCTCGAGTTCATATAGATTATTACGGTAATTGTTAGCTAGGCAATTAAGCAATTAAGTCCAAATCACAATAGACAATCCTCACAATAGAATATAATAATTGATAGCGAAGTATATTAAAATAAACTACACAATAAGATCCATTGTAATCTAAAACAAAGAATTAGTTCATTGATTTAAAACTAAGAATCCACACTTGAATACACATTAAAAGACAAAACTAAGAGTAAAGTGATGAATAAATCTGTTGTCAGCAAATCTCCATCTTCCTCAAGCTCCTGCTCTTGATCTTCAATGGTCTCCAAGTTGCTTCAATATCCAAATCTCATAAGAACTAGGGTTTTGCTTCTAATCTACTCTAATATAATCTAATTAAATCCTCCAAAACTAGCCTCCCAATCCAAGTTAGAATCAAGTATTTATAGTTCTAATGGATATCCTAGCAAGTTAGGCAACTAAGAATCCTATTCTACCTCAATTTGGACATCAAATAACCTAATTTAACTCTCTCCCCGACGATCGGTGCACCCCGCGCCCTTCCTAGGCTATTTTGGGCGCGCCCGCGCCATCAGATCGAGTTTCGGTGGCCGGAGCGCGCCCGCATTGTTCTAGTGTGTTCCGGTACTACCGCTTTTTCTCTGCGATGTCCTTTGGTAAAAAAGGCATAAGTTTTGATCCGCTAGGATTTATAGGGGCTGCCACCTATCAAATCGAAGATATCGACGATATCTATAACTTTAATTCTTTGAGGATTGACAGATTCCTTCCGGATCAAGGCAGAAATCGAGCTTAAAGTAGATGCTATGTAAATGGCAAGCATGACAACTCTTAACTTTGATCTTTGTTGATAAAAAGGCCATAACTCTCGCATCCAAACTTCGATTGGGATTATTCAAGATGTTCTGGAAAGCTGAGAAGTAGATCTACAATAAAACCCAAGTTCCAAGTCAAGAACATGCATCCAACTTGGCGTTAAAAGTCATTCAATCTTCCCTTCTTGCATTTGCTTGCGTATTTTCATCCAAACGATGTTTGAATTGCTTTCCCTTGCTTTCCTCATGCCAATGTTGTGTCATAGCCTACAAAATAACATAACATGTATGAAATGCACACACCATGCATACAAAGTAACTACAAAACATAGGTTTAAGCAACTAATTCAAGTAATAGATACCGGATAAGTAGGTATAAAACCTACTTATCAAATACCCCCAAACTTAAATAGTTGCTTGTCCTCAAGCAAAAACATAAAACAATAATGATATGCAATGCAACTAATCAACATGCCTATGAATCCAGTAGTAATGACATAAACAAGTCCATTCAACCGGCCTTAGAGAAATTATGTAAACATGATAATATATCATATCAAAACAAATCATTAACTTCTCAATCAATCATCAAATCTTAGACTGTTATCACTAATATAGTACGTGTGTGCTCCACAACAATGTTAACTGATATAAAATCAAATTTAACACATAATAAGTCTCTTCGAAGGCATCATACAGTGTAAACTCAAGAAATCAAAAAATAAGCTAGATCCAACTAAAATCAAATAATTACCAATATCGAGGGTCAACATGGGATACTTATGCTTCATTTTTCATCTACGAGGGCTTTTTGCTCTTATTTCCCATTTTATTCATTTTTTTTATATACACATAGCTATGCAATGTCTTATTCCCTTAGGCTTTTCAATGCTACCTTAACGAGCTTTCGACCAACGACTCCCAGACCATTAAGACCTTAGGGCGCTAGGTGTAAAGACAATCCCCTCAGGCTTACTTACTCAAGTAACAAAGGCAATAAAACTAGACAAGCACGCCATGGTGTTTATTCATACTTTCTTTCTTTTTTTTCTCTTTTTTTTATAGCTTATATACCCCAAATATTCCCCCAAACTTAGGTTCTTTTCTAACATTAGCCATCACTACTTATTCTTGTCATTCTTTCATTCAAACTAGCATTATCCTTTAGAGTCCGATTATGTATCAATTTAAACTCAATCAATCAACAAGTTGTTTTTATTATGCTATCCTTATTATACCAGTTTCAAACAGAAAAAGACTCAATTCATAACAAGAAATCACATCAAAGCTCTAATAGTGAGTATTATACTTGTCTACCCAATTCCAATCTCATCATTGGCCAAAACAAACTGTAAATATCATACAGCTGGACTCATGCAAAATGTACTAAATGCTATATAAACATAGTAAAAAAAATCATGAAACTGAATGCAAAAACCAAATGTAACTATATAAACTACAATGTAAATAACTAACTATATGTAATACGAGACTAAAATGCCCCCAAACTTAAAACAGACATTGTCCTCAATGGCTAAGATAGGAAAAATTAAAAGAGAGGACTTCCCTGAAAATACAGCATTTTCCTCCTTAACTGCTAAGTCTGAAGAATAGGCCAGACACATTGGAATAAATCAAGAACCACACTTGAGTTGGACTTGACTAACATTGCAATTAAAATACTTTTAACGCCTGGTATTTTTGAGTGGCGTGGCCTGCCTTGTAAATATGTATGCTCGAGATGGCGCGCCTGCTACTGGAAGGTCAATAGCTGGTGGTGGTTTCAGGTGCTGGCGCGCCCCACACATCGTGTGTGTTAAGTGGTGCGGCCCGCGCTATGGGGCCAGTAGCTTGGTGACTCTCTTTTTCTTGCCTTACCTGCGAGCATACAATTATGGAGTCATTATTCTTTGAAAACTAAATTTTTGAGCTAGACTATAAACTAAAATATAAAGAATAAATAAGGAAGAAAAAGGTTTAAAGCTTGGGTTGCCTCCCAAGTAGCGCTAGTTTTAATGCCGTAAACCCGACTTTGTCTTGTCAGCACTATCCAATTCCTCTTCGATAATTGAGGAACCTTCCATCCATCGGAAACAATGTAACTTTTGGTAGGTTCCCTTTTGTGATGGCTATCGAATTAAAGTTACCTACCATGCTTTGTTTAAATAAGTGCCCAATTGAGAATGTTGAATAACTAGGTGCTTTTCCGTCCATTGAGTCTATGATTAGATTGGGGCTTTGAGGCTTGGCAAGCACAATGGGCTCTTCTTCTTCTAATTTCTCTTCCTCAGCCCATCATGGTGTATACAAGGCCTCATTATCATAGAGATCTTTGCCTTGGATGTGACTACCAAGGGGATATGGGTGTAAAAACTTCACTAGATTTTTTAACTATGGCTGAGAAGACACTTGGGGTATAATAGAGATTAGCTCATGTTCTTCTTTATCCATATCCCCAGTTGTCTCTTCAATGTCCACTTCTTTTAGTTCATCCAGTGGCATGTACACTTCTGGCTCTCCATCAGTTTCATCATCCATGTCATAGCACCAATTATTTGGAGGACGATTGTTCAAGGCTTCGAACATTTGATCCATCTGGTTCTACAGATTTTGAATTGATATCTCTTGATTTTGAATTGCCATCTCTTGATTAATCCTCCTCTCCTCATTTAATGCTACGAACTTGGACAACAATTCCTCCAACCTTGAATTATATGTCTCAGTCTCAGAAGCCATGTATCGAGGACCATTGGTTGAGGTAGTGACGAGTTGTTCCATCCGATTATTAAAATTTTGGGTTGACAGCCCTTGGCTAATTCTCATCTTCTCTAGGTTTGCTATGCCCTTCAATATTACATCCCTCGGATTTGGCTTTTCATCTTGTGGCAATGGAGATGGACATGAAAATTTCGGTGTGTGTGATAGATTTGGAGCGTAGTATTGGTCTTTATAATTGTAGCTCCATGACGAATCCGGGTGATACCCCGAATCTTGGTGATAATTGGCATATGCATAATCGTTGAGGTAGTCACCCCCATATTGTACTGGTCCAAATCTGACGATGCATTGATGACTCAGATGATTGCCAACACAATAATTACAAACTACTGCGATCTTTCGAATACATTGGGCTGCAAGAACATCTAACCTCTTCGAAAGTGTTTCAATTTGTGCTGACAATACAAAAAATGCATTGAGTCCGTCAATTCTTGTGTCCCTTGGTTGAGTCTTATTTGTGTATGCCCATTGATAATTGCATCCATCCATGGTACCTGAAAAGAAAGAAAGAAAAAAAATAGAAAGAGAATTAAATTAAAAGAAAGAAAAAAATGTTTAAATTAAGATTAATTTGATTGAAGCTAATATTGGCAAAAATATATATTAAACTAATTCCCCGGCAACGGCGCCAAAAACTTGTTGGGTAAAATCTAATTACGCACAACACGCAAGTATACGTGGTCAACAAGTAATAAAATGAAAGTAGAGTATCGTTCCCACGAGGAAATACAAATTATCAAATACTAACTCTTAATCAAACTAATTTTATTTAAACAAACAATTTAGGATTATAAATTAAATTATCTAATTACACTAATTCTAATTATCACTAATTAAAAATTAGATTATGGAGATTTAAGATCACAACTTCACTTATTGCTTCATTTAAGTTAACACACTTCTCATCAATTATTCTCTATCCTGAATTGTTAATCAAGAACACTAAAGCAGATAAAACCACCTCTCTATGCATAATACTCATACTCACTTAAATCCACAATTGATAGAATTAAGCAAGACATCCTAATTAACTAATCCACTATATCTCTATGTGAATTACAATTAAAAAGGATTTAAAGCACAAGTTCTCTATAAGATTACATATGGCGTAAAGGCATATCTATATCCTAAACACGAATCAAGAATTCCATCTATACAGAAATCACAAACACATGCTATCATGATTAGATCTAAACCTATACTTCATCTCTCGAGTTCATATAGATTATCACGATAATTGTTAGCTAGGTAATTAAGCAATTAAGTCCAAATCACAATAGACAATCATTACAATAAAACATAACAATTGATAGCGAAGCATATTAAAATAAACTACACAATAAGATCCATTGTAATCTCAAACAAAGAATTAGTTCATTAAATTAAAACTAAGAATCCACACTTGAATACACATTAAAAGACAAAACTAAGAGTAGAGTGAAGAATAAATCTGTTGTCAATAAATCTCCATCTTCCTCAAGCTCCTGCTCTTGATCTTCAATGGTCTCCAAGTTGCTTCAATCTCCAAATCTCATAAGAACTAGGGTTTTGCTCCTAATCTACTCTAATCTAATCTAATGGACTCCTCCAGAACTAGCCTCCAAATCCAAGTTAGAATCAAGTATTTATAGTTCTAATGGATATCCTAGCAAGTTAGGCAACTAAGAAGCCTATTCTAGCTCAATTTGGACATCAAATAACCCAATTTAAATCTCCCCCCGCCGATCGGCGCGCTCCGCGCCCTTCCTAGGCTATTTTGGACACGCCCAGACCATCAAAGCAGAGTTTACGGTGGCGGGCGTGGCCTTGTCATATTGTTCTAGCATGGTCGCGCTACTTTGTTTTCTGTAGCAATGTCCTTTGGTAAAATAGGGCTAACTTTTGATCCGCTAGGAGTTACGGGGCCTTCCACCTATCAAATCAAAGATATCGACGAGATCTATAACTTTCATTCTTTGAAGATTGACAGATTCTGTCCGGATCAAGGAAGAAATCGAGCTTGAAGTAGATGCTATGAAAATGGCATGCATGACAACTCTTAACTTTGATCTTTGTTGATAAAAAGGCCATAACTCTCGCATCCGAACTCCGATTGGGATGATTCAAGATATTCCGGAAAGCTAAGAAGTAGATATACAATAAAATCTAAGTTCCAAGCCAAGAACATGCATCCAACTTGGTGTTAAAAGTCCTTCAATCTTCCCTTCTTGCATTTGCTTGCGTATTTTCGTCCAAACGATGTTTGAATTGCTTTTCCTTGCTTTTCTCATGCCAATGTTGTGTCATAGCCTACAAAATAACATAACATGTATGAAATGCACACACCATGCATGCAAAGTAACTACAAAACATAGGTTTAAGCAACTAATTCAAGTAATAAATACCGGATAAGTAGGTATAAAACCTACTTATCAGTTCCCCTAGATTAAGACAACAAATCAAACCTTACAGATCAAATCAAACTTGGGTGAAGTCATCACCAACCAAGATAAGATCTTTTGGCCAATTTAATGGATTCTGCAGGCCCCTCGACATCAATCATCAAAGTTGTAACAACAACACAATGATATAGCAAGCACAACCAGAAGCGAGGACCTTCAAAGAGCCGACGCCCTCAATCACAAGTCTTCATCAAATCAGAAGAAAAAAAAAATCAAAGCCGATTGCGCAAACAAGGCAGGAACAATGATTGAGCGCATCAAAGCCCAAATCCACTACATGTTCACCATATGGTAAAGAGGTAAAAGCCTCTTATGATCTTGGCATGTTATCAGCCCATCTGTCAAAGAAACTATCCCAGACAACAAGCAAGTCTGGGGAAATTTCAAAATCGACGACAACCTGATATTGCGACCCTTACAACAAAACTGGGGCAATCTCAAAAATAGCGATAACTCAAAACTGGGGAATTTATCAACCATCCTAAAGAGGAAAATGCACCAGTCAGCACCATCAGCATGGTGCATCATCATCAGAGCTTCCCTCACATCATCTCACTGGCGATTCGGTATGATCATTTGGTCTTTTCCAATCATACTGTTCTCAGAATGAATAATCCACATCTGAGGTATGACTCTTTCACCTCTTTATGAGCTTTCAATCTCCATCTACATGCATTAGCGATAATATACATGTTAAGTATTCTTAGAAAGAGGTTTTTGCTTAACTTATTATAAATGGGATTAATTTTGATAAGCGTCCGTGGGGTGAGAATCATGGGAATGTTTAGAGAATTAAGACTATTCAACCTTTTGATTAGGTACGAAATCCTAGTTCAAAGTGCTTTTTGGAACAAACTTGACTTTATATGCATGTCTGTACTTTTGCGATTGCCCTAACTCTTAGTTGTGGGGTATGAAGCTATGGCAAAAAGAATGGCCATTAATGAAAAGATAAAAGATAAGTCGCCAGCCTAATGTCTCGAATTGTGGCCTAGGTTGCTCGAGTTATTAAGCCTTAGGGGTGTCTTTACACTTGGTGCCATAAAGCCATCTAGTTTGGGAGTCATCGACCCAACGCTCCTTACATTGGTAACTTAACGCCTAAGAAAATGAACATTGAAAAAAGAAAAGGCAAAACCTGAGCAGATCCAAATCGTGGCATAGGTAATTCGAGTAGTTAAGCCTGAGGGGTGTCTTTACACCTGGTGCCCTAAAGCCATTTGGTTTAGGAGTCACCGGCCCAACGCTCCCTACATGGGTGACTTAGAGCCTAAAAAAATGGACCTATCAAAATTAGGCAAAGAAGCGAATAGAGTGATCGCATGACTTGTCATGAAGCGTGGACTTTATTACTCGATCCAGTAAACTCGAAGGGGAGTCTTAACACCTAGTGCCCTAAAGCCCTTCGATTTGGGATTCATTGGTCCAAAACTCGTTACATGGGTAATTTTGAATAGCCTAAGAAAATGAGAGAAGTTAGGCGAGAGGAAAAAAGAGCAAGAATCAAGAAAAGTTACAAAGGCATAGTAATGAAACCCCTGCTAGGAGTTACGTCACTCATAGTTCGTGTGTCATATGAAGTCAATTCTGTGAAGAATAATGTCTAGAGTGAAGATGAAGTATCTCTGATATAGGGAGATAAGTCTTTTGAATCTAATCATACCCATGAATAATAACCATGAATGTTTTCAAATTTCCTTCCGATTTCATAACTCATTTAATTTCATAAACTTTTACTTCAAATGCCTTATTCATAAGAGTATACTAATCCTGATAGCCAAGTCGTCAAGCTTTTAGTGCATTTTGCTCTTTTGATGTGCTGGATATTTCTCACCCATGACTTGGTCAACAAAGAGAGTTTCTCATATGAATCCTTGGCATGAACATGCGAAAGGACTGGGGCATCTTCCAATTCCAAGGAGTTTAAGGCGAGATCAAGACTCTCATTAAAGAAAGGGGAGAACTCCTAAAAGAAATCATGGCGACATAAGCTTTCCCCTACATAAGAAAGGGAAAATTCTCAAGAGAGTCCTTAACTCTAAAGAAGAAGCCCAACGACAAAAGGTCTCGCGAATGAAATCTACACCATCAAATAGGTCAACCTGCGTCAAGTCCTCACAAGTCAAGGCCTCTACACCGAAGTTCAAATCTATGTAGCGAAAGAAGCAATTTTGCACCCACCGGGGATGTCGTGACATTGAGATCATCGATTCGGTAGGTTATTCTGAATCAAAAGCTAAAGAGAATGGGTTACAAGCACCAAACAGCGAAAAGAAACTCCAAATCGCCTCAGAAAGGGTGAGGTAAGTTTCTACTCCAGACACTTTAAAATGTGCATCAACCTAGGATAATAGACTCCTAAGGATAAATCTAGGTCATCACATCATGCATGATCTGCACATGTATAAAAGTGCTACATTAGCGTACATCTCCATCAAGGTTTAGCATGCATATCCAGTAGATTTAAATATACGTGCACATTAAATGTCTATATTAGAGAAAAATTTCGTCATAGACATCAGTTGGTTGTCATCAATCTAGCGTAACATCAGATGGAGTCTAGTGAAGCAAGTCGTTGAATATTACTTCAGCCAAGGTATCGGATGATTCGGTATTCTAAACTATTGGCATCAATTTAGCGCAACATCAAGAAAGTTCAGTGATGAAAGCTTTGTATACCACCGTTCAAGTGGGAACCGAAATAGTTTGGCGATGTCAGCGTAGTTAACTACCAGCAAGGTAGGCACCGTTGTCAAACTACCATCAGGGTACGCACCGTTGTAAACTACCAGCATATGCATCGGGAAGGTCCGATGATTTCAGAACTTCATCCCCAACAGAGATGTAGAAAACATCTCAACTTATCAACATCAGCATAGACATCAGGAGCAACTGATAAAGGTAAATCGATCTGCGATTTACAATTTATGATTTGCGATATGCGATATGCGATATGCGATGTGCGAGTTACGAAGTGTAATTGGCCAAATGCAAAAAGCGAAGTGTGAAATGCGAAATGCGATGTGCGATTTGTGAACTGTGATTTGCGAAAACATTTTAACATTCATCATAACATTCATTACATTGCGATTTGCATCATTAGAAATACCTTGTAATATTTAAGTGTCTAGTAATCTTTATCATTTCCATTCCATTGCATTGCATGAACATGATAAAGAGGGGCATCTGTAGACACTTGAAATTTTATTTTCCTGTTACTAACTATGTAAGAGGACAAAAGTGCCTTTTTCACACTCCAGAGATAACCCTGGAGGAACACAACATAAATTCCAACCCCAGAAATAGCCCTGGGAGATCCAGTTTCCAACCCCAGAGATAACCCCAGGAAAATCAGTTCTAACCCCGGAGATAAACCCGGGGGATTAAGTTCAAAGCCTAGAGATAACCCTAGGAGTTCAAGACAACCTTAGAGATAACCCTGAGGATAGTCAGAGTCAACAGCAGGCCAACCTCAGAGATAACCCTAAGAAAAGACTACTACAACTGTGCGAAAATCGGAGATAACCTCGGGAGGGGCAAAATTGTTATTTTACAAAGTCAACTTCAACTTAAATCAAATACACTTATTTCAACTTAAATTGTTTCAAAAGAAGTCCCATAAGATCCATTTCTTAACTTCCGAGCATAAACTATGCAAAATAGCTCAACGGACTGCTTGACGAAAACCCAAAAATGCTATTTCGATCATGGACCCATCTTCCCAGAATTAAAAAAAGGTAAATCCTATGTTATTGCATAGCTCTCGGATAGAACTTTCGGGAATAGTATGGCACATTTCCATCGGACTCCCGGATTAAAAGTTATGAAGGTTCGAGTTTAATGCTAGCGTTGTCCGAAAGTACATACTTTGAGGCAGTGCAACCCACGTTGCGGGGCACCCGAAAATTACGCAGCAGTACACTGCTGGCTCACCCTCTATAAATAGAGGGCTTGGGGTGGCCATTTTAAAGAGAAAAAAAGGCGAGGAAGCCCTATCCATTTTGCTTTGTACACACTATAAATTGAGTGCTTTCTCTTTTCAAACACTTGTGAGCTTGTATTATGCTATATTTTACAGGAGGAAACCGAGTGTTCATTCATTTAAAGCCATTTCAAGTCTTCTTAGCAGCCCACTGTAAGACTTCTTACATTTCTTAGAGTTTTTTCTCCACCTTTTTCACACATAGTTATTCACGTTGAGAGTCGTGTTGTGTGCGTATGCCCGAACTCGGTCCATGACTTTTTATTTTTTTTGTATATATATATATATATATATATATATATATATATATATATATATATATATATATATATATATATATATGTATTAACATCATCGAAGTTATCCCCCCGATTGAGCCCGGATTTATATATAGAGGCGTTATCGCTTTTATATATATAAATACTTATATATATATATATATATATATATATATATATATATATATATATATTGTTATCATCAAACTCTATTTGATTGAGCCTAGATTTATATCGAGGCGTTTACTTCTTATATATATATATATATATATATATATATATATATATATATATATATATATATATATATATATATAAATATATATACACATTTATGTCAGAGCACTGGAGTTTATTTCATGGCCATTTATTGCTTTCTTTACATTCAGTTCCGCTTGGAGTTTACTTCGTGGCGGTTGATCGTTCCTATATATATATTTACAGCTTTTATATATTTACATTTCTAATCCCCCGTGGAGTTTTCTTCGTGGTTGTTGATCATTCATTCATATATATATATATATATATATATTTACTGCTTTTATATATATAACTGCTTACAGCTTTCATACAAACTGCAACATCATGTGAGCCTAGGAATTATGTGATCACAGATTCAGTCATCTGAATCTAGATTCGGTTCCCGTGATGGACATTTTCGGCTGTAATCAGCTTGTAAATTATTCACGGTGTTTGAAATTTCTTAGATGGCTTTCATGCCCACAAGGAATTTGGCACTGCTATGTATCTTATTTTCTCGAAGATGCCTCGCATCTCGAAAATAAAAGCAATCAAGTTGAATACATATAATAAAATGGAAGTATCAAAGGCCTCAATTACTATTGAGCATAATGGTTTGAAAAACCTCTTTTACAAAACCTCACTGCTATATCTTGTTAAAACTGAACTTTTATACAAAATTCAAACCCTTTGTATATAGGTGCAAACGAGGCATAGCACTACTTCCAGATAATTGCACATTGACCCACACACACACGCACACACATTCATATAACAGTTTAATTTGAAAAGTGGCGGTCACCGTGGTAACACGGATGTCGGGGGGTGCCTAACACCTTCCCTCCGTATAATCAAGCCTCGGATCCTAACGAATCTCGGTTTCACAGACCAGCTAAGCAGTGTTACATCACTAGGTCAATGTGCAAACCTTTTCTCAGTTGAGTTGGTGTACCCATTTAAAAATACCAACTGGCGACTCTTACAGTCTAATCGTCGACATATACATGTCGGACCTTTTCACAACTTATTTTTTTAAACAAATCTAACCTAACATGAGAACAGCAAAAGACAAAAACAAAAAAGGGACAAATAAAAATTCTGAAGTCGATATTCTGACTATAGCAAATAGTGCAAGTTTTCTTCAAGAATATCTCTGCTATACCAGTCAGATTTACTCTCCTACTAAGGTAAGGGGTATTATTTATTTTATATTCATAAGAAAGATTTTTTTTGTATTCGTAAGGAATATTATTTTCGTTCAATTTTTGTAATTATATTATTTTCGTTCAATATTCATAATGGATATTATCTTCGTTCAATATTCGTAAGGTATATTATTTCCGTTCAATATTCGTAAGGGATATTATTTTTGTTCAATATTCGTAAGAAATATTATTTTCTTCCATACTCTATAGTATGTAAGTAATAGTATTTCGTTTCATATTCCTAAATCTACACTTATTTTGATAAGTATTGCTTCTATACTCCTTGAAATTAGTAGAATATCCTTGAATTTTACGCTTCATCTAGTATCGTTTCATGGAAATATTTTTCTGAACTTTCTTATTAAATTTTAATCTTTTCATGTCGGAGTACTATTCATGGGCACTATTCATACAGATGGCACTATTCATTCATATGGTACTATTCATATGGTACTATTCACGGGGTACTATTCACGACAAAAAAATTGATTTCTTTTCTGTCCAAATTTTTTTTCATACATGAATATCATTCTTGAATTTTACTCCACAAATTAGTTATCATGTTGACAATTTGGACATTCTTAAATTCTGGATAAATTAAATTAAAAATCTTTAATATTTATCCCTTATCTCACTTGATTGATTCTTATATCATTTTCATCATCCTCATGCTTATATTGTGATGAAAGTCATCTTTGTCCCGTAGTGCATAAATGGACTGTTGATTGTTATGATTATGACCAAGAATTATGTATCGGTATAATCATAACCTGTAATGTTACATATAAATGATGTGGTAAAAGTCATCTTTGGCCTGTAGTGCATAGATGGACAGTTGTTTGGCATGATCATGACCACTGGTGATAATAACGAATATCCTTGGCCCGTATTGCATGGATAATTCGTGGATGTAATACTAACGATTATCCTTAGCCCATAGTGCATGGATAATTCGGTGATGTAGATTATTTATTGAATTGTGTTGCAGAGATAAAATATTGATGATGAACTTTTAAATCATAGAAGATAGTAGACATCATGATCTAGTTGACTCTTCTAATGGATTGCTTATTCTGCTGCAGATGTTGATCTAAACTTGTTGTCTATTATATTCTATCAGTTTTTATACTGTTAAGGACTAAGGATAATTTATTCTATATTATCTTAGTCATAATATTCTTTACTGGGCTAGTTGAGTTCACCCTTTTCTTTCATTGTTCTCTTTAGGAAATGAGAATATAGTTGGGACTAGTCGGGAAATAGAGTGACGGTCCAAGATGGTTGCTATAGTAGTCCTCACTATTCTATAAAATAGTGTGAAAATAATTAATGAGGACTTTATTTGAGTTTGAATATTGTCTACGAGACAATATTTGTATTGAAACTCAGCTATTGTGATGTCGTATTTTGCACGACAGTTGTATAAATTAAGTTTGTATTTAAAATTATGTACTATGTATTTGGCAACTCAGAATGGGTTGTGTATACTTATTTTGGGGGCGTCATAGTTGGTATCAAAGCTTAGGGATATTATCCCTGGCAGAGATCTGAGGCTAGAACTAGGAGGGGAGAGATGAATAAATCCTTCGCTAGTGTGTCCTACCTAAGCTTATTTGATATTTAATTGGTCGATCAGGATATAGGGATAATATGTGGCATGTCAATTAACCCTTGTTTTGTGGCATTGTTTGATAATGACATCTGAAATTTTTGAGATAAACAATAGAGCACATGAGACCGTTGAGACACCGCCAATAAATAACCAGGATAATGTGCATCAGGAAGGCAGTAATCCTCATGTAAAGAATAACACCGACCAAATGATGAACGATGAGATGTTTAGGAGCTTTCTATAATTTATGCAACACCAATCGAGAGAGATTCATGTTCAAAATGCAGGTGGAATAAATGTTAACTCAAGGCTGGTCACCGCTAAGTAATTCAAGGAGCTAGGACCACAGGAGTTTTTGGGAAAGCCAGAGCCACTTAAGGCAGAGACGTGGATTAAGCAGATCCCCAAGATATTTGATGTCTTGGGATGCTCAGAGGAGCAAAAGGTTCCTTTTGCCACCTTCATGTTGCGAGGAGAGGCAGATTACTGGTGGGAATCTATAAAATGTACTCATTTTTCCGCATTAAAGATGTCTTGGGAGATGTTCCAGGAATTGTTCAACGACAAGTACTTTCTAGAAAGTATTCATCACATGAACAAGGTGGAATTCATCAAGCTAGAACAAAAAAATATGATAGTGTCGCAATACGAGGCAAAGTTTGCGGATTTATCCCGGTTTGCATCCCATTTGGTAGATAATGAGGAGCGTATGACGCGGATGTTTTTGCGAGGTTTAAAGCCCAAAATTCGTTAATACCTTATTTCTCATAAATTGTGTTTGTATTCAGATGTTATGAATAGGGCTCAGTTATTCGAGCGCAATAATGAGTCAGCTCAACCAAAAGATAATGACCAATAACACGATAATAATCGTACCGGTGGTAACGACCATCGGAACAATGATAACCATCGTGGAGGAAATTATCAGGCCAGAAATGGTAACCACTTCGATGGTAATCATGGCTAAGATAATAGGAGAGGTGAATCAAGTGGAAATTTCAAAAAGAAGAGATTCAACAATGATGGAAAGACAGCAGCACCAGCACCTATTTTCAAGGAAGGAGAATGACCACTGGTCGTATGCTACAGATGCGGAGAGGAGGGACACATCAGTCCAAATTATACGCAGCAACTCAAAGCGTGTTTCAATTGCGGAAGAGAAGGTCACCTAGCTCAATTTTATCGTGTAGTGAAGTTAAGTCCAGCTGGGATGGTGACACCAAAGGCTGTCCCAGACAAGTCAAAGCCGGTAGTTCAAGGGAGAGCATTTTTTATGACTTCCCAAAAAGCGAGGAACCCGAACTAAGTTATCACGGGTAAGCTAATCAAAAAGTCTTACAAAGTCTATACCTTATTCGATACTAGTTCTACCCACTCTTTTATTTCATCTAATTGTGCTCAACATTTGAACTTGACTCCTGAGAAATTAGACTTTGACTTATCGGTTGAAACTCCATTAAGAGAAACCTTCATTACATTCATTGTTTATAAATCTTGTTTGATTCAAATTGACTCTTTCACGTTACCTGTTGATCTCATCTCTTTGAAAATACTTTCCTTTAATGTGATTTTAAGAATCGACTAGTTAACTACTCATTATACTAGAATTGATTATTTTCGTAAGGTTGTTAGCTTTTATATTCCTAACCAACCTGTTATGTGAATTCAAGCAACCAAACCACTAAAGTCAATCATTGTCATATCAAGCCATAAAGCCATTCGTTTATTGAAAAATAGATGTCAAGCTTTCTTAGCCCATGTCACGGATTTAAACAAAAATACGTCAAATTTGAATGATATTTCTATTGTTAATAAATTTCCTGACGTATTCCCCGAAGAACTTCCTGGCCTACCCCTAGAACGTAAAATTGAATTTTGTATTAACCTTGAACCTGGTATAAAACCCATTTCCAAAACCTCATATCAAACGGCTCTGTGAGTTCCCAGAAGGCACACAATAGATCTAGAATGGGGGTTGAATGGATCCTTTTTTATTTCAAATACTTTTCCTATTTATTTTGTATTGCTCATGAATTAGCATATGAAAAATATAAGAATCTTTTCAAGCATAGGGGAATAAATAAAAGATCCCCTTCATTGATATATTCATAAATATTCATGCATTTTTCGTGGAGTTAGTTTAGTTATAAGTAGTTAATACATACATAGCAGTTAGGTACATAATGTAAATGACAGAAAGTAAATGACTGAATGTAAAAGACATAAGGGATTTCAAGTGGTTCAGAGACTCAAGCTCTTAATCCACTCTTCAGCTTCAACAAGCAGGAATTCCACTAAGGAAGGGCAGTACCCTGAATCACTAAGATTCCTTCAAGGTCAGCATCCTTGAAACTTTAGTTTACTAAGAACTCTTTAAGCCCAATAGGCTTGGAACATCATTTAGTCCCTCTGGACAAGGACCCCTTAGGCCCTGACTACTTGTTGTTGTAGTAGTTATTGTTGGTGCTTTGCTGCTAAGATTTTTGAAGCTTGAACATCTTTTATACTTAGCAACTTGACGTGGTCCTCTTTAAATTCTGTATAGAGTCTAGACCACTTCTTCTCTGGTGCAGCTGATCTTCATACTATTCATCTCATCTTCATCCAATGTCAGTTGTGCACCATCACCAGTTGGGTTTGCTAAGTCTTTGAGCTTTTGGTAGACTTCATTTGGCACTTAGCATTCCCTGAACCCTTCTTGAATGATATGCAGACATGGTTCTGTATCTGTTTTGTTTCAGCTTTTAGTTCATGGTGATTCGTAGAGTGTATCTTTGGACGGATATGTTGTCATTCTCCTATAAATAGGATATGCAGACACCGGTATGTTGTCATTCCCTGAACCCTGAACCCTTCTTGAATGATATGCAGACTCCGGTATGTTGTCATTCTCCTATAAATAGGATGCTTAGTATAGAAATGAAAATTACACTAGAATCAGAAAATTCTTCTTCTATAATATTGAGCGTATTTTTTTTGAGTTTAAGGAAATTTTGAGTGTAGCAAATAGTGCAAGTTTTCTTCAAAAATATATCCGTTATACCAGTCAAATTTACTCTCCTACTAAGGTAAGGGGTATTATTTATTTCATATTCGTAAGAGATATTATTTTTCGTATTCGTAAGGAATATTATTTTCGTTCAATTTTTGTATGAATATTATTTTCATTCAATATTTGTAATGGATATTATCTTCGTTTAATATTCGTAAAGAATATTATTTTCATTCAATATTCGTAAGGGATATTATTTTTGTTCAATATTCGTAAGAAATATTATTTTCTTCCATACTCTATAGTATGTAAGTAATATTATTTCATTTCATATTCCTAAATCTACACTTGTTTTGATAAGTATTGCTTCTATACTCCTTGAAATTAGTAGAATATCCTTGAATTTTGCGCTTCATCTAGTATCGTTTCATGAAAATATTTTTCTGAACTTTCTTATTAAATTTTAATCTTTTCATGTCGGAGTACTATTCATGGGCACTATACATACATACGATACTATTCACGATAAAAAAAATTAATTTCTTTTCTGTTTAAATTATTTTTGATACATGAATATCATTCTTGAATTTTACTCCACAAATTAGTTATCATGTTGATAATTTGGACATTCTTAAACTCTGGATAAATTAAATTAAAAATCTTTAATATTTATCCTTGATCTCACTTGATTGATTCTTATATCATTGTCATCATTCTCATGCTTATATTGTGATGAAAGTCATCTTTGGCCCGTAGTGCATAGATGGACTGTTGATTGGTATGATTATGACCAAGAATTATGTATCGGTATAACCATGACCTGTAATATTACAGACAAATGATGTGGTAAAAGTCATCTTTGGCCCATAGTGCATAGATGGACAGTTGTTTGGCATGATCATGACCATTGGTGATAATAACGAATATCCTTGGCCCGTAGTGTATGGATAATTCGTTGACGTAATACTAACGAATATACTTGGCCCATAGTGCATGGATAATTCGGTGATGTGGATTATTTATTACATTATGTTGCAGAGGTAAAATATTGATGATGAACTTTTAAATCATAGAAGATAGTAGACATCATGCTCTACTTGTCTCTTCTAATGGATTGCTTATTCCGCTGCAGATGTTGATCTAAACTTGTTGTCTATTATATTCTATCAGTTTTTATATTGTTGAGGACTAAGGATAATTTATTATATATTATCTTAGTCATAATATTTTTAATGGGCTAGTTGAGCTCACCATTTTCTTTCATTGTTCTCTTCAAGAAATGAGAATATAGTTGGGACTAGTCGGGGAATAGAGTGACGGTCCAAGATGGTTGCTATAATAGTCCTCGCTATTCTATAAAATAGTGTAAAAATAATTATAATGAGGACTTTATTTGATTTTGGATATTGTCTACGAGATAATATTTGTATTGAAACTCAGCTATTGTGTTGTTGTATTTTGCATGACAGTTGTATAAATTAAGTTTGTATTTAAAATTATGTATCATGTATTTGGCGACTCAGAATAGGTTGTGTATACTTATTTTGGGGTGTCACAATTACATGTTACCGACCCCAGCTGACAATTGTTGACGATTTCTTTATATCTTCCACAATTTTCAGCTGCATCTGCCTTATACACTGCATAAACCTTTGTTTCAGGGCCACACAACTCACTAACTTTACTAACATTGTACTTTATGGAATCAACGAATTGACGTTGAAAACGTCTAAACATCTCTTTTGTGTACACCTGCACAGTATGCACTTCCAAAGATGACCTGAGTACCATATTCCTTTTATGATGTTGTGTTATGTGGTCGGCCTTCCTCTCTCTGATAAATTGTTTTTCTATAGCCTTCTGACTCTGCACTACAAATTCGTTCATGCCCGTTGAAGCATTGACAAACTCATCAAAAAATGATTCATGCTCTCGCTTCTTCCAATGGTTATCATTCCCGCAGCAAAATATCTCTTTGTATACACAGAAAGCCATTTCTCTTGTACATCATACAAAATTCTAATCCACACATTGTTATACAATTCATAATTTCTCACCAGAATCTGTCAATGCTCTTCAAACTCCCCATTGGACAATGATTTATACACACAATTGTTAAAATGGTCTTTGAAGGATGGGTGCTCAGAATAAATATGATGCAATTTCTCAGGAAATTTGTTGCTAATATGCCAAGAACACAATAAGTGATAAGTAGAAGGGAGTACCTTAGCAATAGCATTACTCATGAGTTTGTTTTAGTCAGTGGTGATGGTTATAGGTGTCTTGTAGTCCATAGCTTTGGGCCATGTCTCTAATATCCAAATAAAAGTGTCCTCTGTCTCATCCCTTAACAATGCAAATCCAAATAATATAGACTGAAAATGGTGGTTGACCCCGGTAAAAGAAACAAACGGCATGTCATACTTATTTTTCATGTACGTACTGTCAAATGTCACAACATCTCTGAAATGTTGATACATAAACCTTGATCGGGCGTCAACCCACGAAATGCATGCTATGCGATTTGTTTCGTCTGGTTTGACACGATAAAAAAATTTACTCGAACTTTTGGATCTAAGTTTTTTCAAATAATTTACAGCTGCTTGTGCATCATTTTCATCTGCAGAATCAGGCCTTAAATCTTTCACCACATTTTGAACATTAACATTAGAAAAAGGAACATTTTGCAACCCGCCACCTATTGTGCTCAAAACGTTCATCATCCTACTAGGTCCAATACCAGACTTATTTAAAGTGTCAATTAATTTTCTTTCAACCGGAGTAATATATCTATGTGTCTCAATCAAATCTACCTTGGTAGGGGTCACTAGGTGATGATTGTACTCTAATTCAATAGTAGAAATACGCCAATTGTCTTCTTTCTTATTATGAACACCATATATTTTAGCTTTGAATAATGTGCGTCTTATAGAGTCTCGCTGCCTAGTTATTTTCTTACTATAATCTTCATCATCAGGAAAACTCTTTACAGAAGTTGGTGTACCGGCTTTTGTACAAACATATATACAACCTAGACGACACATCATTAGTACCAGCATGTTTATGACTAGTTGCAATTCTAATCTCAAAACCATTTTTTTAGCATACGACCTATAAAAAAATTCAACTTCTTCCAACTTAGAAAATAATTGACCAACGTATGGAATCATTTCAGATTTACTAATTTCAACTTCATTTACAAACTCAGATGTATTTTCACAAATATCTAAACTAGCAACAGAATCTGAAGAACTTGATACAAACCTTTTATGAACAAGTATGTTGTGTGCCATTCTAAAATAAGAAGGAAGAATCACCGGATCAGAACTTCAACTTGAACTTAAGAGTGAAAATGGACAACATCAACCAAAAGAAAAGGAGATATGAAATAACAGGGAAAAAAAATCGAGAGAAAACTGATGTATCTGATATTTGTGAAATGAAAGGTTGAAGAGATCATTCAAAACCAGGGAAGCAAGCAAGGGTTTTTAAAACAAATGATGATTGCCGCTACAGCCATTGACGGTAGGGTCAAAATAATACAGTCAACATAAAAATCTATGTAAAAGCGTAAAGGCTGTCATAAAAGCTGAGCAAAAATTGAGCATGGAAATTGGTGAAATGGTGAGGCATTGCTGCCAGAGCCTGTAGTTGCAAGGGGGCAATAAATAAGAAGCATTTACATCAAATAAGGAGGGGCAATAAGGTAACTTGGCATGTTTTTTGGAGTTAGGTGACTGCCGCTACAGCTTGTAGCGGCAGGGGCTTGATTAATATTAATCGTGGCCTTACATTGTACTAATCAACGACTACAAACTCATTTACTGAACAGTGTCCAAGGTAATCGGTTGTCACTTAATTAATTCCCTATATATATATATATATATATATATTATATATATATATATATATATATATTTAATCAATCAAATTATTGATCATCAATATGAATTGTATTATTTTATTTATTAAAACTTTACCCGGTTGTTAGTATTGTAGTCATGTATATAGCCTGTCATAACTAGTCATGAATAAATTAAATCAATCACTTATTAAACTATTTTATACCCAAAAAAAATTAAAATAAAAGATAAACCTGATGCAAATTTTCTCACAAGTATAATTACAACAATTCTGTCTCAATTTACAGTAATAAGCGACGATTTGGCTCTTCTTTCTTTTTTTAGTTTGTATAATGAAATTAAGATTAGGTTTAGTTCTTTATTTATTAATGTTATAAAAGATTACTAAAAATTAAGAACAAGATGATTAGAGAAAAGAGGCATGTCTCATAATATTTCCATATATCATTCATATATCCATCATATATCTACCATTCTCTATTACAATGCTCTTATTTATAGATACATGGACTTGGAAGTTTCAAAACTCAAAAGTCATGAGTTTAAAACTTAATAAACATGGGAGTTACTTAATGAACATGGGGGTTCCAAAATTCCAAAGATCATTACAATTAAATTTAGACATCCACAAATATATATGTTATAATTTTATAACACTCCCCCTTGGATGTCTATTGTATATCCATACGCATAGAAAGCTGCCTCATTAAAAACCTTACCAGAAAAAACCCAATGGAAAAAAAAACCTTGGTTAAGGGAAAAAGAGTGCAGTGCGTATAAGCTCCCCCTCATGAATGTATCATTAAGTCCTCCAACTGTCGCATTCCAATATTATGACGCAATCCTTCAAACATTGTAGTTGGTAATGCTTTGCTGAACAAATCTGCTAGATTATCTCTTGATCAAAATTTGTTGAACATCAATGTCACCACACTTATCAAGGTCATGTGTGGAAAAGAATTTTGGTGAGATATGTTTTCTTCTATCTCCTTTGATGTATCCTCCCTTTAATTGAGCTATACATGTAGCATTGTCTTCATACAGAATGGATGGAGTCCTTTTATAGCAATTTTCTAAGAATATGCATCGTTAAAAACCTTACCAAATAAAAACCCAGTGGGAAAAATTTTGGCTAAGGAAAAGAGTACAATATTCTTGTATAACTTCTTGCGCCTTGGGATTGCCTCATTAAAACCTTGCAAAGGAAAACCCAGTGGGAAAAAACCTTAACGAAGGAAAAAGAGTACAATCAGTACATATCATTTTTACTCCCTTTCATAAGTACATAGAATTTCTATTGTTCATGGTAAAAAATATCATTAAGTCGAAGCATGCCAATATTGTGCACCATCTTCTTCAAAATCATAGTTGGTAATGACTTAATGAATCCATCAACCAAATTAGCACATGATCATATATGCTTGATATCAATATCGCCATTCTTCTGGGGCTCATGGGTATAAAATAATTTTGGTGCAATATGCTTGGTTCTATCACCCATGATATAGCATCCTCTAATTTGAGTGATACAAGCAACATTATCTTCATATAATATCGTTGGACTATTTATGATTGATGATCATCCACAGTTCACACAAATATGTTGAATTACTGATCTCAACCAAATACATTCACAACTTACTTCATAAATAGTGATAATCTCTGCATCAGCAGATCCAACTAACTATGATTTTGATCCATAATTCTAATTTAACTGCAAATGCTATATCAGGTCATGAGAAATTTTACAATATATATCAAAGCACCAATTGTACAAAGATATGGTACTTCAAGACCAAGAGTTTCTTCATTATTTTCTTGTGATCAAAACAGATCTTTCTTGATATCAAGTGACCAATCTATCATTGAAGTACTTAAAGGATTAACATTATCCATGTAAAGTTACTTCAGGACATTTTCTGTGTATGTTGATTGATGAACAAGAATTCCATAGCTCAATTTGTAGGCCAAGACAAAAATTTGTCTTACCAATGTCTTTCATCTCAAATTTGTTGTTTTTGTCAACTCTTCTGGAGCAAGATCTTTCATCAATAAATACAGTAATAATAGCAAATCCATATTATGATCTTTTGATAAAAATGCATGCACAAATTGGATTATTCTCAAATCCTTCTTTCAAAAGATATCTATTTAGGCGATTATTCCATAATATGCATCTGGATTGCTTTAACCCATATAAAGATCTTTGTAACTTAAAATACATACTTCGAGATGTAAAATTATATGCTTCAGACATTTTATATCCTTCAGGGATTTTCATGTATATATGATCATTATCTAATGATCCATACAGATATGTTGTAACAACATTCATTAATCGCATATCCAAATTTTTTTTGTTACCAAGCTAATTAAAAATTTGAATATAATTACGTCCATTATAGGAGCATATGTTTCTCCATAATTAATACCAGGTCTCTGCGAGAAACCTTGTTCTACAAGTCGCGCTTTGTACCATATAATTTCATTTTTCTTATTTCGTACAAATACCCATTTGTATCTAACAAGCATTACACCTTCAGGTGTTCAGTCTACATGTCCAAAAATTTCACGTTTACTTTGTGAATTTAGTTCTATTTGAATCGCCTCTTTTCACATTGGCCAAATATTTCTACATTCATCAACAATTTGTGGTTCATATTCATGATCATTACTTCTGGTAATATCAAGAACAACTTTATACAAAAATATGTTGTCGACAACAATTTTATTTCTATCCAATATATTCGTCTCATGTATATACATAATGTATCGAGATCTCATTATTTTCAGGTACCTGATCCTCTTCAGGGGATAACTCATCCTCTTTAGGAGATAACTCTTCAAGAGTTTTATTTATAAGAGATTTTTGTTCATAAGTTTTGGATAGATCAATAACTTTTGTAGCCTGTTTCATGGGTATAGCCTCTTTATAGGCTGCAACTTGTTTTTCTTGTACTTTCTTCTTCTAGAAAATTTTATCTTTAACACCGATCATTCTTCCATGTTTCAAGTGTGATTTTGATTCAATTTGCTGCTGTATTAACTGATTGTCCTACTGAGACTTCAATCTCTTCTAGAGTATTAGCAGCTAAAATGTGAGATATCACAATTTTCTTATTATCGGTGAATAATTCTGGTAATTGATTTGCAATTCATTGCAAATGAATAATCATTTGAACTTCTAGTTCATATTGATTTGTATGAGAATCAGGATTAAATAACGTTGAAACATTCCAATTAATCTCCCGGCGTGCTTCAGGCAACGATCTCACGTCGTACTTTAGGCAACGAAACATTCCAATTAATCTCCCGTCGTGCTTCAGGCAATGACTTTTCTCCCCCTAATGGTGGAAAGATTGTTTCATTAAAATAACAATCCTCAAATTATACCTTAAAAATATCACTTATTGAGGTTATGAATAGCATGACCCCATACATGTATTGGTAATTAATTTACTTTGATATAATCAACAAGTAAATGAATCTTCTGGTTCCTTACGGGATGTTCATGGGAGTTTTCAATAATTAAACGCAACATTATTGATCCTGGAATGTCAAATCATAAAAACCTTTTTGGATCCGAACACTTCTGGTGTATTATACACTTTTAGAGTATTACAACATTTGTTTCAACTATTCTCATTTTAGTATAATATATCCCAGAAGAGAAAATATACAGTTTTTCTAATATGAGATTCTGGCCCGATAGTATTGAAGTAATATAAAGAAATTACTTTACTATCTTCAATGTTGGTTTCAATATGATAACCATTATAACGATATCCTTAAAACTAAGCAAATTTCTGCTTGCCTCAGAAGAATATAAAGAATCATCAATACAAAGTTTTGCGCCCTTTTGACAATATTATAATCGCTCTTCCAAAGACTTTAATTAAGTTTGATGAATAATCACTCTTCTAGAGCTTTCAATTATGTTTGATGAATAATCGCTCTTCTAGAGCCTTTAATTAAGTTTGATGAGCTTCTGGCCCATACAACTTCATATATGCAAAACATAAATTTAACTTTATTACTTGAAACATAAATAAAACATATAATAAAAATACTTATTATAATGTCATAATATAATGAAATAAAAATAATTAATTGGTATGAACATTTCTATCAACATATCATCAAGGAAACCATAGATATCAAAATTAGTTATATCCACTCCATTTGAAAAGTCAAATTAATTCACGGGATCTTCAGGATCAGTCCATTTCTTTTTCTTTTATGGAGTCTTGGTACAAATCTACCAAATATTTAGAGTACTGACGTGGTACATTCCCTTTTATATATTGATTGTTCTTTTCAAGTCCACTACCACAACTACAACCATAATTTCCTCTATGATTATCAAATGAGGTTCCATTCACTTGTGGAATGTAATAGAATCGATCGAGCTAGATTGTTGGTTTTTCAAATAAAACTCATTATTTTGTCTGACCATTAGAAGACATAATATCACTTACGGGAACATAGTTTCCTTTATCGCTCAGAAATATTTTGTAAACTTACGCTCTCGATATTGCTATCGCAGGAGCATATTCGAGGCATGTAATATAATAAATATTTTCTCTAACATGTCTTCATCGGTGTTTTCACTCAACACTTTTAAAATCTTGCAACTTGAAAAACCAATTATAATGAGCATTTAAAATCTTTCCTTTAAATCATTTCATAAGACAAGTGAGTCTTTTACTGTAATGTACTCAACTTTTAATTTTTCATAGAAATGATAACGAATAAAAATTATTAATTTTGCATGATCCTGCAGGGATGCATGATTGTCAACTATAATTGTATCTCCAAGGTTCTTTGCCTTTATATGAATCTCAGCATCAAGATTCCATTACAAATAATTCTTGCTCGATATAAATCAAGAGCAACAAATTCAAATTTATAAGATTTAAATATTAAATAACTAAACATATTCCCCATCAAATTAAATAATTATATATGTTCAGATTTAATTGTAATGAAACAATTTATAGAAATACAGTAAAACATGAAACTAAATTTGTCCACCAAAAATAACAAACTAATACTACTAAGCATATTTGTCATTGTAACTTCATACAAAAATTTATCAAAAGGTTATTAGAAATATATCAAATATGCTATCATGCATGCCAAAAGGAAATATATCAAAAATCATTAGAAATATATCAAATATGCTACCATGCATATCAAAAGAAAATATATCAAAAATCATTAGAAATATATCAAAAGATTGTTTTAGTACGTGAACTAAAAAGAACTAAAACATCATGTATTCTATCGGATCCCTTTTGATTTATTTAGATTGGAAGAAATGCAAAATTACAATACACTTTTATAAAAATAAAACACTGCATAATAATTGAGGTTAGATATTTCACCGTATAACAACAAGACAATTTGAGAGTGGTGTGATGATGATGACTTACATATGAGTATGACAGTCATTAGCATGCTATAATCAAGAACAACAAACTCTAATAATAGATTATGAATAGAATAACATGCGGTATGTTATACTAAAAAAATTTATGTATTCATATATATATATATATATATATATATATATATATATATATATAATTGATAAACAAACCTTCTCCTTCAAATCAAATATGATTATCTTCGAGACGAATGTGAGAAGCAATTCGTGCTGATAACATGTTATAAAAGATTACTAAAAATTAAGAACAAAATGATTAGAGAAAAGAGGCATATCTCATAATATTTTCATATATCATTCATATATCCATCATATATCCACCATTCTCTATTACAATGCTCTTATTTATAGATACATGGACTTGAAAGTTTCAAAACTCAAAAGTCATGAGTTTAAAATTTAATAAACATGGGAGTTACTTAATAAACATGGGGGTTCCAAAATTCCAAAGATCATTACAATTAAATTTAGACATCCACAAATATATATGTTATAATTTTATAACAATTAATATATTTTACCAGCTCTACTAATTTTAATAGAATTGTTATTATTTACATATAAATTAAATCTAATTATTTTTAAGGCCCAATTAATTTAATGGTCCAAATTAGTGTAATCTTTTATTTATTTTAGTCTAAATAAATTAAATGACTAGTTTGACCTAAACATAAAAAAAAACAAATTAAATATTTTAAAATTTACTTACACATTTTATTTTTATTTTATTTTATCGGGTATTATGAGATAAGACAATAAATGAGACAACAAATCTAAATTCGTCTAAACATATGTAAGTTCGTAATCTTTTATTATAAGATCACGTTAGACGACAAAAATAGCTAATTCAATTTTTACTAGAAAAATACAATAAAAATTATAAACTTATGATCAAAGATAAAAGACCAATTGTGATAGTTTAATGATAAATGTCTCATTTTTTTTAATCAATGTACTATATAAAAAAAAGGTAAATTTCTCTTATATTCAGTCTTGTGGATTAAATGTCCTAACATCGAATTGTAATAGAATAAATTCTTAAAATTTAAAAAAATGATCAAAGATATATATGACAGTTTCATACGATCCAAATTCCCAAAAAGTCCATATCCACCACCAACCACCCTAAAAAGGGTAGAGGAAGCAAGAAAAGTGGGAAAGGAACAATACTCATATCATCATCCATCATCATCATGCCTTTTGATTTTTCTTCATTTCCCCTAATATTCCACCCACTACTACACAGACCCACCTTCACAACTTTCTCTAAGAATGCTCTGAAATTCCAAAATCCCACTGTAGGTCGATCTCTCCATTCTTATGTTCATGCTTTAATTTCAGTTCATATGTTGATCAATTTTATGTCGTATGCTTTGTCTTTCATATAATTGATTTATGATTATCTTTAAAACCCACTAAAATTTCATAATTTTTGTTAATTTCAATTACCTTTTTAGGGGAAAAATTGGAAGTCTCTCTACAAAAAGTTCATAATTTGTGAATACCCAGTAGCAAAAAACTCCAACAGTTGAATTATATGGATGCCTTTGATCAGACAACAAGATTTATTTATAATCTCAGTGAAAATACCCAGGGGGATTCTGAATTTTCGGGGATTCTTGAAATATATATTCATCATGCTAAGAATATTCACAATATTTGTATCTATGACAACCAAGATGTGTATGCTAAATTCTCTTTAACATATAACCCTGATGAGACCCTAACAACTAGGATCATCGATGGTGGTGGGAAAAACCCGGAATTTAATGAGAATTTAGTTATGAAAGTAACCCAATTTGATGCCCTACTCAAATGTGAAATGTGGATGCTTAGTAGAGCTAAGAATTATATGGAAGATCAATTATTGGGTTTTGCTTTAGTCCCAATTTCTTTGGTTTTAGGCAAGGGAAAAGTGACCCGAGATTTTAGTTTATCTTCCACTGATTTGTTCCATTCCCCTGCTGGCACTGTTAAGTTGAGTCTCTCTTTGAACACAAATGTGTCAGCAGCTTGTCCTACCATTAACCCCAATTCTTCTATAACTTCAGAAGTTTTGTTGTTGGATAGGAAGATATCTGAGGTTGTATTGGACCCAATTGAGTTCTCAAGGATTGAGTTTCCCGATATCAATATAGTTAGGGAGAATCAAGAGATGGTGATCGAGTATTTCAATCTAGCTGGGCATGGTTCTGTTTCTAGGCAAGGATTGTTGGTTGGTTCGGGGTCGTTTCTTCGTTTAGGTGCTTCCCATCAGCCTGCGGATGACTATGAAATGGCTGCAAATTCGTCCGAGGAAAATGGGGGTGGATCGCTTTCCCCCAATTCAGGTTTCTTTAGTTCTACAATGACTAGCTTGAGTGATGATCGAAACTCTGGTGATTCAATGGAGAAAAAGAATCATTTGGGTGGGGGAGATTTGTCAAATTCTCTGAACCCATCAATCGCTATAGAAGCTAATCAAAGCCCCGGTACTTGTCCAGATACTCCAACTTCTAGGAAGGGAAGTGTAGTCCAAGATGATAAGAAGGATCCGATTTTTTCAGGCAAGGATGAGGAGAACAACGAGACAAATATTGGCTCCGTAAAATTTGGTCAAGCATTTTCAGCTCCACTTGGAAATATGAACCTTGAGGCTGAACAATCGGCTATGCAGCAACAGATAGTTGACATGTACATGAGAAGCATGCAGCAATTTACCGAGTCTTTGGCAAAAATGAAACTCCCAATGGATCTTGATCATAAACCGGAATCTGTAGACCGTGGTGATGTGATTCAAAACCATAATAGCCATGTAGAACTCGAGAAGAAGAAAGATGCTTCAAGGGTTTTTTATGGCAGCCGGGCGTTCTTCTGATAAATGTTTGATGCATATGAATTTTTATGTAAAATTGATTAGTGGCTGCATCGAGATTAATTTATCATAGCATGGGTTTAACTTGGCTTCTCAAACATATTATCTATGACTTGGAGTTTGATTCGGTTAGCCTTTGCTTAACCTGTTTAATCTGTTAGTTTGTTCTATCAAATGTTGTTACTGATATTTATTGTCTGGTTTCTAAGTGCAAAGCTCAAAATGTGTGTAAACAGCATAATAATTTCTTCTCAGTTCTTATTTTCTTTAATAATATCTTATTTTCTTTAATATTATGAGATATTTGTAACTGGGTGTATGCAATATATTATGAATCACTGATTGAAGCAGTTCTTTTGTCACCATTAACTCAAAATCTAGAAATGTTTGATTGCCTTGAAAATGATGTCAAGTTTCAAATATTTCGTTATAGAAATAAAAGGCTATTGAGAACAAAATGTATAAATTAGGATATCATACCAGTTATGGTATATTTGTATTTTAATTTCTCATTCGGTATTCTTCTATTTGTTTGATGGATTTGAATTGGCGTTAGATGTTTTCCAACCTTGTCGGGTAGGTGCTAGGCGCTCGCGTAACCACCTAAGGATTGTCCAGCAAAATGTCATTGTTGCCGCCATCCAACATCATTTCTACTACTTGTTTCCTCCTCTATTAAGCGTCCAGCAAAATGTCATTGTTGCTGCCATCCAACATCATTTCTACAACTTGTTTCCTCCTCTTTCTTGTAGAATGTGTTGTTGCGATCTATTGGATAAGATAATATTAGATATTATTCTTTTAATTTGGTAAAATTATTAAGTACCCTAAATTTGTATCACAATCAAAATTGAAAAATTGGCCCCATAATGTGACAACGTTTTAAGTTAATTTCTAAACTTTCACTTTTTATTAACGTGACACTAAATTTGCTATACATACAAAAGAACATAGTTGGTTGGGGGTGGGGGGGGGGGGGGGGGGGGTAATAAAACTGAAAAGAAATGTCTAAATAATTAAGGAAACCCCAAGTTTCGTCGGCGCGTCCAATCACAGAATTCACGCACTTGAACCTGCACAATAACAGATCACACACGAAGCTTGATGACTTGTGCCGCCGGGGGATAGCTCCGGTGTGAGAATAAGTACAGGTCGTTCACAAGATTTAACGATGGAGGCTAAGTATTTAGTGCTCAAAGAAAGTATTACCTGTTAATTGCAACCCTGACCTTGTATTTATAATATTCTCATCACCTTAGAATCCTTCTCCGAGTCGGATTAGGACTCTTAAACATGGTAGTTACCATAATTTGGGTCCAACACGATCTCCTTAAAAGGTGGAAGTGGAATCCAATCCAAACACTACCTTTAGAGTTACCTTATTCAAATCTGATTAGAACTTTAGGCTCAGACGCAGGCGTACCCTAACGCATGTGCCCAACCCAATCGAACTCACCAGCTGGTCTGAACTTCGGTCCAAAGGACTCGAAGGCCCGACCCCGAACACCACACACCTTAATAGGGCACCGACCCAAAGGACTCGGATTCCCGAATGCCATATCGCGAATAGGACTCCGGTCAAGAGGACTCGGACGCCCGAACTCCTTCATCAGCCCTGAGGGCTTCGGCCCAATGGGCCTATCATCCCCTTCTGGCATCAGGCCTTCAGCCCACTTATAGGTTGGTAAAATGCTCCCGAACATTGTCCGCCAGACTCTTGTTGTAATATACTTATAACTAGAGACTTGAAGAGACATGCATTCGAAGAATCATAACAGCAAATGATGAGTTGTCTGGGGAAGCCAAGCGGTTTTTCCTCATTTTTTGAAGCGTTACACGTCTCCCCAGGATTGGGTCCCATTTGCATTTAATAACTACCCTTGGGTTTCGTGCAACTCTACTTATAAAAACCCCCTTCCCTCCATCGCTGTCACTCTTCCCAGTCTTCCCCATTTCAAATTCTTCTCTCGAAATTTATGGCAAGGGCGATTTCCGGCAAGTAAGCTACTTTATCAAACTTTTGTGATTCATCTTCATTCTTGCTCATTTATACTTCCACATCTCCAAATTTTCAACCTCTTTTACTTCAATGGCTAAAATTCCTACCACCGAGAAAGTTCCCCCAACCGTCCTTTCTACCTCCATGACCGCCGGTGATCTAATTCTAGACCTACTGGCGGCCCCCACTGACATCTCCACCGATGATGTTGAAACTCAAATCCGGAGCATTTACGCTTCTGAAGCCGACTACTCACATATCAACACGAAGTCTACCATCACTCCAACTCAACTTTCTGACATCCGAACTCTCTTCAACATCCCGAAGGAGTATAAGCTTCGGGTTCCAGAGCCGAACGAAAGGATGTTCTGGCGACCCGAAGGTGGCTGGATGGCCATCCCCCTCTGGGCCCTGAAATATGGGGTCCGGTTTCCTCTTCATGAATTCATTTCTTCCTTCCTCTGCTTCGCTGGTATCGGGTTCGCACAACTTGTGCCGAACTCGTATATCCATCTGATTTCTTTCATTGCTCTTTGCCAAGAGGTCGGGATCACTCCTGGCCTCGATTTCTTTTTTGTCTTGTTTACCATTGGGAAGTTGAAGGAGCCCGGCTTTCGACAACTCAACCGAGTGGATGGTCGTGCCACCTTCATGAAGACTCCATTTAGCAACAAAGGATGGCACCCTCAGTGGTTCTTCATGAGGGGAACCGATCTAGCCCTTCTGCCGAATTGGGCCGGTCCTGAAGACCCTATTGCAAAGGTGTCCAAATTTTCCAAGGATCGTGCCGATGCCTTCAAGGCATTTTACAAGAAGCTGCAGAAGACCGAGTGGGGTCTGGAGGTCGTTTCTAGAGAGGCCTGGCTCTACAAACACAGCTGTAAGTTGTAATCCTCTACCTTTTCATTCCTTGATCTAATAGTTTCCGACTTAACTCGCTCTTCCTTGTGTAGTGACGATCTTCAAACTCGAAGGGGTCGATGCCTCCCTGATACCGCTTCCAATCTCAGCTGGACCGATCCGCCTCCCCATCATCGACGAAGCGGCCTAAGGGGAAACCATCCCGATTGCTGAACTCTCGACCGGTTTAGTTTCGGGTCCTGCCCTTTCGAATGCCTCTGTTGCCAAACCCGCAGGCACAAATGTTTTGAAGATGAGCCGGGCTGAGAAGATGGCCTTATTAAAGAAGACGAAGAGGCCTTCCGTCAAACCTTCCACCAAAGCCCCCCACAAGGTCACTTCCTCAGTCCCACCGAAACCAACTCCTCCTCCAACTACACAAGTGGCAACCAAAACTAGATTCGCCGCTCCCAACACAAGTGGCCACGATCGATGATTCCGAGGAGGCTCCGCTCCAACCTGGAACCAAGAAACCACGTTTGGGTAAGGACCCTGAATTTCCAGTCGTGGGCGCCGACCTTCCTCCCTCTTCGACTCCCATGTCTAAGCCCAGCTCTTCCCAAGGGACGCCGACAACCTGTTGGCCGAAGAGCCTGTCGGAAGTGTTTCCCGTTACTCTATTCGATCATTTCAAGCTTTCGGACGATGACGAACGGTTTAAGGGATTTTCTTCTGAAGAGTATCTGGTGGCTTACGTCTGGGCTCAGTGCCAGGTAATTTCGAGGGTGTTCATCTTGGTCTTGTAAACTTATACTTTGATTTCCATAACTGATGTATGCGTTTGTTGTAGGCCAATGCCATTCTTGCTCGAGCCATTCCTCCCCTCGCCCGAACCACTAAAAAGGAAGTTCAGCTGAGGTCGGATGTGCTGCTGCTTGAGGCTGGGGTTCGAGGCCTGAACTCGGACTTAAAGAAAGAGAGAGATCTCCATGCTGAGACCCGTAATAAGGCGACCCAGGCTGAACAACAGGCCGATGAGCTCAAGGAACAATATTCACTGTTTCAGCAGGAGTTCGTCGGCCTCGAAGGTCACGCCAAGAGGCTTCTAGAGGAGAGGGATCATCTGTCCGAAGAGGTCAAAGATCGGGAGAAGGCGGTTGATGCCATCACAGAGAAGTTCTCCGAGATGCTGGGCTCGATGCCTCCCTCCTCGAGTCCTCGGATGATGAATCAGGAGCCGAAGATGGGGGTCCACAGGAGTAGTTCTTTCCTTAGGACTTGTAATTTTTTCCTTTCTTTTCTTTAAATGTAACAGTCTCGATCAGTTATGCTTGTAACTTTATCGATCAGTTTGTATAAAACTTTCTGATCAGTTGTGTTCAAAGCCAGTTTGATTGGGTTTTGTAAGAACTTGTAAATACAAAAGCATATGAAATTTTGATAATATTTTTCTCGATCAGTTATACTTGTGACTTTTACCAATCTCGATCTTACTAATCGGCTTATGCCCAAAGCTTATCTATCTCGATCTAATAGTTTCCTGATCAGTTATACTTGTGAATTTTACCGATCAGTTATGTCCTTTCGGACTTTCTGATTGGTTTAATCTCCAAGCTTATCTGATCGGGTATATAAAAGCATATGAATATAAATGGAGTATGAATGCATCCGAAGAAAAATCTCATTTATTTCATCAATAAATAGAATGGCTTACATAAGTAAAGGAAAGAATGACATAGCTTTTACTGGTAGTATTTTCTAAGTCTTCCAGAATGCCATGTATTTTTCACTTCTGAACCATCCATTGCTCGAAGCCGGTATGTACCTGGCTTCGACACTTCTACTACTTCATAGGGTCCCTCCTAGTTAGGCATCAACTTGCCGGTGTTCTGGGGGGTTGAGGCCTCCGACTCCCGAAGGACCAAATCTCCAACCTCAAATCTCCTTTGTTTCACCTTCCGATTATAGTGCCGAGCTTTTCACTTCTGGTAAATAGCTAGCCTTAGTAGAGCTAAATCCCGAACTTCCTCCAAAACGTCTAGATTTAACCGTAGCCCTTGGTCATTGTACAACTCCTTATATTGGCTGACCCGGAGGGTAGGAGATCCGATCTTAACAGGTATGAGTGCATCGGTCCCATACGCTAATCTGAATGGCGAATCTCCCGTGGTTGTTCTCGGAGTAGTCCGGTAGGCCCACAAAACACTGAGTAATTCGTCCAACCTTCTTTTGTTCTCGGAGTGACTTCTACTTGACCGTTTGACTGTGAATGGGACACTGAAGTCTTTCGGTGCTGAATCCCCAACTCTTTTAGAAAAGCTTCAAATTTTGACCCCACAAACTGTCTTCCATTGTCCGAGACTACTGCCATTGGGATACCGAATCGGTACACAACACCCTCCTTAAGAAACTTCAAACATTCTTGTTCGGTAATATTCTGTAAAGGTTTGGCTTCGATCCATTTGGTCATGTAGTCGATGGCCATGATGACAAAACATACTTTCCCCTTGGCCTTTGGCAAAGGACCCAGGATATCGATTCCCCATACAGCGAACGGTATCGGGGATAAGACCGAACACAACTCTTCGGGGGATTGGTGAGGTATGGTGTTGTTCAGCAGACATTTGGGACATTTTTTGACAAAGTCTTTGGCCTCTTGGTAGATGGTTGGCCAATAGTATCCCTGTTGCAGTATCTTGAATGCCAATGACTTGGCCCCCATGTGATCCCCATAAATTCCTTTGTGCACTTCTCGAAGTGTGTAATCTGCTTCTGAGGGTGTCAAGCATTTGAGCAGGGGAGAACTAAAAGCCCTTCGGTACAAATCTCCATCAATAAGGACGAAATTTGAGCTCCTATGCTTGATCTTTCTTGCTAAGATTCGGTCTGAAGGTAGAACCCCATCCGCCAGATATGAGATATAGGGTGTAAGCCAAATGATCAATGAGTCTCTGCCTAAAGCTAACACATCCATCTTCGTAACGCTCGGTTGTTCTAAGACCTCTAGATATACCGACCCGTTGAAGGAGTCGGGCCGGTGAGTTGCCAATCGACTGCGAGCATCTATTACGTGTATTGTTCGAATTTGGTCAACTCCCTGACAACTATGTGAGCCGAAATACATGAGCTTATCTCTCACTTCGGCCAGATATGTCAGGAATAAGCATGTGAATGATATTCCTATTTACATATGATTTGATTATGATATATATATATATATATATATATATGAATGAATATGCAAGTATGCTTGCATTAAGAAAAGTCAGAAAGTCCTTTGATAGATAATAGAAACATATGTACAAGGACTTAGAATCGAATTGATCAAATGTGTTAGGTTGATCCTACATAAGTAAAACAACTTTGTAAAGTCCTTAAAAAGACATGATGTACAAGGACTATAAATATAGTAAGATCAAGCATGTTAGGTTGATCTTATGATGTAATAGATAGACTTGTTTGATCGTCGAGCACTACACCAGAAATCGTAGTCTGCTAGGAGAGTCAAGGAAAACTCGAGAGCTATCAAGGCAGAATCGTAGTCTGCAAGATAGTAGATCTCAGAGTTTGTAGACTTCCAGAAGAGACGAGGAAGGATCGTAGTGTGTCGAGGAGAACTTCCTCAGGACCGTAGTCTACTGAGGAAGTCATGTTCAGAATCGTAGAGACAGGCTGCCTACGAGCCGATCGAGATTGTGCCAAAACCAATTCAAGAATCGTAGACTGCACTCAGAATCGTAGAGTCTACTGATCGTATCAAAGGCAGAGATCGTAGTCGAGCAAGATCAGATGAAGACAAATCGTAGTATCAAGATCTGATCTCAAAGTTGTAGTGTCTGCACAGACGAAGCTGAATGCAGAGCTAAGACCTTAATAGATGTGCTCACAAGGCCATAGTAGAATCGTAGAGCAAACATGATTCTCAACAATTGAGCACTCCCAGAATATCCAAAGGAATGAAGCCTCTGGTTGTTACTGCAAAGATACATCTCACCTAAAGGAAACCAAGAGAGCACTCAACGAATGGCATGCAAGCTAACAGAAGACCTAATCACCAACCCAATCAACATCAAGATTGAGTTATGAAGCCATTCGAGATGAAGTCTTCCACAAGGAAATCCGAAGAAGACTTATGTAACTGACTAAGGAAAGTCAGCAAGTGCAGTAGCTGTCAAGAAGAAAGATGACAACAATCTTGGAAATAATCAAGATCGTAATATTTTCCAAACTAAGAAGGAACTGATGGAGTACACACTGAGATACTGGTCAGCCTCTGAATAATAAGGCTAAAGTGATTAAGCATTGGGTCAGTCCATTGATGATAAGTGAACGAGAGATCACAAGGAGAAAGCGAGCTGGACACGCCACAAATTTGAAGTGTCTTGTTATTCAGAAGGGGCCAAAGCAAGGAATCAAGCCATCAGTATCTAAGAACAGTCAAGGCAAACAGAAGTGTTGAAGCACTGCACAACAGTAGAAAGAGGTGTTCTACACTAAAGATCAAGTGAACACTCCTCAAGATCGTAGTGTTGTTTCTACCTATCAACAAGACACTACGATCAGGTCCATGAAGACATGCATCAAAAACGTAGAGTTCGAATAGCTGAAGATTGAAGCATTGGCAACGGTTCAATCTGAAGTATAATATTCGTACAAGAGCTTATTGAGAGCATCGATGCAAGGACAACCTCTGATCGAGAAATCAGAGAGGTGAAATAAAGTGGTCGACCTGCCCAAGATATCAAAGTGATATATCTGACAGGGTTGATGAAACAGCAGATCGCAAAGGTCGTGGAAGTCGAGAAAAATGTCATGTCACATCTGCAGTCTGCACCAAATAACTCGAGATCTGTGAAGCAATTTGAATAGCTTTCAACGGCTACTTTCTAATGGGAAGATTGGGAAGCAGTATAAATCAATAGAGCTTCAAAGATCAAGAGTTGCTGAAAATTGCTAAGTTGCAGAATCGTTGAGTTGTTGGAATGCTATTGTTGACTCTACGAGTTCCACCAGAGATTAAGAGAACAAGTCTCAGTGACAGTGAAACTATATAGGTGGAAGTGAAGCAGCCTTGAAGAAGGACTTAAACAGACCAGAAGCTTCACTCAACAAAGATGAGAATGCCATTGAATATGGCAGCCAAGCTGAGAGCCGAGAAGGCCAAGAAGATAGCATTCAGAAAAGTGGCAGAATACAAAGAAGACCACGAGAGCCACTCTACAGATCACCATGAACCAAAATCTGAAAAAGAATAGAAGCTGAATCATGTTTGCAAAACATTCAAGAAGGGTTCAGGGTTTGCTAAGTGACAGACGAAGTCTACCAAAAGCTCAGAGACTTGGAAAACCCAGATGGTGATGGTGCATAGTTGACATAAGATGAAGATGAGCTGAAAAGAGTAAAGATCAGCTGCACCAAAGAAGATGTGGTCCAGACTCGAAGCAGAATTCAAAGAGGACCGCATCAAGCTGCTAAGTACAAAAGATGTTCAGAGCTTAATGACATCTTAGCAGCTCAGCACCAACAACATCAACAACTACAACAACAAGAAGCCAGGCTCGAGGGGTCCTTGTCCGGGAGGGACTAAATGAAGTTCCAACTTCTTTGGCTTGAAGAGTTCTTAGGGAACTAGAGAAGTTCCAAAGGTCGCTGGCCTTGAAGAGTTCTTAGTGAATCAAGTCCCAAGGTCATGGCGGCCTGAAGGAATCTTAGTGATTCAGGTCTTTGCCGCTTCTTCCTTAGTGGAAATCTCGCTAGTTGAAAATAAAAGAGTGGATTAGAGCTTGAGTCTCGAACCACTTAAAACCCCTTATGTCTTTTACTTTATGTCATTTACATTATGTACATTAACTACTATAACTGCTGTGTATGTTTTAACTGCTTATCATCAAGTAACTCTACGAACAATGTAGGTGTGATTATGAATATATCAATGAAGGGGATCTTTTACTTATTCCGCTGTGCTTGAAAAGATTCTTAAGTTTGTCATGAGCTACTTAATGAGCAATACAACTTAATAGAGAAAAAGTATTTTGAAATTCTAAGGATCTATTTAACCCCCCCCCCCTTCTAGATTTATATTGTGCCTACTGGGAACTAACAATTGGTATCAGAGCATGTTCTCATGCTACATTCAAAAGCTAATCACTTTGAGTCTGATCCTAGGCACAAACATTTTTCTAAACTTAGTTTAGTAGTAAGTCACTTATTATATGCAGATGAGCTCACACGTTGGAAATATTGTGTACAGGTAAATGTGCATATACACCTGAAGCTGCTCAGATTGGTCCAAGCTAGAAAGCTCAAGAGATGTCAACAGAAAAGATTCAAACATCCACCAGCCTGAAAAGATGAAAAGGCCATACATGCTAAGTAATGCTTATCCAGAGAAGAAAGAAGAACTTCTCAGCCACATGCTTGGTCAAACTGCAGCTGAATGTAAATCTTATGAACTCAAGGATGTCAAAGAATTAGAGATGCTAACACTCTTTTAGCTTGTATCTTCAAGACTACGACTGATTGACTAAAGATCAACTGGAGCAACTGGTTGTCAGAAGCAAATGAGAAAACATGCACATCAATGCCTAAACTCAGTATATCTAAGATAAATGACTGTTAAGAAATCAACAGCAAAAAGGTACGGTTCCTCGTTAACATAGATATGAACATCATATTTGCACCTTACTAATTAACTATAACAGTTTTCCTTCAAATATTCATAATCTATCAAAAAGGGTGAAGAGAGAAAGTACACTAATGATAGAAACTCAAATGTTTATAAATTTTCTCTCCATCCAAGTTTTAGGTTGAAGATGATAACTTGAAAGAGATCTGAAATGGTTTTAAGAGCCTCACGGGTCGATTAAATGTGAAGAAATCTTTGCTGATGGGTTAATGTGCTTTGTACATCCTATGGTCTAAGTGTTTAATGACACACAGAGTATGATTAGATCTACAAGAGAATCTTGAAGATTCATAGAAACTGATCACCTCTATGAATCAACCAGATGCTAATAAATCGTAGAGCTGATTCTCACTCTGTGAACATTTAAACTCTGTGATCATAACTTAGCATATGATGAAACCATCAAGGAAAAGAGTGTTTTATTAAAATGACAGATTTCTCTCACACTCACCACTATGCATCTCAAAATGTATTATCTAAATGAAGTACATACATGGATACGACTGATGGTGGTCAATGTGATGTTCATCCAAATATATGAGGAAGACCTGTTGAGCTAATCTAAATGAAGCTCAAATGGCTGCATATCTTTATATGAAAGCAGGCCATTCAACCAGAGATGAAAACGGGTCTTAGATGATCAAGCATGCAAAACTTGTTCTCAAGGAAGCTCACATCAGAGGACCATCGAGCATCAAACATTAGGAACTTAGTATGGGAGCAGAACTCCACGAGTAGAAGCTGATAAGGAAGACTATGTTCGTAGTGCTATCAAAGGATCGTAGAATGATCAACCCTAAAGATGCTCATTTCTACGATATAAGAAGATTTAATAACTTCAGTCAGAAGGAGACATGCAGGGATTCTTCCTTATGTACACAAGGAAAAAGGAATCACATCTCACTAAAAAGACAACATCAACCATGGGGGGCAGTGATTTGTTAAGGAACAACAATACTGAAATGTTTTATGAAGCAATGTACTAGCTGCAGAGTCCCAAAACTTTGTGGCTGATGAACCAAATGAAGATCCATAGTTAGTAGGAACGTCTCAAAATGTACTACTGATAACCTTTCAGCCACCCAACTCAAAAATCATGAAGTGCCTACGATCAAACATCTGATCGTAGTGCAAGAGCAGGAAAACACCACAATTACAGCCAGTGAAAATGTCTGAAGTTGGAAGAAGGACTCCCCAACAAAAAAGGTCAAATGAGATATTAGTGCAAATCACATCTAAAAAGTACTTCATCTGGAAAGCGCCTCAAGGAAAAACCTGATCCTTAGCTCACTCTAAGAGGTTGGCCCTTCCTGAGCTACCTTAACCCAGAAGAATTGCTTAGTCAAGTTCATCTCAAGGACCAAGTCAATCAACGCTCGTAGAGTAAAATTTTGAGAGAACTCAACGATCGTAATGCAATATTAACGATCGTAGTGCAAACTCAACGATCGTAGAAGCAGACTCGACGGTCACAAACTTACCAGAAGATAATCTATCTCATGAGGAACTTGGAAGAAAGAGACAACTGCTCTACCATTATGAAGTATGAGGAAGAATAGTTCAAATACAGTTTGGAAAGACATCGTGCAAACGCACATCAGAACTTAAGTGCCCAAGCTAGCTTGGGGCACATCGGTGATCAAACTATGCAGTTTCAACATAAGAAGAAATGTCAAAACCATCCATTGCAGCATCTCTCAAAAGATGATCGTTGAGTCATCAAAAGAAAACGTAGAGTCCATAGATGCCTTATCATGCTACTCTACGAACTCAAAAGGTCAAAGGTCAATTCACGTCAATCAAACGTCTACTCTTCTAAAAGAGACATTCAACTGAAAAGTTAATGGGGAGTTACAGCTTGGTATTGGGCATCGTGCAACCAATGGATAGTTAACACATCATAACATATGCAGTATGAGAAGGAACTGTCTTAAAGACAAATTCAAAATTTGCAAACAGTTATTAGAAACTATCGAACCTCTCTCCCTCCCATTTTTCAAACCCTAGAATCTTCTTCAAAGCCAAACCAACCAAACCTCCATAGCCCAAATCACATTCAGCTAAATCTCTCCGAATCACATACCATATACCTCGAATTCCTCAAACGGCAAACTGACGAGTAATCACTGACATTCAGCTAGGAACCAAGTCATTCGAAAAATCCGAGAAAAAGTTCAGGGATATTCTTGAACTTGTGAAGAAGGCAGGGTTCTCAGAATGTCTTGAGACAAACACACGAATATATGGTGACCTGGTCAAAGAGTTTCATTCTAAAACAACTATAAATTCGGGAATTCTCTCCACCAAGGTTAAGGGCCAGATTCTGAAGCTAAGTTCTTCTGACATCAATCAATGCTTAGACCTTCCTGACCAAGATCTAAAAAGTCTGGAAGAGATCGACACTAAAAAAGCTAAAAAGATTATGCAGTACAAAAGAACCCTAGTCTGAAGGACATGAAGAAAAAGGCGTTTCCTGAAGAATACGAGTTCCTTGCTAAAATAGTGGGTAAATGTATCTTATGCAAAGACACTGCATATGATACTATAATTGATCAACAGCTGAAGATCATATTTGCCATAGTCCTGAAGGAAAACATCAACTTTGGAGCTATCCTGCTCGATCATATGTCTAAAAGGCAAAAGAGGAAGAAAGCTCCAAGTCTAATGACTCTACACCAGTTGCTGTCACACCAGCAAGCAAGAAGCCTAAGAATATAAAGAATGCTAAGGCTTCATTAAGCCATGTCTCCACTGATAAGAAGAAAGAAGGAACAAAATAAGAACCAGCTTCAACTGCTGTAAACCCAAAAAGGAGAAGAAGCAACAGATTACTTCAGGAACCTTCCAGAAAGAAAGCTAAGGTGGTGAACAAACCAGTCCCTGTTCCCCAGGAAAGTTCATTCAACCAAAAAGAATATGCAGAGTCTGAAGATGTGAGAGGAACTGAAAATTCAAAGATTGAATCTGTGAAAGAAAGAGCCAAGTCTGATGGTGAAGAAAAAGGATGTGCAAGCTCTACGGTTAACTCTCAGAGCATCCACTCTGATGATAAAGAAAGGTTGCAGGCTGACATAATAATATCCTCTACAGCAATCGCTCTAACAAATCCAAAAGATGCAGAGTCTGAGGAAGAAAAACATGCCCCCACTGTTGCTGAACATCAAGCTAGCCTGTTTGGTGATATAAATGAAGATGATTCTGAAGAAGAAGGACATGCCCCCATCAATGCTGAAAATCAAGAAAGTCTGCCTGATGATTAAAAGGCTTCAGAGTCTGAAGAGGAAGAAGAGTCTGACTCTCCTATAGCTGAACCTCCAAGAAGAAAGAGGAGCCACCGATTGATAGCTCAATTTGCCTCCAAAAGGGGAAGTGATCACTCTAATGCAGTCATTAAATTAAGTGATGATGAATCTGAATCACAAGAAAAGGATGCTGAAGATGGGACCAGAAATGAAGGGAATGAATCTCAGGAAGATATTGCTGAAGAAGGTTCTGAAAATGAAAACCGACAAGAAGGATTCACTAACGAATCCGATCAGAATGATTCAGGCTCAGAGAGAAAGGAACTGGAGAAGGATTCTGATTCTACACATCAGGAATCAGAAGAACTAGAATACTATCCTGCTCTCTCTCCAGCTAGAATTAGCAGAAGAATAGTGGTGGAAGTCTTTGATGAGCCACCAGCAGAACCATCAGCAAGATGGATAAATCATGGAAATGAACAACTTCGAGTTGTAAGGATGACTACAGATGAAGTGCTTCATAACTAGAAAAATATGGAGTTAGATTGCACAACTATACTGTACAATTCTGAAGACCTTCTGATGAGGTGGTTCTTCCCATGGATGCCATGGTTAAAGGCACATACTGAGAGAGATGAAAGTTACTTCATATGGTGCTACTCTTAGTTTCCAAATTTGGAACTGGTGTTGCAAAATTTCCCCAGGGTAAAGAAGTTTGCAACCATGATGATCAATGACAAGCCTTATTACAAGATCTACCGACATGTTGAAAATCATTATATTCCTTATGATCGTAGAGTGGACTCTGATGGAAAAAGGAATATGGCAAAGACGTTGATAGTAGAGTCTGTTAACTCTACCACTGATGACGATCAAGTCCAGATTCAGATGTCTCTATCTACCCAAGCACAACTATCTGACATTCCTGCATCCTCCCACGATTGGTATTCAACGATTTCTCAGATTCTCAATACCTTCAAAGATCTGTCCAAGGATGGGAATCGTAGAGTCCAATCTAGTGTTCCACAAGAGGCTGCCCAACCAGATGATAAAATTTCCATGGACCAGGATTTATTAAAGAATTCTGATAACCTGATTGAGAAGATGTCTCAAATCAATGAAAAGTCAAAGATGCTGACAACAACAAATAACAATTCAGTTCAAGACAGAATCCAAGCTACTGTGGCTAATGTATCTCTAAAAATCAAAGAGAGAGATGACATCTATCTGAGGGCCATAAATGATCAAAAAGTAGAAGCTCTACGTACACAGAAGGCAAATGAAGAATAACTCCAAGCTCTCTCTGACAAGATTGACCACATGAATCAGTCCTTCTCCATGCAACTTGAGCTGAGCCAACAAGAACTCATGTTTGAAGTTACTAATTCCTCTTATCTGATGGAGCAACTTATGTCCAACATAGAAGAGCTCTCCCAAGTGATTAATGATAAAAAGGGGGAGAAAAAGAGGCATAAAGAGAGGCAGAGTAAGAGGCACTCAAGAAAGGGAAAGAAGAGCAGAAGGAAAGAAGAGAAGAAAACAACACAAGAAGTAGTTGAATCATCATCTAAGGGGGAGCCAAAGGATGATGAGCCTAAGGCTGAGGGGGAGCCAGAACCAGAAGAAGAAGAAGAAAGGAATAGCTCCACATCTCAGGGGGAGCAGGAGCAAAGGAATCAAACCGATGAATAGCTGATCAACAGATATCCTGGAAGCATTCTTGGAACCAAAGAGGTACATCTCTAACTAGTTAGGTATGTTCTGGATCTAGGATGTAAAATGTTAAAGTATTAAATTCCACATCATTATAAATGACATTCATGATCATCTGTTTTAGAAATACAGCTGTTCGCTGTATATAAGATTCATTCATAACATGCATATGCACTTATTGTTTTTGTCATAATCAAATAGGAAGAGATTGTCAGGAATAAGCATGTGAATGATATTCCTATTTACATATGATTTGATTATGATATATATATATATATATATATATATATATATGGTCCGGATCAAGTGCATACCCCTTATCTTACTCACTCGTGCTCACCCCCCTTTAGCGACGGACCCGACGATGGTTCGGTCATACAATTGTCGTTTATACTTTTAGCGACGCTATATGTTGTCCGTTCTTAAAAGTATAGGCGACGGTTGTATGACCGAAACCGTCGTCGGGTCCATCGCTAAAGGGGGGTGAGCACGGGTGAGTAAGATAAGGGGTATGCACTTGATCCTCTCTCTCTCTCTATATATATATATATATATATATATATATATATATATATGAATGAATATATGCAAGTATGCTTGCATTAAGAAAAAAAGTCAGAAAGTCCTTTGATAGATAATAGAAACATATGTACAAGGACTTAGACTGAATTGATTAAATGTGTTAGGTTGATCCTACATAAGCAAAACAGCTTTGTAAAGTCCTTAAAAAGACATGATGTACAAAGACTATAAATATAGTAAGATCAAGCATGTTAGGTTGATCTTATGATGTAATAGATAGGCTTGTCTGATCGTCGAGCACTACACCAGAAATCGTAGTCTGCCAAGAGAGTCAAGGAAAACTCGAGAGCTATCAAGGCAGAATCGTAGTCTGCAAGATAGTAGATCTCGGAGTTCGTAGACTTCCAGAAGAGACGAGGAAGGATCGTAGTGTGTCGAGGAGAACTTCCTCAGGACCGTAGTCTGCTGAGGAAGTCATGTTCAGAATCGTAGAGACAGCCTACCTACGAGCCAATCGAGATTCTGCCAAAACCAATTCAAGAATCGTAGACTGCACTCAGAATCGTAGAGTCTACTGATCGTATCAAAGGCAAAGATCGTAGTCGAGCAAGATCAGATGAAGACAAATTGTAGTATCAAGATCTAATCTCAAAGTCGTAGTGTCTGCACAGCCGAAGCTGAATCATATAATGCAGAACTAAGACCTTAACAGATGTGCTCACAAGGCCACAGTAGAATCGTAGAGCAAACATGATTCTCAATAATTGAGCACTCCCAGAATATCCAAAGGAATGAAGCCTCTGGTTGTTACTGCAAAGATACATCTCACCTACAGGAAACCAAGAGAGCACTTAACGAATGGCATGCAAGCTAACAGAAGACCTAATCACCAACCCAATCAACATCAAGATTCAGTTATGAAGCCATTCAAGATGTAGTCTTCCACAAGGAAATCCGAAAAAGACTTATGTAACTGACTAAGGAAAGTCAGCGAGTGCAGTAGCTGTTAAGAAGAAAGATGACAACGATCTTGGAAATAATCAAGATCGTAGTATTTACCAAACTAAGAAGGAACTGATGGAGTACACACTGAGATACTGGTCAGCCTCTGAATAATAAGGCTAAAGTGATTTAACATTGGGTCAGTCCATTAATGATAAGTGAACGGGAGATCACAAGGAGAAAGCGGGCTGGACACGCCACAAATCTGAAGTGTCTTGTTATTCAGAAGGGGCCAAAGCAAGGAATCAAGCCATCAATATCTAAGAACAGTCAAGGCAAATAGAAGTGTTGAAGCACTGCATAACAGTAGAAAGAGGTGTTCTACACTAAAGATCAAGTGAACACACCTCAAGATCGTAGTGTTATTTCTACCTGTCAACAAGACACTATGATCAGGTCCATGAAGACATGCATCAAAAACATAGAGTTCGAATAGCTGAAGACTGAAGCATTGGCAACGGTTCAATCTGAAGTATAATATTCGGACAAGAGCGTATTGAGAGCATCGATGCAAGGATAACCTCTGATCGAGAAATCAGAGGGGTGAAATAAAGTGGTCGACCTGCACAAGATATCAAAGTGACACATCTGACAGGGTTGATGAAACAGCAGATTGCAGTGTCAAGAAATCAGAAAAAGATGTCATGTCACATCTGCAGTCTGCACCAAATAACTCGATATCTGCGAAGCAATTTGAATAGCTTTCAACGGCTACTTTCCAACGGGAAGATTGGGAAGCAATATAAATCAACAGAGCTTCAAAGATCAAGAGTGGCTAAAAATTGCTAAGTTACAGAATCGTTGAGTTGTTGGAATGCTATTGTTGACTCTACGAGTTCCACCAGAGATTAAGAGAACATGTCTTAGTGATAGTGAGACTACATAGGTGGAAGTGAAGCAGCCTTGAAGAAGGACTTAAACAAACCAGAAGCTTCACTCAACAAAGATGAGAATGCCATTGAATATGGCAGCCAAGTTGAGAGCCGAGAAGGCCAAGAAGATAACATTCAGAAAAGTGGTAGAATACAAAGAAGATCAAGAGAGCCACTCTACAGATCACCATGAACCAAAAGCTGAAAAAGAACAGAAGTAGAATCATGTGTGCAAAACATTCAAGAAGGGTTCAAGGTTTGCTAAGTGCCAGACAAAGTCTACCAAAAGCTCAGAGACTTAGAAAATCCAGATGGTGATGGTGCACAACTAACATCAAATGAAGATGAGCTGAAGAGAGTAAAGATCAGCTGCACCAAAGAAGATGTGGTCCAGATTCGAAGCAGAATGCAAAGAGGACCACATCAAGCTGTTAAGTACAAAAGATGTTCAGAGCTTAATGACATCTTAGCAACAAAGACCAACAACATCAACAACTACAACAACAAGAAGCCGAGGGCTCGAGGGTCCTGTATGGGAGGGACTAAATGAAGTTCAAGCCTGGGCTTGGCTTGAAGAGTTCTTAGGGAACTAGAGAAGTTCCAAGGTTGGCGGCCTTGAAGAGTTCTTAGTGAATCAAGTCCCAAAAGTGCTTTGGCCTTGAAGGAATCTTAGTGATTCAGGGTGCTGCTCTTCCTTAGTGGAAATCCTGCTAGTTGAAAATAAAAGAGTGGATTAGGAGCTTGAGTCTCTGAACCACTTAAAACCCCTTATGTCTTTTACTTTATGTCATTTACATTATGTACATTAACTACTATAACTTCTATGTATGTTTTAACTGCTTACTACTGAAGTAACTCTACGAACAATGTAGGTGTGATTATGAATATATCAATGAAGGGGATCTTTTACTTATTCCGCTGTGCTTGAAAAGATTCTTAAGTTTGTCATGAGCTACTTAATGAGCAATACAACTTAATAGAGAAAAAGTATTTTGAAATTCTAAGGATCTATTCAACCCCCCCCCTTCTAGATCTATATTGTGCCTACTGGGAACTAACAATTGGTATCAGAGCATGTTCTCATGCTACATTCAAAAGCTAATCACTTTGAGTCTGATCCTAGGCACAAACATTGTTCTAAACTTAGTTTAGTAGTAAGTCACTTATTATATGCAGATGAGCTCACACGTTGGAAATATTGTGTACAGGTAAATGTGCATATACACCTGAAGCTGCTCAGATTGGTCCAAGCTAGAAAGCTCAAGAGATGTCAACAGAAAAGATTAAAACATCCACCAGCCTGAAAAGATGAAAAGGCCATACATGCTAAGTAATGCTTATCCAGAGAAGAAAGAAGAACTTCTCAGCCACATGCTTGGTCAAACTGCAGCTGAATGTAAATCTTCTGAACTCAAGGATGTCAAAGAATTAGAGATGCTGACACTCTTTTAGCTTGTATCTTTAAGACTACGACTGATTGACAAAGTTGGCCCCTGTTGAGTTTCAGTCACTGTGCTCACGTCTGGTTCTGTAAAGGAACACTCTACCACAAAATTTGCTAAGGCATGCCCTTTGATTGCCGTTCAGGGATGGTATTCCAAAGATAACTGCGTCAACTCCATGGCCCATGCAAAGAAGTCAATTCGACACCACCTACGGTGCATGTAGGACTTTTTTCAATTGTTGGTCTGTATACACCACTACTAGCCGACCCTGGAAATAGTGCCTAAGCTTCTTACTTGCAATGATTAAAGCGTAGGCAAAATTTTCTAGGTTCGGGTACCTTATTTCTGCATCCCGAAGAATGTGGCTGAGGTAATACACTTGGAGCTGCCTTCCCCCTTTGAGTCATACCAGTGTTGCCCCCACTGCCATCGAACTTGAAGCCAGGTATAAGTACAAGGCTTCGGAAGGGATCGACTTCATCAATAGTGGTGCCGAAGACAAATATTTTTTGATCCCTTGTAACGCATCTTCGCACTCTAAGGTCCACTGGAAACTCTTCTCGTTCTTCGGCCCCTTGAGAGTGTCAAAGAAGGGTAAGCATCTTTCGGTTGATTTTGACACAAATCTCCGAAGGGCAGCTATTCGCCCCGTCAGCCGTTGCACATCTTTGTATGTCTTCGGAGACTTCATGTCAAAGATTGCCTTCATTTTCTCCGAGTTTGCCTCGATGCCCCTCTTACTGACCAAATATCCCAAAAACTTCCCTGATCCCAACCCAAAAGTACACTTGGTTGGATTCAATCGCAGCTTGTGTCTTCTAACCGTTTTGAAACAGCTTTCCAGATCCTCCAGATGATCTCGGACTGACATGCTTTTCACAATCATATCGTCCACATATACCTCCATGCTCCATCCTAACTGCTTTGTGAAGACGAAATTCATCATGCACTAATATGTCGCCCCGACGTTCAGCAGTCCGAAGGTCATTTTTCGATAAGCGTATATTGCTCGATGGGTGATAAAACTAGTCTTCAGGATGTCCTCCTTACTCATCGAGATTTGGTGATATCCCAAGAAAGCATCCATAAAACTCAGCATGTCGTACCCCAAAGTGGCATCAATCAATTGGTCTATATTGGGCAGTGGATAGAAGTCTTTCGGGAACGCCTTGTTCAGATCTGTGTAGTCGATGCATAGCCTCTACTTCCCATTTTGCTTCTGAACCAATACCACATTAGCCAACCACTCAGGATAGTTGATCTCAAAGATGAATTTTGCTTCCAGTAGTTTGGCAATTTCTTCATCTATGATCCTCTGCCTTTCTGGAGCAAAAATCCTTCATTTTTGTATAACTGGCTTCTTCTTTGAATCTATATGCAACCTGTGTAATGCCACCGATTCGCTTACCCCAGGCATGTCGCTAGGCTCCCATGCGAAAATGTCAGCATACACCCGAAGAAGATCTATCAACCCTGTTCGGAAAGGTTCCGTCAATTCTGATCCAATCTTGATCAACTTCTCTGAATTCCCTGGCGCCAACTCTACATCCTCTGTCTCTTTGGCGCAGCGAAGGTTTGTTCGATGCTACTCTCAATGAATGGTTTGTATTTCGATGGCTATTATCATTTACGCTTCGCTTATTGACCCCAACCCCTAAAGAAATCAAAGTATTCTGATAGCACCTTCGGGCAATGTCAAGATCGCCTTTTACCTCCACAATCCTATTCGGTGTCGAAAACTTGATTTTAAAATGCGGTATGGATGTTACCGCTTGCAATGCTGCTAGTGTCGGCCTGCCCAGAATAACATTGTATGCCGAGTCTACTTATACCACAAAAATCGACTAGAATCTCACTCGTCACGAGGTCTTTGTCTTAGAACGATTGGAAGCTCGATGGTTCCTGACACATGCACCGGGTCCCCACTAAAACCGTACAACGGACCTTCGGCCCCTAGATCCATCTTCTTTCCTTCCAGATCCATCCTCTGATAGGCATGCGTATACAATATGTCGATCGAGGACCCATTGTCGATCATCATCCTCTTCATGTCCATTGGCCCGACCTGTGCCTTTATCACCAATGGCCCATCGTGTAGTTTTATTAGATCTGTTGGATAATCCTCAACTGTGAACGAGATGGATGCTCCCGGGTAGGCCCGATCCTTTCTCGGCGAGGAACCTGCCACGGACAACACGACTTTGAGATGTCCACTCCTCTTTTTCCCGGTTACACGCCCCACCAAACCACCAGAGATCACGTCGATCACACCTCGGGCTTGCTGGTTCAGTTTTGGTTGTGTGTCCCAAGCCGGTCCCCTATCTTCCTCCCGAGGCGCCTCTGAATTCTCCTGACCAACCACGTACTGGACTAGATGGTCGTTCTGGACGTTTTTCTCTATCAAGTCCTTTAGGTCATTACAGCCCTCCGTCGTATGCCCGCGACCTTGATGATACTCACAATATTTGTCTTGACCCCTCTTGCCAGGCTTCGGGTGCATCGAACACGGTTTGAAAAAGGGTTTGTTCCTCATATCTCCCAATATCTTCGCCCGATCCGTATTGAGGGCGGTGTAGACTTTATTGACATTCCGTTTCGGGTAAGGTGGTCAGCCACTTCCTGAACCGCCACCGTTGTTGCCTTTCCTCCCATAGTTGTCAGATCTCCCCTGATTATCCGACCGTTGATAATTCTGCTTATCCCAATCCTTGGACTTCTCATATGACTGGGAGTGCGGTCTAAAGTTTCCCATAGCCTCCTCTATCGCAATAAACCCCTCTGCCCGATGGAAGGCTTCTGTCAAATCTGCCGGAGAGTTGATCACCAGTTCCTTCATCAGTTTCTTCGACTTCCCAATATCCAATCCAGTCGTGAAGAAACCCAGGGCTTGAGGAGAATTCAGTTCAGCTACCGAACCCACAGCCTCACGGAATCTCTTGACGTATTGACCGAGGCTTTCATCTGACTTTTGTCTAACCTGCATGAGGGAAGCGCTGATCTTTCTGTAATAACCCGATATTTTCTATATAAATAAATCAGAATTTTGCGTATAATTTTTTTTTTATTTAAAATAAAAATGGGGAATATGTGCTAAGATAATGTGTATATATATATCTGTGATAAATTAAAATTAATTTATTACATGAATAATTACAAATAGTTTTAGTTTAGAATTATTGATTATTATAAATTATATTTTTATAATTAATTTTATTATAGAAATGTTTTATTAATTATTTTTCAAAGAAAATATGATATTATATTATATATGGAATGATGATTGTAATTATTATAATTATTATCTATTTCTATGATTTTAGCTCGATTATTAAGTTAAGTATTTTAACTTAATTAATAATGTTGTTTATGCAAGATATCGGGATATGGAATCAAAACCCTAATTTTGGATTTTGATCAAGGAATAAGAATAATAATATAATATTAATTATATTTTGATTTTTCGATGCTTTATAGATATGTATCAGATCACATTGGACCAGATAATGATTGGTCAATTATGGTGTTATATGACAAATCCTAGTTTTACTGTGAAATCCTAATTTAAAACTCGAATACGAGTTCAAAGCTATTTGGTAACTGTGAATTGTGATTTATGATAATTATTATTAAGATTAACAATAATTAGGGAAACCCTAATCGTGAAATTAGAAACCCTAATTTCTTAAGTGAAAACCCTAAATTAATATTTTAGAATCCTAATTTCTATATTAGGTAACCCTAATTAGTAATTATAAAACCTAATTACTAGTTATAAACCCTAATAGCTAAAATGGTGATCTTAATTATTATTTTAGTGAATTATAATGTTAATTAGAAAACCCTAATAATATTAAGGAACCTTAATTATTTAAAAACCCTGAATTTTAATTAGTAAGTTCTAATTAAAATTTTATTGAACTTTAAACTTAAAATTTTAAACCCTAGAAATTATTTGGGAAACCTTAAGGTTTAAGATCTATTGATTTTAACCTAGATTCAAGCATCATGGACAAGAATACCCTTAAATTACTTTGTTAGTTTACTAAAATAGCCTTTTTGGTATTTATTTAATAAGCTAGATTGCAAGTCACCACTCTAGATTTATAGCACATGCCTAAAACTCATTCAATCTTATCCCCTTTGACACCTTGCAAGTTAGATACATTGCATCTATGTAGTATAAATAGATTAAGAGAGAGAAAATGTCACTTGCTAGCTCATTTTGTGCACAACACTCAACCTAGACTCTCTCTTTCTCTCTCTTGAACCAACAAAATCTTAAAGTATTTCAGTCCTAAATCAAAGCCCCACTATCAACCATAACAAATCAGGAGGCCAAAATCAAGATTAAGCTAAGAAAGGTATAAGACCTAAGCTAAAAATTTGATATGTTGTTAGATGTTAGTTGTTAGAGTTAAAATATGTTGTATATGGTGTATAATGATGATCTGGGTTAATAGATGTTAGATCCATAACATCTATAGGCTCAGATCTTGTATTTTACAAAATCTGGAAATCTTGTTTTTAATGTCTGACAACCAAATGTCAGGCCTTGTAAATCTATTTTTGTTATGTGTTTTTGTTGTTTAAAGTTTTGATCTTGTAGTCTGATATGTGCTCTTGGATCTGGGATTGAAATCAGACTTAAATTTGTTCTATATTTCATGATATTATTGGTCAAATGTCGTTGATCGACCATGACCAGACCATTTCTAGGCAACCCAGAAGGTCATTACCAGCGTCTGATAACTTATTCAAGCATTTAGACCTGTCGGTTTGTTAATGTTTTGGTTATTTTGTTGTGCTTATTTTGTAGTATGTTATGTACACTTCCGATCTATGCTTTTAGTACATCTAAATATCAAATACACTGGATTTAGTGGCTGGTCAAAGTAGGTAGAATGATCACGGATTCGGTTTTCTGGGCAACCCAAAAAACCTTTGATCATGTCCTCTGACATGGTTTGACCGAGATGGATCTGCTTGATCTATTGTTGTTATTGTGATGTTTTGTGATAGATTTACTCTTTTACATGTCTTCTACATACTGCAACTTTTAAATCACTAAAACATTACATATCGTGCAAGTTGTGGAAGCCCAAAAGTGATCAGTCGAACTGATCTTGTTTTCTAGGTAACCCAGAAAACGAAGAACAGTTCTGACAGATGGTTTGAGCTTCCATATCTTGCTTGTATGATTGTGATCTGACCCAGAGCTTGCATGATATTTGTAGTACTACATTAGTACTACAAGATCAATGTCTTAGCTGGTCCAAAAATATCATGATCCGATCTGTGTGCTTGGTAAAAGTAGGCAAGTCAAAACTGGCTATGAATGTTCTTGAAGGCTCAAGAACACAATAGACTATGCTTTCTGTCGCTAAAGGCCTATAGCGACAGTTTTATTAATTTTAAATAATTAAATTTTCAAAAATTATTTAAAAATAGAAATAAATTATTAAAAATTCTCAAAAAATTATTTTAAAAATTATTTTAAGTTATCAAAATTAACTTTTAATAATTTAGAATATTTTCCTAAATATTAGTGATTATTTAAATATTATTGATATTTAATTTATTTAATAAATATATTAAATAAATTAATTAAAATGATTTTATTATATTAAAAATCATTTTAAATGATAATAAGGTATTTAAAGATATTTTATGTTATAAAATATAACTTTTAATATTTAAAGGATAATTTCATTAAAAATTTAATATTAATTTAACATTAATGATATTAAATTTATTTAATAATTATATTAAATAAGTAGTTTAAAAATGGTTTTATTAATTTAAAAATCATTTAAAATGGATAGAAATGAATTAAAAATATTTTAAGTTATAATTAATGACTTTTAATATTTAGATAAATAGTACATTAATATTTTAATATTAATGGTGATTATTTAAAATGAGTTTAATGATTTTAAAAATCATTTAAAGGTAAAATAAATACTTTAAAAATATTTTAAGTTATTTTAAATAACTTAATATTTTAAGTTATTTTAAATAACTTAATATTTTTGCAATGGTTTCATTAATAATTTAATATTAATTAAATATTAATGAAAATGGAATTCTTTAATATTTAAAACATTTAATAATAATTCCGGTGTTTGAAAATTCATGATAAATTATATTAAATATTTAAAAATTATTATAAGGTCATGAAAAATAATACGACTGGTGTTTAAGTTATCTAAATAAATATTGAACTGCTGTATAGAGTCTTAGACTCCATAAATACCCGATAAAGTCGTCGATACACTGACACGTTTCAGAAATTGATCTGAACTTAGATAAGTTGACTTAATAAATATTTAATTGTGATTCAATGGTTGTTAAACATATGTGACAATGTGATTTGGTTATGTGCTCACTGTGAATAGCAGTACTATGTGTTATAGTATGTTATTCTAATTGAACGAATGATCTATTTAATGATAGAGTTTGATATAAAAGATAAATCTAAGTTGTGTAAGCAGCAGACAAGGCAAATATCTAACCCTTTGCATTTACTTTATGCAATGGTCATGCGTAAGATAATATCTGAACTATTCTTCTCAATTGTTCAAATATTTCAACCTTTGTATATACTTGTGCAATGATTATGTATAAGTAAATTATTAAATTATAATTGTTGTACAAGTTCTTTTATTTTGTTATTGTAGATCAAGATATATATTCTGTTCGTTAATTTCTAAACATGGTTATACAAGTGTTCTCACTTGGATAATCATTATGTTTTATCACATGTTGATACATACTTATCAGTGTCTAGTATGTATACGTTAAATTAAAAGCCTTCTAAGCTATTTGATCCGGCTAGACATAAATTTAAAATTATTGTTGAACAAGATAAAACTTTATTATTATCCAACAGAATTGTTTTGGTTTGGATTCAAGACTGTTATGAACATCCCAAATATGAGAAATATTTATGCGCTAAGGCAAAAAAAAGATGAACGATAATATCATTCTTGTAATGTAGTATTGATCAATATAGGGCATAATGGTCGATCACCCTCCGCGTTCAGTAAGTTATGACGGGTTCTGAGATGAAGTTACATTTAACCTTTTCAAAAATAGAAAACAATGTTCATAGTCTATCAACTGATCCTCATATATAGTCAATACGTAGTTTCAAAAATTTGAAATCGAAATGACATGTTGTTTATTAATGGTTCAGCTTACTTTACAACTGTTGATTCGTTGTAGAAGTATTGTTCAAAGAAAATATTTAATCCTTTCAGCTAATTGTTATTATTTGCTATTACTTGCTGGGAACTCAAATGCTCATCCTTGCTTAATTTAAATATTTTTAGCTAAGTGTGAACAGCCTGAAGGCTCTGCCAAGAACAAAGGGAAAGGAAAGGTTGCTAAATGAATGATAATGCTATCTTTTGTAATATCTAGACTTTATTAGGATAATAATGATATATATTAATTATCATGTAATGTAACGAATGTTTAAAGGTTTCGTACTTGGGATTGAAAACTCTGATAATATGTAAATTAAATTTGATAATCTATATTATTGTTATTATTATTAGTATTATTTCACTCATAGAAATGGTATCGTGAAGCACCGAGTTCGGGTTTTAAGTACCTGGATTTGGGGGCGTCACACTTTCCCCGTCTTCTGTTACTCCCGAACCGGGCATGAAACTTCTCCCTAAGATCGTTCCATGAGTTAATAGACCCTGCTCCCAATGTGCCCATCCATTCCCGGGCACTCTTCTTCAAGGTTGTTGTAAACATATGGCATTTAGCAGCGTCCGAATGGCCGTAGTAGGTCATCAACCTGTCATACCCGTCTGAATGATCATAGGGATCTCCCAGCCCATCATATGTCTCCATCAGGAGCATTTTCTTTTTAGGGTCGTGATTACATGGTTGATTTGGTGTAAAAGGGGAGCCTATATAAGCCAGAAAGGCGTTCGAGTGAACTCTTTCTTCGCCAATAACTTCTCCAACTCTGCGACCCTTTGAGCGAGGGTCGGGACTCCCTCTTTCTGGGGGACAGTGCGTATCATCCTCTCTTGTATTCAGGAGACTTGTCCCTCCTTCTCTGTCCCGACCTACCCGGATGTTCTGATCGCCGATCTATTGAACGGCTCCTTCTTCGACTTTTGTCGTCTCTAGAACGGCTTATGGACCTACTCTTTTCTCTTTTAGCCTCTCCCCGTCGAGGTGACCGGGATCGGCTCCGATGCCTGCGCCTTATTGAGGACGCCTCCTACTCTCCAACCATCTTTGTCATCTGCTGTTCGAGCTCCTCCTGCTGAAGACACAAGGCCATCATGGCATCTTTGTTCTGTTGCATCTTCTTCTGCAAAATAAACTCCCGCTGGTCTCAGCTACCTTCTCCTCGCTCTCTTCCTCGCCCCACGAGAGCCCGAGAGTGATTTTCATCGGCCTGACTCACCTGGTTGGGCGTGTGTTGGCTATCATGGAAGAGTTTACGCCGGAGGGAAGGGGCCGGCTCTTCTTGATCCCCATGAATTCTGGAACCCAGTCTGTCTTTGACCGATCCTCTCACCTGGGTGGTCTGGTGTGTTTTCGCCTTTTCCTGGTTAGAAGCACCTGTATCCCTGCTCGCCATGACTTTTTACCGAAAAAGTTGGTTGTGATTGTAAAAGCACTAAAAAGCCCTCCTTCTAGCGTCAATGTTAACGCCAAGTTTCGTCGTCGCGTCCAATCACAGAATCCACGCGCTTGAACCTTCACAATAACATATCACACACGAAGCTTGACGGCTTGTGCCGCCGGGGGATAGCTTCGATGTGAGAATAAGTACAGGCTGTTCACAAGGTTTAACGATGGAGGCTAAGTGTTTAGTGCTCTAAGAAAGTATTACCTGTTAATTGCAACCCTGGCCTTGTATTTATAATATTCTCATCACCTTAGAATCCTTCTCCAAGTCGGATTAGGATTCCTAAACATGGTAGTTACCATAATTTGGGTCCAACACGATATCCTTAAAAGGTGGAAGTGGAATCCAATCCAAACACTACCTTTGGAGTTACCTTATTCAAATACGGTTAGGACTCTAGGCTCTGTACGCAGGGCAGCCCACTGCACAGGCCCAACCCAACCAAACTCACCAGCTGGTCTGAGCTTCGGTCCAAAGGACTTGAAGGCAAGACCCCGAACACCACATACCTCAATAGGGCACCGACCCAAAGGACTCGGATAACCGAACGCCATATCGCGAATAGGACTCCGGTCAAGAGGACTCGGACGCCCGAACTGCTTCATCAACCCTAAGGGCTTCAGCCCAATGGGCCTATCATCCCCTTCTGGCATCAGGCCTTCAGCCTACTTGTAGGTTGGTAAAATACTCCCGAACAAACTTAATAAAATAGAAATTCATTTGATAATGTAACACTGAATGAGTAAAACTATTTGTTAATATCTCTATATGAAACATCTGAATTCGTTCATTTCCCATTCTACTCCTTGAACTGTTCAAAAAAGTTTACATTATAATTATAACTAGATACAAACTCGCGCTTTGCGGCGAGATTAATCATTTTGTTAATAATAAATTTATACATGCAATTAATAAATTAAAATATAATAAGAATATGGTAGATTGTTGTGTGATTATCAAATTTTAATAGCATATATTATATAGTGTTGCATAAAAATTTTATGTGCAAATACATATCCAAGTATATAATTAATCTTATCACTAAACCCCAGAACATTACATAACAGTTGTGTGTGTGTGTGTGTGTATATATATATATATATATATATATATATATATATATATATATATATTAATGTCTTGATAAAAATGTTTATAATGTAACCAATATGATTAAAAATGGGTAACTCTTTCATTCTAAAGCACTAACAAATATTTAGAAAGTGTCATGCACAATGCCATCGAATTGTTATATTGATATGATTGCTAGTGGTATATTTGAAGTCTGTTACACATTACACAAATCTCATCAAGCCTCAAATATCTGACACATGTACTTGATGCATTTTGAAGAGTCCATGTCTCGTATACGCTAATTACTTGCACCAGAATTCTAACATCCAAACGAAAGGAAAAACAACGAAAGAATGTCTCAGTTTCGATCCTCAGACATGAAGGGAAAGCACATGTTACATGCGAAAACTAAAAAAGCACGAGAATTACAATTTAAATTCATATAAATTAATTTGATAATGTAATAGTTGATTTCTTGAACTACTTTAAAAAATACCAGTTACTACAAAATTATTATTTTAAAGATAAAAATAAATATTCACATGAATTTTAAATTGATGAGTTTTCCATAAATTGGTTAAGCAAATAATTTTTCATATCTTTAGAATCAATTAGCGTGGTTCAAATAATTGGAAGAATTTTTGGAAGCTAATAGATTGAAGTTTTAAAATGAATATGGAAATAATTTTTAATTGCATGGAACTATGAAAAGTAGGTAAAATAAATAAAAGTCTAATATAAAGGAAATTTACTTTTCAAATAATTAAAACTATTTTTTCATAAAAAGCAAGTTGGTCCTATCGTGTTTAAATTGATCCAATCTAGTTGTTATCTAAGAGAGTTATCTAATTAATGGACCCTAAAATAACGTGGTTGTTGATAATATCCATAAAATAAGGTGATCAGTATATATATCAAAGTAATTGTTAAGGGTATTTTTGACAAGGGCAATAAGAAGCATTAATTAGGATGGACATGTGTCAATTTTATAGAACGACATATGTCAATTTATTGTGTCATGTACTGTGATTTAGTATATATAATAAATTATAATTATAATTATAATTATGCAGTTTTATAATTACCATTATCTAAAACAAAATGATTTCAAACAATAATAATAGAAAATAAATAAATTAAAGAGTATGAATTTTGAATACATACTCCTTCATTCCAAATTATAAAATTACTAATAAATTTTGAAAGTCATATTGAGGCATATTAAAACTTAAAATTGATATCTTCCTTAAAAAATATAAAATAATAAATTTATAATTAGTAATATTTTTTTAAATAACATACAATATTAATTATTATATTGATTAAAATTAAATTAATTTATGTCAAACTTTGTGTTTGACAATATCTTAGTAGACTTAAAAAAATCAATACTAGGATTGTATTTTAAAATAGGAGAAGAATAATAATATTTCAAAGTTATTAAAATTGATAATATTGATTTTGAATACAAAAAATAATTGAACTTCAAGTAAAATAAATTATTATCAAAATCGTACAACTTAGCCTATACTCTATAGACTACAAAAAGTATCAGGATTCAGGACATAGAAGCACCATTTTAATGACAGTTACCTCGCTGGACCAAAAGAAAGAACATGCAAGTGAGAATATTTTAATAATTTATTTCATTAAGTGAACCAATGACCGAAAAAGTTAGATGGTGGTCACTTAGGTAGCGTTTGGTTCGGGTTATAGATTTTTGAGGTTGCGTTGACCCCAGTAATGTAATAGTTACATAATGTAATAATATTTTATTCATTACATTTATTTTGTTTGATTTATATTTGAGATTCGTACAAAGCTTGTAATTACATTACATTATTGTTTTATTTGATTTATTAAAAATATGAACATGTAACGCAATCAATATTACTCTAACACATGATAGTTATTATAATATGATAAAAAACAATCTTTTTAAAGATTTAAAAAGTCGAATATAATTTAGACTCTTTCCTTAAGAAGTAGTGGTTGAATAAAATTAGGAATACGGATCTCTTAACATTTAGAGACCTTCTACGCAGACAAATTTTTTGGACCAAAAATTTGGACCGTGGATCCCATTACTCCCTTTTTCCCGAAACGTTGTTTTTAATTTATTTTTTTAAAATCATATGCTCTGTCCTCAAAACACGATCAACTGAATCTCAAAAAAATCAAATTCATACCCTGGGGGTCATCGAAGAAAGTCGAGCAAGTGAAGTTCTAAGATTAAGGATACACCCAACAATCGCTGGATTTGGTTGGGCACTTTCCGAACTCTTGAGGAAGCCTCCGAGGTTTATCTTGCCAAGAAGAATGAATTGGATGCAATTAAAAGAGGGTATGGTTTCTTCTTCCCACCAAAAAAGAAACAAACCCAATGAATTTTTTATTGAAGAAATTAAAGATCATGTTTATAATGAAGAAATTGTGGGTGCTTATGTGAATTAGGTTAAAACTCCTTTAGGAGAAGGTATGGTTGCTTCCCACAGAAAAAGAAACAAACCCATTAATATTTTTGGTGAAGAAATTGAAACCTAATAAAAGAAAATTCTTGTTTATTGTAAAGAAATTATGGGTGCTTATGAGAATTTATATATCTGTATTTGCGAAACTTATATGTTTTTGTGAAATTTTAGTCTTCATCTTTGGATATATTCATTTTATTACCTAGAGAATTTGGAGAGAAAGAGACAGGCATGTACCTAATATAGGCTATGTTCGTGTTTTTTAAATAAAAAAATGATGGTAATATTTTTAGATTGTTGGTGACTTTTGATTCTTTAATTTAAGATTAGAAGGTAATTACTTTTACTTTATTAATATTTCCTATTGCTTCAACATATTTGTTGGTGAGAATGTGTTGGGTAAAATCTAATTACGCACAACACGCAAGTATACATGGTCAACAAGTAATAAAGTGATAAGTTGAGTATCGTTCCCACAGAGAATTATTTAATAAGAATTACCAATTACTAACCTATGACCAATTTAATCTTATTTAAAGAAATAATTTAATAATTTAATTTAAAATAATTAAATAAACTATTACTAGCTATCCCTAGAATGAAACAAGATATTGAAGACTTGAGATTACAATTTCACTTATTGTTTCACTTAAATCAACACACTTCCTGTTAAACCAAATTATTTATACTGGATTGTTAATCAAGAACACGAAAGTAAAATATGATCATCTCTCAATGCACCATACTCATATCAAATCAAATCCACAGATGATAGAATCAATTTGAATACCTTAATTAACTAACCCAGTATATCTCTATGTGAATTACAATTAAAAAGGGTTTAAGTTCAAGTTCTTATTAAACTACATATGGCGTAAAGGTATATCTCTATCCTAAACACGAATCATGAATTTTATCCATGCAGAAATCAGAAACACATGTTATCATGATCAGATCTAAATCTATACTTCATCTCTCGAGTTCATATAGATTATCACGGTAATTGTTAGCTAGGCAATTAAGCAGTTAAGTACAAATCATAATAGACAATCCTCACAATAGAACACAATAATTGATAGCGAAGCATATTAAAATAAACTACACAATAAGATCCATTGTAATCTCAAACAAAGAATTAATTCATTGAATTAAAACTAAGAATCCACAATTGAATAATCATTAAAAGACAAAGATAGAAGAAGATAAGAAGATAGAATCTATTGTATGTAGATTTGACGCTCCCTCCTTGCTCCTACTTTGAATCTTCAATGGTCTCCAAGTTGCTTCAATCTCCAAAACTCATTAGAACTAGGGTTTTGATCTAATTTACTCTAATCTAATCTAATGGAATTCTTCCAAAAACTTCCTCTAATCCTTGTAAATCTCCTCCTTTTATAAGCCTCCTTATATGTCTTTAAGTCCTCTTGGAAGTCCTTGAATCAAACAACTCGAACCAATCCTTATCGGACTCAAATTCGGACAAAAACTACTCATTATGCGCGTACCCAAGCCCCATCTTGCCTTTTCCCTTTGTAATAGCAAAAGCCCCGGCTTGCTAGCAATTTGCTAAAATGCCCAGGACCCAAGCCCCGGCTTGCTATCAAGGCCAAAAAGAGCAAGCCCTGGCTTGGGTGCAAGCTGCTAATTATTTTTTCTGCTGCAGTGTCCTCTGGTAAAATGGCCATAACTTTTGATCCGGGAGGAATTATGGGGCCTTCCACCTATCGAATCGAAGCTATCGACGAGCTCTACAACTTTAATTCTTTGAGTTTTGAGAAAAAACGAACGGATGAAGGTCGAAATTGGACTGGAAGTGACTGCTATGCAAATGACCACCCAAAACAGCGAAATTCAACGTCCGTTGGTACAAATGTCATAACTCTTGCATCCGAACTCCCGATTGGAATGATTCAAGATGTTTCAAAAGCTAAGAAGAAGCTCTACAATATAGTTCAAGTTCCAAGCCAAGAACATGAAATGAACATGAAAGCCCAAACGATGTCCGGATTGTTTTTCTTTGCATTTTCCTTGCTTTTCATTACCAAAAGTCGCTCACACCGCTTCCAAACGTATAACCTACAAAATGAACACACAATGCATGAAAAGTAACTAAGACACATGAATATAAGCAACTAATTCAAGTAAAAGATATAAGATAAGTGGATATAAAATCCACTTATCAAATACCCCCAAACTTAAACCGTTGCTTGTCCCCAAGCAACACAACATAATGCAATGCAATGCAATGAAATGCAACTAATCTATATGCCTACGAATCCAGCAGTATTGATAAAATCAAATATATTCACTCGGCCTTAGAGCAATCAAGCAAACACGATAATACTTCATATCAAAACCAATCAATAATTTCTAGTCAATCATCAAGTCTTAAAACTGTTATTCTTTGGTATAGTGCGTGTGTGTGCTCCACAACAATGTTAACTGATATAAAATCAAATTTAACACATAACAAGTCTCTTTGAAGGCATCATACAGTGTAAACTCAAGAAATCCAAAAAACAAGCTAGATCCAACTAAAATCAAATAATTACCAATATCGAGGGTCAACATGGGATACTTATGCTTTATTTTCATCTACGGGGGATTTTTGCTCTTATTTCCCATTTTATTCTCTTTTTTTTATTTTATATACACATAGCTATGGAATGTCTTATTCCCTTAGGCTTTTCAATGCTACCTTAACGAGCTTTCGACCAACGACTCCTAGACCATTAAGACCTTAGGGCGCTAGGTGTAAAGACAATCCCCTCGAGCTTACTTACTCAAGTAACAAAGGCCACAAAACTAGACAAGCACGCCACGGTGTTTATTCATACTTTTCCTTTTTTTCTTTTTTTTCTTTTTTTTATATAGCTTATATACCCCAAATATTCCCCCAAAATTAGGTTCTTGTCTAACTTTAGCCATCACTACTTATTCTTGTCATTCTTTCATTCAAACTAGCATTATCCTTTAGAGTCCCATTATGTATCAATTTAAATTCAATCAATCAACAAGGTGTTTTTACTGTGCTAACCTTGATTATACCAGTTTCAAACAGGAAAAGATTCAATTCCTAACAAGAAATCACATCAAAGCTCTAATAGTCAGTACTATACTTGTCTTCCCAATTCCAATCTCATCATTGGCCAAAGAAAACTGAACTATCTAACAACTGAAATCATGCAGGATGAACATAGTGACTAACTATTATTTTTAAATTTTTGATTTTTGATTTTTTTTTTTGTTTTTTTTTTTGATAATGAACCTAAACTAAATTAACAACATATGCAAAATAACATAACATAAACATGAAACTAAACATGCAATAATGAACTAAACTAAACTCCCCCAAACTTAGCTATTACAATGTCCTCATTGCAAGAATATAGCGATAAGTAGAAGAGAACTTCCCTGTAATCAGCTAAGCGTGAAGTGATGGTGGCGATGGAAGCGACGATCATTTTCCTATCCATTGAACCTCCAATACCCTCAATGAAGAGACAACGTGGATTAGATTATAAGAGAGCTTAATAAGCAAATTAATTCCTATCTACTAAATAAACAAGTAAAGCATATAAATATAAAAATTCCTGGGTTGCCTCCCGTCGGTGGTATTGATTTATAGTCTTTCAATTTTGACTTTGTCTGCTCAATGCTATCCAATTCCTCTTCGAAAGTTGAGGAACCCTCCATCCATCGAAAATAATATAGCTTTTGGTAGGTTCCCATTTATGATGGCCAATGCATCAAAGTCACCTAGCATGCTCTGATTTGGTATGATCTCAATCAAGAACGTCCTACAGCTAGGTGTTTTCTCCATTGTGTATGTGATCACTTTAGGACATGGAAGCTTGTCACACACAATGGGCTCTTCGTCTATCTTCTCTTTCTCTTCCCACCATGGATTGAAAATTGTACTCACTCTTATGTCAACAAGAGCTTCGCCGACGACATGACTACCAAGTGGGCATGATTTTGCAAATCTAACCGACTCTTTGATCTTTGGTGGAGACCCATTTAGATCTTCGTGGACCTCTATTTCATTATCCCCAATTGTCTCCACACTTCCTATAGCTTGTGGCTCATCCAGTTGCAGATTTGGTTCGGGCACTTCATCAATCTCGGAATCCTCATCATAACACCAATTGTTTCGAGGAAGGTTGCTTACAACTTTGGTTAATTGATCTATCTTATTTTGAAGATTTTGAATTGCTATCTCTCGATTCTGAATTGACCGCTCTTGATTAATCATCTTCTCCTCAGTTGATGGTACAAATTTGAACCATAAATCCTCCAAACTTAAATTATCTATCTCAATTTTGGAATCCATGTATTGAGGACCATGAGTTGAAGTGGTGATGAGTTGTTCCATCTGGTGCTGAAAATTGTGGCTCGATATTTCTTGACTCATCACCCCCTCCTCTTGGTTTGCTATAATCCTTAACATGAATTCCTTCAACTCTAAATTGTCTTCTTGTCGTATTGGAGGTGGATATGAGAATTTTGGCGTGTATGTTGGATTTGGAGTAGAGTATTGGTCTTCATAAGTATAGCTCCATGAAGAATCCGAGTGATACCCCCAAACTTGATCATAATTATCATATGCATACTGATTGAGGTAATTACCACCATACTGCACCGGCCCAAGATTGATGGTGCATTGATTACTTGAGTGATTGCCAGCACAATAGTCACACATAACTGCCATCCTTCGACTCCTTTGGGCTGCAAAAACGTCCAACTTCCTCGAAAGTTCTTCAATCTGTGCTGACATTGCGGAAAATGCATTAAGTCCATTAATCCCCGTTTCCCTTGGTTGAGTCATGTTCGTGTATGGCCTTTGATACGCAAAGTCATCCATGGTACCTGAAAAGAGAGAAATATAGGAAGAGAATTAAAAATAAAAATAAAAATGTTTAAATTAAGACTAATTTGATTGAAATTAATATTGGCAAAGAGATATTAAACTAATTCCCCGGCAACGGCGCCAAAAACTTGTTGGGTAAAATCTAATTACGCACAATACGCAAGTATACGTGGTCAACAAGTAATACAGTGAAAGTAGAGTATCGTTCCCACGAGGAATTATTAATACAAATTACCAAGTACTAACCCTTAATCAAACTAATTTTATTTAAACAACCAATTTAATGTTATAAAGTAAATTATTTAATTAAACTAATTCTAATTACCACTAGTTACAAATCAGATTATGGAGATTTAAGATCAAAATTTCACTTATTGCTTCATTTAAGTTAACACACTTCTCATCAATTATTCTCTATCTCAAATTGTTAATCAAGAACACGAAAGTAGTATTAACCACCTCTCGATGCTCTCATACCGTATTAACGTCAATCCACAATTAAGATAGAAATCCGTTAAACACCTTAATCAACTAACTCACTATATCTCTATATGATTACAATTGAAGAAGGTTGAAGAATAATTTCTCTATCCGAATACATGCGATGTCAAGCATATCTCTACCTTAACACTCATCAAGTTTAAGCTACTAACAAAATCCTGAACACATGCTATCATGATAAGATCTAAATCAATACTTCATCTCTCAAGTTCATATAGATTATCACGATAATTGATGGCCAGTCAATTAAACAATTAAGTCCAAATCATAATAGACAATCCTCACAATAGAACACAATAATTGATAGCGAAGCATATTAAAATAAACTACACAATAAGATCTATTGTAATCTCAAACAAAGAATTAATTGAATTAAAACTAAGAATCCACAATTGAATAATCATTAAAAGACAAAGATAGAAGAAGATAAGAAGATAGAATCTATTGTCTGTAGATTTGACGCTCCCTCCTTGATCCTACTTTGAATCTTCAATGGTCTCCAAGTTGCTTCAATCTCCAAAACTCATTAGAACTAGGGTTTTGATCTAATTTACTCTAATCTAATCTAATGGAATTCTTCCAAAAACTTCCTCTAATCCTTGTAAATCTCCTCCTTTTATAAGCCTCCTTATATGTCTTTAAGTCCTCTTGAAAGTCCTTGAATCAAACAACTCGAACCAATCCTTATCGGACCCAAATTCGGACAAAAATTACTCATTCTGCGCGTACCCAAGCCCTAGCTTGCCTTTTTCCTTTGTAATAGCAAGCCCCGGCTTGCTAGCAATCTGCTAAAATGCCCAGGACCCAAGCCCCGACTTGCTATCAAGGCCAAAAAGAGCAAGCCCCGGCTTGGGTGCAAGTTGCTAATTATTTTTTCTACTACAGTATCCTCTGGTAAAATGGCCATAACTTTTGATCCGGGAGGAATTACGGGGCCTGTCAACTATCAAATCGAAGCTATCGACGAGCTCTACAACCTCAGTTCTTTGAATTTTGAGAAAAAACGAACGGTTGAAGGTCAAAATTGGACTGGAATTGACTGTTATGCAAATGACCACCCAAAACAGTGAAATTCAACGTCCGTTGGTACAAATGTCATAACTCTTGCATCCGAACTCCGATTGGAATGATTCAAGATGTTCCAGAAATCTAAGAAGAAGCTCTAAAATATAGTTTAATTTCCAAGCCAAGAACATAAAATGAACATGAAAGCCCAAACGATGTCCGGATTGCTTTTCTTTGCATTTTCCTTACTTTTCATTACCAATAGTCGCTCACACCGCTTCCAAACGTATAACCTACAAAATGAACACACAATGCATGAAAAGTAACTAAGAAAAATGAATATAAGCAACTAATTCAAGTAAAAGATACCAGATAAGTGGATATAAATCCACTTATCAACTACTATGCAACCATGCGTATTACTGTACTTTTACCACCGGGTATTTCAACAGTCTAATGGTAAATCTTTTGCTGTTATTTTTATAAAAAGATATTTTTGTCATTTTTTAACTCCGACAATACTTCCATTGTGGGGTCCATCAATGATTGTGCCATCGTACGAATATTTCCTGTTAAAATGAATATTCCCCGACCAATCGAATATTTTATGACAACTTGCTTACTTTGTAAAATTTTCATATATTATCCACAACTATAACATTATATCAAATTCATACCTTAATACTTAAAAAAAATATTTCTAGAAAATTAATCTTTATTCATAAAATTTGGGGTCTTACAATCTCCCCTCCTTATGAAATTTCGCCCTCGAAATTTACGTACGTACCTGGTATGTTGAGGAGGTGAGGATACCTCGTCAGATTCTAACTCTTGAGGTATAACCTTTGGGCGTCGAATATGATCTTTCTTATCTAAGATTTTAACAGGTACCTCTTCATACGTTAAATCTTCCACTATCTCGTCCGATTCTAATTCAATAATGTGGTTCGGGTCATCCACATATTTACATAACATCGATACGTGAAAAACGTTATGAACACGCGACATACTTAGCGGTAAGGTGAGTCTATAGGCCATAGTTCCTACTCGATTGATGATTTAAAATGGGCCAATTAAATCGAGGGTTGAGATTTCCTCTCTTCGTCAATTCTTGCTTCTAGAATAACTCCTTCTTGAACATTCTTCTTCACATTCATCAGCTCTGAGACTATAGCTTGAGAGGCTTTAACTTTATCGATTAACGTCGATTCTACTTGTATATTTAACATCATCACATGGATCCCTAGAGTCTTTAACTCTATCTCCATCATTTGTAAGTTATACGAAATGGGTCTTTGTGTTAACAATGTCGCACTCGTAACTGTATATGATCTTCTACTCAACGCGTCAGCTACCACCTTCGCTTTTCTAGGATGGTATTAAATGGTATTATCGTGATCTTCAACAGCTCGAGCCAACATCTTCTGCACGAGTTATGTTAGTTCTGGGTGAAGAAATATTTGAGGTTTTAGAAATAGGTTTTGTACCGAGGTCAATACAAAATTTGATTTCATGCTCTAGGGAGTAGGCCAGGAAATCTTCACGGAATACGTCAAGAAATTTATTAACAATAGAAATATCATTCAAAACTATGACTCTCATCAAAGACTTGGATAGCATGTCATATTGATACCTATCAACTTGCCACCGTTGTTCATGGCATGCCCTACGGAAAGTTTGGCTTCGGTGCATTCCAAGACTTGGAAGTCACCAGCGAAAGGCTCCGGGCTCTTTACTTATGTCTTAATATGACAGTAATTGACTTTAGTGGTTTGGTTTCTTGAATTTTCATAATAGGGTGGTTAAGAATATGAACACTAACAACCTTACGAAAAAAAATCAATTTTAGCATGATGAATAGTTAACCAGTCGATTCTTAAAATCACATCAAATGCAAGTATTTTCAAAGAGATGAGATCGACAGGTAACGTGAGGGTGCTGATTTGAATCAAACAAGATTTATAAATAGTGGATGTAACGAAGGTTTCTCCTAACGAAGTTTCAACCGATAAGTTAAAGTCTAATTTCTCAGGAGTCAAATTTAAACGTTGACCGCAAGTAGGAGAAATAAAAGAATGGGTAGAACCGGTATCGAATAAGGTATAGACTTCGCAAGAGTTTATGATTAACTTACCCGTGATAACTTTGTTCAAGTTCCTCGATGAACGCTCTCACTTAAACTATCGGCTTTGACTCGTCTGGGACATCCTTTGGTGTCACCATCCCAGTTGGACTTGACTTCACTACATGACAAAATTGAGCTAGGTGACCTTTTCTTCCGTAATTGTAACACGCTTTGGGTTGCTGCATACAATTTGGACGAATGTGTCCCTCCTGTCCGCATTTGAAACATACGACCTATGGTCATTCTCATTCCTTCGAAATGGGTGTCGGTGCTGCTGTCGATGTATTTCCGTCATTGTTAAATCTTCTCTTCTTAAAGTTGTTCTCACTTAGTTCATATTTCCTATTATCTTGGCCATGATTACCACCAAAGTGGTTACCATTTCTAGCATGATAATTTCCTCCACAATGGTTATCGTTGTTCCGATGGTCGTTGCCACCGATACGATTATTATCGTGTTGTTGGTTGTTGCCTTTTGGTTGACCGGACTCATAATCGCGTTCTAATAACTGAGCCCTATTCACAACATCTGAATATAAACAAAGTTTATGAGAAATGAGGTATTGACGTATTTTGGGTTTCAAACCTCGCAAAAACATTCGCGTCATTCGCTCCTCATTATCAACCAAATGGGATGTAAACTGGGATAACTCCGCAAACTTTGCCTCGTATTGCGATACGGTCATATTGTTTTGCTCCAGCTTGATGAATTCTACCTCCTTCATGTAACGAATACTTTTAGGAAAGTACTTGTCGTTGAACAATTCTTGGAACTTCTCCCAAGACATCATTAGTACGAAAAAGATGAGTACATTTTATAGATTCCCACCAGTAATCTGCTTCTTCACGCAACATAAAGGTGGCGAAGGGAACCTTTTGCTCCTTTGAGCATTCCAAGACATCAAATATCTTGGTGATCTACTTTATTCATGTCTTTGCCTTAAGTGGTTCGAGCTTTCCCAAAAACTCTGGTAGTCCCAGCTCCATGAACTGTTTAGCGATGACCAGCCGTGAGTTGCCAATATTTCCACCTGCATTTTGAACACGAGTCTCTCTCGTTTGGGTTTTCATAAATTCAAAAAAATTCCTAAATATACCATCGTTCGTTATTGTCGGTGTTGTTGTTTACATGAGGATTGTTGCCTTCCTGATGCATATTATCCTGGTTATTGATCTGTGGTGACTCAATGGTCTCATGTGCTACATTGCTTATCTCAATAATTTTAGATGCCATTCTCAAACACTGTCACAAAACAAGGGTTAATTGACATGCCACATATTATCCCTATATTATGACTGACCAATTAAATAACAAATGAACTTAGGTAGGTCATACTAGCGAATGAATTCCCCGTCTCTCCCCTCCTAGTTCTTGTCTCACATCTCAGCCAGGGATCATATCCCTAAGCTTTGATACCAACTGTGATGCCCCCAAAACAGGTATACATCACCCATCTTGGGTCGCCAGATACACGGTACATAAATCCAAATACAACTTAATTATACAACAGTCGTGTAAAATACGACAAAACATAATCTAAGAGTTTTAATAAGAATATTGTCATCTAGACAATATCCACACTCAATGGAGTCCTCATTACATTTATTGTCACACTATTTTATAGAATAGTGAGGACTACTATGACACCATCTCGAACCATCACTCCATTCCCCGACTAGTCCCGGCTACGTTCTCATTTCTTGAAGAGAACAATGAAAGCAAAAGGGTGAGCTCAACTAGCCCAGTAAGAAATATTATGACTAAGATAATGCAGAATAAATTATCCTTAGCCTTCAACAGTATAACAACTGATAGAATACAATAGACAACAAGTTTTAGATCAACAACTGCAGCGGAATAAGCAATCCATTAGAAGAGTCAATTAGGTGACCAAACCCCTTTCCTTGACAGAACTTTCTAGACATTGTCAATAATGCAAATAATAATATGAATAACTTTATCGTCTCAATTATTGATTTAATAATATAAAATATTATGCAGATGATACTGTGACAATAATTGAATCAATAATATGAGAGATACTTATAACGAATTAATTCTTGTGGCAATAATTGAATAAAACTGAGTGACTTCTCACGTAAGCATCAATAATCAAAGATACTGTATAATATCGTGTGCTACTATGCAACAACGCGTATTACTATACTTTTACCACCGGATATTTCAATAGTCTAACGATAAAACTTTCACCGTTATTTTTATAAAAAGATATTTTTGTCGTTTTCGAACTCCGACAATACTTTTGTTGTGGAGTCTACCAATGATTGTGCCGTCGTACGAATATTTCCTGTTAAAACGAATATTCCCCGACCAATCGAATATTTTATGACAACTTACTTACTTTGTAAAATTTTCACATATTACCCATGTAAGACCCCAACTTTTTATAAAAAAATTAAACTTTTCCTCTATTAATTATTTTGGAATAGTAAGGTGTTAATTTGATACAATGTGGTTAGTTATAGGTAAAATGTGTAAATTTTGTGAAATAAGCAAGTGGTTATAAAATATTCATTCTTGTCGGGGAGTATTCATTTGGTCGTAAAATATTCTTGTTGTCGGGGAATATTCATACGATGGCGCAACCATTTTTGGGCCCCATAACAGAAAATGGTCGGATGAAGAAAACGACAAGCTTGAGTTTTTATAAATAACGGCGTGAAGTTATTACCGTTACTAATTGTTGAAATATTTGGTGGTTAAAATCTGAATACGCGTGGTTGCACAAAGTAGCAATACCGGTATTGCACGATATTTTTGGATTATTGAATCTTACGTAGAAGGCACTACTCAATAATTGTTACGAAGAATCTTTATTCAATATTTTATTTTATTGATTCAATAATTGCTACGTTGATATTTTATATTATTGTTGTTTCAATAAGCATCCTTTGCGCAGTAAAGATTTCTCATTATCGGATCAATAATTCATATTATTTGAATAATATTATTAGATAGCATTATTGGCAATGTCTAAGAAAGTTCTGTCTAGAAAAGGAGTTTGGTCATCTAATTGTGCGCCAGTAAGGAGAATTCCTTATCGGAAAGCCCCATCTTTCCTGGGAACGACCTGGTTGTTAGTATTGTGATTCGATAATATTATTTGTGAATAATTAATTATTGATTTATATGATAAGGAAATATTTATTTTTATGTGGATATAAATGAAGGAATTTTTAGCATGAAATAATTGTTGAAAGTTTGGCATATTTTATGTGGAATTACAATTATTTCTCTAATAAAATATTTATTTAAATAAATTATAATTATTTAAATAATAATATTATATTATATATATATAGGTATATTTATATATATGCATGTGATATTAGTAATGGTTGGTGGTGGAATGATGCCTGCAAACTTTTCTCCAATGGTGGGCCCTCAAATGAAAGTTAGGCGTTAAAAATAAGGATTTTGGCAAAGAAATGGTTAGGCAGGAATGGAAAAGAGGGAAAAGTTAGGCAGGTGGGCGGAGGAAAATTAGGCAGCCTTATTTAATTTTTCCTCCGTGCTGCACTATAAATAGGGGGTAACCCCTCCTTCCTCAACACACCATTTCAAATTCAAAAATTCTTATTTTAAAGTATTGTGAGTATTTTCTTGAGTATGAGGATACTTTGAGTATAGCTTTTTGTGCAAGATTTTCTCAGAATAATATCTGATATTCCAGTCAAATCCACTTTTTATTAAGGTAAAGGAGGTTATTTTCTTTCGATACTCGTAAATGATATTATTTCCTTCCATATTCGTAAGAGATATCATTTTCTTTCATACTCCATATTATGTAAGCGATATTATTTCATCTCGTATTCCTAAATTTGAACTTACTATGTAAGTATTGCTTCTATAATTCCTAAAATGATTAAAAATTTCACTTCATCTAATATCATTTCATAGGAATATTGGTCTGAACTTTTTTTTTTTATCAAATTTGGAACTTTTCATGACTAGGTACTGTTCACGGGTACTGTTCACGAGTACTGTTCACAAAAGAAAAAAAATTATTATTATTATTATTTTTTCTCCTTCCAAGTTATCTGTTATAACCCTTATTCTTAAAATTGAAGCCATGTTATGGTCTCATTTGATTCATTCTTATTATTATTATCATAATTCTCAAACTTAAATTATGTTGAAAGTTATCTTTGGCCCGTAGTGCAAAGATAAACTGTTGATTGATTAATATCTTTGGCCTGTAGTACAAAGATGAATGATTATCTGATGAATATCTTTGGCCCGTAGTGCAAAGATGAACAAGTGTTGAGATGAACATGACCAACTGGTGATACAAATGAATATCTTTGGCTTGTAGTGCAAAGATGAATATTTGATTCAAGATGTATATTTTAGGGATATCCAGCTACCTATTGCTGGAAATCTGTGTGAGAACTCCTATGAATATAGGACATTCTCCCTATCTTCTGCATCCAGGTCTTTAGCTCCTCCTTGAGCTCAAAGACCTCATGCTTTAACTCGTGGACTTTGTCCTTAGCCAAAATCCTCTCGTCATGTTCTTGCTCCTACATGGACTCGACATCAGTCTTGTCCTCTACAACCATTTGGAGTTCTGCTTTCAGCTCCTTAACCTCCTGACAGTAATGGATATTTCTATCCAACACTGACATGAAAAGAGACATCATCGACCCCCCAGGAGCTATCTCCACTGCTATAGCCACTGTATTAAAGGACATTGTCTCTACTTCCTCCTCTATCATCCCGTTGAATACTGACATGTAGTCAGCATCATCTGAGTCTCCAGACTCAATAACCACAACTTCAGGCTCTGCCGCTATGGGGTTCGTTATAACCTCTACTTGGTTCACCGATTCTTCACTAATGGCTTGACCATCCACATACATTCCATTTACTCCTGACATCTACACAAAATAGTTAAATTGATTAGTACACGTCAATAGAATAATAAAAACACATAACATAATCATAATGCATTTTTTTTATAAGGTTACTTTCTTATTTTACTTCTTTAACTTCTCTTAAGGTTATGGCTTAAGGTTTTTAATCCCCCCCTTAAGTTTTATAACCTAAGGCTTTGATACCAACCTGTGACGCCCCCAAATTTGGGTGTCTTCCAACCCGACAGATGGTGCTACACGGTACTAACATTCATACATCCATTCAATTGAAAAGTCTCAAAAGGACTAATATAACTTCTATATATCCAAAATAATATTACATTTCCCAGGTTCTTTGTAACCCATTCATTTGTTCTTGTCATAATATTCAATATATTACAGACATTCAACTATTCTGTTACATAAGTAATCTAAGGGTTTGTCTTCGCCTTGCCCTTGTCCTTGCCTGAGCCTTCGGTCCGCTCTATCTTGGCTGTGTTCATATGGTTCAAGCAAGAGTGAGCATGACTAGCTCAGCAAGTACTACAATTCTAATAAACAATATGCTTGAAACATAGAACTCATATATCTTCAGTAACTGAACAATAGTTACGAAGTACTATTGATAATTCAAAATAGCACTTCTTTTCATTTAAAATGTTTTCCAACAACAATATTTAGTAGAATATCAACTAAGGCTCAAGACTATGAGCAGTTCATAATTTCTTTTAAAAAGGACAACCCGACACTAAGTCTGTAAGTCCGGCATATCTTACGAGCACTTCTGGGTGATCAGCCCATAGTACTCTATGTTGATCAACACTACATTCATTAAACGTGTATACGTTTAAGTTGTGGCAACCTCATGTGCCTATCGTTAAATGACAAAAACATTTTAGCATACTTGGTCTTCGATTGAAAATCATACCAATATAACTCGGTAAACATTAATCATGCTTGACAAAATCATAATATAAGTCTAGACAAAAGAATTGGCTTTGACTTCATCATTCAAGACTTCATGTGAAAGAATACATGAATTACAAAACTTGTCCAGACTGAACTGGAACAAGGGTTAGAATACTTGCCTTCAGCGTCTGCTTACTGATTATCACACGTACACTCTAAGTCTCAAAGTCTCAACAATACATGATCATATAACGTACCATATTAGGTCACATAATCAAGTAGGTATATTATTATATCTTACCCTTCATCTCAATCTAAATCCTGACTTAGATCTGTTATTATGGTTTTTGGCTTTTCATTACGTCATTCACATTATGTTCACATTCAATTGATTATTAACCTTTAATCATCATACATTAAGTGTCTAACAATGCCTTAACAATGTTATATTAACACCTTAGTTCATTACTAATGAGTTATCTTTCATTCTATACTTGTAAACATTCTTGTCTGTCAAAACTTTGGGACTGGCGTCGCGGCGCCACACTTAACTCTCAGATCTTATGCGCCATGAAGTTAGCGATATGAGATGCAGTTCTAGCCTCTAGCCTTGCCTGCTGAGAACTTTAAGGCTATGAGTATGAGCCATGGCTGCAGACTCTATGCCTCAGATAAATTTTGCAGATTTTAAATTTTGTGAACTTCCCGGACGCATAACTTCTTCGTTATAAGTATGAATTGGCTCGTTCAAAAGCCTACAGTTCACAAATTACGTACTCTATGCGTTCATGCAAGAATTTTATCTATTTGACTTTGTTTGCTAAAATTTCACCTATTAGTTCATTTTTAACGAAAATGATAAACGTTCGTGAACGTTCAACGTTCGTTTCTTCGTTCTAAGTCGGAATTCGGTCATTTTTAAGTCCGCAACTCTATAATGCCAAATATGACTTTTCTCCATTAAAAACCAACATTTCTAACTTCCAACGTAAAATACGACTTCCATTCCGAGAATTTCACAAATTCAACGATAATCGTCCAATCATGTGAATTTCGGCAAAGCTTCATTACTAATCATTCTAAATGGATTTTAACTAACATATGAACATTACAAGTTACTTATTACACCAACTTATAGTCAAAGTAGGTTTTGACTTATTCTCATAAGTCAATGACTTATTTAACTTATGAACTACAATTCCTTATGCTTTTGACTTACTATGAACTTAAGTCCATCAATCAATGTTCTCATACTATATTGAACATACTAACATCATATGACAAACATATGACAAGTTCTTCATGATTCTATCAACTTATTAGAGTTCCAGTTACTTATTCAACTTATTTGGCTTAAGTTCATTCATCAATAATTTATTAAATGTTCTTAACAACAATCCCCTTTCTCTATCAATCCTATCATAGAAGAGATAAAGATAATAGGTATGAGTCTTACCCTTGAAGACTATTACTTCACTTCACTTTGGAACATCTAGCAAAGGTTGAAGTAGCTTATAAGTGTTTATGTGGCTTATTCTCTCTACTAAATAAGTTGCTTATCTTGAGAGGAGTTAGGAGAAATTTATCAAACAACAAATGAAAAATCAAGCCTTCTATTTATAGGCAACTCAAAGTGAGGGCATAATAGACTTTAGGCCATCCCACCTCCTTAGTTAAACCTCCTTAATCTCCACCTCCTTACTATTCATCACTTTACAACTAAGTAAACTTGGCTAGCACAACACTTGATCACCACACAAAGTTCTTGCCCATCAAGTTTACCCACATTAACATGGTTTGCTCCATGGATCATGGCTTATCATTGGGCTTGCTAATTAATCTAGCTAATTCCTTATTGGGCTTTCATTACAAAAGTTTGGACTTATGATTTATCAAACACTTGGGCTTGAGTATCACATTATATTGGACTTCTATCATTAAGCTAATAATCCTACAAGTCCATTACATTTAATTAATAACTTAACATATATACACCACGTATAATCCTCATACGCTAGCTCGTATATTAATTCGTAATATACGTTATCTCATTATTCATACATAATAGTACAATACGTCGTATTATACTTACATTCATTACCTTCATATAATGAATACACATTATACGATCACAACTTTCTTCCTTTAACGCTTAATAAACCTAACATTCCCAAATTAAGTCTGCATGCAAAATATTACGTTTTCCATACTTAGGTTATTATTACATAATCCATATCACCTTGATATTATAACATTACGTATTTCTCGGAAGTTCAAAAAAATAATTCCGGAAAGCGTAAATCGATGAATAGTGTTTTTAAAAATTTCTGAAAGCTTTTATTTTTAAGTCTTAGAAATTCAAACACTTTAATTCTCTCACGTAGTTAAAATACTATGACATTCCAACGTTTCTAGGTTATAGAACGACATTCATCTTACGAATACATAATAATAATAAATAATATTATTTTATTCATTATTAAAAGTAGTTATAAAGGTTCAATTTTCTGGGGCGTTACAATACCGGTGACAGTAGTCATCGGAGCAATGATAAGCAGCAGGGAGGGAAAAATAAGGACAAAAGCGGTAACCACTCTAGTGGAAATCATGGCCATGATAATAGGAGAGGTGATTCAAGTGGAAATTTTAAAAAGAGGAGATTCAACAACGATAGGAAGACATCAGCAGCAGCACTAGCACCAGCAACAAATTCTAGGGGAGGAGAATGACCGTCAGTTAGATGCTACAGATGCGGAGAGGAGGGACACATAAGTCTAAACTATTCACAGCCTTCCAAGGTGTGTTTCAGTTGTGGAAAAGATGGTGATATAGCCCAATTTTATCCGGTAGCGAATTTAAGTCCAACTGGGACGGTGGCACCAAAGGTGACTACGGACAAAACAAAATCAGTGGTTCAAGGGAGAACGTTTGTTGTGACTGGCCAAAACATGAGAAACCCAAACGAGGTGATCATGGGTAAGCTAATCTTAAACTTTTACGAAGTTTATACCTTACTAGATACCAGTTCTACCTATTCTTTTATCTCTCCTGCTTTTGCTCAACGTTTAAACTTGACTCCGAAGAAATTAGACTTTGACTTATCTGTAGAGACTCCATTAGGGGAAACTTTCATTACATCCACCATTTATAAATCTTGCTTGATCCAAGTTGGCACCATCACATTACCTGTTGATCTTATCTCTTTAAAGATACTTGCATTTAATGTGATTTTAGGGATTGATTGGTTAACCACTCATCATGTTAAAATTGATTGTTTTCCTAAGGTTGTTAGTTTTCATATTCCTAACCAACTTGTTATGCGAATTCAAGCAGCCAAACCACTACAGTTAATCAGTGTCATATCAAGCCATAAAGCCATTCGTTTATTAAAAAAAATGAATGTCAAGCTTTCTTAGCCCATGTTATGGACTTGAACAAAAACACGTCAGATTTGAATAATATTTCTGTTGTTAGTGAATTTCCTGACGTATTTCCTGAAGAGCTTCCCGGTCTACCCCCAGAACGTGAAGTTAAATTCTTTATTGACCTTGAACCTGGTACAAAGCCCATTTCTAAAACCCCATATCGAATGGCTCCTATTGCACTTCAGGAGTTGTTAGACATCGGTTTCATTCGTCCTAGTACATCTCCTTGGGGTGCTCCTATTTTATTCATAAAGAAGAAAGACGGGAGTATGCGACTTTGTATTGACTACCGGGAATTAAACCATGTCACCATCAAGAATAGGTATCCACTACCTCGCACTGATGACCTGTTCGACCAGTTGTAAGGAGCACAATTCTTTTCAAAGATCGATCTTCATTCTGGATATCATCAATTGAAGATTAAAACCGAGGATATTCTGAAGACTGCCTTCAGAACTCGGTAAGGGCATTATGAATTCTTAGTTATGTCCTTTGGATTGATTAATGCTCCTGCTGCTTTCATGGATATGATGAACCGTGTGTTTAAGGAATATTTGGATCAGTTCGTTGTTATCTTTATTGATGACATCCTCATCTATTCCAAAAGCCGTGAAGATCATGAGCACCATTTGAAGCTGGTACTTCAAAGGCTTCGTGATAACAAGCTATATGTTAAGCTGAAGAAATGAGAGTTTTGGCTTGAGGAAGTAGCATTTCTTGGGCACGTGGTGTCAAAACATGGTGTATCTGTTGACCCAGCGAAGATTAAAGCAATATAAAGTTCGGAGAAACCGAAGTCGGTGACTGAAATACGTAGCTTTCTAGGCTTAGCTGGTTATTATCAGAGATTTGTGGAAGGATTTTCTCGAATCGCTGCTTCGTTAACTTAGCTGACTTGAAAAGATACAAAATTCGTATGGAGCGAGGAATGCGAGAAGTGTTTCCAAGAGCTTAAGAGGAGACTCATTTCGGCACATGTTATGATAATACCATCTAGTTCGGATGGATTTGTTATCTATAGCGATGCTTCAAGCAAAGGGTTAGGATGTGTTCTCATGTAACATGGGAAAGTTATAGCCTATGCCTCACGACAACTCAAAGAATATGAGAGGAATTATCCTACTCATGATCTGGAGTTGGTAGCAGTCGTTTTCGCGTTGAAAATCTGGAGACACTACCTGTATGGGGAGAAAGTGGAGATTTATACGGATCATAAAAGCCTCAAATATTTCTTCACCCAAAATGAACTCAACATGCGGCAACTACATTGGCTCGAGCTGTTGAAAGATTACGACCACAACATTCAATATCATCCTGGAAAAGCAAATGTTGTATCTGACGCATTTAGTAGAAGATCATATGCGGGTACGCGTGCGATGTTGTTAACACAAAGACCCATTTTGTATGACTTGCAAAGGATAGAGATAGAGTTAAAGGCTCCAAGTACCCACGTGATGATATCAAACATACGAGTAGAACCGAATTTAATCGATAAAGTTAAAGCTGCTTAAGCCATAGACCCAAAGCTGATACATATGAAGAAGAACGTACAAGAAGGTGTTATTCCAGAAGCAAGAATCAATGAAGAAGGAATACTTTTAGTCAACTCCAGACTTTGCATTCCTAACGATTCTAACTTGAAGCATAGAATCATGATGGAGGTACACAACACACCGTTTGCAATCCATCCTGGGAGTACCAAAATGTATCATGATCTTTGACATACATTTTGGTGGAGCAATATGAAGAGAGAGATCGCGAAGTTTATCTCGAGGTGTTTAACTTATCAAAGTGTAAAAGCAGAGCATCAAGTGCCAAAGGGTCTATTGCAACCACTTGAGATTTCATAATGGAAGTGGGAGCACATTACCATGGATTTCGTTACAGCTCTTCCCAAGGTTTCTCAAGGCATAGATGCGATTTGGGTTATTGTTAATAGATTAACTAAGTCTGCTCATTTCTTACCGATACGGGAGACTTATTCCCTTGAACGTCTTACTCGTATGTATGTAAATGAGATTGTGAGATTGTATGGCATGCTAGTATCCATAGTTTCGTATTGTGACCCAAGATTCACTTCACGATTTTGGGTTAGCTTGCAGAAAGCTATGGGCACGGATTTACGATTCAGTTCAGCATACCATCCTCAAACGGACGGGCAATCAGAAAGGACTATTCAAATTCTTGAAGATCTATTAAGACTTTGTGTCCTAGATTTCAAAGGAAGTTGGGATAAGTACTTTCCATTGGTGGAATTCTCCTACAATAACAATTATCAAGCAAGTATAGGCATGGCTCCATTCGAGGCATTGTATGGACGAAAGTGTCATTCTCTAGTATGCTGGAATGAGGTGGGTGAAGAAACGTTGTTGGGACCAGAATTAGTACGCATGACTACAGAAAAGATTCAAATGATCCGGCAACGTATAAAGACCTCACAAGATCAAAAAAAGAGTTATGCTGATCTTCATCGAAAGGACGTGGAATTTAATATTGGGGATCATGTATTGTTACGTATTGCTCCATGGAAGGGAGTTACAAGATTTGGGAAGAGAGGAACTCAATTCATGATTTGTTGGTTCATTTGAGATTCTTGACCGAATAGGAAATGTGGCCTATAGACTCGTATTACCTCCATGCATGTCTCGTGTTCATAATGTTTTCCACATATCGATGCTTCGTAAATATGTGAAAGACCCAAACCACATTATTGAGTTAGAACCAGACGAGATAGCTGAAGATTTAACGTACGAGGAGGTACCTGTCAAGATCTTAGATAGGAAAGAGAATGTCCTACGCACAAAGTTTATACCACAAGTCAAGGTTTTGTGGAGGAACCATGCTATTGAGGAAATGACCTGGGAGTTGGAATCAGAAATGAAAGCGAGGTACCATCACATTTTTGAAATACCAGGTACGTACGTCAATTTCGAGGACGAAATTTCATAAGGAGGGGAGGTTGTAAGACCCCAACTTTTTATAAATAAAATTTAATTTTTCCTCTATTAATTATTTTGGAATAGTTGTTAGGTTTGTAATATTCATGAACGCAATCAAATTACAAAAATAAGCGAAAACGTGTAAAAATCAGAGTTTTAAAAATTTACAAACCATATACCCGGATCACCCTTTATGCACAATTATTAATTAAACGAAAAAGAAAGAACAAGAATCATACCCTTGAAGATCCGAGTTTCCTCAGGTACAAGTTCACCTCCAATCCTTTTCGCGTTCAACTTGAATCCACCGGGTTTAGTTCCTTCCTTTGATCAACGTTAGCCACCCAAGTGTTTGGCTTCTAGAGGTGATCCACCAAGGAAGAAGAAGAATTCAAGAAGATGGGTATTTGGCAAAACCCTTGTTTTCTATCTCTATAGAAAAGGAGCGTACTCTCCAACAATTGGAATTACGTATATTGTAAAAGTCAATAATCCCCGACACCCATAATAAGACTCCTCTTATTTATAGATGTAGACAACCCTCCTTAACAATTAAGAAATTGGGTTTTATTTTAATTAATTAAATTCTTTTAATTAATTAGGCTCCCAATCATATTAGGAATAATTAATTAAACTCTTTTAATTAATTGGCCTCCTAATCTTATTAGGATATACGAGAGTACTTTTATTAATTAATTCCCAAACTCCTTTAGGAATTAAATAATAATAATAGTAATAATAATAATAAGACTCCTCTTATTAATTTATATTTAATATTTTCAAAATATTAAATAATAAATATTAAGCTATTTAATTTATTCTATCACCATAGATTAAATTAAATATACTTAATTTATTATTACGATTATGCCATTAACTTCTTAAATAATTATTCTTCCTTTTATGGTGTAACCCTTTAGGTTCTCCATATTAATAGATTGTGAATAAATCAATTAGAACAATTCTAATCTTATTTAAATAAATAAATTAAACTAATAATTTATTTAAATAAATAATATTTATTCTACAATAGGGGTAAGCCTCCCTAGCGATCAACGACTTTCCAGATAATATAGATTTCAACATTAATCATAAAAGAACCTTTGAGTAAATAGTTACCGTATAATTCAATCCTTCCACCATACAATGTCCCAATTAAATATAAGACATGGAATTACTGTCAAGTCTTATTTTATTTAATTATATGTATTTCGACTCTTAATTGCACAACCCCAAATAATGCAAATTAGAAACTCCTTTGTAATTTCATTCTGCCTTGGCCAAGGACTACTGGGTTGTCATTTATCGAATTACATAGGACATTTCTCTTCTTTTACTAGAAGTGGTAGATTCTTTATTGATCATACATTATCTCCATGTACAAATTATTATACCCAAGCATACCCTTTGATATACCCTAAGGGTTTTAAGGAATAAGTCAAAGTATAACTCATCATACACAAGATACTATGATGATCTCAAGTCCAAGGATCACTTGTACTACTATCACTACAGGAATTCCTATTGACAGGCAAGTAAAACTCCATTAGATATTCCTTAGCGTTAATGCGTCAAAGTGAACTTATTCTCTAATAAGCACCTACATACTTGCTTTAGTGTCTCCACACAAATGATCATGAGATCAATCATCCTCATCCAATGAGCAAACAACGTATGTACCAATCTATCCGAATTCACTAATCCCCAATTTAGTAATCCAACGATTGTGAACTATTTTAGTTTTAAGCTTTCTAAGAATTTAGATCTCATTAGAATGATCATCATCATTATTCTAAAAGCATTGCTTAAAACTATGGGTTTATCACATATTATAAAACAGCATCATGTAGATAATTAAAAGCCTTTAATAAATAAATACTTTTTATTAATAAATGAATAAGATTGTTACAAAGTATATGCTTTATCATCAAACATGATTGGCTTGTATGCATACTACTTTCAATAGTAAGGTGTTAATTTGATATAATGTGGTTAGTTATGGGTAAAATGTGCAAATTTTATTAAATAAGCAAGTGGTTATAAAATATTCATTGTTGTCGGGGAATATTCGTTTAGTCATGGAATATTCTTATTGTTGGGAATATTAAATTTACCACATGACCATTTGTGGGCCCTATAGCGGAAAACGGTCGGATGAAGAAAACGACAAGCTTGAGTTTTTATAAATAATGGCGTAGTTGTTACAGTTAACACTGTTGGAATACCTAGTGGTTAAAATACTGATGTATGGCGTGGTTGCATAAAGAGCTTTACACCAGATTGCATAAAGATTTTGGATTATTGAATCTTACGTAAGAAGGCACTACTCAATAATTGTTACAGTAATTATTGTCCAATATTTTATTTTATTGATTCAATAATTGCTACGTTGATATTGTTGTTTCAAAAATTGTCACTGCACAATATTTCTCATTATCAGATCAACAATTCATATTATTTGAATAATATTATTAGATAGCATTATTGGAAATGTCTAAGGAAGTTCTGTCTAGGAAATGGGTTTGGTCATCTAATTGCGCGCCAGTAAGGAGAAATCCTTATCGGAAACCCCCTCTTTCCTGGGAACGACCTGGTTGTCAGTATTGTGATTCGGTAATATTATTTGTTAATAATTAATTATTGATTTATATGATAAGGAAATATTTATTTTTATATGGATATAAATGAAGGAATTTTTAGCATGAAATAATTGTTGAAAGTTTGGCATATTTTCTGTAGAATTACAATTATTTCTCCGATAAAATATTCATTTAAATATATTATAATTATTTAAATAATAATATTATATTGTATATATATAGGTATATTTATGTATATGCATATGATATTAGTAATGGTTGGTGGTGGAATGATGCCTGCAAACTTTTCTCCAATGGTGGATCCTCAAATGAAAGTTAGGCATTGAAAATAAGGATTTTGGCAGAGAAATGGTTAGGCAGGAATGGAAAAGAGGGAAAAGTTAGGCAGGTGGGCGGAGGAAAATTAGGCAGCCTTGTTTAATTTTTTCTCCGTGCTGCACTATAAATAGGGGGTAACCTCTCCTTCCTCAAAACACCATTTCAAATTCAAAAATTCTTATTCTAAAGTATTGTGAGTATTTTCTTGAGTATAAGGATACTTTGAGTATAAATTTTTGTGCAAGATTTTCTCAGAATAATATCCGATATTTCAGTCAAATCCAGTTTCTACTAAGGTAAATGATATTATTTATTTTTCTTTCGTGAAGGAGGTTATTTTCTTTCGATACTCGTAAATGATATTATTTCCTTCCATATTCGTAAGAGATATCATTTTCTTTCATACTCCATATTATGTAAGCGATATTATATTCATCTCCTATTCCTAAATTTGAACTTACTATGGTAAGTATTGCTTCTATAATTCCTAAAATAATTAGAAATTTCACTTCATCTAATATCATTTCATAAGAATATTGGTCTGAACTTTTTTATCAAATTTGGAACTTTTCATGACTAGGTACTGTTCACAGGTACTATTCACGAATATTGTTCATATAAGAAAAAAAAATGTTATTATTATTATTTTTCTCTCCTTCCAAGTTATCTGTTGTGACCCTTATTCTTGAAATTGAATTCATGTTATGGTCTCATTTGATTCATTCTTATTATCATTATCATAATTCTCAGACTCAAATTATGTTAAAAGTTATCTTTGGCCCGTAGTGCATAGATAAACTGTTGATTGATTAATATCTTTGGTCTGTAGTGTAAAGATGAATGATTATCTGATGAGTATCTTTGGTCCGTAGTGCAAAGATGAATAGGTGTTGAGATGAACATGATCAACTGGTGATACAAATGAATATCTTTAGCCCATAGTGCAAAGATGAATATTTGATTCAAGATGTATATTGTAGGGATAAAATATTGATGATGGATTTTTAAATCATAGAAGATAGTAGATTTCATTCTCTACTTAACTCTTCTAATGAATTGTTATTTTCGCTGCGAATATTGATCTAAAACTTGTTGTCCATTATATTTTATTTAATTTGTTGAAGGCTAACGATAATTTGTTATATATTATCTTAGTCATAATATTCTTTACTGGGCTAGTTGAGCTCACCTTTTTCCTTTTTGTTCCACTTTTTTTCTCAGGAAGCGAGAATATAACGGGGAGTAGCCGGGGTGTCGAGTGATGTTCCATGGAAGTTGTTATAGTTGTTCTCACTATTTGTAAAATAGTGTATAAATAATTATAATGAGGACTTATTTGAGTGTGGATATTGTCTAGAGGACAATATTTGTATTTAAACTCTTAGTTTATGTGTTGTCGTATTTTGCACGACAATTGTATTAATAAAGTTGTAGTTGTTTCTGTACTATGTATTTGGTGACTCAAAATGAGTGATGTATACCTATTTTGGGGGCGTCACAACCCACAACTATAACATTATATCAAATTCATATCTTAATACTTAAAAAAAATATTTTGAGAAAATTAATCTTTATTCATAAAATTTGGAGTCTTTTAAATGAAAGGAAAAGGAAACTATCGAGTTAGCTTTTGCAGCCGAGTTTAGGGAGCTTACCATGAGTCCATCACTCCATGAGGACCATGACAGTCAATTAACTAATTAAAAGACATGACAGTCAAAAAAGTTGATCTCAGGTAGTTTGTGCATTTTCGTTTTGTTAAACCCAGATAATAATGTCATCTCCAATGTTAACAGAATCTTTGATAGGAGGAAAGGCTTTCCCACGCCAAGTCTACATGAATTATAGAGTCTTGTGAATCAATATATCCAATTTGAGAAGCCTATACAAAAAATATCAAATGACACTTACAATAATTGCATGAAGTTGTAAAAATAAAATAAAATAAAAAAAGAACTGAAATTTTACCTTTTCTAAATTTATATTATCCATTTTATTTTCAATGGCCTTTATCCCTTTCTCTTTCCCATTCCTCCCTTTATCCTCCTTTTTGTCCTTCGCCTTCTTAATAGCTTTCTGCATGTTACCTTGCAACTTTTTAAAACGAGGTCGATCTTTACCACGAACCGCGAAAGGACTGCAAATATTGGAACTTTCGTTTGATATATTATTATCACCACCACTTGGCAATGGTGTGCTGACTTCACTTCCCACTTCCAAAGGAGTACTATTTTTACATGTGTTATCTCTTTTCTTCAATTCATTAGTCAACCACTTAATCCAATGAAGAACTAATTTTGTCTTATCTTCATTGTTCGCCGCCAAATCTTCCGCTTCATAAAAGGTATCACACATTCTATCAAAAAGCTCATTTTCAAGGTTTAACATCCAATCAAAGTATAAGATTTAACCTTCGTATGACATCTCTTCACATCTTTCCTCCACCTTCTAAGAATGAATTTCTCTAGTATGGTATGAACTCCTTTTTGAAGCAATACAGTTAGGGCGTGACAACATAAGATTCTCCTAAACTCAAATAATTGACAGTTTCACCTAATGTCATAATCATCCTCTTTAAAACAAACCTTAAAAGTGGCTTTACTATTTGTCCCCCCCCCCCCCAATCCTATCTTGCAAAATTTCATACACTCGAGTCCCACACTCCTCTTTCTCTAAAGAAATACTACAGTAAATCTTGTTTTTTATCTCACTTTTAAACTCTTTGAATTTTAAAGTGGTGTAAGCTTTTTGAAATTGTTCCTCTAACGGATAAGAAGTGATGCATGGAATCTTAGATTCAAAAGAATCGAAGTCCGCTTTAGCCTCTTTGTGCACCTTGCTTTTTAGTGCATTCTCATATTTCTCAACAAATTATTTTAAGCTTGTCTTAGAATTGACATAATTATCGAAGAATGAATTCATGCTTTCACTTCTTTGAGTCGAAGACATTCCCGCCCAAAAAGTATTTCTTAAAAATGTTGGGACCCAAAGAATTCTTTCATTGTATAAACCAGTCAACCAATCATTTGTTTTAAGTTTAAACTTTTCAATTAATCTACTCCAATTTTATTCAAATCCTTCACAAGTCAAAGAATCATAAACCACTTTTTGCATCGTATACTTAATTGATTCATATTCATTACAACCTCATAATTTTTCAGGTAACTTCTTCATGATATGCCATAAGCACCACCGATGACATATGTTAGGAAATACATTTTCAATAGCCTTTTTCATTACTTTGTTCTGATCAGTGATTATTGCGGTAGGAGCGTGACCATTCATACATGCAAGCTAAGATTTAAAAAGCCAAATAAACGACTCAACATCGTCACTTGAAATCAATCCACATCCTAAAAGTGTAGACTGACCATTTTGATTCACTCTAACCAAAGGAGCAAAGGGCATGTCATACTTATTAATCAAGTATGTTGTGTCAAACGTAATGGCATCCTCGAATTCCTCAAATGCTGCCCTACTCCTAACATCTGTCCAAAATACATTCCTTAGCCTCCCCTCCTTATCCAAATCCATCAAATAAAAGAAATTAGCATTATTAGCTTGCATTTTAATAAAGTAGTTCTGAACTGTCGTAGCATCCCCATCACCCAGCCTTAATCATCTCATTTTCTCAATATTATTATAACAATCTTTCTCTAAAAATGGAACATTCTCATAACCACCAGCTTCAACCAAAAATGAACTAAAGTTTTTATTTGGTCCAATACCTGCCCTATCATTAACTTCAAGTCTCCTTTTAATGTACATCCTCATAACCCTATTCTTCTTATAAAATCTAGATTTTTTTGGGCTCAAAGCCTGATATTGTGATCAAGGGTTATTTGTGAGGCTCGCCACTTACCATCAAGGCATAATACAATCCTAATCTTAGCTTTACATTCTATTTTACTATTTGGAGGCTTTTTAAGACATTCTTTGAATTTCTTACTGTTTGTCCAGTTCGAGAGCATGAAAGTACCACACAATTAACCTCCCCATCATCACCCTTTTTCAAAGATCTTTTCTTCATTTGGAACCCTTGTTTGTTAGCATATTTAATATAGTATTCTACACAAGTATCAATATTGTAAAATTTCATTCCTATTTCTGGATCTTTTATCTCATCTACAGCTACTGCACTCTCTACACACTCATCAAATTCTGAATTATCATTCATATCATTCTCCTCAATGTTTTCATTCATCTCTATACTTAAAGATATAGTCAATGATTATGTTTCCATTTGTGCCCAAAAAAACCTGTATAGAAAAAAAAAACAAAAACAAAACACTTAATCCAAAATTAGGGCTTTTTATTTGTAATGTCTTTTTTGAACCATATATGGAGAGGGTAAGATGATATATTTTAAAAGAGAGAATATTTTTTGTTTGAACCATGTTTTTCAATATCAATTAATCCATTTGTGCACAAAATTAAACCTAGATCCAAATCTCAAGAGGGAAAAAGTGTTACATGAGATGGAGATCGTCGAACTTGGGAGAGAGGACAGAATGCCCGAGATCGCTAGGATGGAGAGGGAGGATTAAATTTAGTAGTAGATGTTTGGGATGGGAGGATGATTATATTTCACAAGAATATTTTGGCGGGATGGAGCCTCTGGTGGTGTCTTTCATACTTATTTCTTTTGATAGTTGTGGATGATGGCTTTTTCTTCTCTTTGGGGGACCCACGGTCTAATTTGGTTGTCCAATATGTTTGTCCGCTTAGACTTATTGTAACATTCAAGTCTCGTGACTAAAATATTCCTCCATGTGGGATAGAATTCTCCATGTGGAGTGGTCCCACCAAATCAGTCAGGCCCACTAAATCATGTCCTAACACACCATCTAACCCTTTCCTTTGTACGACCACTAAATTATGAAAGATTAATGTTTTCATTGTACTTAAGTAATTTTGGGTAAAAAGGTGAAAATGAGTAATTATGAGTTAATAGGACTTGTTTTGTATTACATTGGCAAAAAATACCTTTACCCCACTATGTTCGTCGACTTGTACGTAATTGGATACTGAACTTTATAAATATGCAATTGGCTCACTGTTCTTTTTTTAAAAATAAAAATCAAGTCATTATGTCCAATTTGCATAACAGCCGTTAAAAAATCAGTCCAGTTTTCCCAAGTGGCTTTTAAAAAAAACAAAACATGTGTAAACACGTGTATTTATTGATGTGTGCATTAAGGCGAAATGGATCACGAAACGCAACCAATTTCTCTTCTGTTGAAAACACCATAGAATAAGCTCCCTCAAGCTTCACACAAGCCTCAACAATTCTTAGAAAAAAGGGTCTTACTTTAGATATAGCAATAAGATGCAAAACCACTTCAATATCAGAGCTAATAGTAAAAATTAAACCATTATCTTCAAGCTTTGATCTAAGAGCTTGATAATTCACCAAATAACCATTTTGGTCAACACCAATTGACCCGTATCGGTACCTAGTGACAAAAGGCTGCACATTTTTCAACATGGAGGCACCAACGATGGAGTAACGTACATGCCCAATTGAAGAATCACCAGGGAGATGATCGAGTTTTGATTAATTGAAGACTTCAAAGACGAGCTCGATGCCAATGACGGAGTGGAACTCCTTTTCATGAATGGTGACTATGTCAGTTCCTTCATGACCACAGTGTTGAAGTGTGTGAAAGGACAAGTAGCAAATGCGAGGGGCTTCTGGGTCGCAGTAAATTTTGACAATGCCACTCTTCCCGAGGTTTGTCGTCATTATCAAAGACATGGTCATCTAGGTTTTGTTTGTTTGATTAGATAACGTCGGAGATGGATTTTTTGGAGAAAGATGTGAATAAGGTTTTGTTTGTTCGGGTGTTATGGTTTTAGAGGAAAGAGAGAAGAGGAGGTTCGATGGGTTTTTGGAGGGAAGAGAGTAGGGTTTTTTGTCAAGAGATGGTGAGAGAAGAAAGAGATTGGCGGTGCTTGTGGCGGCCATGGGAGAAAGGACAAAGATTACACACAGAAAACACGCACAAAAAGTAAGTGGATTGTGAATAGCCAAACTGGTACCTCAGTTTTTGGTAATGATGATTGCCTTAATGCAAACATCAGCAAATACACGTGTTTTTTTTTAAAAGCCACATAGGAAAATTGAATTAATTTTTTAATGTCTATGGCAAAAATTGGACGGAATGACTTGATTTGTACTTTTTAAAAAGCATAGTGGGGTAATTGCATATTTTTAAAGTTTAGTGGTCAATTACTTACAAGTCAACAAACACAGTGGGGTAAATGTGTTTTTTTTGTATTACATTCGTATGTAATAGGCCAATAACGCATTGGTAGGGTCGTTCCTGAGATTTTGGTGGCCTAGGACGAAAAATGAAAATGAGACCCTCTTTGAAACATTATATTCAGCTAAAAAATTCATAAATAAATAAATAAAAATTAAAATCTGTATCCAAAAAAGTATATTTACGAAACTTAAAACATAATTGTTTGATTACAACAAAATATATGAGAACTTCGACTACAAAAAAATATATAAGAAGTTCGATTACAACGAAATATATGAGAATACATTTATTGAAAGATACTTATTATAGTATTCCTAGAGCCAAAATCTTCAATCAAATGTTCAAAATTCTATTTATATACATACAAAACTTGGAACTCTTCTGATCGGGGGCTTAGAGAGGTCGATCCTCCACTTGCGTGCTTTCGTGAGAGCGACTCTGTAGCATTGGAGGATGTAATATAAAACCTTCAAATTGATGTAATGAGAATTCATTCGTAATAGATTAATACATGTAATAAATAAACAAATCAAAAAAATATTAAATTAATATAATAACTTATTGCATTATATGGCTATTACACTTGACGTGAGCAAAACACTACCTTAGTGAATAAGCACTTTTTGTTCTCATTCCTGCTATTTGATAATTGTTTATCTATATAATAAAATAGAACCCATTTTTAAATCTTTCATTTGACAAAGCACAAGAATGGTTTATATTTCATCTTAATTCTTCTAACTTAATCTAAAGGCTCACATTTCATCTCACACTAAAAAATTTCGCCCAAATCAAATTTACCCCTAAAAATTCCCGGCCAAATCAAATAACAATAATAATAACAATAATGATAATAATAATAATAATTTTAATAATAGTAATAATAAAAATAAAAATAGTAATAAAATAAAAATAATTATAATTACAATAGTAGTAATAATAATAATAATTACCACTATTATAATAAAAATAATTATTATTATAATAGTAATAATAATAATAATATTTATAATAGTAATAATAATAATAATAATATTTATAATAGTAATAATAATAATAATAATAATGATAATAATAATACTAATAATAATAATAATAATAATAATAATAATAGTAATTATTATTATTATTATTATAATAATACTAAAATAATAATAATAATAATAATAATAATAATTAGTAATATTATAATAGTAATTAAAATAATAGTAATAATAATAATAATTAGTAATAATAGTAATAATGATAATGATAATAATAATAATAATAATAATAATAATAATAATAATAATAATAATAATAATAATAATAATAATAATAATAATAATAATAATAATAATAATAATAATAATAATAATAATAATAATTGAAAGTCCAATAATAATCTAGAAGGGGGGTTGAATAGATTATTACAGGTTAAAAATTATCTTAGGCCTTTTTGAATTTTTGGATAAATAATTTGAAGTGTTAGAAATTAATATGTAAAACAGTAAAAATTCAATCACATAATGCACAAAGATTTATCTGATTCACAACATACTCCCCTGGTATGTTGCTACGTCTAGTCTCAAGTTCTTATTTAGAACTTGAGATCCTATTACTATCAGTAATAAATACTCCTTCAACAGGCGAAGAAGCCTTTACAAAGTTTTATAGACAAACTTCCAACTGTTCCCAACTAATCTATCTTGGACAACAAGCTCCCAGCTCCCTCCTCAAGCTTAGTTGTACTTTATTTTTAGTTCAATTCTATTCTATGATCTGGTCTTGAAACAATAATCTCTTCCTCACCTCACAAGTTCACTAGAGATCCAACTTCCAGTTGACCTCTCTATAACTCTGGTCTTGGTCGAAGAATTGCTTATCTTTCTCACAGGTACATAAAATAAACTAACTCTACCCTTTTTCTTTTAACAAAGGATTTTACAACAATTTGCTTCTTAAAATAAGCAGATAAAATTTAGTACAAATTGATGCTTCCCAAATAAGCAAATATCAATTAAAGAAAAAATATATTTATAAAAGTTTAAAAACTTTTATACTTGAGAAAATATGCTTCTTTGTAAGCAGATAGTAATTTTTGCTTAGATCAAATAATGCTTCTATGTAAGCAAATATGTAAATTTATGCACTGTTTATAAAAGTTTATATTTTGTGTAAAAAGTGTTTCTTGAATAAGCAAATAAGCAAATTTTAGCTTTTACTCAAGGATACTTCTGTATAAGCAGATAAATGATTTTAATACAATTTTATAAAGAATTATTTATTCTTTATAATAAAGAGTGTTTTTCTATGGATTAAAAAAACTTGTTTCTCAGATATTCTCTAATAAGTATTATATAATTGACTTTGTGTTCAAATACTTGTGATTAACTGAATAAGTCAATTTAAGCAATAATTATCAAGTATGACAATTTAATTAGTTAAGCATTACATAATATAACAAATATATTTGTTTAACTCAGATAATATATAATAATATTTTATATATTATGTGATTTATAAATAAAGTCACTTAGTACTATAAGGAATCGTATGGTTCGATTCCCTCACTTAAGATGAATATCTCCATACCCTTTCGGCATCTAAGTGTGACATAATTTATATTTTCACAATTGATATTTATATAAATATGTTAAATAAATCACTTTAGATTTTCAAATCCGGTTCAGATGATTCACTCTTTTTGAAGGAATATCTCAGTGTCGTTTTGAACTATCAAGTGTATATCTATTTTACGATATTTATATAAATAATATCAATAAAAGTTACTTAATACTATAAGGAATCGTACGGTTCGATTTTCTCTCCATAGAGGAATATCTCCGTAGCCTTTCGGCGTCTAAGCAAAATTTTTTATTTGATAAATAGATGAAATATAGATATATAAAATTGTGTATAAAAATTTATATTTGTATATCTATAAATTTAAAACAAGTAAGAAATAATTCAACTAAGTTAAATCAAATGACTTATCTCAATTACTTGGACCAATTTTCTCTTCTCAAATAGTCAAAACTTTGGTAAGAAAAGATATAAAAGCTTTAGAGAGAGTATATAGGCAAGGAGAGTACGCTTTTCTTTTCACTTGAATTGGCAAAAACCAAATGAATGAAAGACTCTCTATTTATAGAATTTTGAGGTTGGGGGCAAAAGATAATTTTGAAATCTGTTTTTTTTAAGTGAATGACTAGGATTGCTTCATTTTTGAAATTAAAGGTTCGGATGAAACATACAAAATATTTCACGCGAATTTCCAAATGGACAAGCCCAAGCAAAAAAGTTCCTTCTTTTATAGACCTATTAAATTTGGTCAAGATGATAAATTTCAAAGTTAATTCACATTGAATTCACCGCGTGACCTTTTGTCCCATAAAGAAAGTCACTTGCACACACACACAGTTTACTTCATTCTTTGCACGCGCGCGCACACACACGGTTATATATATATATATGCATGCAATATAATAATTTTTGCCCAATTTTGTTTTTGTGAGTTTTAAAAAAAAAGATCTCCTTGCCTTGGAAATAATTATATGAATTAATTTATTTAACACTTGATATTTAAGTTATCAAGGTCAATAAAAATTAATTCAAAAAAAATATTAAAATAAATAATATAATATATAAAATGATAAACTTAATAGAAGAACATATTACTAATTATTGTTATTATCAAAATACTAAAAAATGAAGACCTATCAATAATAATAATAACAATAATGATAATAATAATAATAATAATAATAATAATAATAATAATAATAATAATAATAATAATAATAATAATAATAATATATAATAGTAATAGTAATAGTAATAGTAGCAAGAACTATTATTATTATTATAATTATTATTATAATAATAATAATGACAATAATAATAATAATAATTATAAGAATAATAGTAATAATAATAATTATAAGAATAGTAATAATAATAATAATAATTATATTAATAATAGTAATTATAATAATTATTATAATAATAGTAATAATAATAGTAGTAATAATAAAATTATTATTATAATAATAACAATAATAATAATAATAATAATAATAATTATTATTATTATTATTATTATTGTGTAATAATGGTGAATTATAAATATTGTTATTGATGATTTGTAAGTTTTGTAGACATGTTTAGATTTTTCTCGATATCTATTTTTAAAGGAAAATTAATTATTGTGGTGGTGTGGTAAATTATTATAATTGTTATGTGTGATTGTAAGTTATTTTAGGTTGCAAAAAGACTTTAGGTAATGTAGTATTTTTTAAATTTTAATTTAATTTTTCGTTACATTATGACTTCAGACAATTACTAATTGTATTATATAACTGATCGAATAAGAAATGTTGCAATTATTAATGGTCAAAAGGGTTATCAAACAGTCCCTTAATTTTATTACAAATATAAAAAATAACAATAAAATACATTACCTAGGAAAACATGGCGCCTACAAGTGCCTGAAATTCTCTTTATCGCCTAATTCGTCTAACAATTTTTAGAACGTTGGTGTTTGTTACTCCCTCCATTCCTTAATATAAGTCTTTTTAGAGAAATGTTTTTATTCTTTAATATAAGTCGTTTGAGAATTTCAAGTAAGCATTAATTGCTTAATTTCCAATATTACCTCAAGTATTAAATGTAACTTTGGTTCTCTCACTATTTTTTGTCCAATAAATAACAATCTCTTATTCCAATACAAGGGCAATATAGACAATTGATATTATAGTTAATGCTATACAATCATTTCCTTAATACTTGTGCACAACTCTAAAACGATCTATATTAAAGAACGGAGGGAGTACTTTGTAACCCCTTACTTCAAAAAAATGAAAATACTGCTCCCAATTCTTAGTTAAAAAATCACTCGCGAAGATGAGAGAGAAGACCAAAGAAAGAAAAATATTACTCGTAATTAACTCTTGTTCAAGTCATCATTACTAATGAACAAGGTTTGAAGAAACACACGACACATCTCGCTCCATTTTGTAAGTGCATTATTGATAATTACTTTTCATACATTTTATGTTATTTTGTAGGCTATGACATAAAATTGGCATGAAGAAACAAGGAAAAACAATTCGGACATCTTTTGGACTAAAATATGTAAGCAAATACAAGAAGGGGAGATTGCAGGGTTTTTAACACCAAGTTGGATGCATGTTCTTGGCTTGGAACTTGGATTATACTGTAGAGCTTCTTCTTAGCTTTCCGGAACATCTTGAATCATCCCAATCGGAGTTCGTCGATAGCTTCGATTTGATAGGTGGCAGGACCTGTAATTCCTCCCGGATTAAACGTTATGGTCATTTTACCATAGGACACTGCGGCAGAAAAAGGATCCTCGCCGAGGCGGGCTTTTCTCTTCACAAAATCTTTCGCAAGGCGAAGGGGTACAAGCCATAAAATAGTAGGGACCCACTAGGAAGAAAATGTATATGAAAAGTTATTTTTTATCTGAATTTGAGTTCAAGAAAGATTGGTTCGATCCGATTGACTCAAGGACTTCCAAGAGAGCTTAAAGACATATAAAGAGACATATAAAAGGAGGAGAATCACAAGGATTAAGGGGGAGAGAGGATTCTATTAGATTAGCTTAGAGTGGAATAGGAGGAAACACTAGTTTTTATGAGATTTGGAGATTGAAGCACTTGGAAACCATTGGAGATCTAGATCAAGAGCGAGATGGAGGACAAATTTGCCAACAACAGATTCACTTCTTTTCCTTAATCTTATTCTTATCTTTTAATGTGTATTCAAGTGTGGATTCTTAGTTTTAATTCAATGAACTAATTCTTTGTTTGAGATTACAATGGATCTTATTGTGTAGTTTATTTTAATATGATTCGCTATCGATTATTATGTTCTATTGTGAGGATTGTCTATTGTGATTTGGACTAAATTGTTTAATTGATTGGCCATCAATTACCGTGATAGTTTATATGAACTCGAGAGATGAAGTTTAGATTTAGATCTGATCATGATAGTATGTGTTTGTGATTTCTGCATAAATGAAATTCATGATTCGTGTTTAGGATAGAGATATGCCTTTATGCCATATGTAATCTTATAGAGAACTTGTGCTTTAAATCCTTTTTAATTGTAATTCAAATAGAGATATAGTGGATTAGTTAATTAGGGTGTCTTGCTTAATTCTATCATCTGTGGATTTAAGTGAGTATGGATATTATGCATCAAGAGGTAGTTTTATCTGCTTTAGTGTTTTTGATTAACAATTCAGGATAGAGAATAATTGATGAGAAGTGTGTTAACTTAAATGAAGAAATAAGTGAAGTTGTGATCTTAAATCTCCTTAATCTTAATTTACCTAGTGGAATTTAATAGTAGTTTAATTATATAATTTAAAATTTATTCGTTTAAATAAGATTGAGTTGGTTAAGGGTTAGTACTTGGTGATTTTTATTAAATAATTCCTCGTGGGAACGATACTCTACTTTCACTTTATTACTTGTTGACCATGTATACTTGCGTGTTGTGCATAATTAGATTTTACCCAACAAGTTTTTGGCACTGTTGTCGGGAAATTAGTTTAATATATCTTTACCAATATTAATTTCAATCAAATTAGTCTAAATTTAAACATTTTTATTTTTATTTTTAATTCTCTTCCTATATTTCTCTCTTTTCAGGTATCATGGATGACTTTTTGTATCGATGGCCATACACAAACATGACTCAACCAAGGGAAATATGGATTGATGGGCTTAATACATTTTCTGTAGAGTCAGTACAAATTGAGGCAAATTCAAAGACGTTGGAGGTTATCGCAGCCCAACGGAGTCGAAGGATGGCAAACATGACTCAACCAAGGGAAACATGGATTGATGGACTTAATGCATTGTCCGCAATATCAGCACAGATTAAAGAATTTTCGCGGACGTTGGATGTTATTGTATCCTAAAGGAGTCGAAGGGTGGCAGTTACGTGTGACTATTGTGCTGGCAACCATCAAAGTCATCAATGCACCGTCAGTTTTGAACCGGTACAATATAGGGTGATTACCTCAACAACTATGTTGATCCTAACTATCACCAAGATTGGGGGTATCACCCGGATTTTTCATGGAGCTACAATTATGATGACCAATATTACGCTCCAAATCTATCATACACACCGAAATTTTCATGTCCACCTCCATTGCCACAAGAAGAAAAGCCAAATCCGATGGATATAATATTGAAGGGCATAGCAGACCTAGAGAAGATGAGGATTAGCCAAGAGCTGTCAACCCAAAATTTTAATAATCGGATGGAACAACTCGTCACTACCTCAACCAATGGTCCTCAATACATGGCTTCCGAAACTGAAACAGAAAATTCATGGCTGGGGGAGTTATTGTCCAAGTTCATAGCAGATGAGGAGAAGATGAGTAATCAAGCAAGGTCAATTCAAAATCTTGCAGATCAGATAGAGCAAATGACCAAAGCCGTAAACAACCTTCCTCCAAACACTTGGCTTTATGACATGGATGACGAAATTGACGGAGAACTCGAACCAAATCTGCGACTGGGTGAGCCACAAGATATCGTAAGTGTGGAGATAATTGGGGATAATGAAATAGAGGTCGACGAAGATCTAAATGGGTCTCCACCAAAGATCAAAGAGTCAGTCAGATTTTCAAAATCATGCCCACTTGGTAGTCATGTCATCGACGAAGTTCTTGATGACATACAAGCGAGTACAATTTTGAATCTATGGTGGGACGAGAAAAAGAAGTAGACGAAGAGCCCATTGTGTGTGACAAGCTTCCATGCCCCGAAGTGATCACATACACAATGGAGAAAACACCTAGCTGTGGGACGTTCTTGATTGAGATCATACCAAATCAGAGCATGCTAGGTGACTTTGATGCATTGGCCATCGCCTGTGGGATCCTCCCAAAGGACAATTTGTTACTGATGGATGGAGGGTTCCTCAACTTTCGAAGAGGAATTAGATAGCGTTGACCAGACAAAGTCTGGCTGAAGGACTATAAATCAAGCGCTTATTGGGAGGCAACCCAAGTTTAATTTTTAGGTTTCAAAGTATTTAATAAATTTTTATGTCTTAGGATCTAACAAGCTTGCTTCTATCATATTCACAGGATAGTCAAGTCCAACTCAAGTGTGATGCCCGATGTATTCCAATGTGTCTGGCCTATTCTTCAGACTTAGCAGACAAGGAGGAAAATGCTGTATTTTCAGGGAAGTCCTCTCTTTTAATTTTTCATATCTTAGAAATTGAGGACAATGTCTGTTTTAAGTTTGGGGGTATTTATCATGTTTAGTATTTACTTGGGGAATGTTTTGATGGAATTTGATTTTTGCCAATGATAAGTGGGTTTGATGTTGTTAGCTCTTAGAAATTTGATGAGCATGCCTAGTCTATATTTTAACTCATTAGTTGGTTTCACAATACTTGTGAATTTTTTGAAATTTTTTACACATATCAATTTGTTTAGCCAGTTGGGATTGAATTTGTTTGGCTAAATGCTTATGAAAGATGTTATTACAACTTGACGAATCTTATTTGAGCATCATTCGAAGTGAAAATTAGGCACTCACATAAGTTTGGGGGAAATCTTGGGGTATTTTTGAAAAATATTTATTGGAACCTTCCCGAGTTGAATAATTGAATATTGTGGTGGGTTGAGATGGAGCGTAAAATGCACTCCCCATAAATACAGGCACGAGATGGAGCGTAAAATGCACTCATTCAATGAAAAGTGGAAAGCGAGATGGAGCGTAAAACACACTCGTTTAATGAAAAGTGGAAAGTGAGATGGAGAGTAAAATGCACTCACTAAATAGAGAAAAGAAAATATGTATGTTTGAAATACTTGGAAAGGGTTCATATGTGCTAAAAAGTTTAAATATCCGGTTGATCCTCAAGAAAAATTTGTGTTATGTCTATATTAGCAGTGATTGATGTGATAAGAAGTTTTGAAAGTCGTTTTTGAAAATCTTTTATGAGTATTGGTTGATCTAATCTAAATCATGTCTGGTTTGAACATATGGATGCACACACGCACTTAAAGGATCCAGAGTAGATGTGAATCTAATGAAAGTTGTTGAAATTTTAGACATGACATTGTTTTGAAATTTTCTACGGGTTATCATTTGTTGTAACCTTTGAGGCCATTGATCGAATTCATATTGATTCATTGTTTGGGTGGATCATTGATAGAGGATGAATCTGTCTATTTTGTGTTTTTGCTTGAGGACAAGCAACGATTTAAGTTTGGGGTGTTTGATAAGTAGGTTTTATACCTACTTATCCGGTATCTATTACTTGAACTAGTTTCTTAAACCTATGTTTCTTAGTTACTTTTCATACATTTTATGTTATTTTGTATGCTATGACATAAAATTGGCATGAAGAAGCAAGAAAAAGTAATTTAGACATCTTTTGGACTAAAATATGCAAGCAAATACAATAAGGGGAGATTGCAGGGCTTTTAACACCAAGTTGGATGCATGTTCTTGGCTTGGAACTTGGATTATACTGTAGAGCTTCTTCTTAGCTTTCCGGAACATCTTGAATCATCCCAATCGGAGTTCAAATGCGAGAGTTATGGCCTTTTTATCAACCAAGATCAAAGTTAAAAGTTCTCATGCTTGCAATTTATAAAGCATCTACTTCAAGCTCAATTTCGATCTTGTTACGACCCGAATTTCTCAATTCTCAAAGAATTAAAGTTGTAGAGCTCATCGATAGCTTCGATTTGATAGGTGACAGGCTCCGTAACGCCTTCCGGATCAAAAGTTATGACCATTTTACCAGAGGACACTGCAGCAGAAAAAGGACCCCCGCCGGGGCGGGCTTTCTCGTCACAAAACCCCCGCCGGGGCGGGGGTACGCGCAAAAAAGTTATTTTTTGTCCGAATTTGAGTTTAAGAAGGATTGGTTCGATCCGATTGACTCAAGGACTTCCAAGAGGACTTAAAAAAATATAAAAAGACATATAAAAGGAGGAGAATTACAAGGATTAAGAGGGAGAGAGGATTCTATTAGATTAGATTATAGTATAATAGGAGAAAACACTAGTTTTTATGAGATTTGAAGATTGAAGCACTTGGAAGTCATTGGAGATCTAGATCAAGAGCGAGACGGAGGACAAATTTGTCGACAACAGATTCAATTCTTTTCCTTAATCTTATTCTTATATTTTAATGTGTATTCAAGTGTGGATTCTTAGTTTTAATTCAATAAACTAATTCTTTGTTTGAGATTACAATGGATCTTATTGTGTAGTTTATTTTAATATGATTCACTATAAATTATTATGTTCTATTGTGAGGATTGTCAAAGTGTGATTTCGACTTAATTGTTTAATTGATTGGCCATCAATTACCATGATAGTTTATATGAACTCGAGAAATGAAGTTTAGATTTAGATCTGATCATTATAGCATGTGTTTGCAATTTCTGCATAGATGGAATTCATGATTAGAGTGTTTAGGATAGAGATATGCCTTTTACTATATATATGTAATCTTATAGAGAACTTGTGCTTTAAATCCTTTTTAATTGTAATTCACATAGAGATATAGTGGATTAGTTAATTAAGGTGTCTTGCTTAATTCTATCATCTGTGGATTTAAGTGAGTATGAGTATTATGCATCGAGAGGTGATTTTATCTACTTTAGTGTTTTTGATTACCAATTCAGGATAGAGAATAATTGATAAGAAGTGTGTTAACTTAAATTAGGCAATAAGTGAAGTTGTGATCTTAAATCTCCGTAATCTTAATTTACCTAGTGGAATTTAATAGTAGTTTAATTATATAATTTGAAATTCATTTGTTTAAATAAGATTGAGTTGGTTACGGGTTAGTACTTGGTGATTTTTATTAAACAATTCCTCGTGAGAACAATACTCTACTTTCACTTTATTACTTGTTCACCACGTATACTTGCGTGTTGTGCGTAATTAGATTTTACCCAACAATTATAAATAAGGTTTAAATACACTTTAAATATTATTTTTTTAATTTTTACAATTTAAATCTTAAAGTTTATATTTTAAAATATTGAACTTTAATGCCTTTAATTTTTTTTAAATTAAATATTTTAGTCATCGACAGTTAATTATTAATATAAATAAGAGTATTTTGGGTAATTTTACTCCTAAATATCATTGAAATCACATAAAATTATAAGCATATGGTTAATGTGTGATAAAGAAAAAAAGAAAAATTTGAAGCTTATTTTAAACAATATATACCCCCTTTGTCAATGCCGGGATTTTTTTGCGAAAAAAATCTCAAATTTTAGATTTTTTGAAGAAATAGGTGTGGTTTATGTGAGATTTTTGGATAATAGTTTTTTATTCAAATTTATTAAAGATTGAGTTTAGATCGAGCTAATGAAATAGAGTCGTCAGTGTAGACACCTAAAATTTGTACATGTTTTTTTCTAACCGTTGTAGGAAGGCAATATCATCATTTCACCTTAAGGCAAGATGTAAAAGCAAATATCACTAGTCTTAGGATAATTTCTTGGAGTCCACATAGTGACCTCTAAGTGTCAAACTATAAAAAATATGACAAACGATTATCCGATGTATACAGAAGGATGGTGCTTTTTTTCTTTCTCTTTTTCTCTATCTTTCTGGATTCAAAATTGATCAAACTTGATGTCATTGTGTAGCTCTCGAAAAGAGCTTTCGGGATTGGTATAACACATTTTCTAACTCATCCCGATTTAAAAGTTATGGACGTTTCTGTACACGACGCAAAAAACTAATATCGCAATAAGAAAACCAAGGCATGTGGGCCCCACCCTTAAGTTGTCCAGGTACCGTAGGTAAATCTACGGCAGACCTATTAGGGTTTATAAGTAGGGCTTGGCTCATTTACTTAAAGGAGAAGACATTTGAGAAAATGTGTTATCTAGAGAGAAAAATAACATAAGAGAAAAATCTCTCTAACTTAGATCTAAATCTAGTTTTTGTGACGCCCCAAATTCATGTACTCTCTATAGCTGATTTGGTGAATCACTGTCAAAATACATCTATTACCTACTTAATATATATTCAAGTATAAATTCTTCATTCATTCTACACGTCTCATAAAAAATTGTGGAAACATCAATTCACTCTTTCCCAGGTCTTAAACCTCACATTTACAACACTCGCCTATAATATAAATTAGACTCACTTACAACAAATTTCATGCAAATGAAATTACATATTTTCACATCTCTACTCCTCACACAATTTAATAATTAATTATATCATAAAGTATCTATCATTATTAATAAAAATTAATATAACATCATAATCTATTACATCAATATTATTCATTCCTCCTAACAAATATTTTCCTCCCTTTATCTTTATCTTCCAGATCCTTTTGATCCTTCTACCTTATCTGGAAATTTAAATAGAATGCAAGAGTGAATAACAAATTTACTCAACAAGTTTAAAAAGAGTTTAGAGTCATAAGCACGAGTACAAATCTCAGACATTGAATTAACATTACAAATAAGAATCTTAATTTTTTTTAAATACCCAACATCAACAACATAACATCACAAAATGTCCAACTTTAGACTTTAATGTCTATGAAATTTCATCACATTCTTACTTACAAGAATCTCAATATTTTTAGAGAGATAACTGAGTGGTCGTAGGGACCAAGAACTAATTATAATGTTTATCAGTCAAAGACTGAAAATAATCCAATATGTTCAACAATCACAAATATTGTGAACTCTCCATAGGTTATTATTAGGTGATCATGCTAATAAATCCTCAAGTATGATTTCATCATATCCACACTATATTTTAACACTGCGTTGATGATCCCAACATTTCTTCAACGGTAATGTTTGGCTCGCCTGACACTCCCCTATATAATAGGGTTGTTCAACTCAGTTAATGCCATCAAGAATTTGTACCAAGGAAAAACTTAGCTTGGAGCGCTTAACTTATCTTTAAAGAGCTTAAACAATTTAATAATTTAAAGAACCACATCACTAATCACATCAATTGAGTATAACTAAAACAAATAGTTTAAACTCATTAATTTAAATAATCTCATCAACTAAGGTTATCCGAAACAAATGACATAACTTATTATATAAACAGTTCATGAATAACAAGAATTTTAAAGAATATAATTTCATGTAGTTCAATAAAGAACAAGTCGTAAATGCACATAGGTGTGAAAACTTAACTGATTTTTGTGCACTTCCCTCATTCACGTTATTAAAATCCTTCACATGATATCCTACAATATCCATAAGAATTTGCTTAATTAATTTAATTGTTATAAATTAATAGTTATCGTCGGTAACTATTTGTAAACACGTTTCTGTAATTCCTTTTAACATAAACTTGTTCCCGAGCATCCTCCCATACCATTTTAATACCTCCATCGTTTAACATTCATACATCAGTCACATATACTCATATGTTTCGTTTGAACATATATCAAATGACGAAAATATAGTACATATTTATCAATTTTACTTTAATTACTTTTTCTTAATTTTTTTGAACTTTATTTTCTATATTAAACCTTTTTAACCATTTTGTTATTCTTCTTCCTTCTGGCCCCACTTAGATAAATAAATTATAGACTTACTTTGATTTTTATAGACTTTTCCAAATATATTTAGTATTTATTTTAGGTCAGTTACTTTCTGAAATTGTAATATTTATTAAAATTCGAAATTATATCCACAAATTATGAAATTTGGACATTAATCTTTCTGCATCTAAATTTACTTTGACCCAAAATTTTAGCTCAATCTGAGTTGTAAAACTAAAGTTATTACAGTTTTAATTTTAAACTTTCAATTTTTATTTTGGTCGTAACTCCTTTATCTTAAGTCCACTTTTGTTTATCTTTGGAGACAACATACCTTATACCATCAGGTCGCATCCCTCAAAATTACTAAATTTATTTCACAAGTTAACCATATGAAATTGTCCCTAGAAAAAATTAGGGCATTGTGTTTCCCTTGTTTTTTAGCTATGTCCTACTTTGGTAGAAAATTAACCAAAAATAAGTCACAAAAAATTTTAACCTCAAACCTCTATCAAAATTTAACTAACTTATAGATCTACCCAACACCAGAAACCTTGTAGACACTCAAAATTTCTTTTTCCTGTTACTAACTATGCAGAAGGATAAAAACATCTTTTTCACACTCCAGAGATAACCTTGGAGGACCACAACATCAGTTCCAACCCCTGAGATAACCCTGGGATCCAGTTTCCAATCTCGGAGATAACCACGGGAGATTTAGTTTCCAACCCCGGAGATAACCCCGGGAAATCAAGTTCATAGCTCAGAGTCAACCCCGGGAGGTCAAGCCAACCTCAGAGATAACCCTGAGGACATTCAGAGTCAACAACATGACAATCTCAAGGATAACCTTGAGAAAATACTGCTACAACTGCGCCAAAACGGAGATAACCCCGGGAGGGGCAAAAAGAGGGATGTCAGCGGTATTCAGATCATCAGTTCAGCAGGGTTGCGAATCAAAAGATCAAGGAAATGGGGCACAAGCACCCAACATCAAAAAGATACTTTAAATCACCTCAAAAAGGGTGAGGTAAGTTTTTACTCCAGACACTTTAAAATGTGCATCAACCTAGGACAATAGACTCCTAAGAATAAATATAGGTCATCACATCATGCATGATCTGTACATGTGCAAAAGCGCTACATCAACGTACATCTCCATTAAGGTTTAGCATGCATATCCAGTAGATTTAAATATGCGTGCACATTAAATGTTTAGATTAGAGAAAATTTTTGTCGTAGACATCAGTTGGTTGTCATCAATCCAACATAACATTAGGCGAAGTCTGGTGAAGCAAGCCATTGAATATTACTTCAGCGAAGGTATCGAATGATCCGATATTCTAAACTATTGGCATCAATTCAGCGCAACATCAAGACAGTTCAGCGATGAAAGCTTTGTATACCACTGTTTGAGTAGGAACTGAAACAGTTTAGCGATGTCAGCGTAGTTAACTACCAGCAGGGTAGGCACCGTTGTTAACTACCAGCGTATGCATCAGGAAGGTCCGGTGATTTCAGAACTTCATCCCCAACAGAGATGTAGAAAACATCTCAACTTATCTTCCTCAAAAAAGCATCGTCAACACCGATAAAAAGCCAAACTGTTGGAGTCAACATCAATATAGGCATCAGCAGCAACCAGTAAAGGTAAAGCGATTTGCGATTTGTGATTTAGGATTTGTGATATGCGAAATGCGATGTAAGAGATTGCGATGTGCGATTGGCCAAATGCAAAAAGTAAAGTGCAAAGTACGAACTGCGATGTGCGATTTGCGAACTATGATTTGCGAAAATATTTTAAACATTCATCATCACATTCATTACATTGAAATTTGCATCATCAAAAATTACCTTGTCATATTTCAAGTGCCTAGTAATCTTTATCATGTTCATTCCATTGCATTACATGAACATAATAAAGAGGGGCATCTGCAAACACTTGAAATTTCTTTTTCCTGTTACTAACTATGCAGGAGGATTAAAGTGTCTTTTTCACACTCCAGAGATAACCTTGGAGGTCCACAACATCAGTTCCAACCCCGGAGATAACCCCGAGAGATCCAGTTTCCAACCCCAAAGATAACCCCGGGAGATTCAGTTTCCAACCCCGGAGATAACCCCGGGAAATCAAGTTCAAAGCCCGGAGTCAACCCCGGGAGGTCAGGCCAACCTCAGAGATAACCCTGAGGACATTCAGAGTTAACAGTATGACAATCTTAGAGATAACCCCGAGAAAAGACTGGTACAACTGCGCCAAAACTGGAGATAACCCCGAAATGGGAAAAATTGTCATTTTGCCAACTCAAACTCAACTCAAATTAAATCAACTCATTTCAACTAAAACTTCTTCAAAAGAAGTCCCACAAGAACCATATCTTAACTTCCAAGCGCAAACTACGCAAAACAACTCAACGGACTGTCTGACGGAGACCTGAAAATGCTATTTTGGTCATGGACCCATTTTCCCAAAATCAAAAAATGGCAAATCCTATGTCATGGCGTAGCTCTCGGAAAGATCTTTCTAGAATGGTATGGCATGCTTCCATCGAACTCCCGGATTGAAAGTTATAAAGGTTCGAGCGAACAACGCTTTGTCTGAGTACACGTACTTTGAGACAACGGGACCCATGTTACTCGGGGCACCCCGGGCAGCGACAGGTAAACCAGAGGCTACCGCAGGTACACCTGTGGCTCCTCCATCTATTAATAGAGGGCTTGGGGTGGCCATTTTAGGAGAGAAAAAGGCGAGGAAGCCCTGTCCATTTTGCTCTGTACACACTATAAACTAAGTGCTTTCTCATTTTAAACACTTGTGAGCTTATACTTTGCTATATTTTATCGGTGGAAACCGAGTGTTCATTCAATTAAAGCCATTTGAAGCCTTCTTGACAGCCCACTATAAGACTTCTTACATTTCTTAAAGTCTTTCTCCACTTTTTGCACACACAGATATTTACGTTGAGAGTCGTGTTATGTGTGTATGCTCGGACTTCGGTCCATGGCTTTTTATTTCTTTTGTATATATATATATATATATATATATATTTGTACTAACATCATTGAGTTATGCCTCAATTGAGCCTGGATTCACATCCAGAGCGTTTATTGCTTTTACATATATATATATATATAAACTGTTATCGAACTCTATTCGGTGAGCACGGATTTATATCCTAGGGCGTTTCTTTCGCCTTTATATATATATATATATAAATACTTATATATATATATATATATATATATATATATATATATATATATATATATATTATTCCCATCAAACTCATTTGATTGAGCCTGGATTTACATCTGGAGCGTTTATTGTTTTTATATATATAAATACTTATATATATTATTATCATCAAACTTTGTTTGATTGAGCCTGGATATAATATCCGGCGCATTTACCAATATATATATATATATATATATATATATATCTTCAAGTTGACGAACCGAGCCTGGATCGATATATGTCCAGTGCATTTATAGCTTATATATATATATATTCACATTTTTGTCAGGCCTAGAGTTTACTTCGTGGCCATTTAGTGCTTTATTTACATTTCTGTCAGGCCTGGAGTTTATTTCATGGCCATTTAACGCTTTATTTACATTTAGTCCCGTTTGGAGTTTACTTCGTGGCGGTTAATCGTCTTTATATATATATTTACAACTTTTATATATTTACATTTCTAATCCCCCATGAAGTTTACTTCGTGGTGGTTGATCGCTCATATATATATATTTACAGCTTTTATATATATAACTACCTATAACTTTTATACAAATTGCAACATTATGTGAGCCTAGGAATCATGTGATCATAGATTTAGTCTTCTGAATCTAGATTCAGTTCCCGCGATGGACATTTTCGACTGTATCTAGCTTGTAAATTATTCATGGTGTTTGAATTTCCTTAGATGGCTCTCATGCCCAAAAGGAATTCGACATTCCTATGTATCTTATTTTCTCGAAGATGCCTCGCATCACGAAAATAAAAGCAATTAAGGTGAACATATAATAAAATGGAAGTATCAAAGGCCTCAATTACTATTGAGCATAAGGGTTTGAAAAAATCTCTTTTACAAAGCATCATTGTTATATCTTGTTAAAACTGAACTTTTATACAAAATTCAAACCCTTTGTATATAGGTGCAAACGAGGCATGGCACTACTTCCAAATAACTGCACATTGACCCACACACACACATTCATATAATAGTTTAATTGAAAAGTGACGGTCACCGTAGTAACACGGATGTCTGGGAGGTGCCTAACACCTTCCCTCCGCATAATCAAGCCCCCGGACCCTAACGAATCTCGGTTTCACAGACTTGTTAAGCAGTGTTACATCACTAGGTTAATGTGCAAACCTTTTCTCGGTTGAGTTAGTGCAACCATTTAAAAATACCAACTGACGACTCTTATAGTCCAATCGTCTACATATACATGTCGGACCTTTTCACAACTTGTTTTTTCAAACTAATCTCACCTAACATGAGAACACCAAAAGACAAGAATAAAAAAAGGACAGTAAAAATCCCGACGTCGACAAACCTCACTCAAAAATTCATTCTTCACAAGGAGTTATGTTCTTTACTATTTCGATTCAGATTCAGAAATTTTCAGACTAACCTAGCTTAGGTTCCTTTGTTCTTTCTTTTGTTTCAATGAATTTTCTCCATGATTAATGTTGTTTTCAACCAAGATCCAACATATTTAGGCCCATAAAAGTATAATACATGTTTATAAACATAAATTTAGGTCTTTCATAAGAAAATTGAATATAGAAATGTTTTAAGGTATTACTTTTGCTAGTTTTTCTTCCTTTTCTTTCTTCTTCTTCTTCTTTGATTTTCTCTTCTTGGAATCTCTCTCTCTCTTCCCTTGTAGTTGTCGAACTAGGAGGGTGGGAGTTTGTGTGTTTGATTTGCTTTTCGCTTACTTTTTTACTTTATTTAGTAACTTTTGGTTAGTGGCTCAAATTTGGCCACATTTCCACTTCTCTTTTTGTTTTCAAGTTGGACCACATGAATTAATTTGGCCAACAAGGCTCCCTTTCTCTCTTATTAGTTGATCACATGGGAATTTAATCCTCTTCAAATTTTTTTTTTTCCTTTTTATTTACTCACTTATCCATTTAATTATCCATTTGACATTTTGACTTTTAAAATCAACATTTTCTACCCCGTCATGATTACAGTCGATTCCTACTAAAGTTGACATCCTGCTCATCATGGTGGCATCCATTTTATCAAATTCGCCTCCAAACTCAAAGTTTGAATTTTAATCCTAAAAGTCATATGTTGATTTTGACCATAAAAGTCAACCCCTACATGCCATTGTGTTTAAAGTCTTTTCTTACTAAATTCGTTGTTCTGAACTCAATGATGTGGTTCGCGTTTCAAAATTCTATCCCGAACTCAAATTTGAGTTTTAGCCTTTTATAACTTTTCTCTCCTTTTCCTTTCTTTTCTTTTCTTTTCTTTTTAATTAATTTTAATTGGTAACCTTAATTTATAAATTTAATACATTAAGGTTTAAGATCACCCTTCATTGACATTTTCATTATAAATATTCGGGATATTATATTCTCCCTTCCTTACAAGGATTTCGTCCCCATAATCTACTTCCTACTCATAACTTCTATTTCAATTTATCTTTAAACTTTTACGTGATTTTCTCCATTGAATGATTTCTTTATATTACCTTAAGAGAATGCATTACTTTACTTCCTTTTCACTTACTCTTTCCTATCCATTAACTGGACATGAATCTTCTCATAGCCTAAGTTTTGTGTGACTTGAATAAGCTCATAATCACTTGTTTATACTCTTGTATTAATCATTTTTAAATACAATTATATCTCTTATAATTATATTAAAAGTTTTCTCCATTAATTTACTCGATACCATTGACCCTATAATCTTTAACTTACTATTCTTATTTCCTGAATAATTCTTTGCTAAATCATTTGTTACTTCACAAACAATACATTCTCTAGTCTTTAACTTCCAAAAATAGAGCATAATATGTCGCTCTTAGTTACAATTATAACATATCTTCATTTATTTTAAACATACTTTCATCATTTCATCTCAAACTTCTTATTATTCTAATTATTATTCAATTTCCTCCATTCCATCCATTAAAAGGTATATACACACACACACACACGAGTAACCATTATTCTCTAATTTTTTTTTCCAAATTTAAGGGTACTCCCATTTTCTCATGTACACAAGTTTCATACTTTATCATTCTTATTTTAGCTTAATAGTTGTTGTAATACGAAAACTTGATACAAATAATTAGTTGTCCGATCATTTATAAATTTCATTTCATTAATTTTTCAAAATCTATCGTACTTTATTCTCATTTCTATTTTAAAACTTTAAAAATATGTCAAACCTTTTAATTCTGATGTTCGATCTAACTTTCTGACCGACAAGATACTTATTTATTTTTTTCAAAATTTCTTCCTTCATGTTTAATCACCAACATACCAACGAGGTCTTAATACCTCTTCGTACTTTCAATACAAATCATTTATTTCAAATTATACATCTCCTACAAAATTTCTTCTTCTAATTCTACCACCAAATATATTTACATTTTTATCTCAGGTCATAATACTTTCATCTTTATTTATTGTAAACTTCTCAATACCTTTCTTCATTTCTCATTCCTTACTCTTTCACATTTCTAACAATTACTTTTAAAATTCTTTAACTTCGTCCAATAACAATAGTCTAGATTCCATTATAGACTATTCCTCTATCGAGTCACCTACTTCAATGTTCGATTTCCTAACCTTTCTTCGTAACTTCTTTGGATCCCTTAATATCAACAATATTTTCTTGATTTCTACACATTTTTAACTATATTTATCTTTTTTCCAAAACATCCTTAAATGACCACTTCAGGTGTGCGGAGGAGGGCTTCTGATGTGCCTCGACCCTGTTCAGTTAGACAACCTCATCGTCTGGTGGAGGTGGTGATACGTCCTGTCCGAGTTGAGGTACCGAATATTGAGGATGAGGAGGAGGATGTACCGGTTGAGGACCCCGCTCCTGCTGCTCATGTTCCCCATAGGGATCTTCCAGGCATTCAGGTTATGATCCCAGAGCTTCTGGGTGATTTGAGTTGACACCCCTCGGTTTACTTGCATGCAAACAAGGTACAAGTTGGAATTAATCTTCCTTTTTCCTATTGATGAGGAGCAAGGATTCTGATGTTGATTTACTTTGTGATGTAGGTTCCCGGCTTTACGCAGCCTCGAGGGAACTGGTTCAGTATTCGCTCTACATATCAGGCTCTGCATCCCAATTATCGTGCGATTGTGCATGGTTGGGGTTTTGAGGCATTCTTTTTCATCCTCCCCCGTCGTTGTCCCTGGGGTTATCTCTGGGCGTTGTCTGAGCGCTGGTTTCACCGGACCCAGTCTCTCCATTTGTTAGACTGTGAGGTTAAGATGACGCCGATGGATTGGCGATTTATCACTGGTATGGAGTTTGGAGGGGCGCCAGTGCCTTGTACGACGAATATTACCTCGACTGCCGTTAGATCCTTGCTAGGAGTCCCGGCTGAGGTGCTAAAGGGCAGAACAGTCCGTACAGGTCCTTTGTACGTAGACGCTATGAGCGGGCTATTGAGTGAGCCCATACCTGATGATGTAAGAGTTAGGGATCGCATTCTTCGGTGATTGTTCCTGATAATCATTAAGGGCTACTTCATAGCGGATAACTCTTCCACAGTATTATTTGCTTTAGTCAGCGCCACACGAGATGTGGACCGTATTGGAGAGTATGATTGGGGCTCCTACACCTTCACTTATTTCCTCAGGGTATGCGCATGCGTTCACAGGGCTTGACGGAGGCTTGACTAGGATTTTACCCATTTCTGCTTGTGAGTGTTTCTCTTTTGATTTCCCATGTACAGGTTAAGAGTGTTAACTGATAGCAGATGTTTTGCCTTTGTGTTGATAGTTTTGGGCCTATGGGTGGCTCTCATGTTTGCGTTCTGTGAGTGTATTAGGTTTATATACCTATCCACGAGGACGACGATGGCATCCCTCCATACTGGCGGAGGTTCCTGTAGCTGAGGGTTTCACCCATTGTCGTCTACAGTTGGAGTTATTGATAGCTGATGCTATCACTTGGATTCCCTATTATGGGGAACATTTGTCCATTGGGTTTGAGGAGGGGTACCCGACTGGTGTTGAGTACATGATATCCACCTGTAGGATTCCTCTCTTCACAGATAGAGGATGGTAGCTCTATTTAGGAGAGCGTGCTATTAGGAGTACCACAGGGGAGATTCGTGTACCGATCTTGCCTCCTGCCAGGCGTTATTGGCTTGTATCACAGCCACCAATCACTGATATCCCATTGATGGGTGTTGACGGCTTTACACTGTCAAGAGGGTCCGTATACTCAGGATATATTCCATCGCTGGTGGTTCCCTCATACCATCGGAGCCTAGAACCGCGACACTCAATTCGTGGGGGATATGGTTCCTGGATCAGTGATGATGACGGATTGGATGGCCTGTGTCCGAGATCTAACTTATTTGACATAAATTGATAGTTTGACCCGACAGTTGGATTGGGCACATTTCTTTATCCGGCACTTGGGCAGAGATCCTTTAGAGGCAGATACTCTTGATCCTTCCAGCTCTAGGGCTGGCCCTTTAGGTGATCCATATGGTTTTTCCAGTGCAGATCCTCTATTGTATAGGCTTGACATCCCTCGTGGCGGAGATCCAGTGACTTAGGAGGAGTTACATCGGGTGGACATGATTGATGATGTAGATATTGACACCATTATCTTCTTATGATGTGTATTCTCGTTATATCTTTTGATAGGACTTTGTTAGATACTGGGTGGCTATGCCCCATTCTCGTTATATCTTTTGATAGCCCTCTGTTAGTTGTTGGGTGTCTGTGCCCCATTTCCCTGTATTTTTAGCTGTACAGAGATATGTACTTAGGAATGTATGTACTATTTTCCATTCCCTACATCATATTATCATCTATTGTTTATCATGCATATATTATGTTATACATATGTATGTCCAGAGATATTCAGCATTGACCCCTGGATGGTCTTATGATACGGCCTACACAGATGTCTTCTTCGACAGTCAGTTGTATTGATCATACCCCACCAGTATTGGTAGCCTCCCGTCTGAGGTCATGGTATGATAGTTTGTCACCTCCAGACCGGGTGACCGTAGATCAGTTATTACAGTATTCCATGACCCTCCTGATGTTCCAGGTTCCTGTGGGCTTTGTAGATGGTATACTGGAGCATTGGGTACCAGAGAGGAAGATTTTCCCATTCGGGACCCAGGAGTTGACTCCCACCTTAGAGGAGTATGCGCGATTGATGGCGCTGCCATTGGACAGACCTTGTGCGTGGAAGGCTATCGACGATATGAGCAGACAGTTCATGACCCTCACTGGGCTGAGGCATAGAGTAATACAAGATGAGATTACATCCGACCATGTGGAGTCCCAACGTTTTCTGATAGACAAATTTGGCTCAAAGGACAGTTATGTACGGCACTCCAGGCATTTCACCACGTCGGAGGATCAGTGGCGTGTTGCCAGAGTAGATGTACTCATGATGTGCATAGTGGCTTATGTGTACATGCCACTGTATATGGATGAGCTGGACATCGGTGTTGTCATAGCAGTGAGAGCTCTCATGGAGGGTCATAACATTGTGCCAATGATTGTTACAGACACGTTGAGATCAGCCATATATTGCCACACCTATCCTGCAGGGGTATTTATAGGCAGCTCGATCATGTTGTACGTGTGGTTCATGTCACACCTGAGACCGATTGGCACCTTCCGACGACATGGGTACTGTTTTTCCCATGAGATAGCCATGTCTTACTCCTTTCAGCTAGCAGAGTGTATAGACACTGCATCCTGGTCGGTGTTTTTGGTAGGGATTGGAGATCCGTTTGACATTTTTCCGTGTACAGGGCTCAGTTCACCCTACAACTTCATTACTTATGCCCCTGGCATGAATTATCTTCCTCTAGCTAGTTTGAGGGATATGACTACTTACCACCCACTGGATGTGATGTCACAGTTCGACCAATTTCAGGACTTCCATCCTTTTGAGGGGGCATTGGGTCAGCGCTTGGCTTCTCGCCACTTGTCAGGAGAGGACAGATTCAGGGTATATTGATGTTGGGATCAGCGTGAGCTAGTTAAGTTTTTTGTTAGACATCTAGGCTATTCGATAGAGTATTCTACATGGATTAAGATAGAGACTACATCGGCTGCGGTTGTATCCACAGAGCCGGGGGTTGATTCTGATGGTGGAGAGCCTATAGAGGACATTGATTTTCCCACCGAGGAAGAGCTTTTTGCTTGGTTGCCAAGAATTGTGATGGATTCTCCGGTGCAGATCAGCATCGTGTGACCCGCATTCAGCAGAGTATTTAGAGCAGAGTCTTCATCTGATGACATTTGAGAGAGATCAGGCTAAGGCCTTGATGTTGACAGCTCTTGCTGAGAGAGATGTCGCTCTATTAGAGAGAGAGGATGCCTTAGCTCATAGAGACACCGCTATTGGTCAGCGGGATGAGGCTAGATCTTCCAGAGATGTATTGATTATTGAGTGGGATGGTGCTATATCTGCCCGGGACGTAGCCATTACAGATTGTACTACAATGACATCCTTACCACTGGTATTATTGCTGAGATGAGCGCATATATTGATGAGCACCATGTCACCATACAGTTGGCTGTGGATATTTTGGCTCGTGTAGATACCCTTGGGTAGGAGCTCACAGCGTTACCTCCTTTGGAGAGAGATGATATGTTGGACTTAATAGCTCGCATATACACTGATTTGTAGATGGGCTTGTATTTTCCTGAACAGACTAGCTTAGCCATTTTTTTATGTACAGTACATATTGTATATATCAAACAACATTATATATGGCAAGGAAATATATTTTGATTCACTTCCCTTTTAATTGTGTCTTGTTACTAGCTTGATATTTGCCTGCTTCTTCAGGGCTTGTGATCTTGATATATTCTGAACTTATCCTTGATGGGTGGACATTGAGATCTCTTAGGATCTTTCACAATGGATCGTTGATCTGTGTATATCCCTACCCTTTTGTGTCTTGGGACTGATTTCTGTATGTAGTAATGGAGAGGAGTGTGGCTTTTCTCTCTGAGGTTGACCGCACCACAGATGGTCGCCGGTACTCCTTTGTATGGGGGAGCCCATGTAGTTCAATCTCTTATGGATTGGTGTTTCTCTTTGAGGACTCAACGGAAACTTAGATGGTCGCTAATTCTCCCATTTGTGTGGGGAGATCAGTTAGTTCCATCCATTTGGTCTGAAGCTGATGAAATGTGGTGGATTAAAGGTTTATCCTAGTACCATGTGATAAGTTTTTGTGTTTTGGTAGGGGTAAGACTGAACCATAAATGGCTGCCTACGTACTCCTATTGAAGAGGAGATCAGGACTGCATAATTCGAACCTGGTGTAAGAGGTTCAACGCTATATGTGAAAGGGTGTAGAAGGGTGTGGAGATGTTTTTTTTATGTGGTGTGACTAGGCCATATAAAATGGTTCCCTATGTACTCCCATGTATTGGGGAGATCAGGTCGACGTAGTTCACCCCATGTGCAGGATAGATTGCAATCAAAAAGTTTGATCCCATGTTCAGGACAAACTGCAGGCGAAAAGTTTGATCCCATGTACAGGACAAACTGCAGATATGAAAAGTTTTATCCCTGACGGGACAAAACTGCAGGTGTGAAAGGTTCAATCCCTGGTGGGATAACCTGAAAGGTTTGAAATGAAGTGGAGTGAAAGATCTGATGATCCAAAAACCAGGCTACTGGTTTAAAAAGTGTGTTTGTCCCTGATGGGGCAGATGAATATGAAGAAGGGTTGTATGTAGTGAAGGGTTAGAAAACCTGAAGTGAATGGTGATCTAGTGATCCAAAATCAGGATGTTTTCTTGATGATAACCTCAAACATAGTACCGTTTCACGGTGTTCGAGTTGATGAGCTATGGAAATTCATCACCGTCCATTTCTTGTAATCTTAGAGCACCTCCTGTTAATACCTCCTTGACAACAAATGAGCCTTCCCAGTTTGGGGTGAATTTTCCTTTGGATTGATCTTGGTTGTCAATGATTTTCTTGAAAACCAAGTCATGTTGTTTAAACTGCCATAGCCGGACTTTCCTGTTGTAGGATCTGGCGATCCTTTGTTGGTATAATTGACTATGGAAGATAGCACTGGTTCGCCTTTCGTCTATTAGAGACAGTTGGTGATACCTATCTTGTAACCATTGGTCTTCATCCAGCTGAGCATCTATCAACACCCTGAGGGATTCCATTTCCACCTCTATGGGGAGCATTGCTTCCATCCCATAGGTTAATGAGTAGGGGGTTGCCTCAGTGGAAGTAAGCATTGAAGTTCTGTAGGCTAACAGAGTCAAAGGCAACAGGTCAGGCCATCCTTTGTGATTGGCGAACATCTTTTGCATGATCTTCTTGATGTTCTTATTAGCCGCTTCAACAACACCATTCATCTTTGGACGATAGATGATGGAGTTGAGGTGTTTGATGTAGAATTTACTGTATAACTCCTCCATCATTTTGTTGTTGAGGTTCTTAGCATTATTTGAAATAATTACCTCTGGTTGTCTATATCGACAAATGACATTGTTTATGATGAAACCAAGGATGACTTCTTTGGTAACCCTTGGGAAGGAGGTTGCTTCTACCCACTTGGTGAAGTAGTCGATCATGGTGAAGATGAACCGATGCCCATTACTGGCTTTGGGCTCGATGGTCCCGATCATATCCATTCCCCACATTGAGAAGGGCCAGGGTGAACTCATATTGTGGAGCTCCCTTGGAGGGGCGTGGATAGCATTCCTATGAATTTGGCATTAATAACATCTCTTGACATGATCATCATAGTCAGCTTTGAGAGAGAGCCAGTAATGCCCTATTCTAAGGATCTTTTTGACAAGTAAATGGCCGCTCATGTGTGGGCCACATACTCCACCATGGATTTCATCCATGAGCCTCTGAGCTTGGTCCTTGTCTAGACATTTGAGGAGACCTAATCACACATCTTGTTTGTAGAGTGCATCCCCGCTCAAGTAGAATTTCATAGCCATTCGATGGATCCACTTTTTCTTAGCAGAACTCGCCTCAGTGGGTGTAGATCCATCTCATAGATACTCCTTGATGTGCTGATACCAAGGGTGCTAGATGGGAGGTAGCTCATCCTATACTTCTCCGATGTAATTCCAATAGATTGAAGCCTTTTGCAGGGCAAATGTGATGCTTGGCATGTTTTCCTTGTCAGATATGTTGATCAAGGAGGCCAAAGTTGCTAGCGCATCCGCAAAGTCATTTCTATTCTGAGGAATGTGGAGGAAGGTTATTTCTTCAAACTCTAAAGCCATGTGGATAACCTGCCGATGGTAAGGCAGCAAATGTAGTTCTTTGGTGTGATAGATCCCAGTGGTTTGTCTGATCACCAATTCAGAATCTCCAAAGACAGTTAACCGTCTGATGCCTATTGATTGGGTAAGTTTTAGCCCCATGATACAGCCTTCATACTTAGCTGTGTTGTTGGTGCTGACAAACTGCAATTTAACGGTGACGGGATACTACTCCCCCATAATGGCTACTAGAACTACTCCAGCCCCAGAACCTTCTATGTTTACAGCTCCATTAAAATACATCTTCCATGACTGGTGTGTATCGTACTGATGGTGTTGTTGGACAGTCATTACCCCTTCATCGGGGAAGTATGTTTCCAAGGGTTTGAAATCCCCTGAAGGTGCGGCGGCCACTTGATCCACAATTCCTTGACCTTTGATAGAATTTTGCGTCACATAGACGATGTCAAATTGCTGTAGGGTCAACTGCCATCTGGACAACCAACAATTCAACATGGGTTTACTGAACACATACTTGAGAGGATCCACGCGGGATATGAGATGGGTTGTGTGACCGTGGAGGTAATGTTGTAACCTCATGGAAGCCCATGCTAAAGCACAACAAGTCTTCTCAATCAGAGTGTATTTGTGTTCACTGCTGCTGAATCTTTTGCTGAGGTAGTAGATATCTCGCTCTTGGCCTCTATCATCCTTCTGTCCCAGCATGTAGCCCATGGCATTGTCATTAATAGACAGGTACAGATACATGAACAGGGGAACACCATCCTTGGGAGGTACCAAAATAGGAGCTTTGACTAGTTGCTTTTTGATTGTAAAGAAGGCTTTCTGACACTCATCATTCCATTTCATGGAGGAGTTATTCCTTAACAGCTTGAAGATAGGCTCACAGGTTGCTGTGATTAGGGAGATGAATCGGCTAATAAAGTTGATCCTTCCCAAAAATCCCTGTATTTTTTTCTCTGTCTGAGGAATGGGCATTTCCGTGATGGCTTGGATTTTGGTGGGATCTAGCTCAATCCCTTTGTGGCTGACTAGGAAACCTAGCAACTTGCCTGATTTAATGCCAAAGGCGCACTTTACTGGATTCAACTTCAAGTTGTACTTACGTAACCTGTTGAAGAGCTTTCTGAGATGGCCTTTGTGATCTTCTTCCCTTTATGATGTCATCCACATGGATCTCTATCTCTTTGTGCATTAAATCATGAAAAAGAGGCATCATGGCCCACTGATAGGTAGCTCCGACATTGATGAGGCTGAATGATAACCATCTATAGCAAAAGGTTCCCCAAGGCATGATGAATGCAGTTTTTCACGATCCTCTTCAGCACCCATGATTTGATGGTACCCTACAAAACAATCAGCAAAGGAGTACATGTCGTATTGAGCAATATTGTCAATGAGAATGTGGATAAATGGCACGGGAAAGCTATCTTTAAGACAATCTTTATTCAAATCTGGATAGTCTATGCAAGCTCGCACCTTTCCTCCTGGTTTAGGCACGGGGACTATGTTGGATAGCGATTTAGGGTATGTTGACACCATGATGATGCTAGCTTGAAATTGTTTCACAATTTCTTCTTTAACTTTTAAACTCCACTCAGGTTTTAATCGCCTGAGCTTCTGCCTGACTGGCTTGAATCCCTTTTTGATGGGGAGGCGATGAATGACAATGTCAATGGACAAACCCACCATGTCTTCATAAGACCATTCAAACGCATCCTAAAATTGGGTTAGTAGAGTAACTATGTCATTCCTTTGGTTTGGAGTGAGGTCCGTACCAATCTGGATTAGTTTAGGGTTTTCTAAGGTTCTGAGGTTGAAAGAGGAGGTTTGATCAAGATTTGGTTTGGGTTTTTCCTCTACCCATTCTTTGATCTCCTGAGGTATCTCATAGTCCTCTTGTACTTCCATTAAGTCTGAGTCCAACTTTACATCAAAGTTAAAGTCCTTGTGGAGAATAAGCACCTCATCAGCAAGTTTAGGCACATCTAAATTTAGAGTCCTGAAACAAAAATGCTTTCACTTAATATATGAAACTGTTCAATCATACAAAGTGTTAGCATGTAATGACAAAATAACTGCTAATACTGTACAGAAAAGTAAGCATTTATTGTTATCTATAGGGTAGAGGGATTTTCTGCCCTTTTTACCCTTGTCAGCAAATGCATGGAATGCTGCTCCAATTGCCAAAGGTGAAGTCTGTTGACAACAAGATGATGAAGAGGTCATCATCGCTCCTCCTCTCCGAAAGATGACCATGTTATCTGGACAATCATCATCTGGGATGTCTCTATTCATGCCCTCAGTATAGAGAATGGTGTGTATGTTTGCCAACCACCTGGCGATGTCTTATTTACATCTTCGTTCCCTTTCTTCCACTTTGGGATCTGGAATCAAAACCTCTTTTGCTTTAACCGGTATTGGTTTGGGAAATAACATAGCCATTACATGGGCAGGAACCTTTACCAGAGACCGTACAGGCTCAGGATCCGTAGGTTGAGATAATCGCCGTGTGGCTGAAGTTGAAGGAATTTGTTTGTGCTTATGAGGATTCCTGTTGGTTTTGGCCAACTGATACTCAGGTACTGGAGTTTCTTTGTCCGGACCCTGGGTTCCTCCATGTGCAGATGATTCTGTATGTATGGGTATTCGTGGACCCTGAGTAGACTGATGTAGTTCTTTATGCAGAACAACCAAATCTGTAACTTGTTTACTTACTCCTTCAAACTCCTTAGGAGAGACATGAATAGGATTAGACTGGTTAGATGAAGACATAATTGGTTGTAGGCTTGTTGCCTTTTTGGACTTTGAACGGGTAACAAGCCCAATTGTTTCCCTATAAAAAACTTATGTAGTTTAGTCATAGGGAATGTATAAATGTTACATGCTATATGATGTGTCCGTTTTAGGAGTATTATCCTGCAAAACGGATGTTAGTTGTTTGTAAGATAACATGGAAAAAAGGGAATGCATGTACACATTTTCCTTCATACTTTCCATTACATAGAGATTGACATGGAATGAAATTACAAGTAATTGAATTTATAAGCAATTGAAATGGGAAAGTATGAAGAAACTTCCCTCCGCATTTGGTTTATCAGAGGCTGACCTATCTTATGTTACTCTCGCGGTTTTTTGGCATGAAGGTTCCCAAATTGTCGCAATTTACTCGATGAGAAGTTAATCCGATCTTTCAATTAGAGTGAATCTGGGTGGTGCCTTTCCTGAGCCTCATTGGAATTAGTCTCCCTACAAGTTCAGTAATCAAACACCGATAGGATAGCCTCCTGGTGGAGGGACCACACAACATTCATTCACATACAACGTGTCTCACCATTTACGGAAATGATGACATGTGCGAAGCACTTTAATATCACAAGTAGATATAGTGTGAAACACTAAGTGCAGTAAGTAAATGCATTTGTACACATTCATGTAAATGTAAATGCAACATCCACACATAAGCATCTAACAGTTTGAAAAGTTTGTAGCAGCGACTTAAGCCCTCTTACTGGATGTCCCCAGCGGAGTCGCCACCTGTCGACGTCGGGATTTTTACTATCCCTTTTCTGTTCTTGTCTTTTGGTGTTCTCATGTTAGGTGAGATTTGTTTGAAAAAACAAGTTATGAAAAGGTCCGACATGTATATGTCGACGATTGGACTGTAAGAGTCGCCAGTTGGTATTTTTAAATGGTTACACCAACTCAACCGAGAAAAGGTTTATACATTGACCCAGTGATGTGACATTGTTTAACAAGTCGGTGAAACCGAGATTCGTTAGGGTCCGGGGGCTTGATTATGCGGAGGGAAGGTGTTAGTCACCCCCCGACATCCGTGTTACCACGATGACCACCACTTTTCAATTAAACTATTATATGAATATGTGTGTATGTGTGTGTGTGTGGGTCAATGTGCAGTTATCTAGAAGTAGTGATATGCCTCGTTTGCACCTATATACAAAGGATTTGTATTTTGTATAAAAGTTCAATTTTAATAAGATATAGCAATGATGTTTTGTAAAAGAGGTTTTTCAAACCCTTATGCTCAATAGTAATTGAGGCCTTTGATACTTCGATTTTATTCTATGTTCGGCTTGATTTCTTTTATTTTTGAGATGCGAGACATCTTCGAGAAAATAATATACATAGTAGTGTTGAACTCCTTGTGGGCATGCGAGCCATCTAAGGAAATTCAAACACCATGAATAATGTACAAGCTGATTATAGGCGAAAATGTCCGTCAAGGGAACCAAATCTATTTTCAGGAGACTGAATCTGTGATCACATGATTCCTAGGCTCACAAGATGCTTGATTTGTATGAAGTCATGGCGATTATATATATAAAAGTTGTTTATATATATATATATATATATATATATATATATATATATATATATATACAACGGATCCAAATCAGGATCCCGGATGGTCCAAAATCCGGACCCCAAATATTTTTTTTTGTAGAACAACTAAAAAAAAATAAAAAATTATGGAATCGAATTTTTCCATAATACGATTGTTTTGGATGTGTTTTTAATACCTACACCAACCAATGTATGTACAATCTGGCCCGGCATATGCATGAAATGTTTTGGTATAGGCATCCAAATCACGCCTAAAACACTGTATTATGTAAAAATTCCAATTCCATAATTTTTTTTTTTAGTTGTTTCAAAAAAAAAAGCAAAAAAAAAAAATAAGGTCCGGATTTTAATAGAGTCCGGGATCCCGGACCGGATCCGGACTCTCTCTCTCTCTCTCTATATATATATATATATATATATATATATATATATATAAACGATCACTTTCCACTAAGTAAACTCCAAAGGGATGTAAGCGTAAATAAAGTTTGTAAATGGCCCCGAAATAAACTCCGAACTGATGAAATGTAAATATATATAAAAAGTTGTAAATGCCTTTGGATATATATCAATCTAGGCTCGGTTCATCAACTCGAGGATATATATATATATATATATATATATATATATATATATATATATATATATATATATATATAAGTTTATAAAACGCATAGAATATTATATCTGTGCTCAACCAAACAGAGTTTGATGGTAATAATATATATAAGTATTTGTATATATATAAAAGCAGTAAACGCTCCAGATATAAATCCAGGCTCATCGAACAGAATTCGACAACATTTTATATTTATGTAAATATATAAAAGTAATAAACTCTTCGGATGTGAATCAAGGCTCATCGAACAGAGTTCAACAATAGTTTATATATATAAATATATATAAAAGCAATAAACGCTCCGGATGTGAGTCTAGGCTCAATCGAGGCATAACTCGATAATGTTAGTAAATATATATATAAATATATACATACAAAAGAAATAAAAAGCCACTGATCGAAGTCCAGGCATATGCACAAAACACGACTCTTAATGTGAATAACTGTGTGTGCAAAAAGTGGAGAAAGACTTTAAGAAATGTAAGAAGTCTTACAGTGGGCTACCAAGAAGACTTCAAATGGCTTTAATTGAATGAACACTCGGTTTCCACTGGTAAAATATAGCACAATATAAGCTCACAAGTATTTAAAATAAGAAAGCACTCAGTTTATAGTGTGTACAGAGAAAATTGGATAGGGCTTCCTCACCTTTTTTCTATGCAAAATGGCTACCCTAAGCCCTCTATTTATAGAGGGGGGAGCCGCAGGTGTACCTACGGCAGCCACAGATGCACCTGTGGCTGCCCGGGGTGCCCCGTGCTCTATGGGTCCCACTGTCTCGAAGTACGTGCACGCATACAACACGATGTCCGCTCGAACTTTTAGAAGTTCAATTCGGGCATCCGATTGAGGTGTATAAGACCTTTTTTGGAATGCTATTGTCGAGAGTTACACAAATGACATGGGATTAGAGGTTGTACGAAGTCAGGAAGATGGGGCCATGCACAGGTCTCCAGGCTTCAAATTCTATCCGGTGTGTTGTCTTGTGTAATAGTCACTCGGGATTGGAGCTCTAGTTCTTGTATGAAATTGCTGTGTAGAATGTATGCTGAAATGTTGTTGATACGGCACAATGTGGGATCGATGTGGAAAAATGACAATTTTGCCCTTCACCAGGGTTATCTCCGGTTTGGGCTGATGTAGCAATCGTTGCTCAGGGTTATCTCTGAGATTGGGTTGCTGTGAGTGCAAAATGTCCTCAGGGATATCTTTAAGGTGTGCCTGACCTCTCGGGGTTGGAACTGAATGCCTCGGGGTTATCTCCGAGGTTGAAGCTGACTGCAAGGGGTTGAAATGAGCATTTCTAGGGTTATCTCTGGAACTGTAACTACACTTCTCGAGGTTGCCTCTGAGGTTAGAACTGGAACTGCCGGGGTTATCTCCGGGACTGAGTATCTTAGGGTTGTCTCTGAGATGAAAACTGATGATTCCTGGGTTATCTCCGAAACTAGAAATGCACTCCTCGGGGTTGTCTCCGTGGTTGAAACTGAAAATCCCGGGGTTGTCTCCAGAACTGGAACTGGTTATCTCAGGATTGTCTCCGAGATGGTAAGATTGATAATCCCGGGGTTGTCTCTAGAATTAGAGCTTCTTTGTGCTCCAGGGTTATCTCTGAAAGATAATTCTGCCCTCTTGCAATGTTCGTAATAGGAATGCAAAATTTCAAGTGTCTACACTTACCTAACCCTTTTTGAGTTGATATGGAGATTTTGTTGAAGTTATAGATTCATAGATACTGAGCAGCTCTCGTAGGGTCTTCGTAGGCATGAGGACGAGAGCTTCTGATGTCCCTTAGCCTCGTCCAGCCCGGCAACCTCATCGATTGACTGAGTCAGTGATTTATCCTATCCGGGTTAATAGGCCAGATGTCGGGGATGAGGCAGAAGATGTTCTGGTTGTGGACCCTGTTCCTTCTTCTTCTACTACCCTGCATCAGGAGCTTCCAGCTATCAGTGTGATGATTCCAGATCTTTTAGAGGATTTGAGACACCACCCTTCGATCTATCTCTATGCTAATGAGGTAATTTATCCTGCAAAACGGATGCTAGCTGTTTGGAAGATAGCATGTCAGATTTTGATATAAAAGGGAATGCATGTACACACATTCCTTCATATTTTCCATTACATAGAGATTGACGTGGAATGAAATTGAATTTACAAGTAATTAAAATGGGAAAGTATGAAGAGACTTCCCTCCGCATTTGGTTTATCAGAGGCTGACCTATCTTAGGTTACTCTCACGGATTTTTGGCATGAAGGTTCCCAGATCATCGTAATTTACTCGACGGAAAGTTAATCCGGTCTTTCAACTAGAGCGAATCTGGGTGGTGCCTTTTCCTGAGCCTCGTTGGAATTAGTCTCCCTACGAGTCCAGTAATCAAACACTGACAGGATAGCCTTCTGGTGACATGTGCGAAGCACTTATACCACAGGTAGATACAGTACGAAGCACTAAGTACAGTAAGTAAATGCATTCGTACACATTTATCTAAATTGAAATGCAACATCCACACACAAGCATATAACAGTTTTGAAAAGCTTGTAATAGCGGATTAAGCCCTCTTACTGGAGGTCCCCAACAGAGTTGCCACCTATCAACGTCGGGATTTTTATTTGTCCCTTTTCTGTTCTTGTCTTTTGGTGTTCTTATATTAGGTGAGATTTTTTTGAAAAAATAAGTTATGAAAAGGTCCGACATGTATATGTCGACGATTGGACTGTAAGTGTCGCCAGTTAGTATTTTTAAATGGTTGCACCAACTCAATCGAGAAAAGGTTTGCACATTGACCTAGTGATGTAACACTGCTTAACTTGTCTATGAAACTGAGATTTGTTAAAGTTTGGGGGCTTGATTATGCGGAGGGAAGGTATTAGGCACCCCCCGAGATCCGTGTTACCACGGTGACCGCCAATTTTCAAATTAAGGTGTTATATGAATATGTGTGTATGTGTGGGTCAATGTGCAATTATCTGGAAGTAGTGCTATTCCTCGTTTGCACCTATATACAAAGGGATTGAATTTTGTATAAAAGTTCAATTTTAGCAAGATATATCAGTAATGTTTTGTAAAAGAGTTTTTTCAAACCCTTATGCTCAATAGTAATTGAGGCCTTTGACACTTCTATTTTATTATGTGTTCGGCTTGATTGCTTTTATTTTCGAGATGCGAGGCATCTTTGAGAAAATAAGATACGTAGCAGTGCCGAATTCCTTGTGGGCATGAGAGCCATCTAAGAAAATTCAAACACCATGAATAATTTACAAGCTGATTACAGCCAAAAATGTCCATCACTGGAACCTAATCTAGATTCAGGAGACTGAATCTGTGATCACATGATTCCTAGGCTCATGTTGCAGTTTGTGTGAAAGTTGTAAGCAGTTATATATATTAAAGGTGTATATATATATATATATATATATATATATATATATATATATATATAGATAAACCGACACGAAGTAAACTCCAGGCGGGACGAAATATAAATAAATCAGTAAATGGCAACGAAGTAAACTCCAAGCCTGACAAAATGTAAATATATATATATATAAGTATATATATACAAAAGAAATAAAAAGCCACGGACTGAAGTCCGGGCATACGTACACAACACGACTCTCAATGTGAATAATCGTGTGTGCAAAAAGTGGAGAAAGGCTTTAAGAAATGTAAGAAGTCTTACAGTGGGCTGCCAAGAAGAATTTAAATGGCTTTACATGAATGAACACTCAGTTTCCACCGGTAAAATATGACAAAGTACAAGCTCACAAGTGTATGAAAAGAGAAAGCACTCAGTTTATAGTGTGTATAGAGCAAAATGGACAAGGCTTCCTCGCCTTTTCTCTCCTTAAAATGGCCACCCCAAGCCCTCTATTTATAGAGGGGGGAGCCGCAGGTGTACCTGCGGTAGTCTCTGGTTTACCAGCGGGTGCCCGGGTGCCCCGGGCAATGTGGGTCCTGCCGTCTCGAATACATGTACTCGAACAACACGTTGTTTGCTCGAACCTCCATAACTTTCAATCTGGTAGTCTAATGGAAGCGTGCCATACCATTCCAAAAATCTTTTTTCTAGAGAGATTCAACGACATAGGATTTGCTCTTTTTTGATTCCAGAAAGATGGATCCATGACCGAAATAGCATTTCTGGGTCTCCGCCAGGTAGTCCGTTGAGCTGTTTTGCGTAGTTTGTGCTTGGAAGTTAAGATATGGTTATTGTGAGACTTCATTTGAAGCAATTTGAGTTCAAATGAGTGTATTTGATTTGAGTTGAAGTTGAGTTGACAAATGACCATTTTACCCCTCCTAGGGTTATCTCCAATTTTTGCACTGTTGTAACAGTCTTTTCTCAAGGTTATCTTTGAGGTTGGCCTACTGTTAACTTTGACTATCCTCAGGGTTATATCTGAGGTTGGCTTGACCTCCTGGGGTTATCTCTAGGCTTTGAACTTTATCCCTCGGTGTTATCTCCGGGGTTGGAACTGATTTTCCCGGGGTTATCTCCGGGGTTGGAAATTGATTTCTCGGGGTTATCTCCGGGGTTGGAAACTGGATCTCCGGAGGCTATTTCCCGGTTTAGAATTGATGTTGTGGTCCTCCAGGGTTATCTCTGAAGTATGAAAAAGATAATTTTATCCTCCTACATAGTTAGTAACATGAAAACGAAATTTTGAGCGTCTACAAAAGGGTTAGTCCAGGGAAAGCAAAATTTCGAGTGTCTACAAATGCCCCTTTTTGTCATGTTTATGCAATGTAATGGAATAAACATGACAAAGATTACTAGACACGATAATACATGACAAGGTATATCTAATGATGCAATGCCATGTGTAAAGTATATAATGAAATATTTGATTTAGATTTAAAAAGGGTTACTCCCATCCGCTGGGGAGGATAAAGATTGTGCGAACGTCATCGGGTACTGCCAAAACCTTTTTTGGGTTATTGCCAATAGATTCATAATTGGGGTTGTGCCAATGCCCTCATTGGGATCGAAGCCAGTGGATTACATACATTGGGGTTAAACAGACATCTTCATTGTGTTGTCATCAACAGATTACATATATCGGGGTTAAGTCGATCCGCGATGGATTGTTGCCAATAGATTACATCATCAGGGTCAAGCCGATCCTTCATTGTGTTGTTGCCAATAGATTATATTATCGAGGTCAAACCAATCCTTCATTGGGTTTTTGCCAACGGATTACATCATCGGGGTTAAGCCAATCCTTCATTGGGTTGTTGCCAATGGATTATATTATCGGGGTCAAGCTAATCCTTTATTGGGTTATCGCCAATGGATTACATTATCGGGGTTAAGCCGATCTACATTGGATTGTTTCTAACGAATTACACCATTAGGGTCAAGCGGATCCTTCATTGGGTTGTCGGCAATGGATTACATCATCGGGGTCAAGCCGATCTTTTATTGGGTTTTCACAAACGAATTACATCATCGAGGTTAAGTTGATCCTTCATTGGGTTATTGCCAACATATTACATCATCGGGGTCAAGCATATCTTTCATTTGGTTGTCTCCAACAAATTACATCATCGGGGTCCAGCCGATCCTTTATTGGGTTGTCACCAATGGATTATATCATCGGGGTTAAGCCAATCCTTCATTAGGTTGTTGCCAATAGATTACAACATTAGGGTCAAGCTGATCTTTTATTAGGTTGTCACCAACGGATTACATCATTGGGGTTAAGCCGACGCCTTCACTAGGGTCAAGCCAGTGGATTACATCATCGGGGGTCAAGCCAACCTACGTTGGGGTCAATGCCAACAGATTACAACATTGGGGTAAAGCAGACGCTTTCACTGGGGTCAATGCTAGGGGATTACACATCATCAGGGTTAAGCCAACGCCTTTACCTGGGTCATTGCCAATAGATTACAACATCGGGGTTAAGTTGACGCCTTCATTGGGGTCAATGCCAGTGGATTGTAGGGTTGATTATTGATAAAAGTGATTACGGTTGAACCTTCTGGTCTTCCGCCATTCCACAGGGGGTTTTTGATTTTCCCTGGTTTTCGCACCCCTTTGGAGGTTTTTCAGGGTTTTTGAGGTTTAAAAATGACCCAAAAGGGTACCTTTCTAAGTGATCACTTTTTTTGGACCCAAAAGGATACGTCTTGGACTGCATTTTAGCAAACAAGGAGCTGCGGGGCCCACCTTGGGCAGCCACATGTATACCTAGGGATGGAGTAGGTATGCTTGAGGCTGGCCACGACTGGGGTTATACTCCTTGGTAGGCTCATTTTTATTCATTTAATTTGAATTTTCTTTGATTCTCTCTGTAGAATCCGACCCTTCTTCTCAGATCTACTCAAATCGGGCTTTATTTTGGATATTCCGCCACCGTACGTTCATTCTACACACTACATGTAACGTATACATCTAATTTATTTGTGTTTTCACTAATGTTTTACCTTACTTTCTTCATTAAATGCAATATATTGAACATGTATACATAGATAGCTTGATAGACATGTTATAATGCAATGCATGCTTATGTATCAACATATGGACCATATGGATGCAATATATTTCATTTAAATAGTTAGTGTAAACATGTATTCTGATAATTCATTAGAAAAACTATTTAAATTTCTATCTAATTATTGGATTATGACTGTGTACCCTCAAAGGGTGATTAAATGCGTGTTTGCATGCACGTGGATAGTCCATTTTATAGAGGAAACTCTGGCGAATTTTTTCGTGAGTTAAATTACAGGATCCTATATGCATGCTTGGCTATGCTAGGATATTTATGCCAAAATGATGTATGCATCTATTAAGACATATATAGGACATGCATGATGCTATGACCCAAATTAAATTCCTAGGAGTCTATTGTCTCTAGGTTATCGCATATGCATATTAAAAATGTGACAGAGTCATACCCTGTGTAACGACCCCAAAATTTATACAATTTAATTATCGACTTCGGTCGTTAATAACATGTCTAACTTCTAATTTTACATCATTATTCGATGTTAAACTTAATAAAATGCGGAATAATTTAAAATTTTCTAACTTCTTACTTTAATTCCCTGAATTAAAACCTTTATCATCTACATGTTTTTGAATCATATATAATCCATGATTCACTTTATCGGAGTTAATGCATATATATACTTACATAACAAATCGATATCCTTTATACATTGGCCAACTCAACCTTAAACTTTACAACTCAACATAAAGTATACACCATAAAACATTGAGTACATCTCATGAACCTTAATCATGATTTAAAGGAATAACAACTTTGGCTAAAATAATAGTCTCCGTGTATTACATTTGATTCATATCTTTCAAGTACCACATAGTGTTACCTTCAATCCTTAACCTGCAAAAATGGTTATTTACAAGGTTGAACTCGACAGCCTAGTAAAATCTAATAGTTTTCATGCATCACGTAACACATAATGACATGCTCGACATATATCTCATAAACATTAGACTAACGTAACATACACGTTACAGTTCATATAATCAAGTATAAAGATTGAGTTCCTTACTCAATCAGCATGCTTTACTCAAACAACGTAGTCATAAGTTGACTTTAACATTTCATACATTCAACATATATATAACAGATCATGTTTTTTTTGCAATAAAGATTTAGAACAATCAAATTCACATAGTAAATAGGAACGGAAAGACTTGCCTTGATCGTTGTTTACTAATAACAGTTTAACAGCTTACAGATATCTGCACTTCACGTGCTCTACACAATTATATAATCATTCACATTAACTATTAGTCACATAGAAACGCATAGTAGTTGTAATGTAAACTTTAATTTACGTCTCATAACCCTTCCTATTATCAATACAAAATGTTCAATTTTATTGTGTTAACTTTCGACTTATAGCTCACTATATTTCATATTTGAAGTTCATTCAAGTGCTTAAGTCTTGCTAGGAATCATTATTGGTTTTATATTAAACCCATTTCATACTTTATAATGTTCATTTCATTTGACTTAAAACACTTTTTACATTCATTAACACTTATCAAGGCGTTTCGACGTTTATTCGTCACATGCCCGATTTGTCTATCTTGTGTGTGCTTAGTATGCGTATATAACTTATCTAATATATCATTTATTAATGTTAAGCATCATTATACTTCATAATATTCATGTTCTATAACTTAGAACAACATCTTTTATCGTCAAGAGCACCACACTTGCATACGTGCATGCCCGACGCCCTCCGATTGCCCCCGAAAACACAATAGTTCTACAAATGACTATTTTGACCCTTCCTAAAGACCTCAAATTAAAAAACGTAAAGAACAAAAGTTGTAGGTCTATAGGTCAAAGCAGTCACATTTAGTACACATGGGGCGCGGTCGCGCCCCTTTTCTTCACAAATACCGCGTGCCTGTGCAACTTGGCAATACCAATTTGCCATACTTGGCTACCGCTTCGCCATGTAAATAGTTTTCTCATGTACAAACTTCAAATCTTCATAACTTCTTCGTTTTAAGTCGGAATTAGTTGGTTTTCGATTCTATGAACTCGTGAAACACTGAACTACTCATCTACATAATAATTTAACATTTCAAAAACTTTAACAAATCAATTTAAGGGTTCCAATTCAATGTTCATGCTATATTTTCATATTTTAAACACATTTAACGAATTCGATCGCCATGGCTTCGTTTTTTAACCAATTGACATGATTCAAACTATGCCGCTTTCGTTTCTTAACATACTAACATAATCCAACATCAATTCACAGATTATAAAAAGTATTGACCATGACTTTTTGTACTTTCTAAGCCATATTCTATAATATAAACACTGTTATTTTACCTTTCTTCCTATAAACCAATTCTCACGAATTTGAACATCAACTAAGGATTATAGATGATAACTAACAAGTTTAGCAACAACATACAAACAAAGAAACCCTATCCAACAAAATTTCCAATTAACAGAGAATAGGTATTGCAAAGAAAATTAAGATAAATTATACCTTTAATCCTCTAGATTATAGGTTTAGCAAAAAGATGGTGAATCTCCTTCCTCTTGGCCAAAATCTCATAGGCTTAATCTCTTAATTTCCATTGTATTTCCTCTCTTCTTCCAAGCCCTCTTTCTAAACCTCTGTTATTTCTCCTTAGAAAATAAGATGCGTATAAGAAACTGGCCACCCCACGTACTCTTCCGTTAGAAAAAAACAAAACACGTCAGTTAAACAAGCCAAAGGCCATAAGGCCTTGTTTGGCTATCACCTTTTTTCCCTCCAAACTAAATTATTTTTATATTATCTTATATTATATAGTTTAATGTCACACCCTTAGTTGATTAATTTAAATAACATAGTTTAGTTAATTTAAATAACTCATATTAATAATAAAATCTTATTATCATTATACTTATAATTAATAAATAATTATATATCTAATTTAATTAATAAATTAGAAACATCACTTTATTTAATTTATTCATTCCTTTAATATTAAACAATTCATTTAATTTAATTAATTCATTAAATTAAATCTTTAAAGAATAAAATTTACCTTTTGCTTTAATTTAATTATCATACACACATAACTAAATTATTATACCACAATTTCATAAATTATTTTTTTTCTCAATAAATAATTTATTTAAAATATTTATTTAATTCAATAAATATTTAAAATAATTACCAAATTCATTTAATTTCTTCAATAGTTAACTTAACTATTAAACCTCACTTTTCCAATATATGAATATATATATATATATATATATATATATATATATTTACACAGATCACATATTTCAAAATATATAGCACGTATATATACCTACTCAAACTCAAACATCTCATAATAAGAATTTTAATTATTAAATTCTTATTTTAATAATTTATAAAAATTCGGGTCGTCACACCTTGTCTTATTCTGAATTCCATGGACTCATTGTCTAGGCATGGATTCAGATAGACCTAGTAGCTCTTCTTCCCATAGGGCTTCATCCGGAGTTCGCCTTCGAAGGCCTACTTCAGATACTCCCATTCCGCGGATTACCTGACAGGTTCGTCGCTTAACAGAGTCGGTACATCGTCCTCTTAATAAGGATATGTCCCATTTACATGAGGAGGGTGATATCCCTAAGCCTGAGGTTCCACCTCGTCATACTGTTGTGCCTAGATTCCTTCTAGGTATCCATGTATCTGTTCCAGACTTGATGGGTACCAACTTGAGTCGTCATCCATCTGTTCATTTGCATGCGAACGAGGTATAAGAGTTTTTATATAGATTTGTTTTAATTCTCCATTCTTGCCAACAATCAGTTTTTGACCTTAATGTCGCGTAGGTTTCAGAGTTTACCTAGCCCAGGGGTAATTGGTTTAGTATGTACTCATTGTACTGGTTGCTTCATGTTGACTATCGGGCTCGAGTAGATTCATGGGGTTTTCATGACTTCTTCACAATTGCTTCTCGTCTCTGCCCTAGGGGCTATCTTTGAGCTTTTTCTGAGAGGTGGTTTCATCAGAGCCAACCCCTTCATCTATTAGACGCGAGGTTATGATGACACCCATGAATTAATGGTACATCATTGCTTTGTAGTTTGTTGGGTACCGGGTGGCTTTGGAGGCTAATATCACTACCATTGCTGTTCGCACTATTCTCAGTTTTCCTCCTCAGGAGCGAACCTTCAAGGCCTATAGTATCCGGTCAGGCTCTTTGAATGTGGATGCGACTCGAGGAACTTTGTAGGAGCCTTTACCCAAGGACTTAGTGGAGAGAGATCGCATCTTGCGACATCTATTCCTGACCATCATGAGGGGTTATTTTATTTAGACACTCAAAACTTTGTATTCATATTACTAACCATGCAGGAGGGAAACCCGTATTTTATCTTCCGAAGACAACCCTGGAAGTCTACATCATAAAACTAGACCCCCGAAGACAGCTCTGGAAAATCATCAAATCAACCTCAAAGACAACCCCGAGGACAAACAAAAGTCAACAACAGTCAAACCCCGAAGATAATCTTGAGGGAAGACATCTGCAGCTGTGTTTAGCCCAGAAACTAACCCAGAAGGGCAAAAGGATAATTCTTCCAACTCAACATCAACACTGATCAAACTATTGTGAATAATGTCATATAGAACTATCACAATAATCCCGAGTGAAAACTGTGCCAGAAAGCTTAACGGACTGATTAAGAAGACTTGAAGATATGGTCATAGACCCATCTTCTTGGATTCAAAAAAATTTAATCCCCATGTAATTGCATATCTCTCGGAAAGAGCTTTCTGGAAAGGTATGGCATGCCTCTATTGGATTCCCAAATTGCAAGTTATGAAGGTTCAAGTAGACTGCACGTTGGTCAGAGTGCACATACTTCGAGATAACGAAGCCCACAAGGCCCAGCCGCAACACTACCTACAGCTACTTCAAGTAGACCCGCTGTTGAGCAGGTCTATAAATAGGGCCTCCCCCTTTTCTTCTAAAAGAGAGAATAGAGAAGGATAAGGCTTAGGAGAGAGAAAAAGCGGCTAGGAGATCTAAACGGAGCTTCTATCTTACTCTGATTTTTGTAAAATTTCTTTGTAAACACTCATAAATATATATAATACAACATATCAAATTTTGACCGGTAGGAAACGAGTTTTGAGGCGCCAGAAGTCGTTTGATAGCTATTCTTGCGCAATATTGTAAGATTTTTGCCATATCTGCTTATTTCACTTACTCTAATACGTATATAAGTGCTATATATATATATATATATATATATATATATATATATATATATATATATATATATATATATATATATAGTTAGTAACTTATATTCATCGATCCGACTTTTTAACCGTTCATTTCTTGTAAATAGTCAGTATTTAAACTTTATTGACTAGATATGGACTTGATCTAGCCAGATTTAGCTTTCACCTGGTTCAAAAGTTGTAAAACTTGAACCTAAAAGCTAGAATGGCTAAGATCTTTATAGATCTATTTTCCTTTCTATTTTTTGTAAGTATTTAGCAACCATGTGACCCTAGATCTGTATCTAGAGGAAACTGGAAGTTTTGAGCTACTCGCATACAAGGATTTAACTGATGAATCCTTCGTCCAGCGATGTCTAGTATAAATATATGTTTTATTTCTATATATTCGTTATGCAGTCTGTTTATGTGATATCCTATGAGCCTATGAGCTATAGGATCTATGATTCAATCAATGAATCTAGATCCGGTTCCCGTTTTTGTACTTGTAAATCCAGGTCCTTAAAAATGGTTATAGGGGTTTAAGGCCCCAAAATAGTGAAAACTATGGTTGTGGTGTTCGGGCTTACTTCGATGGCTCTCATACCAATAAGAACTCCGACACTTATATATATATATATATATATATATATATATATATATATATATTGTCAAAGATGCTTCACATCTTGAATAAAATCAAATCAAGCCGAATATGGAATAAAATGAAAGTATCAAAGGCCTTAATTCCTATTTGAGCATAAGGGTTTGAAAACCTATTTTTAAAACCCATTGTATATAGGTGCAAAAGAGACATAACACTACTTTCAAATAAAGCACTTTGATCATATTTATCTGCATCACACACACACAATCGATGCATAGGGAATGAAAAGACGCGGTAACCTTGTTTCACGGAAGTCGGGGGGGGGGGGGTGCCTAACACCTTCCCCTCGCTTAAGCAAGCCCCCAAACTCTATAAATCTCGATTTCCAGACCAATTAAATGGAGTCACATATTGGGCCATATTACGAAAATCTTTCAAAATTCGATTGATTTGGTACAACTATTTAACTCATACCAACTGGCGGCTCTGTCTAATTTTCCCCAATCAATTAAAATCAAACTTTTCAAATCGTTGACATTTTTTGTCGGCCTCTTCCTAAAATCTCACCATTTAAAGCAAGATAAATTAAACCACATAGAAAATATAAAGGGTAAGAACCAAACACCTAGGAATTTAGGATTTTTCCCAGTGTCGACAGGTGGCGACTCTGTTGGGGATGTTAGAGGGCTTAAGTCGCATTTCAATTTTTTAATTCCCTTTTTATCTGCATGTGTGTGAATGTTGTCTTTATATTGAATGGATGTGAATAAATGTCTCTTTACAATGCTTTATATTAGTGATTCGCACAATGTCATCATATTGCATGCGGTGAGACGTGATGAATGTATGTTGTGTGGTCCCTCCATTAGTAGGCAATCCTGTCGGTGGCTGATTACTGGACTCAAGAGGAGACTAATCCCACGAGGCTCAGGAAAGGCACCACTCAAATCCTCTCCAATTGAAAGATCAAATTAACTATCCATCTAGTAGATTGCGATGATCTAGGAACCTTCATGCCCAAAATCCCGTGAGAGTAACCCTAAGATAGGTTAACATATGATAAACCAAACGCGAAGAAAAGTCTCTTCATGCCTTTCTCTTTCAATTCAATATAAATTTCAATTCCATGTAATATCAATTAAATATAAATATCATTTCCATTCTTTGTCAATTCCATTATTGTACAAATATCAAATCCTGTTATGTTATCATATTGTCAAAACAAATTACATTTGTTTTGCAAGACAATATTAAAAACCATAAAAAACTAAGACATTGCATCAATGCATGTTGTTAATTCTTATGAAGACTAAACTACCTACTCTTCTTGTAGGTAAGATACTTCCCATTACCAGATCGAAATATAACAAAGCCTATGCACCGACATGACTAAAAATTCCCAATAGGAATCAGGTTTAGTATCTCAAAAAGAGTTTGAGGGACTTAAGAATTAAATAGAAAAGTTGGTTATCCTCCTGAAAGAACAAAGTAAAAGCACTCAGGGCCAGACAACTCCCATTCAACTAGAGTTATCCACACAAGGGGACAATCAGGGAACTGATAGAAAGATGGAAACCCAGACACCTGAACCTCATTCCAATAAAAGAACTAACAAAACCCCTGAAATCACAAATCTCAAGGAAGACCAGAAAACTGGGGACATAAGAAAGAAAGTCCAACAAATGGAAGAAACCATCCGGTCAATCAAAGGGAGTGGAACTTATAGAAGTGTTAACTATTCAGATCTATGTATCTTTGCAGGAGCCAGATACCCAAATAAATTCCAAGTCCTGGATCTTGAAAAGTAAAATGGAAAAAGCGATCTTTATACCCCTCTGAAAGTGTATATTGGGGAACTCGGATCCTATGTAGAGGATGAGAAGCTCAGAATACAATTATTCCAGAAAGTCTAACGGGAGAGGCCAGAGCTTGGTATGGTTGACTTGACAATGACAAAATCCACAATTAGGAAGAGCTGGCTTATCCTGAAAGTAGTATGCACACAAGTTTATCATGTTTGATGATAAAGCTTATACTTTGTAATAATCTTATTCATTTATTAATAAAAGAATTGTTTAATTAAAGGCTTTTAATTTATCTAGATGGTGTTATTTTATAATATGTGATAAACCAATAGTTTTGAGCAATGCTTTTAGAATCATGATGATTTTACTAATGAGATCTAAATTCTTAGATAGCTTAAAAACTAAAATGTTCCCAATCAATGGATTACTAAAAAGGGAATTAGTGAATCCGGATAGATTGGTAAATACGTTGCTTACTCATTGGATGAGGATGATTGATCTCATGATCATTTGTGTGGAGACACTAAAGAAAGTATGTAGGTGCTTATTGGAGAATAAGTACACTGAACGTGGCTTGCTAAGGAATACCTAATGGAGTTTTACTTGTCTGTCAATAGGAATTCCTGTAGTGATAGTAGTACAAGTGATCCTTAGACTTGAGATCATCATAGTATCTTGTGTATGATGAGTTATACTTTGATATATTCCTTAAGACCCTTAGGGTATATCAAAGGTTATGATTGAGTGTAATAAGTTGTACATGGAGATAATGTATGATCAATAAAGAATCTACCGCTTCTGGTAAAAGAAGAGAATGTCCTATGTGATTTGATAAATGACAACCCAATAGTCCTTGGCCAAGACAGAATGAAATTAGAAAGGAGTTTCTAATTTGCATTATTTGGAGTTGTGCATTTAAGAATCGAAATACATATAATTAAATAAAATAAGACTTGAAAGCAATTCCATGTCTTATATGTAATTGAGACATTGTATGGTGAAAGAATTTAATTGTATGGTAACTATTTACTTAAAGGTTCTTTTATGATTAATGTTTAAATCTATATTATCTGGAAAGTTGTTGATCGCTAAGGAAGCTTATCTTTATTGTAGAATAAATGTTATTTATTTAAATGAATTAATAATTTTATTTATTTATTTAAATAAGATTAGATTTGTTCCAATTGATTTATTCACAACTGATTTAATATGGAGAACCTAAAGGGTCACACCATAAAATGAAGAATATTTATTTAAGAAGTAAATGACATAATCATAATAATAAGTTAAGTGTATTTAATTTAATCTATGGTGATAGAATAAATTAAATAACTTAATATTTATTATTTAATATTTTATAAATATTAAATAAAAATTAATAAGAGGAGTCTTATTATTATTATTATTTAATTCCTAAAGGAGTTTTGAAATTAATTAATAAAAGTACTCTCATATATTCGTATTAAGATTAGGAGGCTAATTAATTAAAAGAGTTTAATTAATTATTCCTAATAAGATTAGGAGCCTAATTAATTAAAAGAGTTTAATTAATTAAAATAAAACTCAGTTCCTTAATTTTTAAGGAGGGTTGTCTACATCTATAAATAAGAGGAGTCTTATTATGGGTGAGGGTTGATGTTTTTCACAACACACGTAAATAACAATTCCAAGAGTTGGGGAGAGTATGCATTTTTTATAGAGATAGAAAAACTATGGTTTTGCCAAACACCCATCTTCTTGAATACTTCTTCTTCCTTGGTGGATCACCTCTAGAGGCCAAACACTTGAGTGGCTAATGTTGATCAAAGGAAGGAATCAAACCTGGTGGATTCAAGTTGAACGCGAAAAGGATTGCAGGTGAACTTGTACCTGAGGAAGTTAGTTCTACAAGGGTATGAATTTAATATTCATCTCTTTTCATCTAATTAATAATTATGCATAAAGGATGATCCGGGTACATGGTTTATAAAATTTTAAAACTCTATTTTTATGCTTTTGCTTTACTTTGATGCAATCTTTTTATGTTCATGAACATTACAAACCTAACAGTGGTATCAGAGCCAAACCTTTATGCGAGTTATTAATTATTCAGTTTTAATATGTATGTTGATATGTGTTTAGAACAACTTTTCTGAGCATAATTGTTGGTATAGAATCATGTTTTTAAAGAAAAGCTGCATTTTCGCGAACTGGAAAAATAGTTTATGGTAATCATGCCAGTAGCGATGCCACATTATAGTGTAATCTGAAAATATTATAATACAAATTGGTTTTCAAAATGGGCGCATCCAGTCTTTGCGGTGTGTGGGCTTAAAATGTAATTACGCACAACATGTAAGTATACGTGGTCAATAAGTAATAAAGTGATGAGTAGAGTATCGTTTCCACATAGAAAATAACTGAATTTTATCCTAACAATTACCAATTTTATATTATCTTAATTTTATTAAACTAATGATTAAGTGATGAAATTTATGAAAAACTACTAATTAAAGAAAAATTAACTAACTACCACAAACTTTAATCAAATATTAGAGAATTAAGCCTACAATTTCACTTTATGCATCACTTCAACTGACATACTTCCTTTTAATTCACATTAACTATTCCAGTTTGTTAATCAAGATAACAACATTAGATATAACCATCTCTCAATGCATTATACCCATATCAACTTAAATCCACAAATGATAGAATTAAGTAGAACACCATAATTAACTAATTTATCATATCTCTATGTGAATTACAATTCAAGAAGGTTTAATCACAAGTACTCATAAGATTACGCATGATGTATAGGTATATTTGTGACGCCCCCAAAATAAGTCCACACAACCCATTCTGAGTCGCCAAATACATGGTACAGAAAATAACTACAACTTCAATATTACAATTATCGTGCAAAATACGACAACACATATGTCGTGAGTTTTAATACAAATATTGTCTTCTAGACAATATCTAAACTCAAATAAAGTTATCATTACAATTATTGATACACTATTTTATAAATAGTGAGGACTGCTAAAACAACTGTCTTGAACCATCACTCTACACCTCGACTAGTTCCCGCTATATTCTTACATCTTGAGAAGAAGAATGGAACAAAAAGAAAAAGGATGAGCTCAATTAGCCAGTAAAGAGTATTATGACTAAGATAATAAAAAAAAAAATTATCGTTAGCCTTCAATAAATCAGATAAAATATAATGGACAAAAATTTTAGATCAATATTCACAGCGAAAATAACAATTCATTAGAAGAGTTAAGTAGAGAATGAAGTCTACTATCTTCTATGATTTAAAAGTTCATCATCAATATTTTATCCCTGTGACATCAATGAATATATATATTGAACCAAATATTTATCTTTGCACCATGGGCCAAAGATATTCATTTGTATCACCAGTTGATCATGTTCATCTCAACACCTGTCCGTCTTTGCACTACGGGCTAAGGATATTCATCAAGTAATCATTCATCTTTGCACTACAAGCCAAAGATATTCATCAAGTAATCATTTATCTTTGCACTATAGGCCAAAGATATTCAGTTATATCACCATTTAGGACTGAGGATGATAAAAATATTTTAAAAAACGAATCCAGTGAGATAAAAGGACAAAGATTAGGGATTCGTACTTCAATTTATCCAAGTTTCAAAATACTCCATAATAAACAATTATAGAGCAAAATTTAAGAATGAAGATCAAAACATGGATACAATCAAAGATAGTAACCATAATAGACAACTTGGACAAAGAAAAGAAAATTTAATTTTTCTATGAATAGTGCCGTATACGTGAATAGTGTCGTATACGTGAGTAGTAACCCTGACACGAAAAGGTAAAATTTTCACAATAAAAATCATATCAATATTTTGAGATAAGGATATTAAAAGAAATAATATCATTTATGAAAAAAATAACATCCTTTAACTCAAAAGAATTGTACTTTTGGCTGGAATATTGGATATAATACTGAAGAAAACATACACTGAATAGTAACACTCAAAGTATTTAAATACTCACAAAAATATGATCAATATTATAGAGAGAGAAACTTCTGATTCTGGTGTGATTTTTAATTCTAACTTAAGCACATTATTTATAGGAAAATGCTTAGAATGACAAAGCAAAAAATTTAATAAAATATTATATTTATAAAAAAAATTCCGCACACCTCCTTAACCATTTCATCAGCCCACACAAGTAGGGCCCACCTCACAAAAAACATTTTTTATTAAGAAAATATTTATAACCCCAAAATCAATTCAGACCACATATTCTAGAACTTCAATAATTTATAATAAATAGCCCTTTTATCAGAAAAATACGAATTTTATATCCATTCCATAGGAAATTTAATTCTCTATAACTTTGTAGAAGAAAGTTTTTTCAAATTCTAAACGAAAAATGACCAAAATCCACATACAGATGATCTTGCAGGCTATAATCAAATTTCAGTCAAAAATAGAGCCCACTAACATATTTAACATATTTTTTGTAACAAAAATATTTCGGACCCAATTTGCTCTCTTCCTCCTCATTTATTCATATATATCGTTCATTCATTATAAAAATATCACCGTTATTATATTATTATATTATTACATCATACACTTATAATGTAATATTACAATAATATATTTGAATGAATTATTTTATCAGAAAAGATTAAAATATCAATTTTCAACAATTGTCAGTTTTTTAAAAATTCTTCCATTTATATCCACATTAAATAAATATTTTCTTATCATATAAACAACAATTAATTATTCATAAATAATATTACAGAACTATAATATTGACAACCATGTCGTTTCCAGAAAAGAGGGGGCTTTCCGATAATGATTTCTCCTTACTAGCGCGCAATTAGGTGACCAAACCCCATTCCTAGATAGAACTTCCTTAGAAATTACCAATAATGTTATCTAATAATATTATTCAAATAATATGAATTATTGATCTGATAATGGAAAATACTATGCAGTGACACTTATTGAATCAATAATATAAAATATTAACGTAGCAATTATTGAATCAATAAAATAAAATATTGAACAGTAATTACTGTAACAACTATTGAATAGTGACTTCTTATGTAAGAATCAATAATTAGAATTATTGTGCAATACTGTGTGCTACTGTGCAACACAGTGTATTACTGTATTTTAACCACCGGGTATTCCAACAGTTTTAACGGTAACAACAACGTCATTATTTAAAGAAAACTCATACTTTTCATTTTCTTCATCCGACAGTTTTTTGTTATAGGGCCCATAAATGACTGCTCCGTCGTACGAATATTCCCCGACAACAAGAATATTCTACGAATATTTCCCGACAACAATGAGTATTTTATAATCACTTGCTTATTTAAAATATTTGCATATTTTACCCATAACTAACCACATTAATCAAATCAACCCCTTACTATTTTAAAATAGAGGAAATTCAATTTTATAAAAAGTTGGGGTCTTACAACCTCCACTCCTTATGAAATTTCATCTTCAAAATTGATGTACGTAACTGGTATTTCAAAAAGTTAAGGATACCTCACTTTCATTTCCGATTCGAACTCTCATTCCTCAATAGCATGGTTCCTCCACAAAACGTTTACTTGTGGTATAACCTTTGTGCATAGGACATGCTCCTTCCTATCCAAGATCTTGACAGTTACCTCCTTGTACGTTAAATCTTCGGTTATCTCGTCTGGTTCCAACTCAATAATGTGGTTTGGGTCTTTCACATATTTACGAAGCACAATTATGTGAAAAACATTATGAACACGAGACATGCTTGGAGGTAATGTGAGTCTATAGGCCACATTTCCTACTCGGTCAAGAATCTCAAATGGACCAACAAATCGTGGATTAATCTTTCCTCTCTTCCCAAATTTTGTAACTCCCTTCCATGGAGAAACACGTAACAATACATGTTCCCTAATATTAAATTTCATGTCCTTTCGATGAAGATCCACACAACTTTTTTGTAGATCCTGTGCCGTTTGTATACATTGTCGGATTATTTGGATCTTTTCTGTAGTCATACGTACCAACTCTGGTCCCAATAATTTTGCTTCACCCACCTCATCCCAAAATACTGGAGAGCGACAATTTTGTCCATACAATGCTTCGAATGGAGCCACACCTATACTTGCCTGATAACTGTTGTTGTAGGAGAATTTCACCAATGGTAAGTACTTATCCCAACTCCTTTTGAAGTCTAGAATATAAAGTCTCAATAGATCTTCAAGAGTTTGAATAGTCCTTTCCGATTGCCCGCCCGTTTGAGGATGGTATGCCGAACTGAATCATAAATTCGTACCCATAGCTTTCTGCAAGCTAACCCAAAATCGTGAAGTGAATCTTGGGTCTCGATCAGAAACTATGGATACTGGCATACCATGCAATCTCATAATCTCATTTATGTACATACGAGCAAGATATTCAAGTGAATAAGTTTCTCGTATAGGTAAGAAATGAACAGACTTGGTTAATCTATCGACAATGACCAAAATTGCATTTATGCCTTGAGAAACCTTAGGAAGACCAGTAACAAAATCTATGTTAATGTGCTCCCACTTCCATTCTGGAATCTCAAGTGGTTGCAATGGACCCTTTGGAACTTGATGCTCCGGCTTAACACATTGAGAAGTTAAACATCTTGAGATAAACTTCGCGATCTCTCTCTTCATATTGCTCCACCAAAATTTATGTCAAAGATCACGATACATTTTAGTACTTCCAGGATAAATTGGAAATGGTGTGTTGTGTGCCTCCATCATAATTTTGTACTTTAAATCAGAGTCGTTAGGAACACAAAGTCTGGAGTTGACTCAAAGTATTCATTCTTCATCGATTCTTGCTTCTAGAATAATACCTTATTGTACTTTCTTCTTCACACGCATCAGCTCTTGGTCTGTGGCTTAAGCAACTTTAACTTTATCGGTTAAAGTCGGTTCTACTCGTATATTTGATATCATCACGTGGGTACTTGGAGACTTTAACTCTATCTCCATCCTTTGAAAGTCATACAAAATGGGTTTTTGTGTTAACAACATCACACTCGTACCCGCATACGATATTCTACTCAATGCGTTAGCTACCATGTTTGCTTTTCTAGGATGGTATTGAATGGTATGGTCGTAATCTTTCAACAGCTCGAGCCAACGTTGTTGCCGCATGTTGAGTTCCTTTTGGGTGAAGAAATATTTGAGGCTTTTATGATCTGAATATATCTCCACTTTCTCCCCATATAGGTAGTGCCTCCAGATTTTTAACGCAAAAATGACTGCTGCCAACTCTAGATCACGAGTAGGATAATTCCTCTCATATTCTTTGAGTTGTCGCGAGGCATAGGCTATGACTTTCCCATGTTACATGAGAACATATCCTAAACCTTTGCCTGAAACATCGCTGTGAATGACAAATCCCTCCGAACCTGATGGTATTATCAGAACATGTGCCGAAATGAGTCTCCTCTTGAGTTCTTGGAAGCTCTTCTCACATTCCTCGCTCCATTCGAATTTTGTATCTTTTTGAGTCAGCTAAGTTAATGGAGTAACGATTCAAAAAAATCCTTCCACGAATCTCCGATAATAACCAGCTAAGCCCATAAAGCTACGTACTTCGGTTACTGACTTAGGTTGCTCCCAACTTTGTATTACTTCAATCTTTGTCGGGTCAACTGATATTCCATACTTCAATATCACGTGCCCAAGGAATGCTACTTCCTCAAGCCAGAACTCGCATTTCTTAACCTTGGCATATAACTTATTTTCACAAAGCTTTTGGAGTATCAGCCTCAAGTGTTGCTCATGATCTTCACGACTTTTGGAATAGATGAGGATGTCATCAATAAAGACAACCACAAAATGATCCAAATATTCCTTGAATACTCGGTTCATCATATCCATGAAGGCTGCAGGAGCATTAGTCAATCCAAAAGACATGATTAGCAATTTATAATGCCCATACCGAGTCTTGAAAGTAGTCTTTGGAATGTCATCAGTTTTAATCTTTAACTGATGATATCCGGAATGAAGATCAATTTTTGAGAAGAATTTAGCACCTTACAACTGGTCAAACAGGTCATCAATGCGAGGTAGTGGGTACCTATTTTTGATGGTGACATGGTTCAACTCGCGATAGTCAATGCAAAGTTGCATACTCCCATCTTTCTTTTTACGAATAAAATATGAGCACCCCAAGGAGATGTACTAGGACGAATGAAACCAATATCCAATAACTCCTGCAGTTGGGTTTTTAACTCCTGAAGTTTAATAAGAGTCATTCGATATGAGGTTTTGGAAATTTTACCAGGTTCAAGGTTAATACAAAATTCGATATCACGCTCTGGGGGTAGGCCTGGAAGTTCTTTAGGAAATATGTCAGAAAATTCACTAACAACCGAAATATTATTCAAATCTGACGTATTTTTGTTTAAATCCATGACATGGGCTAAGAAAGCTTGACATCCATTTTTTAATAAACGAATGGCTTTATGGCTTGATATGCCAGTGATTGACTTTAGTGGTTTGGTTGCTTGAATTCACATAAGAGGTTGGTTAGGAATATGAAAACTAACGACCTTATGAAAATAATCAATTTTGGCATGATGAGTAGTTAACCAATCAATCCCTAAAATCACATCAAATGCAAGTATCTTTAAAGAGATGAGATCAACAGGTAATGTGATGGTCCCAACTTGAATCAAGCAAGATTTATAAAAAATAGAAGTAATGAAAGTTTCTCCTAACGGAGTTTCAACAGATAAGTCAAAGTCTAATTTCTTAGGAGTCAAGTTCAAACGTTGAGCACAAGGAGGATAGATAAAAGAATGGGTAGAACCGGTATCTAATAAGGTATAAACTTCGCAAGAGTTTATGATTAACTTACCCGTGATCACCTCGTTTGGGTTCCTCGCGTTTTGGGCAGTTATGACAAATGCTCTTCTAGGAACCACTGACTTTGAATTGTCTGGGACAGCCTTTGGAGTCACCATCCCCGTTGGACTTGGTTTCACTACAGGACAATCTCGAGCTATATGACCTTCCTTTCCATAGTTATAACACACCTTGAATTGTTGTGGGCAGTTTGGGTTGATATGTCCCTCTTTTTCGCATTTATAACATACGACCGATGGTCGTTCTCCTCCCCTAGAAATAATTGATGTTGGTGCTGACGTCTTCATGTTGTCATTGTTGTACTTTCTCTTTTTGAAATCTCCCCCCCGACTCGCTTTTTCTACTATCATGGCCACGATTACCACCAGAGTGGTTACCGCTTCTATCCAGATATTTTCTTTCCCACTGGTTATCATTGCTCCGATGACTGCTGCCACATGTATAACATTGGTTATGGTCCCCCGGTTGAACATACTCATTATCTCGCTCTAATAATTGAGACTTGTTCACAACATCTGAATAGAGATAAAATTTGTGAGAAATAAGCTATTAACAAATTTTGGGTTTCAAATCTCTCAGAAACATCCGTGTCATACGTTCCTCATTCTCTACCAAAAGAGGTACAAACCTAGATAACTTCACGAACTTAGCCTCGTATTGGGACACAGTCATGTTGTTCTGTTCCAGTCTGATAAACTTTACCTCTTTCATATGATGAATACTTTCAGGAAAGTAATTATCATCGAACAGTTTCTGGAATGCTTCCCAAGACATATTGAGTACGATAGGCTGGGTACGCTTCACAGATTTCCACCAGTAATCTGCCTCACCACAGGATATAAAGGTGGCGAATGGAACCTTCTGTTCCTCCGTGTATCGCAAAACATCAAATATCTTGATAATTTTCTTAACCCACATTTCCGCCTTGATCGGATCCGGCTTTACCAAAAACTTGGGCAGTCCCAACTCCTTGAATTGCTTAGCAGTGACCAACCGTGAGTTGCCATTGTTTTCACCTGCATTTTGAACAGGAGTCTCTCTCGTCTGGTTTTGCATGAACTGCAAAAAGTTTCTAAACATCCCATCATTCCACGTTTGATCGGTGGTGTTGTTTACAGGAGGAATATTATCTTCTTGATGCACATTATCCTGGTTATTGATTGTCGATGTCTAAATGGTCTTATGTGCTCCATTGTTCATCTCAACATTTTCAGATGTCATTCTCAAATACTGCCACAAAATAAGGGTTAATTAAAGAAATTGACATGCTACATAATATCCCTATATTCTGACCGACCAATAAATAAGCTTAGGTAGGACGCACTAGCGAAGAATTTACTCGTCTCTCCCCTCCTATTTCTAATCCCAGATCTCCACCAGAGATCATATCCCTAAGGTCTTATTGTAACCCAAACTTTTATGAATAAAGATGAATTTTCTATAAATATCATTTTTTGAATATTAAGGAGTGAATTTGATATAATGTTATAGTTGTGGGTAATATTTATAAATTTTGCAAAGTACGCAAGTTGTTATATAATTATTCGATTGGTCGGGGAATATTCATTTTGATAGGGAATATTCCTACGACGACACAATCATTGGTGGACCCCACAACAAAATTATTGTCGGAATGAGAAATGACAAAAATATCTTTTTATTAAAAAAATAACGGCGAAAGTTTTACCGTTAACTGTTGAAATACCCGGTGTTAAAAGTACAGTAATATGTGTGGTTGCATAGTAGCACACTGTATTGATTATTGATGCTTATGTGAGAAGTCACTCAATTATATTAAATTATTGCTACAGTAATTGCTGCATAGTATTTGACGTTATTTGATTCAATTATTTTCAATATTTTATATATTATTAAATCAATAATTGAGATGACAAAGTTATTCATATTATTATTTACAATATTGATGATGTCTAGAAAGTTCTGTCGAGGAGAGGTTTGGTCACCTAATTGCGCGTGTAACACCCTCTTTCCGAAAAGGAAAAGGAATGTCACACACAAAATATAATAAACACAAACCTTTAATAAATCTCAAAATATCTCCAATGAAATTGAACACTAATTATCACATACTCCAATTTAAATAGAAGGAAATCCACACTTACATAGTCTTTACTAATAAGAAATAAATGCCAAAATGGCCCAAACATCCATATACAAAATATTAGGAAAACCAAGTCTAATGATAAGTCTTAAAACTAATCTACTCATTTGGATCAAAGGTAGCTCTCATCCCACAAATCCTGATCACCCCTGATTACCTGTCGGAAAAAGAACACAACATGAGCCAATTGCCCAGTACGGATATAAAGATTAACAAATATATCACAATATATGATGTAACTAAAAGAGTCGAATGAATGATCACAAGTGAATTACAAACAAATTACGAATATATCAGAATTAGTGAGACCATTTACAAATGATTAACACTATCGAACGAATAATTATAGCCAAAAATTATCCCAATCAAATAAGGCTGAATCAAATGGTTGCAAGGTATTCAATTTTATACTGAGCTCAAATACAAATAGCCAAAGGCTAACAAAATACATCGGTACCATGATGTATACAAATCAAATCGGATAGTACGCACGACACATACGTCACTAATCCGCCAAACAAATCGAATCAAATCAAATCTTTGGTTCACAACACGCTTCTGAACAAATATATCAAATGGCCAAAGCTCATACCCGGAGCATACAAAAGGATACGCCGTGGACTAATCACACCGCCACGAAAGGTGTCATGCCCTTGTGTCAAGAGGACATGCTCGTGGTACCCCACGTGTGGTTAGCTCAAGTATACCCTAAGGATCAAACTACAAAATGTAAGCCAAAAGGGGTTCAAATCACAAGGCTTACATGACCATATTCAAATGAAATCTAATTATCAAATACGAACATTATTAATTATCACAATATATCAATGATCAAAATAATGCCCGAATGTGAACGAAAATATACGAACAATGGTACAAACGAATAAAGTCTCCAAAATATATTGACACGATTAACTAGTTCAAAGAGTACAAATACGAATTCTAATATCAACGCCAAAACGAAACTATCTCAATAATTTTGACAACAAGGAATAATCCTGAGAGGCAATACCAAATTTCTAAACGAGTACAAACGAACGAATTAAATTTAAAGGAGTATCGCTGAAAAAGTACGGAATCCGTACCTTAATATAGTACCAAAATAAGTCGTCGAATCCAAATATCACCCGCTAAACTCCCTCAATCCGATCTAATTATAAAAATAAAATATAATTAAGTGTTATAAAAATATTTTAAGTTATAAAATATAACTTTTAATATTTAAAGGTAGATTTTATTAATAATTTAATATTAATGATATTAGACTTATTTATTAATTATATTAAATAAATAGTTTAAAAATAATTTTATTGATTTAAAAATCATTTAAAAAGGGATATAAATGAATTAAAAATATTTGAAGTTATAATTAATGACTTTTAATATTTGGATAAATAATAAATTAATATTTTAATTTTAATGGTAATTATTTAAAAATGATTTTAATTATTTTTAAAAATCATTTAAAGGTAATATAAATGCTTTAAAAATATTTGAAGTTATTTTAAATAACTTAATATTTTGGCAATGATTTCATTAATAGTTTAATGTTAATTAAATATTAATGATAATGAAATTACTTAATATTTAAATCATTTAATAATGATTCCGGTGTTTCAAAAATTATGATAAATTGTAATAATTATTTAAAATTTATGATAAATTGTAATAATTATTTAAAAATTATATAAGTTATCTAAATAGATATTGAACTACTGTTTAGAGTCTTAGACTCGATAATTACCCGATAAAGTTGTCGGTACACCGACATATTTCAGAAATTAATCTGGACTTAGATAGGTTGACTTGATAAGTGTTTATTTGTGATTCAATGGTTGTTAAACATATGTGACATTGTGATTAGGTTATGTGCTGACTGCAAATAGCAGTACAATATGATATGATATTTTATTCTAATCGAATAAATTATCTTATTAATTATAGGGCTTGATATAAAAGATAAAACTAAGTTACATAACTGTAAACAGCAGATCAGGCAAGTATCTAACCATTTGCATTTACTTTATACATTGGACATGCGTAAGATAATATCTGAACTATTCTTTTTCATTGTTCAAATATTTTAACCTTTGTATATACTTATGCAATGATTATGTATAAGTAAGTTATTAAATCATAATCTGTTGTACAAGTTCCCTAATTCTGTTATTGTAGATCAAGATATATATTCTTTTTCGTTAATTTCCAAACATGGTTATACAAGTGTCCTCACTTAGATAATCATTATATTTTATCACATGTTGATACATACTTATCAGTGTCTAGTATGTATACGTTGAATTAAAAGCCGTCTAAGCTATTTGATCCGGTTAGACACAAACTTAAAATTGTTGTTGAACAAGATAGAACTTTATTGTTATCCAACCAAATTGTTTTGGTTCGGATTCTAGACTGGTATGGACATCCCAAATATGGGAAACTTTTATGCGCCTAAGGCGGATATGTTGGACGAAAATATCGTCCTTGTATGTAGTATTGATCAATACATGGCATAATGGGCTGATCACCCCCGTGCCCGTAAGTTATGACGGTTTACAGATGAAGTTCTGTTTAACCTTTTCAAAAATAGAAAACAATGTTCATAGTCTCTCAACTGATCCTCATTTATAGTCAGTACGTAGTTTCAAAAATTTAAAATCGAAATGATATGTTGTATATTATTGGTTCAGCTTACTTCACAACTGTTGATTCGTTGTAGAAGTATCATTCAAAGAAAACATTTAATCCTTCAGTTAATTGTTATTGATTGCTACTACTTGCTAGGCACTAAAATGCTCATCCTTGCTTTATTTAAATGTTTTCAGCTAAGTGTGAACAACCTAAAGGATCTGCCAAGAACAAGGAAAAAGGGAAGGTCGCTGAATGAATATTTATGCTATCTTATGTAATAACTAGACTTTATTAGGATAATGATGATATATATTAATTATCATGTAATGAATGTTTAAAGGTTGTGTACTTGGGATTTGAAGACTCTGATAATATGTAAATTAAATTTGATAATCTATATTATTGTTATTATTATTAGTATTATTCCACTCATAGAAATGGTATCGTGAAACACCGAGTTCGGGTTTCAAGTACCTAAATTTGGGGGCGTCACAATATGTATGGGTCGACCCAGTATTTTATTTGATTCGATTTGTTTGGCAGATTAGTGACGTATGTGTCTTGCATACTATCCGATTTGATTTGTATACTGTAGGGTTTTAGCACATAAAACACAGCAGAAATAGAACAATTCAAAGCAATTTCCGAAACCCAAAAACAGGATCCATGCGAAACAAAAATTAATCCAGTGGTTTAGAAATTATACCGATTATTTTGGTTGAATCGATGCTTGATTCGAATCTCCAACATAATTCAAGCGGATCATGACTCTACTACAGTATTCATACCTGAACGCTTCGCACTAATAGTCCTACGATCTCGAAGAAGGAATTGCGGTACTAGCCACCAAAAGGAATGGATTTTCTGTTTTTTTCTAGTCTCTCTCTAAGAGCGGCTAGGGTTTTTGTTTTGATTAATCTACCTAATATGCTGATATATCATATATATAGCAATAAAACGGAATTAATCAAAACCCTAATCTAATTAAAATAAAATCCGAATTTATATATATATATATATATATATATATATATATATATATATATATATATATATATATCATCCTTTTAATTTAAATTAGCGATTTAAATACTATCAATCATATTGATATATTTAAATCCTTACAATTTAAATTAATTCCCTTTTAATAACGTTTCTATGTGTGTGAGCCCTATAGGTTATTATTTCGTTGGCAATAATTTTAAAATCATATTATAAAATTATAAATTGGAGCGACATCTAGTAATGCATCATCACGCTTCAAGTAATAATAAGATCGATGATTCGATGCAACCTTTTGTGACCAATGTTTTAATGTAATTTAATCCTTTTAACCTTAATATCCTAGATTAAACTCTCGAGTCATGGAATGTGCCATACTCTTCATAATTTAATCTGAGTTTTCTTGATCAATGAGTAGACTATATGAAACAAATTACTATTTGAGCATGGCCATGCATTTCATAGTCCTACTCAATTAAGAGGCCTATGGATATCATCCCTAATATATAGGAAGGTTAAATTCCATCTAGATCACTCATATTCCTCACACGATTCATGATGTACCTAATAATCACCTTTATAGTCCACCCTATTAAAGGTGACATTTGATGATATCAAAGTACATAAATTCCCGTGCAGTAATATAGTGATTTCAGGTCAAAGGACCATTACATCATTGTCACTATGAGAATTGCTAATGACACTTCGCATAATGCTCCACATAGAATTCTCATGGTGGGTCTGTCCAATACATCGTTCTCTAACATGTACCTATGCATTGACTTAATATCTCATATATTTATGACCAATGAGATTTGGTCATCAGTCAATCCATATACTAGTCTCAATGCATCATTGTTGTCCCATCAACAATGATACTCGACTAAGGACATTTAAGAACAATGATACTAATTATAATTATATAATCTCATGTTCAAGTCACATACTTGAAACTATATAATTTGTATCACTATTCTAAGGATTTTTATTATGTTAACATTTATATAACGCAGTAAATAAAACCATAATAAAATCAATCATTTATTCAATCAAATATAATATCAAAACGTTAAGCAATTATATCAAATAATTGGCCTCTAGGGCATAAACTCTAACATATACATTATGGTACCGATGTATTTTGTTAGCCTTTGACTATTTGTATTTGAGCTCAGTATGAAATTGAATACCTTTTAACTATTTGATTCAACCTTATTTGATTGGGATAATTTTTTGCTATAATTATTCGTTCGATAATGTTAATCATTTGTAAATGGTCTCACTAATTGTGATATATTTGTAATTCATTTGTAATTCACTTGTGATCATTCATTCGACTCTTTAAGTTACATCATATATTGTGATATATTTGTTCATCTTTATATCCGTATTGGGCAATTGGCTCACGTTGTGTTCTTTTTCTGGCAGGTAATCAGGGGTGATCAGGATTTGTGGGATGAGAGCTACCTTTGATCCAAATGATTAGATTAGTTTTGAGACTTATCATTAGACTTGGTTTTCCTAATATTTTGTATATGGATGTTTGGGCCATTTTGGCATTTATTTCTTATTAGTAGAGACTATGTAAGTGTGGAGTTCCTTCTATTTAAATTGGAGTATGTGACAATTAGTGTTCAATTTCATTGGAGATATTTTGAGATTTATTAGAGGTTTGTGTTTATTATGTTTTGTGCGTGACATTCTTTTTCCTTTTCGGAAAGAGGGTGTTACAGAGTTGGTATTAGAGCTTAGGTTATGATCTTGTAGATTTCCTTTTAGGCTTGACCTATGAGTTATGGGTAGACCACTGGGTAGATATAAGATTTATATTTCGTTTGATTATCGTTCTGCATAAATTTGGCCTTGATTATTTGTTTTGATCTGTTTGATTTTATATCATAGATGGCTCGTAGGTCTTCGAGAATTGTTGGGAGGCAAGGTAACAATAGTAGGAGGGGTCAGAGGCAGCCCCAGGTTGAGGTTGTTAACCAGGGTGGAAACGATGGGAATCAGGGTAATGCAATAATAACCCCGGCTATGGTAGCAGCAATGGTGAATGAGGCAGTTACGCAGGCCGTGGCACAGGCTATACAAGGTGTTCCGCAGATGCAAGGAAATCATAATACAAATGACATGGGGGATGACGCAGAGATACAACAACATGAGCAGAATGTTCCTCCCGAGGATCAAGTGGGTCAGCCAGTGCAGCCATTATATGTGTTATTGGAGAGGTTCATTAAGCAAAAGCCCAAATCTTTTCGTTTTGCTTCGACTCCAATTGATGCGGAGAATTGGATCGCCCACTTGGAGAAGATTTTTGATGTTATTGGGTGTTATGCGCGCCAATAGGGAGAAATCCTTATCGGAAAGCCCCCTCTTTCCTGGGAACGATCTGGTTGTTAAGTATTGCGAATTATAATAATGACGATAAATGTTGTTAAAAATATTGAGGTAATTTTTATGAAGTATTTGTGGTAATTTTAGTTTATTTCATGGACCCCCATTTACCCATTTTTCAAAATAATCGGTAGAAGATGATTCAGTATATATATATATATAATATTTGTGTGTGAGTGTGATGTGTGTGGGATAATGACAGGTGGGGCCCATAAGTGAAGAAAAAAGATGGGGAGAGAAGGAAAATCTAAGGAGTCACTTAAGTGAGTACTTAATTATATATATATATATATATATATATATATATATATTATAATAAGTTTTGTTTTATATGAAAAATAGAATATATTATATTTTATTGAATATTATATTTATAATTTGAAAAACGGACGTCTAAGTTTTTTTTTCTCTGCCCATGATGCGTTCATCCGAAAACATTACTATGCAGTCCGTGGAAAACTTTTTCAAATAGTATCCTTCCATTCTCCTATAAATAGGATGCTTAGTTAGAATTGAAAATCACACCAGAATTAGAGAATTCTTCTTCTATAATATTAAGCATATTTCTTTAGAGTTTAAGAAAGCTTTGAGCGTAGAAAATAGTTCAAGTTCTCTTCAAGAATATCCCCGCTATACCAGTTGGAATACTCTTATTTTTAAGGTAAGGGATATTATTTTTGTTCAGTATTCATACGAAATAATATTTTCTTCCATACTTTGTAGTATATAGGTAATATTATTTCGTTTTAAATTTTGAATTCTACACTCATTTTGTTAAAGTTTTGGCTTCTATACACTGAAATTAGTAGAATATCCTTGATATTTGCGCTTCATCAAGTATCTTTTCATAGAAATATTATTCTGAGCATTCTTGATAAGTTTTAACTTTTTCATGCCGGAGTACTATTCATGGGGTACTATTCCTGAAGTACTATTCACGGGGTACTATTCACCCAGAGTACTATTCATGACAAAAATTGATTTTTTTTCGGTCGAAATCATTTTTGATACAATATTATTCTTGAATTTTACTCCACAAAGTAGTATCATGTTGACAATTTAGACATTATTGAATTTTGGATAAATTAAATTATAAATCTTTAAAAATTTATCATTTACTTTCTTTTAATTGAATTCTTATATCATTGTCATCATCCTCACACTTATATTGTTATGAAAGTCATCTTTGGCCCGTAGTGCATAAATGGACTTGGTATGATTATGACCAGGGATTAATCGGCGTAATCATGACCGTAATGTTACACATGATGTGGTAAAAGTCCTCATTGGCCTGTAGTGCATTGATGGACAGTTGTAGGCATGATCATGACCATTGATGAAAACACGAATATCCTTGGCCCGTAGTGCATGGATAATTTGTGATCGTGATACTAATGAATATCCTTGGTCGTAGTGTAGGGGTGATTCGATGATGTGGATTATTTATTAAGCTGTATCTCAGCGATAAAGTTGATGAAAAACTTTTTAAATCATAGAAGATAGTAGATATCATGCTCTACTTAACTCTTCTAATGGATTGCTTGTTCCGCTGCAGTTAAAATTGTTTTCTATTATATTCTATTAGTTTAACATTGTTGAAGGCTAATGATAACTTATTCTGCATTATCTTAGTCATAATATTTCTTACTGGGCTAGTTGAGCTCACCCTCTTGCTTTCATTGTTCTCTTCAGGAAATGAGAATATAGCTGGGATTAGTCGGGGAACGGAGTGACGGTCCAGATGGTAGCATTAGTGGTCCTCACTATTCTGTGAAATAGTGTGATAATAAATGTAATGAGTACTTATATTGAGTTTGAATACTATCTAGAATACAATATTTGTATTAAAACTCACAACTCATGTTGTATATTTAAGTTTGTATTTGTATTCTGTACCATGTATTTAGCAACTCAGAATGGGTGATGTATACCTATTTTGGGGGCGTCACAGTTGGTATCAAAGCTTAGGGATATGATACCTGGCCAATATGTGAGACTAGAACTAGGGGGGAGAGACGAGTAATTCCTTCGCTAGTATGACCTACCTAAGTTTATTTGTTATTTAATTGGTCAGGCAGAATATAGGGATAATATGTGTTATGTCAATTAACCCTTGTTTTGTGGTAGTATTTGAAAATGACATCTGAGAATATTGAGAATAGCAATGGAGCATAGGAGACCGTTGAGTCACCACAGATCAATACCCAGGATAATGTGCAGCAGGAAGACAATAATCCTCAGGTAAACAACAACACCGATCAAATGATGAATGATGGGATGTTCAGAGGCTTTATGCAATTCATGCAACATCGCGAGAAGAGCTTCTTCATCCAAAATGCGGTGGAAAACAGTGCAACTCTCTGAGACGGTTACCGCTAAGCAGTTCAAGGAGCTGGGACCATCGGAGTTTTTGGGAGAGCCAAAACCACTTAAGGCGGAGACTTGGATAAAGTAAATCACCAAGAGGACCAAAAGGTTCCCTTTTCAACCTTCATGTTTCTAGGAGAGCAGACATCTTGGTGGGAATCAGAAGCGCGTACCGACCTGCCGCAGACTCAAAATGTCTTGGGAGAAGTTCCAAGAACTGTTCAACGACAAGTACTTTCCCGAAAGTATTCGTCACATGAAAGAGGTAGAGTTCATCAAGCTGGAGCAAAACAATATGACCGTGTCACAATACGAAGCCAAGTTTATCGAGTTGTCCCGATTTGCATCCCACTTAGTTGATAATGAGGAGAGAATGACGCGGATATTTCTAAGAGGTTTGAAACCCGAGATACGTCAATACCTTATCTCTCACAAACTATGTTTGTATTCAGATGTTGTAAAAAGGGCTCAGTTATTTGAGCGCGATAATGAGACAACCAAACCAAGGGAGAACAGCCGACAAAATGATAATACCAGTGGTAGCAGTCATCGAAGTGGTGACAACAAACGTGGAGGAAATCAACATGCCAGAAATGGTAACCACTTCGGTGGTAATCATGACCAAGATAATAAAAGTCGACATTTCACGAAGAGGAGATTCAAAAATTATCGAAAAGACGTCAGCACCAACACCCGTTGTTAAGGAAGGAGAACGACCACCTATCATATGCTTCAAATGCGGATGGGAGGGCACATCAGTCTAAACTATGCGTAGCAGTCCAAAATGTGTTACAATTGTGGAAGAGAAGGTCACCTAGCTTGATTTTATCATACAGGGAAGCCAAGTCCAGTTGGAACGGTGACACCAAATGTCGTCCCAGACAAGTCAAAACCAATAGTTCAAGGGAGAGCGTTTGTCCTGACCTCTCAGAAAGCAAGGAACCCGAACGAGGTCATCATGGGTAAGCTAATCATAAACTCTAGCGAAGTCTATACCTTTTTTGATACCGGTTCTACCCATTCTTTTATTTCTCCTACTTGCACTCAACGTTTAAATTTGACTCCGGAGAAATTAGACTTTGACTTATCTGTTGAAACTCCGTTAGGAGAAACCTTCATTACATCCATTATTTATAAGTCTTGTTTGGTTCAAATCGGTACCCTCACATTACCTGTTGATCTTATTTCATTGAAAATACTTGCATTTGACGTAATTCTAGGGATTGATTGGTTAACTACTCATCATGCAAAAATTGATTGTTTTTATAAGGTTGTTAGCTTTCATATTTTGAACCAACCTATTATGTGAATTCTAGCAACCAACCCATTAAAATCAATCACTATCATCTCAAGCCATAAAGCTATTCGTTTATTGAAAAACGGATGTCAAGCTTTCTTAGCTCATGTCACAGATTTAAACAAAACTACGTCAGTTTTGAATGATATTTCTATTGCTAATAAATTTCTTGACGTATTCCCGGATGAACTTCCTGGTCTTCCCCCAGAGCGTGAAATTGAATTTTGTATCGACCTTTAACCCGGTACGAAACCCATTTCCAAAGCCCCATATCGAATGGCTCCTATTGAACTTCAGGAGTTAAAGACTCAACTGCAGGAATTGTTAGACATCGGTTTTATTCGTCCTAGTACGTCTCCTTTGGGTGCTCCTGTTCTATTCGTGAAGAAGAAAGATGGAAGTATACGACTTTGTATTGATTATCGGGAGTTGAACCATGTCACCATCAAAAATAGGTACCCGTTGCCACGTATTGATGACTGTTTCGATTACAAGTAAGTCGCCAAATTCTTTTCAAAGATTGATCTTCGTTCCGAATATCACCAATTGAAGATTAGAACTGATGTTATTCCAAAGACGGATTTCAGAACTCGGTACGGACATTACAAATTCCTAGTCATGTCTTTTGGATTGACTAATGCTCCTGCTGCCTTCATGGATATGATGAACCGAGTATTCAAGGAATATTTGGATCACTTTGTAGTCGTCTTTATTGATGACATCCTCATTTACTCCAAAAGCCATGAAGATCATGAGCAACACTTGAGCCTGATACTCCAAAAGCTTTGTGAGAACAAGTTATATGCCAAGTTGAAGAAATGCAAGTTCTGGCTTGAGAAAGTAGCATTTCTTGGGCATGTGATATCCAATCACGAAATATCTATTGATCCGGCAAATATTGAAGCAATTTAAAGCTGGGAGCAACCTAAATCAGTAACCAAAGTACGTAGCTTTCTCGGCTTAGCTGGGTTTTATCGGAGATTCGTAGAAGGGTTTTCTTGAATCGCTACTCCATTAACTCAGCTAACTCAGAAAGATACAAAACTCGATTAGAGCGAGGAATGTGAAAAGAGTTTTTAAAAACTCAAGAGGAGACTCATTTCAGCACCTGTTCTAACAATACCATCTGGCTCGGAGGGATTTGTCATCTCTGAAGGTTGCTTGATCAAAGGGTTAGGATGTGTTCTCATGCAACATGGGAAAGTCATAGCCTATGCCTCTCGATAACTCAAAGAATATGAGAGGAATTATCTTACTTATGATCTAGAGTTGGCAGCTGTTGTCTTCACACTTAAAATTTGGAGGCATTACCTGTATAGGGGAGAAAATGGAGATCTATACGGATCATAAAAGCCTCAAATATTTATTCACCCAAAAGGAAATTAACATGCGACAATGATGTTGACTTGAACTATTGAAAGATTATGATCATACCATTCAATACCACCCTGGAAAAGCGAACGTGGTAGCGAACACGTTGAGTAGAAGATCATATGCAGGTATGGGTGCGTTATTGTCAACACAAAGGCCCATCTTGTATGACTTGCAAAGGATGGAGATAGAGTTAAATACTCCAGGGACCCACGTGATGATGGCAAACATACAAGTAGAACCGACTTTAATCGATAAAGTTAAAGCTGCTCAAGTTAATGACCTGGAGCTGATGCGTTTGAGGAAGAAAGTGCAACTCTAGACTTTAATCGAAAAAGGAATAGTACGAGTCAACTCTAGACTTTGTGTTCCTAACGACCTTGATTTAAAGTATAAAATCATGATGGAGGCGTACAACACACCGTTTGCAATCCATCCTAGGAGTACCAAAATGTATCATGATCTTTGAAATATATTTTCATGGAGCAATATAAAGAAAGAGATCACAGAGTTTATCTCAAGGTGTTTAACTTGTCAACGTGTCAAGGCGGAGCATCAAGTGCCAAAAGGTCCATTGCAACCACTTGAAATTCCAGAGTGGGAGCACATTACCATGGATTTCGTTACTGGTCTTCCCAAGGTTTCTCAAGGCATAGATGCAATTTGGGTCATTGTTGATAGATTGACCAAGTCAGCTCATTTCTTACCTATACGAAAAACTTATACACTTGAACGTCTTGCTCGTATATACTTAAATGAGATTTTAAGACTGCATAATATGCCAGTATCCATAGTTTCTGATTGAGACCCAAGATTCACTTCACGATTTTGGGTTAGTTTGCAAAAAGCTATGGGCATGGATTTACGATTTAGTTCGGCATATCACCCTCAGACGGACGGGCAGTCAGAAAGCACTATTCAAACTCTTGAGGATCTATTAAGACTTTGTGTCCTTGACTTCAAAGGAAGTTGGGACAAGTTCTTGCCATTGGTGGAATTCTCCTACAACAACAGTTATCAAGCAAGTATCGGCATGGCTCCATATGAGGCGTTGTATGGAAGAAAGTGTCATTCTCTAGTATGCTGGGACGAGGTGGGTGAAGAAACGTTGTTGGGATCGAAATTGGTACGCATGACAACGGAAAGATTCAAATGATCTGGCAACGTATAAAAACATCATAAGATCGACAAAAGAGTTATGTTGATCTTCATCAAAAGGACGTGGAATTCAATGTTGGAGAACATGTGTTGTTACGTGTTGCTCCATGGAAGGGAGTTACGAGACTTGGAAAGAGAGGAAAGCTCAATCCTCGATTCGTTGGCCCATTCGAAATCATTGACCGAGTAGGAACTGTGGTCTATAGACTCGCTTTACCGCCAAGTATGTCTCGTGTTCATAACGTTTTTCACATATCCATGTTACGTAAATATGTGGAAGACCCGAACCACATTATTAAGTTAGAACCGGATGAAATCGCGGAAGATTTAACGTATAAAGAGGTTCTTGTTAAAATCTTGGATAAGAAGGAACATATTCTACACTCCAAGGTTATACCTCAAGTCAAAGTTTTGTAGAGAAACCACGATGTTGAGGAAATGACCTGGGAGTTAAAATCTGAAATGAAATCAATGTATCCTCACCTCTTCGTCATACCAGGTATGTACCCTAATTTCGAGGGCAAAATTTCATAAGAAGGGGAGGTTGTAAGACCTCAACTTTTATAAATAAAGATTAATTTTCTATAAATATTATTTTTTTTGAATATTAAGGAGTGAATTTGATATAATGTTATAGTTGTGGGTAATATTTATAAATTTTGTAAAGTATGCAAGTTGTTATATAATATTCAATTGGTCGGGGAATATTCGTTTTGACAGGGAATATTCATACGACGACACAATCATTGGTGGACCCCACAACAGAATTATTGTTGGAATGAGAAAATGACAAAAATATATTTTTATAAAAAAAATAACGGCGAAAGTTTTATCGTTAACTGTTGACATACCAGGTGTTAAAAGTACAGTAATACACATGGTTGCATAGTAGCACACAGTATTGATTATTGATGCTTACGTGAGAAGTCACTCAGTTATATTCAATTATTACTACAGTAATTGCTGTATAGTATCTGACGTTATTTGATTCAATTATTGTTAATATTTTATATATTATTAAATCAATAATTTAGATGACAAAGTTATTCATATTATTATTTGCAATATTGACGATGTCTAGAAAGTTCTGTTAAGGAGAGGTTTGGTCACCTAAATGCGCGCCAATAGGGAGAAATCCTTATCGGAAAGCCCCCTCTTTTCTGGGAACGATCTGGTTGTTAAATATTACGAATTATAATAATGATGATAAATTTTGTTAAAATATTGAAGTAATTTTTATGAAGTATTTGTGGTAATTTTAGTTTATTTTATGGACCCCCATTTACCCATTTTTCAAAATAATCGGTAGAAGATGATTTAGTATATATATATATATATATATTATAATAAGTTTTGTTTTATATAAAAAATAGAATATATTAGATTTTATTGAATATTATATTTATAATTTGAAAAACGGACGTCTAAGTTTTTTTTTTTCTCTGCCCATGATACGTTCGTCCGAAAACATTACTGTGCAGTCCGTGAAAAACTTTTCCAAATAGTATCCTTCCATTCTCTTATAAATAGGATGCTTAGTTAGAATTGAAAATCACACCAGAATCAGAGAATTCTTCTTCTATAATATTGAACGTATTTCTTTAGAGTTTAAGAAAGCTTTGAGCGTAGAAAACAGTTAAAGTTCCCTTCAAGAATATCCCCGCTATACCAGTTGAAATACTCTCCTTTTTAAGGTAAGGGATATTATTTTTGTTCAGTATTCATATAAAATAATATTTTTTTTCATACTCTGTAGTATGTAGGTAATATTATTTCATTTCAGATTTTGAATTCTAAACTCATTTTATTAAAGTTTTGGCTTCTATACTTCATGAAATTAGTAGAATATCCTTGATATTTGTGCTTCATCAAGTATCTTTTCATAGAAATATTATTCTGAGCATTCTTGATAAGTTTTAACTTTTTCATGCCGGAGTACTATTCATGGGGTAGTATTCACTCGGTTACTATTCACCTAGGGTACTATTCATGACAAAAATTGATTTCTTCTCGGTCCAAATCATTTTTGATACAATATTATTCTTGAATTTTACTCCACAAAGCAGTATCATGTTGACAATTTGGACATTATTGAATTTTGGATAAATTAAATTATAAATCTTTACAAATTTATCCTTTACTTTCTTTTAATTGAATTCTTATATCATTGTCATCATCCTCACACTTATATTGTTATGAAAGTCATCTTTGGCCCGTAGTGCATAGATGGACTTCGTATGATTATGACCAGGGATTATTCGGTATAATCATGACCGTAATGTTACAAATGATGTGGTAAAAGTCCTTATTGGCCCGTAGTGCATTGATGGACAGTTGTTGGCATGATCATGACCATTAATGAAAACACGAATATCCTTGACCCGTAGTGCATGGATAATTTATGGTCGTGATACTAATGAATATCCTTGGCCATAATGCATGGGTGATTCGATGATGTGGATTATTTATTAAGCTGAGTCTCAACGATAAAGTTGATGAAAAACTTTTTAAATCATAGAAGATAGTAGATATCATGCTCTACTTGACTCTTCTAATGGATTGCTTGTTCCACTGCAGTTAAACTTGTTGTCTATTATATTTTATCAGTTTAACATTGTTGAAGGCTAACGATAACTTATTCTGCATTATCTTAGTCATAATATATCTTACTGGGCTAGTTGAGCTCACCCTTTTGCTTTCATTGTTCTCTTCAGGAAATGAGAATATAGCTGGGACTAGTCGGGGAACGGAGTGACGATCCAGATGGTAGCATTAGTGGTCCTCACTATTCTGTAAAATAGTGTGATAATAAATGTAATGAGGACTTATTTTGAGTTTGAATACTGACTAGAAGACAATATTTGTATTAAAACTCACAGCTCATATTGTATATTTAAGTTTGTATTTGTATTTTGCGACTCAAAATGGGTGACGTATACTTATTTTGGGGGCGTCACACTAATACCAACTGTGATGGTCTCAAAATAGGTCCACACAATCCATTCTGAGTCGCCAAATACATCCCTTACCTGAAAAGAATAGTACTTCAGGTTGGAATATTAGATATAATACTGAAGAAAACTTACATTGAATAATAACACTTCAAGTATTTAAATAATCACAAAAATACGCTCGATATTATATAGAGAGAAACTTCTGATTCTGGTGTGATTTTCAATTCTAACTTAAGCACCCTATTTATAGGAAAATGCTTAGAACGCCAAAGTAGAAAATTTAATAAAATATTATATTTCTAAAAATATTTCCACACACCTCCTTGACCATTTCATCAGCCCACACAAATGGGGCCCACCTCACAAAAAACTTTTTTATTAAGAAAATATTTATAACCCCAAAATCAATTCAGATCCAATATTCCGAAACTTCAATAATTCATAATAAATAGCCCTTTTATCAGAAAAATACGAATTTTATATCCATTCCATAGGAAATTTAATTCTCTACAACTTTGTAGAAGAAAATTTTTCTAAATTTTAAACGAAAAAATGACCGAAATCCACATACGGATCTTGCATGCTATAATTAAATTTCAGTCAAAAATGGGGCCCACCAACATATTTAACATGTTTTTTATAACAAAAATACTCCGGACCCAATTTGCTCTCTTCCTCCTCATTTATTCATATATCGTGCATTCATTATAAAAATATCACCGTTATTATATTATTACATCATACACTCATAATGTAATATTATAATAACATATTTGAATGAATTATTTTATCAGAAAAGATAAAATATCAATTTTCAACAATTGTCACTTTTCTAAAAATTCCTTAATTTATATCCACGTTAAATAAATATTTCCTTATCATATAAATTAACAATTAATTATTCACAAATAATATTATAGAACTACAATATTGACAACGAGGTCGTTCCCAAGAAAGAGGGGGCTTTCCAATAAGGATTTCTCCTTACTGGCGCGTAACCAAACCCCTTTCCTAAACAGAACTTCATTAGATATTGCCAATAATGCTATCTAAAAATATTATTCAAATAATATGAATTATTAATCTGATAATGGAAAATACTGTGCAATGACAATTATTGAATCAACAATATAAAATATCAACGTAGAAATTACTGAATCAATAAAAGAAAATATTGAACAGTAATTACTATAACAATTATTGAGTAGTGACTTCTTACGTAAGAATCAATAATTAGAATTATTGTGCAATACCATGTGCTACTGTGCAATACCGCGTATAATGTATTTTAACCACGGGGTATTCCAACAGTTTTAATGGTAACAACTACACCGTTATTAAAAAAAAAACTCATACTTGTCGTTTTCTTCATCCGATAGTTTTCCATTATGGGGCCCACAAATGGTTGCGTCGTTGTACGAATATTCCCCGACAGCAAGAATATTCCATGAATATTGCCCGAAAATAATGAGTATTTTATTGCCATTTACTTATTTAAAATATTTGAGCATTTTACCCATAACTAACCACATTAATCAAATCAACCCCTTACTATTTCAAAATAAAGGAAATCCAATTTTATAAATAGTTGGGGTCTTACATGTAACAATCACAGAGTTTCACTTCTACATTTGGTGTTTTTGAATCGAGAAAGCCCGTCATCAAGGGTAATTAAAATCAATCAGCTGATGATGTGTAATTTCGCTCGACGGGTGTTTAAGTCAGTGAATAAGGGCGCCTTCTACGGTATATCTTCTTTGTAATTTTTGAACTTTTGCCCTTTCTTGTCCCCAATTACTGCTTTAGCCATCTCAACCTGACACTGCAATACGAACACAACACATAAAACAATACTAAAAATAACATGAAATAACAAATGTTTAAGTCCAAAAAATACCCAATTCGTAGGTATAAAATCCACTCATCAAATACCCCCAAACTTAAACAGTGTTTGTCCTCGAGCACAACACAATGCACATGCAAACTACCTATACGCCTACGAATCCAGCTGTTAGGTAATATAAAGTTAACCAGACTGCCTCAGAGAAATTCCAATAGACATGAATAGTAAATCTCACTAAGACACATCAACAATCTCATATCAATCTCTTAATCAATACTTGTTATCACTAACGTAGTGTGTGTGTGTGTGTGCTCAACAACCATGAAAACGGACTGTAAATCAAATATGCCACATAATATGTTTCTTTAAAGAGAAAACACAGTTTAACATAAAGAAATCTATAAACAAGTAAAGCTCGAGCTAAAACTCAAGAAATAGTAAATCATACGTTAATATGGGATATTTTTGCTACCTTTATTTAATTATGAGGGCATTTTGCTCCTTTTTCTCGTATTTCTTACTTACATATGACTGTGCAATGTCTAGTCCTCTTAGGCTTTTCAGTGTTACCCATTAATGAGCTTTCAACCAATGACTCCCAAACCAGATGGCTTTAGGGCGCTAGGTTTAGAGACATCCCCAAGGGCGTACTTACTCAAGTAACAAAGGCCACCAAACTAAACTAGTCACGGTGTTTATTCATTAATTTTTTTTCATTATTTTCCTTTTTTTCTTTTTTTTTCTTTTTTTTTTCATGTAGATAAATCCCATATCTTCCCCCAAACTTAGGTCTCCGCCTAATCTTAGCCTTCACCACTAGTTCATAAATTTCTTTCATTAAACTCTTAATTTCCCTCAAGAAGTCAATTATGAGTATATTTCAACTAAGTTAGTCAACATGGTCATCTTATTGTGCTAACCGATTACATCAGTTTCAAACAGGCACAAATTTGGTTCATGCTATGAAATTACTTTATGTCCTAGCTGTCAATACTACTCCTTGTCTAAGCAACTCTAGTCTCATCATCGGCCAAATTAACTTCAAACTAACTAACAAGCTAGAATCATGCAGAATGCACTAACTATATGAAACACATAATATTAACCCTAACTACTATATTTTTGTGATTTTCCATTTTTCAAGTTATATTTTTTTTTTTAATAATAATAATAACAACTATAAACTTATAAATAAATACAAATAACTAAAAACAAAAACTAATCAACAAAAAGAACAACTACATGCAACTACTATGCAATGCAAACTAAATGCAAAATTACACTAAATATGAACTAAAAATGGAAAGGCAGACACCCCCAAACTTTAAATTAAACAATGTCCTCATTGTGAAAAATAAACAGAATTGAAGTACAGAGGACTTCCCTTAAGTGGCTAAGCATCAGGTTTAACCTCAACATCGGAGTCAGAGGGTGGATAAGAAGGCAATGGCTGTGGAACAGGAAATTGGAACGGCTCAACATTAGGATTCAGTCGGGAAAACACTTCCGCCAAGGATGCATTGAAGGTGTTCTGAGTGGCAAATGCATGATCATGCCTTGCTGCGATTCTCTTGAGTTTTCTATCCTCAACTTTGTCCCTCACATCCAAATGCTGTTGAAGACTCTTGAACTGAGTACTAAACATGAACTTGGTCTTGCGCAATGAGGTAGTTGCAGTAGCCTCCTCACCCTCAGGAACTTCATCAGCCCGAAAATCTTCATCCTTAGAATCGACAACTTCTTCCTCATCATCCTCCGAAGCCTCGGGAAATATGAACCCAAGTCCTCGTGAATGAGACTCACCTCCTGGCCACACAGAATATCTAGCAATAAGCCTAGGGTCCAGCAGCTGAAGAGGTTGTTGTACAAGTTTGTCAGCAGTCCACGTAACCCCTACTTGACGACACAGACCATAGATAAGCGATAGATGTGGCAGCCCTCCTGAAATCAGTCCTCTCAAACAACGCCTCATAGAGATACTGATGACTTCTCTAATGTTGATGTCGAAATCATTAATAATAGAATATAACAGTAACATCTTTTCTTTCGTCACTTCACTAGTGTGCTGAGATGGCAGGAGTTTCGCACACAAGAAGGCATACTGTTAGTAATAAGCATGTGAATGATATTCCTATTTACATATAATTTGATTATGATATAAATGAATGAATATGAAAGTATGCTTACATTAAGAAAAGCTGTAAAGTCCTTTGATAGATAATATGAACATATGTACAAGGACTTAGAATGAATTGATCAAATATGTTAGGTTGATCCTACATAAGCAAAACAACTTTGTAAAGTCCTTAAAAAGAAATGATGTACAAGGACTATAAATATAGAAAGTTCAAGCTTGTTAGGTTGATCTTATATTGTAATAGATAGGCATATCTGATCATCGAGCACTGTACCAGAAATAATAGTCTGCCGAGAGAGTCAAGGAAAGCTCGAGAACTATCAAGGCAAAATCGTAGTCTGCAAGATAGTAGATCTCGGAGTTCGTAGACTGCTAGGAGAGACGAGAATGGATCATAGTGTGTTAAGAAGAACTTCCTCAAAGCCGTAGTCTGTTAAGGAAGTCATATTCAAAATCGTAGAGACATCCTATTTAAGAGCTAAACGAGCATCTGCCAAAGCCAAGTCAAGAATCGTAGACCACACTTAGAGTCGTAGAGTCTACTGATCATATCAGAGGCAGAAATTGTAGTCGAGCTAGAGCAGACAAAGACAACAAGCTTAAAGACAAAAATCATAGAGTGTCAAGATCTGATCTAGGTGTCGTAGTTTATGCAGAACCCAAGCTAAATCGTAGAGTGCAGAACTAAGGCCTCAACAGAAGTTCGCACAACGCCAAGGCAAAATCATAAAGTAAACACAATTCTTAACAAATGAGCACTCCTAGAATATCCAAAGGATGAAGCCTCTGGTCTGAGTTCCAAAGATACATTCCACCTTAAGGAAACCAGAGAACACTCAACGGATGGCTTACAAGCTAACAGAAGACTTAAGAACCAACCCAATCAGCATCCAGATTGAGTTATGAAACCATTTTAGATGAAGTCTTCCACAAGTAGATCAAAAGAAGACTTAAGTAAAAGTGTCTGACTAAGGAAAGTCAGCAGATGCAGTAGCTGTTAAGAGAATAGAAGACAACGATCTTGGAGTTAACCAGGATCATAATGTTTCCTAAACAAAGCAAGAACTGATGCAGTTTACAAAGAGATACTGGTCAACTTTTGAAGAATAAGGCAAAGGTGATTAAGCATAGTCCATTGATGATAAGTGAATGGGAGATCACAAGGAGAAAGCGAGCTGGGCATGCCACAAATTTGATGTGTCTTGCTAATAAGAAGAGACCAGAACAAGGAGTCAAGCTATTAGTTCCTGAGATCAGTCGAGGCAAACAGAAGTGTTGAAGCACTGCACAAGTGAAGGAAGAGTTGTTCTACATTGAAGATCCAATGAACACTCTTCAAGATCATAGTGTTGTCTCGATCAGTCAATGAGCAACATTTAACATGACACACTATGATCAGGTCCAAGAACTTATGCATCAGAATCATAGAGTTCGGTCATCTGAAGATTGAAGCATTGGCAACGATTGAATCTAAAGACTGATATTTGAACATTTCTAATTGAGAGCATCGATGCAAAAAGACAATTTCTGATGTTCTAATCGAGAAGCCAGAAAGAAGAAATAAAGATGACTACCTACCTGACATTGAAAGGTGACAACTCTAAGGTGGTAGGTAAGGTAGCAAACTGATGTGTCAGTAAAGTCATAAAGGAGCTGTCATGTCACATCAAGTAGTCTGCACCAAATAACTCGAGATATATGAAGCAATTCAAATAGCTTTCAATGGCTATATTCCAACGGGAAGATTGGGAAGGAGTATATATCAGCAAGAGCTTCAAAGATCAAGGGTTGTAGAGTTGAAGGATCGTTGAGTTGTTGGAATGCTATAGTGTTGACTCTACGAGTTCCACCAGAGCTGAACAGAACAAGTCTCAGTGAGAGTGAGACTACATAGGTGGAAGTGAAGAAGATTTGAAGAAGGACTTGAACAGACTAAAGATTCACTCAACAAGGATAAGAATGCCACTGAAGATGGCAGCTAAGGTGAGAGCCGAGAAGGCCAAGAAGATAACATTCAGAAAAGTGGCAAAGCAGAAAGAAGATCCAGAGAGCCACTCTACGAATCACCATGAACTAAAAGCTAAAATAGAATAGATGCAGAACCATGTCTGCAAACCATTCAAGAAGGGTTCAGGGAATGCTAAGTGTCAGACGAAGTCTACCAAAAGCTCAAACACTTAGCAAACCTAAATGGTGATGGTGCACAACTGACATCTGATGAAGATGAGCATAAAAGAATGAAGATCAGCTGCACCAAAGAAGAAGTGGTTCAGACTCTACGCATAATGCAAAGAGGACCACACCAAGCTACTAATTACAAAAGATGATCAAGCTTAAAGACATCTTAGCAGCTCAGCACCAACAATAACAACACCAATAACAACAAGTAGCCAGGGCCAAAGGGGTCCTTGTCCAAAGGGACTAAACGAAGTTCCAAGCCTGCTGGACTTGAAGAGTTCCTAGGGAACTAAAGGAGTTCCAAGCCTGCTGGCCTTGAAGGAATCTTAGTGATTCAGGGTGCTACCCTTTCTTAGTGGAATTCTTACTCATTAAAGTAGAAGAGTGGATTAGGAGCTTGAGTCTCTGAACCACTTAAAATCCCTTGTGTCTTTTACATTCAGTCATTTACCTTCTGTCATTTACATTATGTACCTAACTGCTATAAATGCTATGTATATATTAACTGCTTGCAACTTAACCAACTCTATGAACAATGTATGCATGTTCATGAATATATCAATGAAGGGGATATTTTATTTATTCCCTCGTGCTTGAAAAGATTCTTATGTTTGTCATATGCTAATTCATTAGCAATACAAAATAAATAAGAAAAGTATTTGAAAATGAAAAGGATCTATTCAACCCCCCCTTCTAAATCTATTGTGTGTCTACTAGGAACTAACACATACCATATTTTGCCATATTGACTCAGATCCTTGCTTATAACAAGGTGCCTCCCTTCTTTCCCTTCACCCAAGTAGTGTCAGGCTTGCAGATCTCCTTCAATATCTGGTCATAGTCAGGACCACTATCTCGTAATTTTATATACTGATAAACTGTTGGGGCCCTCATGTCATAATACTGATTAATCGCCTCATCACTGAACGAAACCATCTTTCCTCTTATGAATGCTATGAATGGGGCTTTGTCCTCAGCGTTCACATAAAACTCTTTAACCATTGTCACCACTGCCGGTTCAGGTTGATCTATGAAAGTATCCTAGCCTTGTTCATGTATTTGCCTTCTCATATGCCCATCAAAAGACACAGGTCTCAATCCTCACTTCGGTGTGAGTGCTTTCATGGCCAAATAATCAAACTTGTCCGCCATTGCGGCACTCATAAACTTTCTCTTATCGAAATTCCTCACTGGTGGCGATGAGCCCTCGCCCCATTGTCTCTTCTCTGGCATTTTTGGATCCATTGCATTTTAACCCAATCAATTCCCCCAAACTTATTCATTGAGGCGTTATATTAAACACGTGGTATGGGTATGAAGAATAGTTGCCAATACTACCCCCAAACTCAGTTTTTACCCCAATTAATAATAGCAAATACCAAATTTGAATGGTTACCCAAGTTTAGATTCTTTGTTGTTACTAGTTGGGGATGCTTTCAAAGTGTTTCAAAAACCCTCTTCTAGTTCCTTGTTGCCTGAGTGCTTGACATAGATGTTGAAACCCTAGATTTTGAAGAGTTGTTCAAATTGGGGATGGTTGTTGAAATCGAAAGAGGATTATATAAAGGAAGGAGACTGTGGGTTAAAAATGGTTGAGAATGGGAGTGAAGGAGTGTAATCGTGGGTTACGGCTCCTATCTTTACGTTTGGAATGGTAAAAGAGTTAGGTTTTCTAGAAACAAGAGCATGCAATCAAATCACATAAATATAACGAAAGCGATGTAAAAATGGATTATAAAATTTTCTTATAAACCATAAACTAAGATCGTTCTTGTGCTTAGATTATCAGTCAATAAAAGAGTAGGAGATTCAGAATTATACCTTTGAAGATTCGAGCTTCCTCAGGTACGAGTTCAACTCCTAAGCCTTGTGCTCTCCTTGAATACGCGGGTTTGGTTCCTTCCTTTGATCAACGTCAGCCACCAAAATGTTTGGCCTCTAGAGATGATCCACTAAGGAAGAAGAAGAGTCAAGAAGAAGAGATATTAGCTCAAACCATAGTTTTCTATCTATATAGAAAAAGAGGCATACTCTCCAACTACTAGAATTACGTATATAAAATATCTGATATAAGACTCATCTTATAAAGATATCTGTTAACTCTTTTTAATATAATTAAAATAGGGTATGATTAATTAATTAAACTTCTTTAATTAATTAGGCTTCTTAATCTAATTAGGGATAATTAATTAAACTTTTTTAATTAATTTGACTCCTAATCCTATTAGGAATAAATGAGAGTATTAATATTAAATTAATTCCTAACTCTGTAGAAATTAAAATAATAATAATTGTAATAATATTAATAAGACTCCTCTTATTAATTTATATTTAATATTTCCAAAATATTAAATAATAAATATTAAGCTATTTAATTTACTCTATCATTATAAATTAAATTAAATACACTTAACATATTATTACGATTATGCCATTAACTTCTTAAATAATTATTCTTCCTTTTATGGTGTGACCCTTTAGGTTCTCCATATTAAGCCGGTTATGAATAAATCAATTAGAACAATTCTAATCTCATTTAAATAAATAAATAAAACTATTAATTTATTTAAATAAATAATATTTATTCTACAATAAGAATAAGCCTCCTTAGCGATTAACGACTTTCCAGATAATATAGATTTCAACATTAATCATAAAAGAACCTTTGAGTAAATAGTTACCTTACAATTCAATCCTTCCATCATACAATATCCCAGTTAAATATAAGATATGGAATTACTGTCAAGTCTTATTTTATTTAATTATATGTATTTCGATTCCCAAATGCACAATTCCGAATAAATGCAAATTAGAAACTACTTTATAATTTTATTCCACCTTGGCCAAGGATTCCTCGGTTGTCATTTATCGAATCACATAGGACATATCTCTTCTCTTACTAGAAGCGGTAGATTCTATATTGATCATTCATTATCTCCATATATAACTCATTATACCCAGGCATAACCTTTAATATACCCTGAGGGTCTTAAGGAATAAGTCAAAGTATAAATCATTATATACAAGATACTATAATGATCTCAAGTCTAAGGATCACTTGTACTATTATCACTTCAGGAATTCCTATTGACAGACAAGTAAAACTCCATTAGGTATTCCTTAGCGAGTCACGTTTAGTGAACTTATTCTCCAATAAGCACCTACATATTTGCTTTAGTGTCTCCACACAAATGATCATGAGATCAACCATCCTCATCCAATGAGCGAGCAACGTATGTACCAATATATCCGGATTCACTAATCCCCTTTTTAGTAATCCATTGATTGGGAATATTTTAGTTTTTAAGCTATCTAAGAATTTAGATCTCATTAGCATGATCTCATCATGATTCTAAAAGAATTGCTTAAAACTATAGGTTTATCACATATTATTTAAACAACACCATGTAGATAAATTAAATGCCTATAGTAAATAAATACGTTTATTAATAAATAATTAAGATTGATTACAAAGTATATGCTTTATCATCATACATGATTGGCTTGTATGCATACTACTTTTAATCTCCCACTTACACTAAAGCCAATCGCCATGGTATCTCATACCCATTTTCTCTAAGTGACGATCAAACTATTGTAGTGTTAATGCTTTAGTAAATAGATCTGAAATATTGTCTTGAGAGTCCACACGCTCTAGGGTGACATTATTCTTTCAATGATTTCTCTAATCAAATGAAAGTGCCGCAATACATGTTTGGATTTCTGATGAGACCTGGGTTCCCTAGCCTGCGCAACAACTTCGGTGTTGTCACAGGATAAAGGTATAGCTCCTCTAATGCTAGGAGCCACACCAAGTTCAGTTATGAACTTCTTCATCCAAACAGCTTCCTTTGCATCCTCACTTATAGCTATGTACTCTGCCTCTGTCACTGAATCAACAACTATTTGCTGTTTGGAACTCTTCCAACTCACTGCGCCACTGTTTAAGGTAAACAAATACCCCAAAAAGAATTTATTGTCATCTTGTTCTGTTTAAAAACTTGAGTCTGTGAAGCCCTCTAGTTTCAATTCAGACCCACCGTAGACAACAAATACATCCTTAATTCTTCTTAAGTACTTTAGGATATTTTTCAGTACCTTCCAGAGCTCTTCTCCTGGATTCGACTGATATCTTCTTGTTACACTAAGTGCATGAACGATATCCGGTCTAGTACATATCATACCGTACATGATAGATCCTATTGCTAAAGCATAAGTAATCTTACTCATACGCTTTCTCTCCTTAGGAGTCTTTGGGGCCTGTTTCTTGGAGAGATATATTACATGGCTCATCGGCATAAGTCCTCTTTTGGAATCTTCCATGCTAAACCTCTTTAGCATCGAGTCAATGTACGTTCCTTGGGATAAGCCAAGCATCCTTTTAGATCTATCTCTATAGATCTTTATTCCCAAAATATTTGATGCTTCTTCCAAGTCCTTCATGGAGAAGTGTTTAGATAACTAGATTTTAATCAATTGAAGCATAGGAATATAATTCCCTATCAGTAATATATTATCAACATATAATAAAAAGAATGAAACAACACTCCCACTAACCTTCTTGTACACACATGGTTCATCCTCATTTTTGATAAAATCAAACTTTTTATTTGTCTCATCAAAAAAGATGTTCCACCTACGAGAAGCTTGCTTTAATCCATAAATAGATCATTGTAGCTTACAAACTTGATTTGTTCCAACCGTTGAAATAAATTCCTCTGGCTGTGTCATATACATATCCTCCTTAAGTTTCCCGTTGAGGAAGGCCGTTTTCACGTCCATTTGCCAGATTTTATAGTCGTGGTAAGCTGCAATCGCAAGCAAAATCCGAATTGACTTGAGCATCGCTACTGGTGAGAAGTTTTTGTCATAGCCAACTCCTTGTCTTTATTTGAATTTTTTTGCAACCATTCAGGCTTTATAGGTCTCTACCTTGCCGTCTGCTCTAGTATTTCTTTTAAAGACCCGTTTACACCCAATAGGCTTAATGCCTTCAGGTGATGAAACCAAAGACCATACTTGGTTTTCATACATGGAGTCCATCTCAGATTTCATGGTTTCTTTCCATTTCTCTGAGTCTTTACTAGTCATAGCCTGTTCGTAATTCAATGGATCATCATCATCTATGATGCGTACCTCATCGTTATCTTCTATGACGAATCCATACCTATCAAATATCTTCAGTACTCTTCCAGATTTATGAATAGGTTGTGTTACAGAAGGTATCTCTACTTGGACAGGTCCATCCATTTGACCTTTAGTGGTTTGTGGTTCTTGAATTTCTTTAAGATCTATTTTCCTCCCACTGGTCCCTTCAAGGATAAACTCCTTTTCTAAGAAGGTAGCATGTTTGGCAACAAACACCTTTTGTTCAGTAGGATTGTAGAAATAGTATCCTAAACTTTCTTTAGGATATCCCACAAACGTGCACTTATAAGATCTTATCCCAAGCTTATCATTCTGAAACTTTTTTACATAAGCTGGACATCCTCAAATCTTAACATGCTTAAGACTAGGCTTCATCCCTGTCCACATCTCATATGGAGTCTTAGGGATGAATTTTGAGGGGATCATATTTAGTAGATATGTATCCGCTTCTACGACATATCCCAGGAAAAATACCAGAAGATCAGTAAAACTCATTACAGAATGAACCATGTCCAACAGTGTTTGATTTCTCCTTTCAGATACACCATTTAACTGTTGTGTTCCTGGTGGAGTCCATTGTGAGATTATACCATTTTCTTTGAGACAATTGAGAAACTCACTAAGTATTCACCTCCTCGATCTGATCGAAGAATCTTAATACTCTTTGTAGTTTGCTTCTCTACTTCACTTCTGAACTCTTTGAACTTTTCAAATGATTCGAATTTCTAATTCATTAAATACACATATCTAAATCTTGAGTGATCATTAATAAAAGTAATAAAATAAGAATACATTCCTCGGACATTCATTGTCATAGGTCCATATACATCTGTGTGAACCAACGCTAAAACTCAGTCTTAGTTTGTTCAATTTGAAGTATATTTTCATGCAAGTCAAGTATGTATGTGACGCCCCCAAAATAGGTACACATCACCCTTTTTGAGTCATCAAATACATGGTATAAAATTCAAATACAACTTAATTAATACAACTGTCATATAAATACGACAAAACATATGATGAGAGTTTAAATACGAATATTATCTTCTAGAAAATATCCACACTCAAATTCAATCTTATTACAATTATTATCACACTATTTCATAGAATAGTGAGGACTACTAAGACACCCATCTGGACCGTCACTCCATTCCCCGACTAGTCCCAGCTATATTCTCAATTCGTGAAGAGAACAATGAAAGAAAAGGGGTGAGCTAAACTAGCCCAGTAAAAAATATTATGACTAAGATAATGCAAATAAATTATCATTAGCCTTCAACAATGTTAAACTGATAGAATATAATAGACAACAAGTTTAGCTCTGCAATGTGAACAAATAATCCATTAGAAGAAGTCAAGTAGAGCATGATATCTACTATCTTCTATGATTTAATAGTTATCATCAATTTTATCACGAGACTCAAATTTTAATAAATAAACCACATCTTTGAATTATCCATGCACTACGAGCCAAGGATATTCATTATTATCACCAGTTGGTCATGTTCATCTCAACAACTGTCCATCAATGCACTACGGGCCAATGAGGATTTTTACCACATCATTCATTACATTACGGTCATGATTATACCGAATAATCCCTGGTCATAATCATACCAAGTCCATCTATGCACGTAAGCCAAAGATGACTTTCATCACACAATATAACATGAGGATGATGACAATGATATAAGAATTCAATAAAACAAGTTCAAGAATTAATTTATCTAGGAACCAATAACGTCCAAATTGTCAACATGATACTTCTTTGTAGAGTAAAATTCAAGAATGCTCAGAAGAATATTTCCATGAAAAGATACTGGATGAAGCGCAAATATCAAGGATATTCCACTAATTTCATGGAGTATAGAAATCAAAACTTTAACCAACTGAGTATAATAAAGAATGGAATAACAAAAGAAATCACCAAGCATGCGATAGACCGCACAGACAGGTTATTCCAACAGAATAATAAATAATGGAACCAGGTTATGTGTAACGCACAGACAGGATATTCCAACAGAATAATAAATAATGGAACCAGGTCATGCGTAAAACACAGACAAGATGTTCCAACAGAATGATAAATAATGGAACCATGTCATGCATAAAGCAAAGACAGGTTGTTCCAACAGAATGATAAAGAATGGAATAATAGAAGAATTTCACCATGTATGAAGTACTTCGCATAGACAGGTTATTCTAACATAAAAATAAAGAATGGAATAACAGAAGAATTTCACCAAGTATAGGGTAGTCCGCGTATACAGATTATTTCAACAAAATAATAAAGAATGGAATAATAGAAGTTCTCTTCATGAATACAAAAGAAATAATATCCCTTACCTTAGTAGGAAATTGGATACCGCAATATTATAGTAACAGAAGATTCTTCTTCTTTCTCCCTTATTCTCTATATTCTTTCTCGCTCTATAGCTTTAGTGAATTCGTGAAAAATAATGAAGGAATGAGCTTCTATTTATAAGCTTGGTAGAGTAAGGGTAAAATAGTCTTTTTGCCATAATTTATGACATCATCGCTTACATCATCGATCATATGACATCATTTCTTACATCATCCTTCCGATGACATCATTGCTTACCTCATCGTTCCGATGACATCATCGCTTACATCATCAGAATTCAAATTCAATTTGTTCTCTTTCACCTCATTTTACTTTTATACCATGAATTTACTATAATAATGTTACAATTCAAATTATAAAAAATATATTATCATATAATCACATCATACTACTATAATATAATATTATAATAATATATTTAAATGAATTATTGATTTGATAATTTGAAATACTGTGTAATGACAATTATTGAATCAAAAATATCAACGTAGCAATTTTTGAATCAATAAAATAAAATATTAAACAGTAATTACTGTAACAATTATTGAGTAGTGCCTTCTTACGTAAGAATCAATAATTCAAAAATGCTATGAAATATTGTGTGCTACTGTGCAATAACGCGTGTTACTGTATTTTAACCACCAGGTATTCCAACAATGTTAACGGTAACACATCCGACGTTATTTTCATAAAAATATTTTTGTCATTTTCTATCTCCGACAATAATTCTGTTGTGGGGTCCACCAATGATTGTGTCGTCGTACGAATATTCCCCGACAAAAAGAATATTCCCCGACCAAACAAATATTTTATAACAACTTGCTTACTTTGCAAAATTTATAAATATTACCCACAACTATAACATTATATCAACTCCACACCATAATATTCAAAAATGATATTTAGAGAAAATTAATCTTTATTCATAAAAGTTGGGGTCTTATAACCTCCCCTTCTTATGAAATTTCATCCTCGAAATTAGGGTACATACCTGGTATGACGAAGAGGTGAGGATACCTTGATTTCATTTCAGATTCTAACTCCCAAGTCATTTCCTCAACATCATGGTTTCTCCACAAAACTTTGACTTGAGGTATAACTTTGGAGTGTAGAATATGTTCCTTCTTATCCAAGATTTTAATAGGAACCTCTTCATACGTTAAATCTTCCGCTATTTCATCCGGTTCTAACTCAATAATGTGGTTCGGGTCCTCCACATATTTACGTAACATGGATATGTGAAAAACGTTATGAACACGAGACATACTTGGTGGTAAAGCGAGTCTATAGGCTACAGTTCCTACTCGGTCAAGGATTTCAAATGGGCCAATGAATCGAGGATTAAGCTTTCCTCTCTTTCCAAATCTTGTAACTCCTTTCCATGGAGCAACACGTAACAACACATGTTCTCCAACATTGAATTCCACGTCCTTTCGATGAAGATCAGCATAACTCTTTTGTCGATCTTGTGAGGTTTTTATACGTTGGTGGATCATTTGAATCTTCTCCGTAGTCATACGTACTAATTCCGGTCCCAACAACGTTGCTTCACCCACCTCATCCCAGCATACTGGAGAACGACACTTTCTTCCATACAACGCTTCAAATGGAGCCATGCCGATACTTGCTTGATAAACTATTGTTGTGTAGGAGAATTCCACTAATGGCAAGAACTTGTCCCAACTTCCTTTGAAGTCAAGGATACAGAGTCTTAATAGATCCTTAAGAGTCTGAATAGTCCTCTTTGATTGTCCATCCATTTGAGGATGATATGCTGAACAAAATCATAAATTCGTGCCCATAGCTTTTTGTAAACTTACCCAAAATCGTAAAGTGAATCTTGGGTCTCGATCAGAAACTATGGATACTAGCATACCATGCAGTCTTACAATCTCATTTATGTAAATACGAGCAAGACGTTTAAGTGTATAAGTTTGTTGTATAGGTAAGAAATGACCAGACTTGGTCAATCTATCAACAATGATCCAAATCGCATCAATGCCTTGAGAAACCTTGGTAATGTGTTCCCACTTCCATTCTGGAATTTCAAGTGGTTGCAATGGACCTTTTGGTACTTGATGCTCCGCCTTGACTTGTTGACAAGTTAGACACCTTGAGATGAACTCCGATATCTCTCTCTTCATAGTTCTCCACCAAAATGTATGTCGAAGATCACGATACATTTTGGTACTCCCAGGATGGATTGCAAACGGTGTGTTGTGCGTCACCATCATGATCTTATACTTCAAATCAGAGTCGTTAGGAACACAAAGTCTGGAGTTGACTCTAAGTACTCCTTCTTCATCGATTCTTGCTTCCTAATAACACCTTCTTGCACTTTTTCTTCTTCATGCGCATCGGCTCCTGTGTCTCAGTAGCTTAAGCGACTTTAACTTTATCGATTAAAGTTGGTTCTACTCATATATTTGCCATCATCACATGGGTCCCCGGAGTCTTTATCTCTATCTCCATCCTTTGCAAGTCATACAAAATGGGCCTTTCATGTTGATAATATCGCTTTTCGCATTCGCAAGATATGATCTTCTACTCAATGCGCCGCCTACCACGTTCACTTTTCCAAGATGGTATTGAATGGTATGATCATAATCTTTCAATAGTTCAAGCTAACGTCGTTCTCACATATTGAGTTCCTTTTGGGTGAAGAAATATTTGAGGCTTTTATGATCCGTAAAGATCTCCACTTTCTCCCCATACAGGTAATGCCTCCAAATTTTAAGTGCAAAAACGACAGCTGCCAACTCTAGATCATGAGTAGGATAATTCCTCTCATATTCTTTGAGTTGTCGTGAGGCATAGGCTATGACTTTCCCATGTTGCATGAGAACACATCCTAAACCCTTGCTTGAAGCATCACTGTAGATGACAAATCCTTCCGATCCAGATGGTATTGCCAGAACAGGTGCCGAAATGAGTCTCCTCTTGAGTTCTTGAAAACTCTTCTCACATTCCTCGGTCCAACCGAATTTTGTATCTTTTCGAGTCAGCTGAGTTAATGGAGTAGCGATTCGAGAAAACCCTTCTACGAATCTCCGATAATAACCAGCTAAGCCGAGAAAGCTACGTATTTTGGTCATCGATTTAGGTTTCTCCCATTTTGTATTGCTTCAATCTTTTTTGGGTCAACAGATATTCCATATTTTGACACCACATGCCCAAAGGAATGCTACTTCCTCAAGCCGTAACTCGCATTTCTTCAACTTGGCATATAGCTTGTTTTCACGAAGCTTTTGGAGTATCGACCTCAATGGTGCTCATGATCTTCACGACTTTTGGAATAAATGAGGATGTCATCAATAAAGACAACAACAAAGTGATCTAAATATTCCTTGAATACTCGATTCATCATATCTATGAAAGCAGCAGGAGCATTAGTCAATCCAAAAGACATGACTAAAAATTTATAATGCCCGTACCAATTTCTGAAGGCAGTCTTCGAAATATCCTCAATTTTAATCTTCAGCTGATGATATCCCGAACGAAGATCGATCTTTGAAAAGAATTGTGCTCCTTATAACTAGTCGAACATGTCATCAATGCGAGGTAACGGATACCTATTCTTGATGGTGACACGATTTAACTCCCGATAATCAATACAAAGTCGCATACTTCCATCTTTCTTCTTCACGAACAGAATAGGAGCACCCCATGGAGACGTACTAGGACGAATGAAACCGCTGTCTAACAATTCCTATAGTTGGGTTTTTAACTCCCGAAGTTCAATAGGAGCCATTCGATATGGGGCTTTGGAAATGGGTTTTGTACCAGGTTCAAGGTCAATAAAAAAACTCGATTTCACGCTCCGGGGGTAGACCATGAAGTTCTTCAGGGAATACGTCAGGAAATTTGTTAACAATAGAAATATCCTTTAACTCTGACATATTTTTATTTAAATCCGTGACATGGGTTAAGAAGGCTTGACATCCATTTTTCAATAAACGTATGGCTTTGTGGCTTGAGATGACAGTGATTGACTTTAATGGTTTGGTTGCTTGAATTCGCATAATAGGTTGGTTAGGAATATAAAAGCTAACAACCTTACAAAAAAATAGTAAATTTTAGCATGATGAGTGGTTAACCAATCAATCCCTAAAATTACATCGAATGCAAGTATTTTTAAGGAAATAAGATCGACAGGCAATGTGAGGGTGCCTATTTGAATCAAACAAGATTTATAAACCGTGGATGTAATAAAGGTTTCCCCTAACGGAGTTTCAACAGATAAGTCAAAGTCTAATTTCTCCAGAGTCAAATTTAAACGTTGAGCGCAAGTAGGAGAAATAAAAGAATTGGTAGAACCGGTATCAAATAAGGTATAGACTTCGCTAGAGTTTATGATTAGCTTACCCGTGATCACCTCGTTTGGATTCCTTGCTTTTTGGGAGGTTACGACAAATGCTCTCCCTTGAACTACATGTTTTGTCTTGTCTGGGACTTCTTTTGATGCCTCCATCCCAGCTGGACTTAACTTTGGTGCACGAAAAAATCGGGCTAGGTGACCTTCTTTTCCACAATTGTAACATACTTTGGACTGCTGTGTACAGTTTGGACTGATGTGTCCCTCCTATCTGCATTTGAAACATACGACCGGTGGTCGTTCTCCTTCTTTAACAACAGGTGTTGGTGCTGACGTCTTTCCATCATTATTAAATCTCCTCTTCTTGAAATTTCCACTTCTATTATCTTGGCCATGATTACCACCGAAGTGGTTACCATTTCTGGCATGTTGATTTCCTCCACGTTTGTTGTCACCGCTTCGATGACTACTACCACTGGTATTATCGACTTGTCGGTTTCTCTCTCTTGGTTGGGTTAACTCATTATCGCGCTCCAATAACTGAGCCCTATTTACAACATTAGAATACAAACATAGTTTGTGAGAGATAAGGTATTGACATATCTCATGTTTCAAACCTCTTAGAAACATCCGTGTCATTCTCTCCTCATTATCAACTAAGTGGGACGTAAACTGGGACAACTTGACAAACTTGGCTTCGTACTATGACACGGTCATGTTGTTTTGCTCCAGTTTAATGAACTCTACCTTTTTCATGTGACGAATACTTTTGGGAAAGTACTTGTCGTTGAACAGTTCTTGGAACTTATCCCAAGTCATCTTTAGTGCGGCAGGTTGAGTACGCTTTACAGATTCCCACCAGTAATCTGCCTTGCCTCGCAACATGAAGGTGGCAAATGGAACCTTTTTCTCCTCGGAGCATCCTAAGACATCAAATATCTTGGTGATCTGTTTTATCCACTTCTCCGCCTTAAGTGGTTTTGGCTCTCCAATAAACTCCGGTGGTCCCAGCTCCTTGAACTGCTTAGCGGTGACCGTCCGAGAGTTGTCAGTGTTTCCACCTGCATTTTGGACAGGAGCCGCTCTCGCCTGATGTTGTATGAATTGCATAAAGCTTCTGAACATCCCATCATTCGTCATTTGATCTATATTATTGTTTATCTGAGGATTATGGCCGTCTTGATGCACATTATCCTGGGTATTGATCGTTGGTAACTCAACGGTCTCATGTGCTCCATTGCTTATCTCAACATTCTCGGATGTCATTTTTAAATACTGCCACAAAACAAGGGTTAATTGACATGCCACATATTATCCCTATACTCTGACCGACCAATTAAATAACAAATAAGCTTAGGTAGGTCATACTAGCGAAGGAATTACCCGTCTCTCCCCTCCTAGTTCTAGTCTCACATCTTAACCAGGGATCATATTCCTAAGCTTTGATACCAACTGTGATGCCCCCAAAATAGGTATACATCACCCATTCTGAGTCTCCAAATACATGGTACAAAATTCAAATACAACTTAATTAATACAATTGTCGTGTAAATACGACAAAACATATGCTGAGAGTTTAAATACAAATATTGTGTTCTAGACAATATCCACACTCAAATTCAATCTTATTACAATTATTATCACACTATTTCATAGAATAGTGAGGACTACTAAGACACCCATCTGGACCGTCACTCCGTTCCCTGACTAGTCCCAACTATATTCTCATTTCCTGAAGAGAACAATGAAAGAAAATGGGTGAGCTAAACTAGCCCAGTAAGAAATATTATGACTAAGATAATGCAAATAAATTATCATTAGCCTTCAACAGTGTTAAACTGATAGAATATATAGACAACAAGTTTAACTGCAGCGGAACAAATAATCCATTAGAAGAGTCAATAGAGCATGATATCTACTATCTTCTATGATTTAATAGTTATCATCAATTTTATCACGAGACTCGATTTTAATAAATAAACCACATCACTGAATTATCCATGCACTACGAGCCAAGGGTATTCATTATTATCACCAGTTGGTCATGTTCATCTCAACAACTGTCCATCAATGCACTACGGGCCAATGAGAATTTTTTTACCACATCATTCATTACATTACGGTCATGATTATACCGAATAATCTCTGGTCATAATCATACCAAGTCCATCTATGCACGTAAGCCAAAGATGACTTTCATCACAATATAAGCATGAGGATGATGACAATGATATAAGAATTCAATAAAAAAAGTTCAATAATTAATTTATCTAGGAACCAATAACGTCTAAATTGTCAACATAATACTTCTTTATAGAGTAAAATTCAAGAATGCTCAGAAGAATATTTCTATGAAAAGATACTGGATGAAGCGCAAATATCAAGGACATTCCACTAATTTCATGGAGTATAGAAATCAAAACATTAACCAACTGAGTATAATAAAGAATGGAATAACAAAAGAAATCACGAAGCATGTGATAAACCGCACAGACATGTTATTCCAATAGAATAATAAATAATGGAACCAGGTCATGCGTAAAGCACAGACAGGATGTTCCAATATAATGATAAATAATGGAACTAGGTCATGCGTAACGCATACGGACGATGATGTTCCAAACAGACGATAAATAATGGAAACGGTTATGCGTAAAACGCATACGATCTTCCAACAAAAATGATAAAGAATGATAAAGAATGGAATAATAGAAGAATTTCACCATAGTAATAAAGAATGGGTGTAGAATTTCACCAAGTATAGGGTAGTCCACATACAAAGTTATTCCAACAAAATAATAAAAATGGAATAATGTAAGTTCTCTTCATGAATACAAAAGAAATAATACCCCTTACCTTAGTAGAAATTGGATACCATAATATTGTAGTAATGAGAAGATTCTTCTTCTTTCTCTCTTATTCTCTCTTTCTTTCTCGCTCTATAGCTTTAGTGAATTCGTGAAAAATAATGAAGGAATGAGCTTCTATTTATAAGCTTGGTAGAGTAAGGGTAAAATAGTCTTTTCATCATATTTTATGACATCGTCGCTTACATCATTGATCATATGACATCATTGCTTACATCATCGATCATATGCCATCATTGCTTACATCATCCTTCTGATGACATCATTGTTTACCTCATTGTTCTGATGACATCATCGCTTACATCATCAGAATTCAAAGTCAATTTGTTCTCTTTCACCTCATTTTACTTTTATACCATGAATTTACTATAATAATGTTACCATTCAAATTATAAAAAACATACTATCATATAATCACATCATACTACTATAATATAATATTATAATAATATATTTAAATGAATTATTTATTTGATAATTTGAAATACTGTGTAATGACAATTATTGAATCAAAAATATCAACGTAGCAATTATTGAATCAATAAAATAAAATATTAAACAGTAATTACTGTAATAATTATTGAGTAGTGCCTTCTTATGTAAGAATCAATAATTCAAAAATATTGTGCAATACCGCAGTGCCATCGCGTGCAACAGCGTGTTATCGTATTTTAACCACTAGGTATTCCAACAATGTTAGCAGTAATACTTCCACCAAGTTATTTTCATAAAAATATTTTTGTCGTTTCTAACTAACTCCGATAATAATTCCAATTTATTAGGGTCCACCAAGGATTTTGTTGTCGTACGAATATTCCCCGACAAAACGAATATTTTATAAAAACTTGCTTACTTTGCAAAATTTATAAATATTTTCCACAACTATAACCTTATATTAACTCCACACCATAATATTTAAAAATGATATTTAGAGAAAATTAATCTTTATTCATAAAAGTTGGGGTCTTATAATGTAAAGTCCATTTCAAAAATTACCAACAGCGTATAAAACATTATTATTATAAATAGAATACCTATTGTTCTTTATTATAATGTCAAAACCATCTATATCCAATACAAAAATTGAAATAATGTTTCTGATAATTGATGGAACAAAATAACAATTATTTAATCTAATGGACTTGCTCCTAGGCAGTGCTAAACAATAAGTCCCTACAGCTAATGCAACAACCTTTGCTCCATTTTCCACTCGTAGGATGACTTCATCCTTGCTCAGCTTTCTACTTTTGACCAACCCTTGCATATTATTATATATGTGAGAACCACTGCCAGTATCCAATACACAAGTAGAAGATTGACTTTTAGAAAAATTAATTTCAATCATAAACTAACCTTGATTAGGATTCGAAGCTTCTCCAAGCTTCTTCTTCTTTTTCTCCGCAAGATAATCCTTTTAGTTCCTCTTCTAGTGACTCAGCTTGTTGCAATGGAAGAAAATTCCTTTGCTAGCTGGATCAGGTTTCTTTTGATCCTTCACTTTTGCCTTACCTTTAGCCTTCTTGGATTTCTTCTTTTTAGAAGATACCTTGGGCCTCTTTCTTTTCTTAGAAGAATCATCCACTATTAAGACATGGTCCTTCTTGGATGGGAAATGACCTTCAACAGTTTCCAACATGTTAAGTAATTCAAACAAGTTGACATCTAACTTATTCATGTGAAAATTTATAACAAATTGTGAGAAGGTGTCAGGGAGTGACTGTAAGACTAAATCTTGACTCAACTCCCTATCCATGACAAAACCAAGCTATCCAAGACGTTCAATCAAATTGATCACCTTTAAGACATGAGTCACAACAACAGTTCCCTCAGTTATCCGAGATCGGAAGAGCTCCTTAGATATTTCATATCTAGCAGTCCTACTTTTCTCACCATACAACTCTTGCAGGTGCAGTAACATAGTAGAAGCATCCATGGTTTCATGCTAACGTTGAAGCTCGTTACTCATGGATGCAAGCATAATGCATTGAGCCACAGATGCATCATTCTGCCACTTCTTAAAAGTAGCAATCCCTTCCTCATAGGCTATTTCTGCAACATTTGCAGAGACAGACGAATTTAGGAAATAAGAAATCTTTTCAGCAGTGAGAACTATTCTTAAATTCCTTATCCAGTCCGTATAATTCGGTCTGGTCAGTTTTTTAGCATCAAGTAGGCTCCGCAGTGAAATTAGTGAATGTGACATTTTCAAATTTCTGCATGTGAAAAATAATATTTTTAGCAAACATTCATTTAATTAATTTATTTTACCAAAATAAATTAGGTCTTATTTTATATTGGTATCTCCCACTATTTTCTTTAAACTATATTACCCTCATTATATAGTTCAGTAATATCTAATTAAAGATTTGCTAGTGAGAATAAGGATCCCATTTCAAATGTATATAGCCTTGTGTGTGCACAACAAACTATATATAAATAAATAAATAGGTAGACAACTCTTGTCAATTACATCATCACGTAACTCTTTATATTTTGCCTCTTAAATCATAATTGTCAAGTGTGTGCACATCCGAACTAAAATTATGACGACCCCATAATAGGTTTACATCACCCATTCTAAGTCGCCAAATATATGGTACAGAAATCAAATACAAACTTCTTTTATACAATACGACAAAAGTGTAGCAGAGAGTTTTTACACAAATATTGTCTTCTAGACAATATCTAAACTCAAATGGAGTCCTTATTACAATTATTATCACACTATTTTATAAAATATTGAGGACTACTATAACCACCATCTCGGACCATCACTCCGTTCCCTGACTAGTCCTGGCTACGTTCTCATTTCCTGAAGAGAATAATGAAAGCAAAAGGGTAAGCTCAACTAGCCTAGTAAGAAATATTATGACTAAGATAATACAGAATAAATTATTGTTAGCCTTCAACAGTGTTAAACTAATAATAAACAACAAGTTTAACTGCAGCGGAACAAGCAATCCATTAGAAGAGTCAAGTAGAGCATGATATCTAATATCTTCTATGATTTAAAAAGTTTATCAATAATTTTATCGGTGAGACTCAACTTAATAAATAATCCACATCACTGAAATCTCCATGCACTACTGGCCAAGGATATTCATTAGTATCACGTTCATGAATTATCCATGCACTACGAGCTAATGATATTCGTGTTATCACCAATGGTCATGATCATGCCAAAAACTATCCATCAATGCACTACGGGCCAAAGAGGACTTTTACCACATCATTTGTAACATTACGGTCATAATTATACCGAATAATCCATGGTCATAATCATACAAATCAACAGTCCATCTATGCACTACGGCCAAAGATGACTTTCATCATAATATAAGCATGAGGATGATGACAATGATATAAGAATTCAATTAAAAGAAAGCAAAGGATACATTTGTAAAGATTTATAATTTAATTTATCCAAAATTCAATAATGTCCAAATTGTCAACATGATACTGCTTTATGGAGTAAAATTCAAGAATAATATTGTATCAAAAATAATTTGGACAGAAAATAAATCAATTTTTATCATGAATAATACCTTGGGTGAATAGTACCCGAGTGAATAGTATCCCGTGAATAGTACTTCAGGAATAGTACTTTGTGAATAGTACCCTGTGAATAGTACTCCGGCATGAAATTATTAAAAATTATCAAGAATGCTCAGAATAATATTTCCATGAAAAGATACTAGATGAAGCGCAATTTCAAGGATATTCTACTAATTTCACGGAGTATATAAGCAATACTTTAACAAAATGAGTATAGAATTAGGAATACAAAACGAAATAATATTACTTACATACTACAGAGTATGGAAGAAAATATTATTTCATAAGAATATTGAATAAAAACAATATTCCTTACCATAGAAGAAGGCTGGATACAACAATAGTGAAGTAGTAGAATACTCTTCTTTTTTCTCTCTATAATTTTTCTTGTGAGTCTTAGTGAATTGGTGAGAATGAAAGAAGAAATGAGCTTCTATTTATAGGAAAATATAGTTTAAATAATTTCACGTTTAGGGGCTCAAATTATTACAGTATAGTACCTTCATCTTTAACTCCATTTTTAATTTAGTCCTTGAAGTATTATCAATCTTGCACCACATTCCCTAATAGTACATGTATGTGAATCAATATTTCCATACATGTGAACCAATAGCAATTAATTGCTCATTTATCCGATTAATTTCCCGTTTGATCAATAATAACAAAACCAACCAATCACAGAAATACCTCCTTTGAGGGTAATTGGGTCATGGAAGAATTAAAGAAAACTAAATGAACAAACATCTTTAATCAAGACGAACTTATTCATCGTTAATATTATTACTCACAATATTTAACAACCAGATCATTCCCAAGAAAGAGGGGGCTTTCCGATAAGGATTTCTCCCTATTGGCGTGTAATTAGGTGACCAAGCCCTTTTCCTCGACAGAACTTTTTAGACATCGTCAATAATGTAAATAATAATATGAATAACTTTGTCGTCTCAATTATTGATTTAATAATATAAAATATTATGCAGATGATACGATGACAATAATTGAATCAATAATATGAGAGATACTATGCAACAATTGCTGTGGCAATAATTGAATAAAACTCAGTGACTTCTCACGTAAGCATCAATAATCAAAGATATTGTACAATACCGTGTGATACTATGCAACCTCGCATATTACTGTACTTTTACCACCGGGTATTTCAACAGTCTAACGGTAAAACTTTAGCCGTTATTTTTGTAAAAGGATATTTCTGTCGTTTTCTAACTCCGATAATACATCCGTTGTGGGGTCCACCAATGATTGTGCTGTCGTACTAATATTCTCTAGTAAAACGAATATTATCCGACCAATCGAATATTTTATAACAACTTGCTTACTTTGAAAAATTTATAAATATTACCCACAACTATAACATTATATCAAATACACACCATAATAATCAAAAATATATTTTGAGAAAAATTAATCTTTATTCATAAATGTTGGGGTCTTATAACCTCCCCTTCTTATAAAATTTCAGTCTCAAAATTGGGGTACGTACCTGATATGTCGAAGAGGTGAGGATACCTTCACTTCATTTTAGATTCTAACTCCCAGTTCATTTCCTCAACATCGTGGTTTTTCCATAAAACTTTGACTTGAGGTATAACCTTGGAGCATAAAATATGTTCCTTCTTATCCAAGATTTTAACGGGTACCTCTTCATACGTTAAATCTTCCGCTACCTCGTCCGATTCTAATTTAATAATGTGGTTCGGGTCTTCCACATATTTACGTAACATAGATATGTGAAAAACATTATGAACACGAGACATACTTGGCGGTAAGGCTAGTCTATAGGCCATAGTTTCTACTCGATTGAGGATTTCGAATGGCCCAATGAATCGAGGATTGAGATTTCCTCTCTTTTCAAATCTTGTAACTCGTTTCCATGGAGCAACATGTAACAACACATGATGTGACACCCCCAAATCTGGGTACTTCATTACCACAAGATTTGGTGTTCACTTAATAAAAACATTCATATCTAACTACCCAATCATAATAAAATTAGATAATAAACCTTCCCATTAAAGGATTACATTTATAAAAAAATCTCCCAGGTTATCTAACCTTTAAATACAAACATTCATATGCGAAAAAATTAAATAACTTCATTACAATAATTCAAATAAAGTCGGATAATAAAATGTCAACATATTACAAGTCTTCAATACTTGTTCATCTTTCCTTTCCCTTTACTGGTGCTAGGTACGTCGACCTTCTCTACATTAGTTGTAATAGTTATATAAGCAAGAGTGAGCAAACAAGGCTCACTTGAAATGATAATAAATAAAACTTTACAACCACTGCCAAATAATAGGCACAATGGAACTGAACAAAATACTTTATCAATGATAATCAGAATTATGAAATATTTAACTGAGGATCGTAAGACCACGAACTATGTCTATAGTTATAAGTAATCTTTTAACTTAAACTTTAACAGGCATAAGACTATAGGGACTCCACATATTTATGGGCTGGGATCAGCCTTTCGTATAATGTATTGTGCACAAATATTTCAATGTTAAGCATAAATTATCCCCTAATAATAGGGTTGTTCATCTCAGTATTTAGAGTACAAGTCCGCACCAAAGTAAGTTTGGTTTGGACACATTTCAAGGTAATTTAGGTTTAACGAACATAAACTAAGGATTAGTTGAATAAAAAGTTCATAATGTTATGCTATGGAGTAAATCATAACTGAATCAACATTGTATGTTAAGCTTATGCTTTAGGAATAATCTAAGAGCATAATCATCGAATAAATATAACATACCTTGCTTGAACAATATTAAGCCAAGGTTATTTAGAATTGAGTACTAAGCATGCATAACAAATAGAAAATTAAACGATAAAAATTGTTCAGCATTAGTATATCAGAATATATAAACTTGCATGCTAAATAAAAAGTTAAATACAAGAATAACTTGCTCAATATCAAAATAAAGTTTAGAAAACTTGCATCATCATAAACAAACTAGATACAAGAAACTTGCGTAATTATAATTGAGATAGGATAAGTAACCTTGTACAATAATAACAATAGAACTAGCTCAACGAACGTGTAGAGTTAGAAAACTTGCCTTGAGTAAAAGCTAAATCGTAACAACTCGAATCATAATACCCTATATATATGTCATCATGACATAATTAGTCACTACCAACACTCTATATATAAATAAGTATATACATCATGTAAGGTTTGAACTTTAATCACATAATCAAATTACATTAGTAATAAAACTCATTAGCTAACAATAATATGATCATTCTTAGTATAGAAATACTGAAATCCTATCTTAACAGTCCTTTTATTAAATTATAACAACTTTTTCAGACTTTGTGTAACTAAAACACTTTGCTGACCATTATTACTAACTAACCACACTTTCATACCATTTAGATTTACAATGTGGGATGATGACAATGCACATTGTTGGCGGCTCTTACTGTGAGGCTCAAGCCGAGCTTGGCACTTTATGACGCGAGAAATGCCTTTGTCAGGATCTGCGGCCGCGAACACGATCCTCTGACGACGAGTCTCAAACAACAAAATGAACAAAGACAATTTTGGCCTACAAGCTACTTTTTCACAATGAAATTAACACATACTATATATATAAACTTCACACAAACATAATTTGAGGACTCTAAACATGATTTTACCCATTTAACAACATAAACATCGAATTTAAAACATCTAATTTCACTATTTTTGATAAAACTTCACTTTTTGACATTTTTAGTGAAAATCATCACTGTGATTTTGTTTGTTAACCAAAATAGTTAATTCAAAATACCTTGTTTATGTTTATTCATCCTTTTTCAAATTCAATAGTCAATTTATATATTATACAGAGAATTAGACCTCAATTTTATTTTAAACTAAGTCATATTCATATATATATATATATATATATATATATATATATATATATTCATACTAATTCACTGTTAACATGAATTCATTTACTCTTCTCATATACAAACTTATGAAAACAATTTATCAGATAAAGCTATATACAACAAACAATTCTCAAAACTTTTTGAAGAGAATATAACTACAACTTTTTAGAAAACAAAAGCAAGAGGATACCTTATTTTTAGAAGATGATGGCTATCTTTGATTCTCAAGCTTCTTTTCTCTAATTTCTCTCTCAAATTCTCTAGTCTTTCTTCTTCTCTTCTTTTTCTTCTACTTAGTTCTTTCTTCCTAACTCTAACTTACGTACTAACAATATAACATATAATAATAATATAGGTATTAATTATATAATATAATTATAACTTTAACTGACATCAGTTATATTTTTATTTGAAAATCAAAAGCCATAAGGCTTGTTTGGCTAACCACTTAAAATTTAATCAATTAATCCTTATGCAATGTTTTGTAAAACACATTTAAATTAAAGACTTAATATGCATTAAGCCTTGTTTGGCAAAACTAAATTAAACTCCTTTAATTTATTTTAATAACTCCTTTATAGTAAGGTTATTTGTCACACTTTTATTTAATTAAATTTTCCATAATCAATTTAATTAATTCTAATAACAAATTATTAAATTACCTTAACACATACATCAACACAACATAATTATAATTTTTTTTTATAATTATAACTTTATTTAATCAACTAACACATCATTTTAATTACAAATTCAAATTAAAATATTATTATAATAATTCATTTAATCATTATAAACTCTCTAACTTAATTTATAATTTAAATTAGAATACAATGTCATAATAATTAATTTGCTTAACTCATTAATTATTTATTTAATAAATAATTCACCAAATCAAATCAAATTAATTTAAACAAATATCTATTCAACGATAAACACATCCATTAAATATTTATATAATTCAATAAATATTTAAAATTATAATTTAAAATTCTGGATTGTTACATTCTTTCCTCCTTATAAGGATTTTGTCCCCAGAATCACAACTCAAACAAATCATTCGTCACACATGATCTCCAACATTGAATTCCATGTGTAAAACCCCAAATTTTACGAATAAAGATTTAAATTTCTCAAAATATTTTTTTGGATTTGATATAATGTTATAGTTGTGGGTAGTATTTATAAATTTTGTAAAGTATGCAAGTTGTTATATAATATTCGATTGGTCGGGGAATATTCGTTTTATCAGGGAATATTCGTACAACGGCACAATCATTGGTGGACCCTGCAACGAAATTATTATCGGATTGAGAAAACGACAAAAGTTTTTATGAAAATAACGGTGAAAGTTTTACCGTTAATATTGTTGAACTACTCGGTAGTAAAAGTACAGTAATACGCGTGGTTACATAGTAGCACACGGTATTGATTATTGATGCTTACGTGATAAGTCACTCAGTTTTGTTTTATTAGTATTATTAATGTAATAAAACATAAAAGTTTTTTATAAAAACAGAATACTTTTATAAAGTTATTCGTTTTATTAGACTATAAATAGAATATAATATATTCTATTATGCATAGTGTTTTGCATAGTAATATCTTTTTATATAAAGCAGAATACTTTTATAAAGTTATTTGTTTTATTAGACAATAAATAGAATATATTATATTTTATTATGCATAGTGTTGCATAGTGCTGTATAGTGTTTTGTATAGTAAAATCTTTTTATATAAAACAGAATACTTTTATAAAGTTATTCATTTTATTAGATTATAAATAGAATATATTTTATTTTATTTAAAAGATTTTGTTTTATTAGAATATTTTATTAAATCAATCTAGACCGTTCATGAATTAGTTACTATGCAGTCCATTCTCCTATAAATAGAAGCTCATTCCTTCATTATTTTATACGAATTCACTGAAACTCTAGAGAGAGAAACTATAGAGAGAGTTCTTTTTCTATAATCTTGAGCGTATTTCTTTAGAGTTTAAGAAAGCTTTGAGCATAGTGCAAGTTTTCTTCAAGTATATTCCGCCTACCCGTTGGAATACTCTTCTTTCAAAGGTAAGGGATATTATTTGTTGTACTAAAGAATTGGTATTATTTCTTTTGTATTCATGAAGAGAACTTGTTATTCCATTCTTTATTATTACATTGTTGGAATAACTTTGTTTATCTGAAGTACCTATACTTGGTGAAATTCTTACATTATTCCATTCTTTATTATTATGTTGGAATAACTTTGTTTTAAGCAAGTACCGCATACATGGTGAAATTCTTCTATTATTCCGTTCTTTATTATTCTGTCAGAATATCTTGTTAGTGTGTACTACGCCTGACCTGGTTCCATTATTTATTATTCTATTGGAATAACCTGTCTGTGCGGTCTATCGCATGCCTGGGGAAGTCTTTTGTTATTCCATTCTTTATTATTCTGTTGGAACATCCTATTGGTGCGTTTACGCATGACCTAGTTCCGTTATTTATTATTCTATTGGAATATTCTGTCTGTGCGTTTACGCATGACCTGGTTCCATTTCTTTAAAATTCTGTTGGAATAACCTGTCTGTACGGTCTCTCGCATGCATGGTGATTTCTTTTGTTATTCCATTCTTTATTATTCTGTTGGAATAACCTGTCTATGTGGATTATTACATGCATGGTGAATTATCCTTTGTGTATTCATTCCTTATTAAATTGTGGAAATAATCTGTCTAAGTGGATTACCGCATAGCGACGAAAATCCATTTGCAGTTTCATATATTCTATATACTCAGTTGGTTAAAGTTTTGGCTTCTATACTCCATAAAATTAGTGGAATATCCTTGATATTTGCGCTTCATCCAGTATCTTTTCGTGAAAATATTCTTCTAAGCATTCTTGAATTTTACTCTACAAAGAAGTATCATGTTGACAATTTGGACGTTATTGGTTCCTGGATAAATTAATTCTTGAACTTGTTTTATTGAATTATTATGTCATTGTCATCATCCTTATGTTTATATTAAAAGTCATCTGTGGCTTGTAGTGTATAGATGGACTTGGTATGATTATGACCAGGGATTATTTGGTATAATCATGACCGTAATGTTACAAATGATGTGGAAAAAGTCCTCATTGGCCCGTAATGCATTGATGGACAATTTTTTGTATGATTATGGTTGTGGATTCTCTTTGGCCAAGGGTGCAAAGATGAATTGTTTTATGGCATGATCAGGACCATTGATGAAAATACGATTATCTTTGGCCCGTAGTGCATGGATAATTCGTGGTCGTGATACTAAAGAATATCCTTGGCCTGTAGTGCAGGGATGATTTGATGATGTGGATTATTTATTGAGTTGAGTCTCAGTGATAAAAGTGATGAAAAACCTTTAAAATAATAGAAGATAGTAGACTTTATTCTCTACTTGACTCTTCTAATGGATTGCTTGTTCCGCTGCAGTTAAACTTGATGTTTGTTATATTGTATCATTTTAACACTGTTGAAGGCTAACGATAATTTATTCTGCATTATCTTAGTCATAATATTTCTTACTGGGCTAGTTGAGCTCACCCTTTCTTTCATTGTTCTCTTCAGGAAATGAGAACATAGCTGGGGCTAGTCGGGAAACAGAGTGATGGTCCTAGATGGTGCATTAGTAGTCCTCACTATTCTGTGAAATAGTGTAATAATAAATTTAATGAGGACTCCATTGAGTGTGGATATTGTCTAGATGACAATATTTGTATTAAAACTCATAGCATATATTTTGTCGTATTTTACACGACTGTTGTATAATTAGTTTGTATTTGTATTCTGTACCATGTATTTGGTGACTCAGAATAGGTGATGTATACCTATTTTTAGGGGCGTCACAGTTGGTATCAAAGCTTAGGGATATGATCCCTGGCTGAGATTTGAGACTAGAACTAGGAGGGGAGAGACGGGGAATTCCTTCGCTAGTATGACCTATTTAAGTCTATTTGGTATTTAATTGGTCGGTTAGAGTATAGGGATAATATGTGATATGTTAATTAACCCTTGTTTTGTGACAGTGTTTGAGAATGGCATCTAAAAATGCTGAGATAAGCAATGAAGCACATGAGAGTGTTGATTCAGCTCAAGCAAAAGGTAACGACCAACAACACGATAATAATCATACCGGTGGCAACGACCATTGGAACTATGATGACCATCGTGGGGAAAATTATCATGCCAAAAATGGTAACCACTTTGGTGGTAATCATGGCCAAGATAATAGAAGTAGAAATTTCAAGAAGAGAAGTTCATTTAGCTCAATTTTGTCGTATGGTGAAGTCAAGTCCAGCTGGGATAGTGACGCCAAAGGATGTCCCAGACAAGTCAAAGCCGATAGTTTAAGTGAGAGCGTTTGTCGAGGAACCTAAACGAGGTTGTCATGGTTAATTTAATCATAAACTCTTATGAAGTTTATACCGTGTTAGATACCGGTTCTACTCACTCTTTTATTTCACCTAGTTGTGTTCAATGTTTGAATTTAACTCCGAAGAAATTAGACTTTGACTTATCTTTTGAAGCTCCGTTAGGAGAAACCTTCATTACATGTGTTATCCAAGTCTTGGATGAGAGTCACAGTTTTGAATGATATTTCTATTGTTAATAAATTTCCTGACGTATTCCCTGAAGACTTCTTGACCTATCCCAGAGCGTGAAATCGAATTTTGTACTGACCCCAGTACAAAACCCTATTTCTAAAACCCTTAAATATTTCTTCAACCAAAATGAACGTATAATGCGCCAAAGACGTTGGCTCGAGCTGTTGAAGATTACGATCATACCATTCAATTTCATTGTGGAAGAGAGAACGTCGTAGCTGACGCGTTGAGTAGAAGATTGTATGTGTTTACGAATGCGATATTGTTAACACAAAGACCCATTTCGTATAACTTAGAAATGATGAAGATAGAGTTAAAGACTCTAGGGACCCACGTGAAGATAATGAATATACGATTAGAATCAACTTTAATCGATAAAGTTAAAGTCGTTCAAGCTACATACCCGGAGCTGATGAATACAAAGAAGAAGGTTCAAGAAGGCGTTATTCTAGAAGCAAGAATCAACGAAGAGAGGAAATCTCAACCCTTGATTTAATTGGCCCATTTAGAAATACTTGATCGAGTAGGAACTGTGGCTTGTAGACTCGTTTTACCGCCAAGTATGTTGCGTGTTCATAATGTTTTTAACGTATCAATGGTACGTAAATATGTGGATGACCCGAACCACATTATTAATTTAGAACCGGATGAGATAGCGGAAGATTTAACATATAAAGACGTACCTGTTAAAATCTTGAAATATATTTTATGCTCAAAGGTTATACCTCAAAAGTTAGAATTTGAAATGAAGTCAAGGTATCCTCACCTCTTCGGCATACCAGGTACATACGTAAATTTCGAGGGCGAAATTTCATAAGGAGGGGAGATTGTAAAACTCCAAATTTTACGAATAAAGATTTAAATTTCTCAAAATATTTTTTTTGGATTTGATATAATGTTATAGTTGTGGGTAATATTTATAAATTTTGTAAAGTATGCAAGTTGTTATATAATATTCGATTGGTCGGGGATTATTCATTTTATCAAGGAATATTCGTACAACTACACAATCATTGGTGGACCCCGTAACGAAATTATTGTCGAATTGAGAAAACGACAAAAGTATTTTATGAAAATAATGGCGGAAGTTTCACAGATTATCTTGTTGAACTACTTTCGGTAGTAAAGAAATGCGATGTCTGGCGTGGTTGCATAGTAGCACTGCGGTATTGATTATTGATGTTTATGTGATAAGTCACTCGGTTTTGTTTTATTAGTATTATTAATGTAATAAAAGCAGAAAAACTTTTATATAAAATAATACTTTTATAAAGTTATTCGTTTTATTAGACTATAAATAGAATATATTATATTTTATTATGCATAGTATTTTGTATAGTAATATCTTTTTATATAAAAGCGAATACTTTTATAAAGTTATTTATTTTATTAGATAATAATTAGAATATATTATATTTTATTATGCATAGTGCCTGTATAGTGTTTTGCATAGTAAAATCTTTTTATATAAAACAAAATATTTTTATAAAGTTATTCGTTTTATTAGATTATAAATAGAATATATTATATTTTATTTAAAAGATTTTGTTTTATTAGAATATTTTATTAAATCAATACAGACCGTCTAGTTTAAAAGTAAATCAATCTGGACCATTCATGAATTAGTTATTATGCAGTCCATTCTCCTATAAATAGAAGCTCATTCCTTCATTATTTCTTACGAATTCACTGAAACTCTAGAGAGAGAAACTATAGAGAGAGTTCTTCTTCTATAATCTTGAGCGTATTTCTTTAGAGTTTAAGAAAGCTTTGAGCATAGTGCAAGTTTTCTTCAAGTATATTCCCACCCTACCCGTCGGAATACTCTTCTTTCAAAGGTAAGGGATATTATTTGTTGTACTCGTAACGGGGATTATTTCTTTTGTATTCATGAAGAGAACTTCTGTTATTCCATTCTTTATTATTCTGTTGGAATAACCTGTTTATGCGAAGTACCGCATATATGGTGAAATTCTTCTATTATTTCGTTCTTTATTATTCGCCGGAATATCTCATTAAGGCGCATTACGCTTCGATTTTGGTTCCATTATTTATTATTACATTGGAATAACACATGCATGCGTTCTATCGCATGCACTGGTGAAGTCTTTTGTTATTCCATTCTTTTTATTACATTGGAACATCTTGTCGAATGCGTTTACGTATGACCTAGTTAGATTATTTATTATTACGTTGGAATATCACATGCGTGCGTTCACGCATGACACAGTTCCATTTCTTTAAAATTCTGTTGGAATAACCTATCTGTGCGGTCTCTCGCATGCATGGTGATTTCTTTTGTTATTCCATTCTTTATTATTCTGTTGGAATAACCTGTCTATGTGGATTATCACATGCATGGTGAATGATCCTTTGTATTCGTTCCTTATTAAATTGTGGAAATGATCTGTCTAAGTGGATTACCGCATGGCGGCGAAAATCCATTTGCAGTTTCATATATTCTATTATACTTAGTTGGTTAAAGTTTTTGCTTCAATACTTCATGAAATAAGTAGAATATCCTTGATATTTGCGCTTCATCCAGTATCTTTTCGTGGAAATAATCTTTTAAGCATTCTTGAATTTTACTCTACAAAGAAGTATCATGTTGACAATTTGGAAGTTATTGGTTCCTGTATAAATTAATTCTTGAATTTGTTTTATTGAATTATTATTTCATTGTCATCATCCTTATATTTATATTATGTTGAAAGTCATCTGTGGCCTGTAGTGCATAGATGGACTTGGTATGATTATGACTAGGGATTATTCGGTGTAATCATGACCGTAATGTTACAAATGATATGGAAAAAGTCCTCAGTAGCCCGTAATGCATTGATGGACAATTTTTGGTATGATTGTGGCTGTGGATTCTCTTCGGCCAAGGGTGCAAAGATGAATTATTTTATGGCATGATCAGGACCGTTGATGAAAACACGATTATCTTTGGCCCGTAGTGCATGGATAATTCGTGGTCGTGATACTAAAGAATATCCTTGGCCTGTAGTGCAGGGATGATTTGATGATGTGGATTATTTATTGAGCTGAGTCTCAGTGATAAAAGTGATGAAAAGCCTTTTAAATAATAGAAGATAGTAGACTTTATTCTCTACTTGACTCTTTTAATGGATTTCTTGTTCCGCTGTAGTTAAAATTGATGTTTGTTATATTGTATCAGTTTAACACTGATGAAGGCTAACGATAATTTATTCTACATTATCTTAGTCATAATATTTCTTACTGGGCTAGTTGAGCTCACCCTTTCTTTCATTGTTCTCTTCTTGGAAAAAATGAAGCGTAGTTGGGGCTAGTCGGGGAACAGAGTGATGGTCCTAGATGGTGCATTAGTAGTCCTCACTATTCTGTGAAATAGTGTAATAATAAATGTAATGAGGACTCCATTGAGTGTGGAGATTGTCTAGATGACAATATTTGTATTAAAACTCACAGCATATGTTTTGTCGTATTTTACACGACTGTTGTATAATTAGTTTGTATTTGTATTCTGTACCATGTATTTGGTGACTCAGAATAGGTGATGTATACCTATTTTTGGGGGCGTCACACCATGTCCTTTCGATTAAGATCAGCATAACTCTTTTATCGATCTTGTGAGGTTTTTATGCGTTACCGGATAATTTGAATCTTATCCTATTGTCATGCGTACCAATTCTGGACCCAACAACATTGCTTCACCCACCTCATCCTAACATACTAGAGAACGACACATGCGTACATACAACGCCTCGAATGGAGCCATGCCTATACTTTCTTGATAACTATTATTATAGGAGAATTCCACCAATGACAAGAACTTGTCCCAACTTCCTTTGAAGTTAAGGACACAGAGTCTTAATAGATCTTCAAGAGTTTGAATAGTCCTCTCCGACCGCCTGTCTGTTTGAGGGTGGTGTGCTGAACTAAATTGTAAATCCGTGCTTATAGCTTTTTGTAAACTAACCCAAAATCGTGAAGTGAATCTTGGGTCTCGATCAAAAACTATGGATACTGACATACCATGCAGTCTTACAATCTCATTTATGTATATACGAGTAAGACGTTCAAGTGAATAAGTTTCTCGTATAGGTAAGAAATGAGTAAACTTGGTTAATCTATCAACAATGACCCACATTGCATTTATGCCTTGAGAAACCTTGGGAAGACCAGTATAGAAGTCCATGGTAATGTACTCCCACTTCTATTCTAGAATTTCAAGTGGTTGCAATGGACCTTTTGGCACTTGATGCTCCGCCTTGACACGTTGACAAGTTAGACACCTTTAGATAAACTCTATGATCTCTCTTTTCATATTGCTCCACCAAAATGTATGTCGAAGATCACGATACATTTTGGTACTCCCAAGATGGATTGCAAACGGTGTGTTGTGCACCTCCATCATGATCTTATACTTTAAATCAGGGTCGTTAGGAACACAAAGTTTGGAGTTGACTCGAAGTATTCATTCTTCATCGATTCGTGCTTCTAAAATAACACCTTCTTGTACATTCTTCCTCATACATATCAGCTCCAGGTCTGAAGCTTAAGTAACTTTAACTTTATCAATTAAGGTCAGTTCTACTCGTATATTTGACATCATCACATGGGTCCCTGAAGTCTTTAACTCTATCTCCATCTCCATCATTAGTAAGTCATACCAAATGGGCCTTTGCACACTCGTAACCACATACGATTTTCTACTCAATGTGTCAGCTACCACATTCGCTTTTTCCATTATGGTATTGAATGGTATTATCATAATCTTTCAACAGCTCGAGCCAACATCTTTGGCGCATGTTACGTTCATTTTGGGTGAAGAAATATTTGAGGGTTTATTATCGGGTTTAAGGTCGATACAAAATTCGATTTCACGCTCTAGGGTAGGCTAGGAAGTTCTTCATGGAATACTTCAGGAAATTTATTAATGATAGAAATATCATTCAAAATTGTGACTCTCATCCAAGACTTGGATAGCACCTTACATTGATACCTATCAACTTGCAACCGTTATTCACGGTGTCCTCTATGGAAAGTCTGGCTTCGATGCATCCTACACAAGGAAGTCTTCAGTGAAAGGCTCGAGGTTCTTTACTTATGGCTTGATATGATAATGATTGACTTTTAGTGGTTTGGTTGATTGAATTCGCATAACAGGGTAGTTAGGAATATGAAGGCTAACAACCTTACGAAGAAAATCAATTTTAGCATGATGAGTAGTTAACCAGCCGATTCCTAAAATCACATCAAATGCATGTATTTTTAAAGAGATAAGATCGACAGGTAACACGAGGATGCCGATTTGAATCAAACAAGATTTATAAACAGTGGATGTAATGAAGGTTTCTCCTAACGGAGTTTCAACATATAAGTCAAAGTCTAATTTCTCCGAAGATAAATTTAAACATTGAGCGCAAGTAAGAGAAATAAAATAATGGGTAGAACAAGTATCAAATAAGGTATAGACTTTTCAAGAGTTTATGATTAGCTTACCCGTGATAACCTCGTTCGGGTTCTTTGCTTTTTGGGAAGTCACGAAAAGCGCTCTCACTTGAACCACCGACTTTTCTTTTTCAGGACAACCTTTGGTGTTATCATTACCGCTGGAATTGACTTTCGCTATATGGCATATTACACCCTCAACTGCTTCGTCGTATTCCTAATCCATGATCTAAATCATTAATCTTCAATCCATATCAAATTTGGGTTAAACGCAATGTACATGGTAATTCAAAACTCGATGTTGGGTTCTCCCAATTGCTATCCAAAAAGAGAAATATATATAATCTATTTTAGCCTTCTTGGATCGAACTTCTCTTTCCACAATATCAATGCGTCGTGCGACTTTTACCCATGCATCCTTTATTCTCACTCATTCATTTGTTTCTTCTTTCAGCTGATCCTTGACATTTGAATTCTCAGATTCTAGCTTTATCATCTTATACTTTGCCAAAGAGTCCTTCTGTTCAAGCATCACATATTGGGTAACACAATCTTGAATTGTTACATCCCTTTACTCCATGACCGCCTGTCGTTCTTCAGCCTGTTCTTCTAACTCATGAATACGATTTTGCAGTTCTACATTTTGAACATAAAGTTCTCCTAATAAATTCTCATCAGGTTCCTCTTCTTCCTTAGTCTCAGTTGCTACCTCTATGACTAGCACGGGTGTAACTATTAATTCTGCACTCACCACATGGATATCTTTAATTTATTCTTTGCCTGACATCCTACAATCAAGTTTAATAAATTAATTAGTACTCCCCAATAAAATCTTTGTTATAACAAAATATTAAACTCCAATATTTATTCTTTAAATAAATCTCCTCGATTCATCACTTAAAACTCTATATGAGTTCATCTCTTGATTTTCAGATGTCATTTTCAAACACTGCCACAAAACAAGGGTTAATTAACATGCCACATATTATCCGTATACGCTGACCGACCAATTAAATAAGAAATAAACCTAGGTAGGTCATACTAGCGAAGGATTAACTCGTCTCTCCCCTCCTAGTTCTAGTCTCACATCTCAGCCAGGGATTATATCCCTAAGCCTTGATACCAACTGTGACGCCCCCAAAATAGGTATACATCACCCATTCTGAGTTACCAAATACATGGTACATAAATCAAATACAAACTTCTTTTATACAATACGACAAAAGCGTAGCTGAGAGTTTTTACACGAATATTATCTTTTAGACAATATCCAAATTCAAATGGAGTCCTTATTACAATTATTATCACACTATTTCATAGAATAGTGAGGACTACCATAACACCATCTCGGACCATCACTCTGTTCCCCGACTAGTCCCGGCTACGTTCTCATTTCCTAAAGAGAACAATAAAAGCAAAAGGGTGAGCTTAACTAGCCCAGTATGAAATATTATGACTAAGATAATGCAGAATAAATTATTGTTAGCCTTCAAAAGTGTTAAACTGATAATAAATAACAAGTTTAACCGCAGCGGAACAAGCAATCCATTAGAAGAGTCAAGTAGAGCATGATATCTACTATATTCTATGATTTAAAAAGTTTATCATCAATTTTATCGTTGAGACTCAGCTTAATAAATAATCCACATCACTGAATTCTCCATGCACTACGGGCCAATGATATTCAGTAGTATCACGTTCACGAATTATCCATGCACTACGAGCCAAGGATATTCGTGTTATCAGCAATGAGCATAATCATGCCAACAACTGTCCATCAATACACTACGGGCCAATGAGGACTTTTACCATATCATTTGTAACATTACGGTCATGATTATACCGAATAATCCATGGTCATAATCATACCAATCAACAGTCCATCTATGTACTACGACCAAAGATGACTTTCATCATAATATAACCATGAGGATGATAACAATGATATAAGAATTTAATTAAAAGAAAGCAAAGGGTAAATTTTTAAAGATTTATATTTTAATTTATCCAGAATTCAATAATGTCCAAATTGTCAACATGATACTGCTTTGTGGTGTAAAATTCAAGAATAATATTGTATCAAAAATAATTTGGATAGAAAAGAAATAATTTTTTGTCATGAATAGTATCCCGGGTGAATAGTACCCGAGTGAATAGTATCCTGTGAATAGTACTTCGAGAATAATACTTTGTGAATAGTACCTCGTGAATAGTACTCTGGCATAAAATGATTAAAAATTATCAAGAATACTCAGAATAATATTTCCATAAAAAGATACTAGATGAAGCACAATTTCAAGGATATTCTACTAATTTCACGGAGTATAGAAGCAATACTTTAACAAAATGAGTGTAGAATTAGGAATATAAAAAAAAATATTCCTTACATACTACAGAGTATGGAAGAAAATATTATTTCATACGAATATTGAACAAAAATAATATACATTACCTTAGTAGAAGACTGGATACAACAATAGTGAAGTAGCAGAATACTCTTCTTCTTTCTCTTTATAACTACTCTTGTGAGTCTTAGTGAATTGGTGAGAATGAAAAAAGAAACGAGCTTCTATTTATAGGAAAATATAGTTTCGATAATTGCACGTTTAAGGGCTCAAATTATTACAGTATAGTACCTTCATCTTTACCTTCATTTTTAATTTAGTCCTTGAAGTATTATCAATCTTGCATCATCTTCCCTAACAGTACATGCATGTGAATCAATAGTTCCATACATGTGAACCAACAGTAATTTGCATGTGAACCAATAGCAATTAATTGCTCATTTATCCGATTAATTACCCGTTTGGTCAATAATAACAAAACCAACACAAACTAAATGAACAAACATCTTTAATCAACACAAACTTATTCATCATTAATATTATTACTCACAATATTTAACAACCAGATTATTCTTAGGAAAAAGGGGGCTTTCTGATAAGGATTTCTCCGAATTGACGCGTAATTAGATGACTAAACACCTTTCCTCGACAGAATTTTCAAGACATCGTCAATGATGTAAATAATAATATGAATAACTTTGTCATCTCAATTATTGATTTAATAATATAAAATATTGTGCAGATGATACTATGATAATAATTGAATTAATAATATGAGAGATAATATGCAGTAATTACTGTGGCAATAATTGAATAAAACTCAGTAACTTCTCATGTAAGCATCAATAATCAAGGATATTGTACAATACCATGTGCTACTATGCAACCACGCGTATTACTGTACCTTTACCACCGGGTATTTCAACAGTCTCATGGTAAAACTTTCGCCATTATTTTTATAAAAGATATTTTTGTCATTTTCTAACTCCGACAATACATCCGTTGTGGGGTCCACCAATGATTGTGCCGTCGTTCGAATATTTTCTGTTAAAATGAATATTCGCCGACCAATCGAATATTTTATAACAACTTGCTTACTTTTCAAAATTTATAAATATTACCCACAACTATAACATTATATCAAATCCACACCATAATATTTAAAAATATATTTTGAGAAAAAATAATCTTTATTCACAAAAGTATCATCTGCACAATTACATCATATGTAATATACATTACAAAAATGATACATTACATATAAGTGAAAAATTAATCTTTATTCATAAAAGTATCATCTGCACAAAAATGATACATTATGGCAGTGAGAGCTCTCAGGGAGGGTCACACCATTGTACCAATGATTATAGCAGAGACGTTGAGATCGGGTATATATTGCAGCACCTACCCTGCAAGGGTATTCATATGTAGTTCGATCATGTTGTACGTGTGGTTCATGTCACACTTGAGACCGATTGGCAAATTTTGAGTCATCGCTTGGCTTCTCGCCACTTGTCAGCAGAGGATAGATCCCGGGTGTATGTCTGTTGGGATCAGCGTGAGCTAGCTACATTTTCTGTTAGCCATCCGGGTTGTTCCGCATAGTATTTTGCATGGATAGAGACAAAGACTACATCAATTGCGGGAGTATCCACATCGTCGGGGATTGATTCTGATGATGGGGAGCACATAGAGGACATTGATATTCCCACAGAGGAGGTGATATTCACTGGGTTAATAGTAGCTCTTGCAGATTTTCCCAGTACGAGTGCAACTATGATTCAGCATTTAGCACAGTATTTACAGCAGAGTCTTCATCTGATGTTCTTTGAGAGAGATCAGGCTAGGGCCTTGATGTTCACAGCTCTTTTTTGATGGGAGAGACACCACTTTATTGGAGAGAGATGAGGCCAGATCAGCCATTTATCATGTAAAGCACATATTGTATATATCAAACTGCATTATATATGACAGGAAAATATATTTTGATACACTTCCCTTTTAGTTGTGCCTTAATACTTGCTTGATATTTTCCTGCTTCTTCAGGGCTTGTGATCTTAATGTATTCTGAACTCATCCTTGATAAGTGGATATTGAGACGTCTCAAGATCTTTCAGAATAGATCATTGATCTGTATGTATCCCTACCTTCTTTGGTGTCTTGGGACTAGTTTCTGTATGTAGATGTGAAGAGGAGTGTGACTTTTCCTCTCTAAGATTGACCGAACCATAGATGGTCGCTAGTACTCCTATTCAAGAGGAGCCAAGTTAGTTCCATCTCTTATGGATTGGTGTTGCTCTTTGAGGACGCAACCGCAGCTCAGATGGTCGCCAACTCTCCCATTTATGGGGAGGCCAGGTAGTTCCATCCCTTTGGTCTGAAGCCGATGAAATGTGGTGGATTGAAGTTTGATCCCAATACCGTTTGACAAGTATTTATTTTGGTAGGTGTAAGACCGAACCATAAATGGCTGTCTACGTACTCCTATTAAAGAGGAGATCAGGTCTGCGTAGTTCGAACCTGGTGTAAGAGGTTCAACGCTGAATGGTGTAAGGGTAGAAAAGGTCTAGAAAGGTTTTTGTTATTTTTTGTTTATAGGGAAAGGCGTAGAAATGTTTTTATTATTTTTATTTTATTACGACTGGGCCATATAAAATGGTTGCCTACGTACTCCCAGGTATCAAGATCAGGTCGCCGTAGTTCGCCCCATGTTCAGGACGATTTGTAGCTGAAAAAGTTTTATCCCATATTCAGGACAAACTGTGGGGAAAAGTTTAATCCCATATTTAGGACAAACTGCGAATGTAAAAAAGTTTGATCCCATGTTCAGGACAAACTGCAAGGGAAGGGTTCAATCCCTGGTGGGGTAACCAAAATTGTATGAGGTGTGAAAGATCTGATGATCTAAAAACCAGGCTGCTGACTTGAAGATGGGTATGAAGAAAGGGTGGTGTGTAGTAAGGGTTGAAAACCTGAAATGACTGGTGATCTGGTGATCCAAAACCAGGATGTTTGCTTGATGGGAACTTTAGACATGGTACCGTTTCACGGTGTCTGAGAGCACCTCATGTCAATACTTCCTTGACAATAAACAGGCAGTTGGAGCGAATTTACCCTTTGACTGGTCTTGGTTGTCAATGATCTTCTTCAAAACTAAGTCATGTTGTTTAAACTGCCATAGCTGGACTTTCTTGTTGTAGGATCTGGCGATCCTCTGTTGGTATAATTGACCATGGAAGATAGCATTACTTCACCTTTCGTCTATTAGAGATAATTGGTGATATCTGTCTTATAATCATTGGCCTTTATCCAGCTAAAGCGTCAATCAACACTCTAAGGGATTCCATTTCCACCTCTATGGGGAGCACTACTTCCATCCCATAGGTCAATGAGTAGGGGGTTGCCCAGTGGAAGTACGCATTGAAGTTCTATAGGCTAATAGAGTCAAAGGTAAGAGGTCAGGCCATCCTTTATGATTGGCGAACATCTTTTGCATGATCTTTTTGATGTTCTTATTAGCCGCTTCAACAGTACCATTCATCTTTAGACGGTAGATGACGGAGTTAAGGTGTTTAATGTGGAATTTACTGCACAACTCCTCCATCATCTTGTTTTTGAGGTTTTTAGCAGTGTCTGACACAATCACCTCTTGTTATCCATATCGATAAATGACATTATTTCTGATGAAAGCAATGATGACTTCTTTAGTAACCCTAGGGAAGGAGGCTACTTCTACCCATTTGGTGAAGTAGTCGATCATGGTGAAGATAAACTGATGCCCATTACTAGCTTTGGGCTCGATGGGCCTGATCATGTCCATTCCCCACATTGAGAACGGCCAAGGTGAACTCATATTGTGGAGTTCCCTCAGAGGGGCGTGGATAAAATTCCCATGAATTTGGCATTGATAACACCTCTTAACGTGATCATCACATTCAGCCTTAAGCGAGAGCCAGTAATGCCTTGTTCTGAGGATCTTTTTAACAAGTAGAGGGCCGCTCATGTGTGGGCCACATACTCCACCATGTATTTCATCCATGAGCCTCTGAGCTTGATCCTTGTCCAGAAATCTGAGGAGACCTTGTCCTGCATCTCTTTTGTAGAGTGTATCTCCGGTCAGGTAGAACTTCATAGCCAGTTAATGGATCCACCTTCTTTCAGTTGGGCTAACCTCAACGGGTGTAGATCTATCTCGCAAGTACTCCTTGATGTGCTGATACCAATGGTGTTGGATGGGAGGTAGCTCATCTAATACTTCTCCAATGCAATTCCCATAGGCTGGAGCCTTTTGTAGGGAAAATGGGATGCTTGGCATGTTTTCCTTGTCATGTATATTGATCAAGGAGGCTAAAGTTACTAGCGCATCCGCAAAATCATTCCTATTCTGAGGAATGCAGAGGAAGTTTATTTCTTCGAACTCCAAAGGCATCTGTAAAACTTTCCAATTGTAAGGCAGCAAATGTAGCTCTTTGGTATGATAGATTTTTGTGGTCTGTCTGATTTCCAATTCTGAATCCCCAAAGACAGTTAACCATCGGATACCTATTAATTGGGAAAGTTTGAGTCCCATAATACAACCTTCATACTCAGTTGTGTTGTTGGTGCTGACAAACTGTAATTTGACGGCGACGGGATACTGTTCCCCCGTACCGGATAATAGAACTGCTCCAGCTCCAGAACCTTCCATGTTTATAGCTCCATCAAAATACATTTTCCATGATTGGTGTGTATTGTATTGATGGTGTTGCTGGACTATCATTACCCCTTCATCGGGGAAGTATGTTTCCAATGGTTTGAAATCCCCTGCAAGTGTGGCGGCCAGTTGATCTGCAATTCCTTGTCCTTTAATGGACTTTTGCGTCACGTAGACAATGTCGAATTGTTGTAGGATCAACTACCATCTGGACAACTGAAAATTCAATATGGGTTTACTGAATACATACTTGAGAGGATCCACGCGGGATATGAGATGGGTTGTGTGACGATGGAGGTAATTTTGTAACCTCATAGAAGCCCATGCTAAAGCACAAGTATTCTCAATCAGAGTGTACCTGTGTTCACTGCTGCTGAATCTTTTGCTGAGGTAGTAGATAGCTCGTTCTTGGCCTCTATCATCTTTTTGTCCCAGCATGCAGCCCATGGCATTGTCATTAATGGACAGGTACATGAATAGGGGAACATCATCCCTAGGTGGTACCAAAACAGGAGAGTTAACCAGTTGTTCCTTGATTGTAAGGAAGGCTTTTGACACTCATCGTTCCATTTCATGGAAGAGTTCTTCCTTAACAACTTGAAGATAGGCTCACAGGTTGCTGTGAGCTGGGAAATGAACCGGCTAATGAAGTTGATTCTTCCCAAAAATCCCTATATTTCCTTCTTTGTCTGAGGAATGGGCATTTCTATTATGGCCTGGATTTTGGTGGAATCCAGCTCAATCCCTTTGTGGCTAACTAAGAAACCTAGCAACTTGCCTGATTTAACGCCAAAGGCGCACTTAGCTGGATTCAACTTCAAGTTATACTTATGCAACCTGTTGAAGAGCTTTCTGAGATGGTCTAAGTGGTCTTCTTCCCTGCGGGATTTGACAATGATGTCATCCACGTAGATCTCTATCTCTTTATGCATTAAGTCATGAAAAAGAGCCATCATAGCTCGTTGGTAGGTTGCTCCAGCATTAATGAGGCCGAATGATAACCGTCTATAGCAAAAGGTTCCCCAAGGTGTGATGAATGTAGTTTTCTCACTATCCTCCTCAGCAACCATAATTTGATGATACCCCACAAAGCAATCAGTAAAGGAGTACATGTCATATTGAGCAATATTGTCAATGAGAATGTGGATAAATGGCACGAGAAAACTATCCTTGAGGCAAGCTTTATTCAGATCCCGGTTACCCACATAAACTCTCACCTTTCCTCCCGGTTTAGGCACGGGGACTATGTTGGATAGCAATTCAGGATATGTGGACACCATAATGATGCCAGCTTGAAATTGTTTCACAATTTCTTCTTTAACCTTTAAACTCCACTCAGGTCTTAATCGCTTGAGCTTCTGCCTGATTGACTTGAATACCTCTTTAATGGGAAGGCGATGGATGACGATGTCGGTGGAAAAACCCACCATGTCTTCGTGAGACCATGTAAACATATCATGGAATTGGGTTAATAGCGCAACCATGTTATTCCTTTGGTTTGGAGTGAGGTCTGTACCAATCTGGATCAACCTAGGGCTTTCTAAGGTTCCGAGATTGAATGAGGTGGTTTGATAAAGATTTGGTTTGGGTTTGTCTTTGATCCATTCCTTGATCTCATGAGGTGTCTCAATGTCCTCTTGTATTTCCATCAAGTCTGAGTTCAACTTTTCATCAAAGTTACAGTCCTTGTGGAGAAAAGGCACCTCATCAGCAAGTACAGGCACATCTAAATTTAGAGTCCAGAAATAAAATTTGCTTTCACTTAATATATGAAACTGTTCAATCATACAAAGTGTTAGCATGTACTAATAAAACAACTGCTAATACTGTACAGAAAAGTAAGTAGTTAAAGCTATCTACAGGGCAGAGTGGTTTCTGCCCTTTTTACCCTTGGCAACAAATGCAAGGAGTGCTGCTCTAATTATCAAGGGTGAAGTCCTGATGGACGACAGTAATGAAGAGACTATCATCATCCTACTTCTACCGAATGATGACCATAATGTCAGGATAATAATCGTCTGAAGTGTATCTATTTGTGTGCTCATCATGTAAAAGGATGCGTAGATAAGACAAACTCCTGGCGATGTCTTGTTTACATTTCTGTTCCCTCTCTTCCACTTCGAGATCAGGATTCAGAACCTCTTTTGCTCTAGCTGGTATCTGTTTAGGAAATAGCATAGCTATAACATGGGCTAGAACCTTTACCGGAGACTGTATAGGCTCAGGATCATTATGTGGAGATAATCGCCGTATGGCTGAAGATGAAGGAATTTGTTTATGCTTGTGAGGATTCCTGTGACTGGAGCTAGCAGAATAGCCTAATCCAACTGTCCCTGTTTGACTAGGAACTTGAATCGGGTGCTTAATTCCCTGATGATCTTTGCCCAACCCTTGTCTAGGTTGATGACCCAATAACATCATCTCTTGAGTGGCTGACATTACCTCGGCAGAAATCTTGGGTGTGAGAGGTGGCGCCTCAATGGGATGGTAATGAGTGTTACTCACCTCCAGGGCATGGAAGCTAACCGTCTCAACTTCTATGTTGAAGGTGATGAGTGGTATGTCACCTTATTCAGGACATTCCGGTTCAGCATTAACAGTGACTAGGCTATTGTTGATAATGTATTTGAGTTGCTGGTGAAGGGTGGAAGGGACGATTCCAGCCATATAAATCCACGGTCTTCCCAAAAGCAGGTTATATCCTGTGTCTATTTTGTGCACATGGAAGGATACATTGAATGTATGTGGAGCAATCTTCACTGGTAATTTAATCTCTCCAACGGCATTTCGTCGGGACCCATCAAAAGTTTTGATAACCATATGACTGCTCTTGATCCTCTTGGGGCAGATATTCATCTTTTCCAAGGTAGCATAAGGACAGATATTCAAAGATGAACCTCCATCTATCAAGACTCCTCCCACTATGTATCCGGAGGACAAAACTGTAATGACCTGTCCCTTCAGTAGGTATGTCATAATCAATGAAAGATATCACATTGTTATTAAAAATGTGATCAACTAGATGTTGGAATTTTTCCACATCCACTGATTTTGGTAAATGGGCTTCTTCCAAGACCCTTATCAAGATCTTCCGGTGATCTTCGGAAGAGAACACCAAGTCCAGCATGGAAATTTGTTGTGAAGCTTCTCTCAAGCTTAAAACCACCTTGGCTTCGTTATGGCCCATGGTACGGATGAATTTTTCAATTTTCTCCATGGGAACTTTCCCATTTGATTTGATGGTAGGCTTCATCACCCGATGGGGAAGATATAGTGGATTCTCCTTCGATACTGCAGCAGTTGTATGTGATGTAGATCCTTTAGCCTGCCCATAATTCCATGGGACTTTTTTCAGGCTGACAACAGGATACTGTGTCCTAGATGGCAAGAGAATAGGCTCTGGTGCAGCCACTTTCAAAGGATTGTCAGCACCTTTGAGTTGAATTTCTTGTATTGTGAGTGGACTGGCAGCTAAATCACCCTCAGTGGATATAACTGCTACGCTATCCTTCCATTTTGTAGGACATGTGTTCCCACTTTTGAGTAACAAAGTGTCATCGTCTGCCATTTGCAGGACACCGCTGTTAATTAAATTCTGAATGAGGTGGCAGAGTGCACAGCATTCTTTTGTGCTGTGACCACGAGAATGGGAGTGATATTGGCATACTCCATTGGAATTGAACCATCTGGAATGGGAATTGATTGGAGGCAGAAGGGATGTAATTCTTCCTTCATTGATTAACATCTAAAATATCTCCTCCATAGGTTGGCCAAGGCATGTAAATTCCCTCTTGTTGGAAAAATCCCGACGGGCTTTGGCACTTGCTCTCTTTGCAATTTTATCCTCTAATGTTTCACTTATAAAGGCGATGATGGAGTATTTATAACAAAAGGAAGGAGACTAGCATGCTTCTGACTGACTAATTGGCGTGTGTCTTTGTGTTGATGGATTACCAGTTCTGCTAATTGATCTACTTGCTTGCAAAGAGCCTTAATCTTGCGTTCCATCATAAACTGGAATTGTGCGTAATCCCATTTGTCAGCACCGTCCCTGCTGGTTTGGGAAGATTCAACAACGTAATTTGAACTTTGTCCACTACTCCAATTAATCATATTGACCTCTTGTTCTTTGTGTTGAGGAAGAGGGTTGTCTTGCACATGAGGTTGGTTGGGTTTAGTCACCACAATCTCCCCGTTATCGATCAAATCCTGGATCTTGTGTTTCAAGGCCCAGCAATCCTGAGTATCATGTCCCAGTGCCCCGGCATGATAAGCACACTTCCGTATAGCATTGTAATTCCCATTCAGGTTGGCTGGTGGAAGAAGATGTGTAATTTTCTTCTGAGTAGTTAGAAGAGTGAGAACATTCTCGAGCGAATCCCCTAGGGGTGTAAACACTCGATTGCATCGAACTTCTCCACCATTGGCAATGTGGGGTTGGAAGACTGTTCTGAAAAAGGGGAGTAGTTTTTCATTTGGATAAGCAGGTTCTAACTGCCTTTTTGACCTTGTAGTATCAAGGAAACATCCTCCTCTTTCTTTTTATGGACCCTCCGGGGGTTGTTGTAACAATCCAAGATTTAATTATTTATAATTTAAAATATTTATTAAATGAAATAAATATTTTATTTATGTGGTTGTTGTTAGTAAATATTTGTGAATTAAATTTATTTATTAGATAATATTCTAATTTAATTTAATTTAATAGTTAGAGATAATTTGCTATGTTTTAATTTAATAATTAAAATGGTATGTGAATTTATTAAGTAAAATTATAATGAGATTATAATTTTATGATATTTGTTTAATTGGAAAATTTATTTAAAATATAGTATGTGTAATTAGTTTATTTGACTAATGTTGGATATGGGATCTAAATAAATAATATGAGATTTTAAACTACAGTGTAAGGATTTATTAAAATAAATTAAATGGATTTACCCAAACAAGGCTTAAAATATTAAGTCTTTATTTTAATTAATTTTATCCAAACATAGCCTTATGGCTTTTGAATTTTGAATTTTAATTATAATAAATAAAATATAAATAATATATATTAAATTTTGGTAACTTATAACTTATTATTATATTTATTATAACGTCAGTTTTAGACGTTTGGGTTTATACGTTGGCTTGAGTTATATTTTATTTTAGGTGAAAAGCATTTGACTTAAGCCTAAGAAGAGAAAAGAGAAGAAAGTTTTTAGAGAGAAATTGATAGAGTTTGAGAGAGACTTGAGAATAGATTTCTGAGTTCCCAAGCAATTCTTTGTGGTTAGCAAGGATTACTAAGTAATTAATGGTATGTTCTATAACCTTGATATTATATATATATATATATATATATATATATATATATATTACGGCAAAAAAAAAATTTCAAGTTTTCATGTTCTGTGAATTCATTTTTTTTTAAATTATTGTTATAAACTGAATTGTTGTATTTATATGTATTCGTGATGTTAGAATCAGCATCTAGATAAAGATTTAGTATCCTAATTACGTTAAAAAAAAATAAACTAATTATAGTGACTATATGTATATATATGGCTTGTGAAAGTACCAAATTTGATAGTTAATTTGTAAGCTAATAGATAAATTGAGCCTTGAATATGTTAATTCGGTAAGAAACGAAGCGAACGTAGTTTGAATGAATTAATTTGGTGTATAATTGTGATCACAGTGTTAATTTTTGTCAACAATGTCAAAAATGGAGTTTTTGGTTTAAAACATGGCAGTCAATGATCTAAATTTTCTGAAGTTGTTGTTTAGTTGTTTTAAATTAGTATATATATGATGAGTAATGTTTATATGTAATCTATGTAAGTTATACGTGTTAAATTGGGTGCTGGAAATTAAGATGCAGGTCAAATTAGCTTTGTTTCCGTTCTTCGTGCCTGAATCAGTAATTAAATTATTCAGAGCGCCAACCTTAGAGCCAATGATGTCAAGTCTGGCAGCGCATGAGGCCAAAACTCAGCACCTCTCATGCAGGCATGAAGACTGTAGAAATGAGCGCCGGTTAGCAAAATGGCCAGAAAGTGTATTTTAATTACACAAAGTCTGTAATTTTTGATAAGGTGAAATATTATGACTGTTAAGATGTGATTTTGGTATTATAGTACTAAGAATGAGAATATTATTAACAATTAACAAGTTTTATTATTACATTACTAAGGTGACTTGACTATGTGATTAAAACCAATCCATACATAAAATAGATACTTATTTGTATACAGAGTATATGTAGTAGCTAATTGTGTCATGATGACATGTGTATAGGATATTGTGAATCAAATTATTACGGTTTAGCATACACACAAGGCAAGTTTTCTTTATCCTACCTTATTTATAATTGAGCAAGTTTCTAAACTCTAATCTCTATTTGAGCTTGTTCTAATTACCTTTATATTCAGCAAGTAATCTCTAATCTTATTTATACGATTTAATTATATTCATGCAAAGCTATTTAACCTAACTCTTACTTTGAGAAGGTTTCCTACTGTTAGCTTGTTTCTATTATGAAAACTTCTAAATTCTGATACACTTATGTTCAACAAGTTTTATCGTTCAATTTGCTAATTATTATGCATGCTCAATAACTCAGTTCTGTTACTAACAAAATTATAACCTTAGTTTAACATTGTTCAAGCAGGTATGTTATGTTATTCAATGCTTATGATGTTAGTTCATTTCTAAATCATGATCTTAATATATTGTTGATTCATTTATGACTTATTCCATAGCATATTGTGATTAAATTTTATTCAACTAATCCTTAGTTGATGTTCGTTAAACTCTAAATTACCTTGAAACTTATCCAAACCAAACTTACTTTGGTGCGGACTTGTATTCTAAATACTGAGATGAACAACCCTATTACATGGGATATTTTTACGCAAAGCGTTTAGATGTTTGTGCATAATACATTGTACGAAGGGTTGATCCCCTTAAGTACAAGAAGTCCCTACAGTCTTATGACTGTTTAGGTTTAAGTTGAAAGAATAGTTATAACTTTGGACATAGTTCGTGGTCTTGTGACCCTTAGATATATATATTTCAAATTTTGTTTCTGATTATCATTGATAGAGAATATTATTAAATTCTATTGATCCTATTTATTTGGCAGTTGTTATGATATTTTATTCATTTTCACTTCAAGTGAGCATTGTTTGCTCACTCTTGCTTATATAACCATTATAGCTAAAGTTGAGAAGGTTGATGAACCTACCACCAGTAAAGGAAAAGGAAAGATGAACAAGTGTTGAAGACTTGTAAACATGTTGACTTTTATATTGTCAGAATCTAGTTTAAATGTTGGGATGTAGTTATTTAATTTTTTTCACTTGATGTTTGTATTTAAAGGTTAGATAACCTGGGAGATTTTATTGAACTTATTGATGTAATCCTTTAATGGGAAGGTTTATTGTTAAATTTTACTAAGTTTGGGTAGTTAGACATGAATGTTTTTATCAAGTGAACACCAAATCTTGTGGGAATGAAGTACCCAGATTTGGGGGTGTCACCGTTATTTCCATAATTTCTGAATTGGATGTGCTCAGCAACGGCTTTCAGAGTGGCTAGGTCTTGGATTTTTCCAGACTTCAATCCCATCTCAGCCATCTCTCTGTGTTTAATCATTTCAGAAAATGGCTTGCCAATGCTAGCTAAGACTCTCATAGAAAGAAGCTTCTTGTATATCTATGAAGGTCATCATCATTTCTGATTCTGTCATAGCAAGAATAACTTGAGCAGAAAGTCTCCTCCACCTTTGAGTATACTCTCTAAATGACTCATTGGACAATTTCTTGACCTTGGTAATCTGGTACCGGTCAGGAGCCATTTGAGACTGGAAGCTTTACTGACTGAGGAACACATGCGCTAACTCTTCCCATCTATGTATTTTGGAATTGTCTAATCTGGTATACCATAATCGAGCTTCTCCAGTTAGATTCTTTTGGAATAGCTGCATTCTGAGCTTCTCATCACCGGCATAAGATCCGAGTTCTCCTATAAATACCTTCAAGTGTGTGTAAGGATCTCCTAACCCATCATAATTTTCAAAGTCAGGAGTCTTGAACTTCTCTGGATAATGAACACCAGGGAATATACAAAGATCAACATATGAGACACTCTTGTGTGCTCCAATACCTTTTATAGACTGAATGGTCTCTTCCATTTGAAGGACCTTTTTCCTGATATCACTAGTGTCTGGATCTTTTTTGAGATGGGTGTTTTCAGGAATTTTGTTGGTTGTATCCAACTAAAGTTCCAAAATTGTTTTATCTGAACCTTGTGCTCCTCCCTTTGTAGAGGATTCTGTATGTACGGGTATTCGTGAACCCTGAGTAGACTGGAGTAGTTCTTTAAGTAGAACAACCAAATCTGTAATTTGTTTTCTTAAATCGTCAAACTCTTCTCGAGAGACAGGAGCAGGATTAGACTGGTCGGATGAAGACATAATTGGATGTAGGCTCGTGGCCTTTTTAGACTTTGAATGGGTTACATGCCCAATTGTTTCCCTATAAAAACTTATGTAGTTTAGTCTTAGGGAATGTATAAATGTTTACATGCTATCATAATGTGTCCATTTTAGGAATATTATCCTATAAAATCGGTGTCATTTGATAGCATGTCAAGCCTTAATATGCATGTACACATATTCTTCATATTTTCCATTACATAGATATTGGAATGTAATTACAAGTAATTGAAAATGGAAAGCATAAAGAGACTCTCCTCCGCATTTGGTTTATTAGAGGCTGACCTATCTTAGGTTACTCTCGCGGCTTTTTTGCCATGAAGGTTCCCAGATCATCGCAATTTACTTGACGGGAAGTTAATCCGGTCTTTCAACTAGAGTGAATCTGGGTGGTTCCTTTCCTGAGCTTCGTTGGAATTAGTCTCCCTATGAGTTTAGTAATCAAACACCGATAGGATAGCTTCCTAGTGGAGGAACCACACAACATTCATTAACATGCAACGTGTCTCATCGTTATGGGAATGATGACATGTGAGAAGCACTAATATCACAGATAGATATATTGCAGTGCAGTAAGTAAAATGCATTTATACACATTCATCAAAAATGTAAATGCAACATCAACACACAAGCATGTAATAGTTTTGAAAATCTTGTAGTAGCGGCTTAAGTCCTCTTATTGGTGTCCCTAGCAGAGTCGCCACCTGTCGACAACGAGATTTTTATCGTCCCTCTTCTGTTCTTGTCTTTTGGTGTTATCATGTTAGGTGAGATTTGTTTGAAAAAACAAGTTGTGAAAAGGTTCAACATTTATATGTCGATGATTTGACTATAAGAGTCATCAGTTGGTGTTTTAAATGGTTGTACCAACACAACCGAGAAAAGGTTTGCACATTGACCCAGTGATGTGACACTACTAAACAAGTCTGTGAAACCGAGATTCATTAGGGTCTGGGGACTTTCTTATGCGGAGGGAAGGTGTTAGGCATCCCTGGACATCCGTGTTACCACGGTGACCGCCATTTTTCAATTAAACTGTTATATGAATGTGTGCGTGTGTGTGTGTGGGTCAATGTGCAATTATTTGGAAGTAGTGTTATGCCTTGTTCGCACCTATATACAAAGGGTTTGAATTTGTGTAAAAATTCAGTTTTAAATAACATATAGGAATGATGTTTTATAAAAGAGGTTTTTCAAACCCTTATGGTCAATAGTAATTGAGGCCTTTGATACTCCCATTTTATAAAATTTTTGGCTTGATTGCTTTTATTTTAAGATGCAAAGCATCTTCGAGAAAATAATATATAACACTGCCGAATTCCTTGTGGGCATGAAAGCCATCTAAGGAAATTCAAACTTTGTGAATAATTTTTACAAGTCGCCATAAATTTGAAAATGTCCATCACGGGAACCGAATCTAGATTCAGTAGACTGAATTTGTGATCACATGATTCCTATTCTCACATGATGCCACAATTTATATGAAAGCGAAAGCAGTTATATATATAAAAGGCAGTAAATATATATATATATATATATATATATATATATATATATATATATATATATATATATATATATATATATATACAGACATGATCACCCACCACGAAGCACCTCCATTGGGGATCGAAAATGTAAATATATAAAAACGGTAAATATATATATAAAAACATGATCAAACACCACGAAGCACCTCCATGGGGGATTAGAAATGTAAATAAAGCGGTAAAGACGATCAACCTCCATGAAGTAAACTCCAGGCGGGACGGAATGTAAATAAAGCAGTAAAAATGATCAACCACTATGAAGTAAACTCCAGGCGGGGCAGAATGTAAATAAAGCAGTAAAAGGCCACGAAGTAAACTCCAGGCCTGACAGAAATATATATATATATATATATATATATATGTATATATATTTACAAAAAGAAATAAAAGCCACGGACCGAAGTCCAGGCATAAACACATAACACGACTCTCAATGTAAAGAACGGTGTGTGCAAAGTAGAAGAGAAAGGCTTTAAAGGGTGTAAGAAGGCTTATAGTGGATTGCTAAAGAAGACTTCTATAGCTTTAAATGGATGAACACTTGGCTCCCGCCGATAAAAATATGACTGAATATAAGCTCATAAGTGTTTAAAATGAGAAAGCACTCAGTTTAAGGTGTGTACAGAGCAAATTGGACAGGGCTTCCTCGCCGTTTTCTCTTACAAAATGGCCACCCCAAGCCCTTAATTTATAAAGGGGAGTCGCAGAGTACACTGCAAGTGGCAGCATGTACTGCTTGCACTGCCGGGGGTGCCACGGCCCGTGAGTCCCATTGCAAATCTCAAGTACATGCATGCAACGTGATGTCTGCTCAAACTTACAGAACTTCAATCCGAGCCTCCAATTGAGGTGTATAAGACCTTTTACAGAGTGCTGTTGTCGAGAGCTACACAAATGATATGGGATTAGAGGTTGTAAGAAGTCAGGATGATGGGACCATGCCCTTGGTCTTCATGCTTCAAATTTTATCTGGTGTTCTGTCCTGTGTAGTAGTCACTCGGGATTGTAGCTATTTGGCTCTTGTGGGACATTGTTGTGTAGAATGTATGTTGAACTATTGTTGAGACAGCGCAATGTGGAATCAAGGTGGAAAATGATGATTTTGCCCCTCACCGGGGTTATCTCCGAGTTGAAATGATAAAGCGATCATTGCTCAGGTTATCTACGAGATTGGGTTCTTGCCGTAAGTCTTGAATGTCCTCAGGGTTGTCTATGAGGTATGCCTTACCTCCCAGGGTTATCTCCGGGACTGGAATGGAGTTCCTTGGTGTGGCTTCCGATGTTGAAGTTGACTGCATAGTTTGAGATGAGCATCTCCAGGGTTATCTCTGGAACTGCAACTGCATTCCTCCGGGTTATCTCCGAGGTTGACATTGTCTTTCTCGGTGTTATTTTCGGGACTGAGACTGAGTGTCTCGGGGTTATCTTTGAGATGAAATGGCCTTCTCCAGTGTGATTTCCGGTATTGAGTTGAGCTGTCCTCTAGGGTTATCTCTGAAAGATGATTCTACCCTACTGCAATGTTAGTAACAGGTATGCAGAAAATTTTGAGTGTCTACAATATACATTCAAGCATCCATCCAAAATAAAATCAAATCACATTGATCATAGTCCCTAATAAATCCCATATATTATCATACATATCAACATATACATCAATAAATAACATTCATCTCATGAATTATAAATTCATTCCATATATGCATTAATATCAATTAATGGGCAAAAGTTTGCTAAACTTTAGTTTGTAAACAAAGTAAACTATTTTATTTTAATTAAAAACCAAATCCAAATTAAACACTTTAATTTTTGTAATCTGAAATCATATTTTAGATAAAATAAACACCTTTGTTTTAAACTTTTATTTATTAAATAAACTATTTATTTAATTAAAGAAAAACAAAAGATTTTCAAATTCTACCCAAGGGCGCAACTGTGCCCATAATGAACTGGGTCGCAACGCAACTGTGCTTCAAAGCCGTAAGACCGATTTCGAAGTGTGACGATTGTTCCACCCAGAATGAACTAGGTTTGTGCAATGTTCTTGCTTTATTCATCGAGGAAAGTGGATCGGGTCATGGTCGGTTGTGCTTTAGAATGAACTGGAGATGGCCCAACTGCGCCACGTCGCAGAAATAGAAAACTTTTTTTTTGCCCATAAAATCGAGTCAATCGCATATAATACATACATGGAATCACAAAGACTGATAATTAGCATAAGATTAGCTTTGATACCACTGTTAGGTTTGCTAGAAACAAGAATATGCAATCAAATCACATAAACAAAGCGGAAGCGAAGTAAAAATGGTTTTTAAAATTTTTCTTACAAATCATAACCAAGATCGTTCTTGTGCTTTGATTATCAGTCTAAAAGAGTAGGAGAATCAGAATCATACCCTTGAAGATTCGAGCTTCCTCAAGTACAAGTTCAACTCTTAATCGTTCATGCTCTCCTTGACTATGCGAGTTTGATTTCTTCCTTTGATCAACGTTAGCCACCCAAGCGTTTGACCTCTAGAGGTGATCCACCAAGCAAGAATAAGAATCAAGAAGAAGGGTATATTAGCTCAAACCCTAGTTTTCTATCTGTATAGAAAAAGAGGCGTACTCTCTAACTATTAAAATTACGTATATAAAATATTTGATATAAGACTCCTCTTATAAAGATATCAGTTGACCCTTTTTAATATAATTAAAATAGGGTATGATTAGTTAATTAAACTCCTTTAATTAATTAGGCTCCCTAATCTAATTGGGGTTAATTAATTAAACTCTTTTAATTAATTTGCCTCCTAATCCTATTAGGAATAAATGAGAGTGCTAATATTAAATTAATTCTCAAACTCCTTTAGAAATTAAAATAATAATAATTATAATAATATTAATAAGACTCCTCTTATTAATTTATATTTAATATTTCCAAAATATTAAATAATAAATATTAAGCTATTTAATTTACTCTATCATCATAGATTAAATTAAATACACTTAACATATTATTACAATTATGCCATTAACTTCTTAAATAATTATTCTTCCTTTTATGGTGTGACCCTTTAGGTTCTCCATATTAAACCCGTTGTGAATAAATCAATTAGAACAATTCTAATCTCATTTAAATAAATAAATAAAACTATTAATTTATTTAAATAAATAATATTTATTCTACAATAAGGATAAGCCTCCTTAGCGATTAACGACTTTCTAGATAATATAAATTTCAATATTAATCATAAAAGAACCTTTGAGAAAATAGTTACCGTACAATTCAATCCTTCCACCAAACAATGTCCCAAATAAATATAAGACTTGGAATTACTGTCAAGTCTTATTTTATTTAATTATATGTATTTCGATTCCCAAATACACAACTGCGAATAAATACAAATTAGAAACTACTTTCTAATTCCATTCCACCTTGGCTAAGGATTCTTGGGTTGTCATTTATCGAATCACATAGGACATATCTCTTCTTTTACTAGAAGCGGTAGATTCTTTATTGATCATTCATTATCTCCATATATAACTCATTATACCCAAGCATACCTTTTGATATACCTTGAGGGTCTTAAGGAATAAGTCAAAGTACAAATCATTATATACAAGATACTATGATGATCTCATGCCTAAGGATCACTTGTACTATTATCACTTCAAGAATTCCTATTGACAGGCAAGTAAAACTCCATTAGGTATTCCTTAGAGAGTCACGTTCAGTGAACTTATTCTCCAATAAGCACCTACATACTTGCTTTAGTGTCTCCACATAAATGATCATGAGATCAACCATCCTCATCCAATGAGCGAGCAACGTATGTACCAATATATCCAGATTCACTAATCTCCTTTTTAGTAATCCATTGATTGGGAATATTTTAGTTTTTAAGCTATCTTAAAATTTAGATCTCATTAGCATTATCTCATCATGATTCTAAAATCATTGCTTAAAACTATGGGTTTATTACATATTATTAAAACAACACCATGTAGATAAATTAAATGTCTTTAGTAAATAAATACTTTTATTAATAAATACATAAGATAGATTACAAAGTATATGATTTATCATCATACATGATTGGCTTGTATGCATACTACTTTCACTGTCTTCACACGAACGAGCTAATATCCGTTTCTATCTTCCTTTTCCCATTTGTGGGGGCAAGTGTTCTGATCTTGATCTATAATTTGATGCAGGTTCCTGTCTTTATGCAGCCCAAATGGAATTGGTTTAGCATACATTCTGTGTACTAGACTCTGTATCCAGAGTACCAAGAGATTGTTCATACATGGAGCTTCGAGGCTTTCTTTTCTATCCCCCCTATCGTTGTCCTTGGGGTTATCTCAGTGTGGCGCCCCCAAAATAGGTATACATCACCCATTCTGAGTCGCCAAATACATGGTACAGAATTTAAATACAAACTTCTTTTATGCAATACAACAAAAGTGTAGCTGAGAGTTTTTACACGAATATTGTCTTCTAGATAATATCCAAACTCAAATGGAGTCCTTATTATGATTATTATCACATTATTTCGTAGAATAGTGAGGACTACTATAGCCACCATCTCGGACCATCACTCCATTCCCCGACTAGTCCCGACTATGTTCTCATTTCCTGAAGAGATTAATGAAAGTAAAAGGGTGAACTCAACTAGCCCAGTAAGAACTATTATGACTAAGATAATGCATAATAAATTATCGTTAGCCTTCAACAGTGTTAAACTGATAAAAAAAACAATAAGTTTAACTGCAGTGGAATAAGCAATCCATTAGAAGAGTCAAGTAGAACATAATATCTACCATCTTCTATGATTTAAAAAGTTTATCATCAATTTTATCACTAAGACTCAGCTTATTAAATAATCCACATCACTGAATTGTCCATGCAGTACGGGCAAAGGATATTCATTAGTATCACAACCGCGAATTATCCATGCACTACGGGCCAAGGATATTCGTGTTTTCACCAATGGTCATGATCATGCCAACCATTGTCCATCAATGCATTATGGGCTAATGAGGACTTTAACCACATCATTTGTAATATTACGGTCATGATTATACCGAATAATCCCTGGTCATAATCATATCAATCAACAGTCCATCTGTGACACCCCCAAAATAGGTATGCATCACCCATTCTGAGTCGCCAAATACATGGTACAGAATACAACTACAACTTAATTATACAACTGTCGTGCAGAATACGACAAAACGTAGCTGAGAGTTTTTACACGAATATTGTCTTCTAAATAATATCCACACTCAATGAAGTCCTTATTACAATTATTATTACACTATTTCATAGAATAGTGAGGACTACTATAGCCACTTATCCTAGACCATCACTCTGTTCCCCGACTAGTCCAAGCTATATTCTCATTTCCTGAAGAGAACAATGAATGAAAAGGGTGAGCTCAACTAGCCCAGTAAGAAATATTATGACTAAGATAATGCAGAATAAATTATTCTTAGCCTTCAACAGTATAACAACTGATAGAATACAATAGACAACAAGATTTAGATCAACAACTGCAGCAGAATAAGCAATCCATTAGAAGAGTCAAGTGAAGCATGATATCTACTATCTTCCATGATAAGTTTATCATCAATTTTATCGCTAAGACTCAAATTAATAAATAATCCACATCACTGAATTATCCATGCACTACGGGCCAAGGAAAATTCGTGTTTTCACCAATGGTCATGATCATGCCAAACAACAATTCATCTTTGCACCATTGGCTGAAGAGAATGCATGGTTATGATCATACCAACATCTGTCCATTAATGTACTACGGGCCAATGAGGACTTTTACCACATGATTATACCGAGTAATCCCTAGTCATAATCATACCAATCAACAGTCCATCTATGCACGTAAGCCAAAGATGACTTTCATCACAATATAAGCATGAGGATGATGACAATGATATAAGCATTAATCAAACAAAATCAAGGATAAATATTATAGACTTTAAATTTATCCAGAGTTTAAAAATATCGAAATTTCCAACATGATATTGCTTTGTGGAATAAAATTCAAGAATAATATTCATGTATAAAAAATAATTTGGACAGAAAAGAAATAAATTTTTTAGGTGAATAGTACCCCGTGAATAGTACCTTATGAATAGTACTTCAGGAATAGTACTTCGTGAATAGTACCCTAACATAAAAAATGCCCCAAATACCCAAGTGAATAGTAACTGAGAAATAGTAACCCGTGAATAGTAACTCGTGAATAGTACCTCGACATGAAAAGTGTCCCAAATACCATAGTGAATATTATTTCAGTGAATAGTAAACTATGAATAGTAACTCATGAATAGTATTCTGGCATGAAAAGATCAATAATTATCAAGAATGCACAAAATAATATTTCCATGAAAAGATACTAGATGAAGCACAAATATCAAGGATATTCTGCTAATTTCATGGAATATAGAAGCAATACTTCAACAAAATGAGTGTAGAACTAGGGATACGAAACGAAATAATATTACTTACATACTACAGAGTATGGAAGAAAATATTATTTCATACGAGTATTGTACAAAAATAATATCCCTTACGAATACGAAAGAAATAATATCCCTTACCTCAGAAGAAGACTGAATACTGGAATAGTGAAGTAGCAGACTTCTCTTCTTCTTTCTCTCTATAGCTTCTCTCTCTATAATTGCTCTTGTGAGTCTTAGTGAATTGTTGAGAATGAAAGAAGAATGAGCTTTTATTTATATGGAAACTTAGTTTCAATAATTGCACGTTTTGGGGGTCAAATTATTACAATATAATACATTCATCTTTTCCTTCATTTTTAATTTAGTCCTGCAAGTATTATCAAACTTGCACCACCTCCCCTAATAGTACATGCATGTGAATCAATAATACATTCATGTGAATCAATAGTTCTATACATGTGAACAAATAGTTATAAGCATGTGAATTAATAGTAATTAATTAGTCATTTATCCGATTAATTACCCGATTGGTCAATATAACCTCCAGAAATCAATTATTATCAAAATAAATGTCGATTTCCACTAACACTAATAATCCCAACACAATGGAAATATCAATTTCATGTTTAATCAACACGAACTGTAATGCCCGAGAAAATTGGATTTTTATATGAATTAAATTTTTATTTGATTATTTGGATTAAATAAATTTAATTGATTATTTATGTGAGTAAGTTGTATGAAGGTCGTTCTATGACCTAGAATGTGCGGATGTGGTTAGGATTCTGGCTTTGTGCTAGGATTAATTGTTTTGAATTTTCAAGACGAAAATAAAAGTTTTCCGAGAAATTTTTGTAAAAACACTATTCATCTATTTCTGCTCGGGAATTAAGTTTGAAGTTTCGAGAAACGTATAATGATAGAATTCTAAGACGAGATGGAATATTTAATAATATTTCAGTTGTGGCAAATGAAGTTTTCGCTTGCGGACTCAAAACCCAAGGGTTAAGAAAAGTTAATTTTGAGAAGGAAATAAAATGCGTATAATGATTAGGGTTATTATACGTATGTTATACGAGTATGATACTAGTTAGTATACGAGTATAGTATAGAGAATATTACGATGTATAATACGAATATCGTATGAATACTAAATGAAGAGAATACGTGAGTTATATGCGTAGAATACGATTAGTTCTTAATGGACTTTAAGTTTAAGGACTTTGTAGAATCCAATTAGACTTAGATTATATCAAGCCCAATGAATTGTGTAATCAGGCCCAAGTTAGGCCCGATATGAATTAATTCTAAGGCCCGATCGAAGAAATTGAACCGCGGATCGAACCGATGGGTCACCGGATGGGTAAAACCCATGGGGGGACCCACAAGGCATGTGGGCCGGCCACTTGGTCACCAAGTAAAGTTTCTAAGGAGGTGTTGAATAGTAAGGAGGTGGCCTAATGTCCAAAATACCCTCCATTGGATTTTCTATATAAAGAAGCTTAGCTTGGTTCATTTATTTGTTTACAAACATTAGCCAACATATTTGAGAGAGAGAAAAGAGTTAGAAACAAGTAATCAAGTGATCTTGAAGCAAATCATAAGAGTTTATAGCAAGATCGTGAAGAACATAAAGGTAATAATTCGTAAAACCTTAGTTTCGATTCGTCTAAATTTATTTTTCATAGAGAATCATAGATTGGTGGAGCATGTCTCTTTTGAAGGAATACAGATGGCTATTAATGATTAGAACATTGATAAGTCATGTTTAAGTAGAAATCGTAAGTGTTTACGTAAGTTTAAATCGAAGAAACCATTGTACGTTGACTTGGTTGTTGATGGAAAAATTGAAAACCATCATTTTTAGGGTATGTGAATATTGCTTGGTTAGGATGTATACAATGAATCAATGGATTGGTTCCATTTGATTTGGCGTAGAAAACACGAGTAACGAAGTTATGGCAAATTTTATGAAATTAGACATTAAACGTCGAAATCGTATAATTCCGGATTAGTAGTCAAAATTTGTTGTTTAGTTCAGAAACCCTAGTTTTTGATTTCATATCGTAGTATAACATATTCAAGAGTCTGGGACTCAAGAATGGTCAAATTCTGAATTATAACAAAGAAAACGAGCTTTGAACGCTCAAGAACGTATAACGAACGCGTTATTAGGATGTTAATAGTGAATTCATCGTTAACAGATTTGAAAACTAGTATTTTTTTGAATGAAATTGTAGTATATGTTACATGTAAGAAATGGATTTTGAACGAGCTAATTCTGACTTAAAATGACTAAGTTATGAGTCCGGGAAGAATCGTAGTTGAAATTTGAAATTTTTTTCAAAGGCTCAGGGGAGGCGCCGCAGTGACAACCCAAGCACAAATGGCCGCATCGCAACGCCGGTAATAGTGTCTTTAGCTACTGGAGAGTGGCGCCGTAATGCCACTATTAAAAAGGGATCTCGCGTCGCAGCACCGATATCGGACCTTAGCTATTGTTTGTTAGCGCCTCAGCACCAATAGTGTACTAATGTGTGGCGCCGCAGCACCGGTAGTAGGACTTTGTTGGACAAGTTGGTTTTTAATCCTAAGTGATTGTAAACCAATAGAGGAGTATGTATGTACTTAATATACATGGTAAGACCCATCTTAAATCACTTATTTAGTGATGACCTTAGGAACTTGAGCATGGTTTAATAGTAAGTTAACAAAGAATGCGAAGTGTAAGTAAGTAAACCACGAACGGTATTCAATAAGTGTACTTAACCAATGACGATCGAGTCTCGGCTAGTAAGTTAAGAACGCTAACAAGCCGTAAGGAAGATTATTAAGTCCAATTGACATTTATTAATGAAATAAATTCTGTTAAGACATAGAAGAGAAAAAAGTTGATAAAAACAATGTGATTAGATTGTTTGGTAGCTAATTAAAGTGTGCTATGTGAATATATCATGTAGATACTGTAAAGACCAAGAATTGTTGAATATTATATTCAAAGACGCTTGAAGGAAAGTTTTCTTAATGCTTGTCTAACCTTCATGTTAGCCAAGTTTTCTGTGATTCATGTTATGAGATGCATGAATTGTTTTACGAAAGGGTCGATGCCAGTTTTAACTCGGATAGACTATTCTTAAGAGTTAGATTGATTTGTTTATAAGTGTTTTGATATAGAACTATTAACGTTATCTTATGCAAAGTATTTGGTATGGATTCAAAGTAAGTTTGTATATGAACAAACAAATGTATTTTCACCGATTATTCGATGGGCACGTGAGGTTGCCAAAACTTAAATATAAATATGTTTAATGGATGAGTGTTGATCAACATAGAGTACTATAGTCTGATCACATAGAAGTGCTCGTAAGATATATCAGATTTACGGACTTAGTGTCGGGATGTCCTTTTTATGTATGAAAACGAAAAGAGAATGTTCGTGATCTATCGACCAGTTCAGACTTCCTAAGCTATTATATATACTTTGGAATTATTGATATGAAATTAGAAGTACTAGTCAATATTTCATAGTACTTCATAGCTATTTGTTCAGTTATGGAAGATAATCATATAATTCTCGACGTGGTATTTATATTATCCTTTGTTAGATTTTCTAACCTAGTTATGCTCACTTCTTGCTTGATTTATATGATTGCAACTAAGGCCGAAAGAACTAATAATCGCAGTATGGATAAAGGCAAAGCTAAGATGGATAAGTAGATTATCCTGCAATAGATTAGTATGTTTGTAATAATCATAATATGATGAACAAAGAATGTATCGGTTTCAGAATCTGGGAATGGATTTATACTTATTATTGTAATAAGAAGTTAGTAAATACAATCATTTTGATGTTGTTTCAATGGAATGAATGTATAGATAGTAGTATCGTGTAGCACCATATCTATAGGTTGAAAGTAACCGGATTTGGGGGCTTCACAGGTTGGTATCAAAGAATTAGGTTATAAAACTTAAGGGGGGAAGAAACTTAGGCTAATAACCTCGTTAGAAAAGGAGAAGTCAGAAAGAAGTAAACTCAAGTTGAATGAGTTAATAAGGTATTGAGGTAACTCAGTACCGAAAGATTTAAAAGATGGAAATTAACCCTAAATAAATTAAATGTGATTTGTGCTTATAATATTGTGTATTATATACTAATCAACATGTTATGTGTTATTGTAGATGTCCATCGATAGCTTGATGTATAGAGATATACATGTGGTGAGGGAAGAGTCTGTGAATAGAGTAAAGCCTGTACCTATGCCCTTGGCGGGAATACCAGTAGTGATTCTAGAAGAGTCTGAGCCAGAGGAGTACTTTTTGGAGGAGTATTTTGAGGAGAATATGGAGAACTTAGGATCGAAGTCATATCTCGATATGGCGGTCGATTGGGATGGGGAGATGGAGGTAGCATCGTTCAATACGGTGGTACCTACACTAGAGCCAACACCTCCAGACGCAATGAGGGCATTATATCTAGCGGTGCTTGACCGTAATGTGCAACTGCACACTGTTGTGCAAAACCAAAATGAAGAGATTAATGCTCTTCATGAGGTGAAGGAGTCTGCAGAAGCAGATTTTGACTTAGAGCACGATGAGAAGGTGCTTATGATAGATAAGGCGAGGGACTATAAGAATGAGGCTATAGAGCTTCGTAAGAAAGTGGTGGAGAAGGACCAGAAAATAGCACGGATGTCCTACATCCATAATAGTGCTCAAGAGGATTTCAAGCTAAAAATTGCTTGTTATTCTACTGAGTCGGGACAGACTCGACATACTATTAGTCGGGATATTGTTTCGATTCTAGCGAATCAGAAGCATGAAAATGATGTGAGGCAGTGTTAGTAGATTGGTAGATCTTTTTGTATATGGGTAGTGACGTAAAACCCTCTTTTGTATAATTAAAGGGTAGTCTTTTTGTAAATCCCGATTTTTGTAGAAGTCAATCGCGAGATAGTAATGTAATAGCTTTTGGCTATGGAAGCAAGTTGTAAATAGTTTTGAACTATGAAGAAGCATATTAATATAATGAAGTATTTATTTAAAGTGCTTTGTTATGGTATGAGTTATTATTGTGGAATGATAACTAAGTAAGTAAATAGATAATAATGAAACATTATTTATTTAATCAAAATAATGCCGCCAAGAAGAAGACAACGTAATCAGGAAGCGGAATCACATAACGATAACCAAGGGGGTCAGAATAACCCTATGCAAGAGTTTGTTAATTTATTAACGGCTGCATTTAACCAAACTGGGGGTAGAGCACCCGCAGTACCTAGGGTAGCTAGAACGACTACCTTTAAAGAGTTTAAAAGTGTAGGTCCACCGGATTTCAAAGGAACGACGGACCCAATAAAGGCCCAGACATGGGTGAAGGAAATAGAAAAGGCGTTTGTTATTACAAACGTAGCTGAGGCGCAAAAGACTTCTTTTGCGACTTACATGATGAAAGGGGAAGCCAACTTTTGGTGGGAGGCTCACCAAGGTGGGGCTAGAACTGATGTTGTTACGTGGGAACAGTTCAAGAAGGTATTTTTTGAGAACTATTTTCCTACTAGCATGTGACGCCCCCAAAATAGGTATAAATCACCCATCTTGAGTCGCCAAATACATGGTACAAAATTCAAATACAACTTAATTATACAACAGTCGTGTAAAATACAACAAAACATAATCTAAGAGTTTTAATAAGAATATTATCATTTAGACAATATCCACACTCAATGGAGTTCTCATTACATTTATTATCACACTATTTAACAGAATAGTAAGGACTACTAATGCTATCATCTGGACCGACACTCCGTTCCCCGACTAGTCCCAGCTATATTGTCATTTCCCGAAGAGAACAATGAAAGCAAAGGATGAGCTCAACTAGCCCAGTAAGAAATATTATGACTAAGATAATGTAGAATAAATTATCCTTAACCTTCAACAGTATAACAACTGATAGAATATAATAGACAACAAGTTTTAGATCAACAATCGCAATGAATAAGCAATCCATTAGAAGAGTCAAGTAGAGCATAAAATCTACTATCTTCTATGATTTAAAAGATTTTCATCAACTTTATCACGAGACTCGATTTTTAATAAATAAACCACATCATCCCCGCACTAACGCCAAGGATATTCATGTAATCATCAATGGTCATGATTATACCGAATAATCCCTGGTCATAATCATACCAACAACTATCCATCAATGAACTACAGGTCAATGAGGACTTTTACCACATCATTCGTCACATTACGGTCATGATTATACCGAATAATCCCTGGTCATAATCATACCAAGTACATCTATGCATGTAAGCCAAAGATGACTTTAATCACAATATAAGCATGATGTTGATGACAATAACATAATAATTCAATAAAACAAGTTCAAGGATAAATTTTAAAGATTTATAATTTAATTTATCCAGAAATCAATAACGTCCAAATTGTCAACATGATACTGCTTTGTAGAGTAGAATTCAAGAATGCCCAGAAGAATATTTACATGAAAACATACTGGATGAAGCACAAATATCAAGGATATTCCACTAATTTCATGGAGTATAGAAGCCAAAACTTTAACCAACTGAGTATAATAGAATATATGAAACTACAATAGATTCGCCATCGCCATGCAGAATCCACGTAGATGCATCATTTCCATAATTTAATAAGGAATGAATACGAAGGATCATTCACCATGCATGTGGTAATCCACATAGACAAAGTTATTCCAATGTAATAATAAAGAATGGAATAATGTAAGAATTCACCATGCATGCGGTGAGTCGCGTGAGACAAAGTTATTCCAATGTAATAATAAAGAATGGAATAATGTAAGAATTTTCCAGCATGCGATAGATCGCAGAGACAAAGTTATTCCAATGTAATAATAAATAATGGAACCAGTCATGCGTAATCACATGCATGTAGGATATTCCAATGTAATAATAAAGAATGGAATAACAACAAAATTCACCAGGCATGCGATAGATCGAATAGACAGGTTATTCTAACAGAATAATAAAGAATGGAATAACAAAAGAATTTCACCATGTATGCGTTACATCGCATAGACAGGTTATTCCAACATAATAATAAAGAATGGAATAACAACCCTTACGAGTATTGAAAGAAAATAACTCTCTTCATGAATACAAAGGAATAATACCCCCTACCTTAGAAAAACTGGATACTGGAATAATGAGGTAGCAGACTTCTCTTCTTCTTTCTCTCTATAATTTCTCTCTATAATAATTGCTCTATAGCTTTAGTGAATTGGTGAGAAATGAAGGAAGAATGAGCTTCTATTTATGGGAAAATACAGTTTCGATAATTGCACGTTTTGGGGCTTGAAATATTACAATATAATACCTTCCTCTTTTTCTTCATTTTTAATTTAGTCCTGCAAGTATTATCAAACTTGCACCACCTCCCCTAATAGTAAATAATGTGAATCAATAGTACACACATGTGAACAAATAGTTATAATCATGTGAATTAATAGCAATTAATTGCTCATTTATCCGATTAATTACCCGATTGGTCAGTATAACTTCCAGACATCAATTAATATCAAAATAAATGTTGATTTCCACTAACACTAATAATTTCAATATAATGGAACTATCAATTTCATCTTTAATCAACACGAACTTATTCATCATTAATATTATAACTCACAATATTTAACAACCAGGTCGTTCCTAGGAAAGAGAGGGCTTTTCGATATGGATTTCTCCTTATTGGCGCGCAATTAGATGACCAAACCTCTCCTTGACAAAACTTCTAGACATTGTCAATATTGTAATTTAATAATATGAATAACTTTGTCGTCTCAATTATTGATTTAATAATATATCATATTATGCAGATGATATTGTGACACTAATTGAATCAATAATATGAGAGATAAGATGCAGCAATTACTGTAGCAATAATTGAGTATAACTGAGTGACTTCTCACGTAAGCATCAATAATCAATACCGTGTGCTACTATCCAACCACGCCAGACATCGCATTTCTTTTACTACCGGGTAGTTCAACAGTTTTAACGGTAACACTTTCGCCGTTATTTTTATAATTCTGTCATTTTCTAACTACGACAATACTTCCGTTGTGGGGTCCACCAATGATTGTGCCATCGTACGAATATTTCCTGTTAAAACGAATATTCCCCAACCAATCGAATATTATATAACCACTTGCTTACTTTGTAAAATTTATAAATATAACCCACAAGTATAACATTATATCAAATCTATACCATAATATTCAAAAATATATTTCGAGAAAAATTATTCTTTATTCATAAAAGTTGGGGTCTTACAACCTCCCCTTCTTATGAAATTTTGTCCTCGAAATTAAGGCACGTACCTGGTATATCAAAGAGGTTAGGATATCTTGACTTCGTCTCAGATTCGAACTCCCAGGTCATTTCTTCAACATCGTGGTTTCTCCACAAAACTTTGACTTGAGGTATAACCTTGGAGCGTAGAGTATGATCCTTCTTATCCAAGATTTTAATAGGTACCTCTTCATACGTTAAATTTCCCTCTATCTCATCTGGTTCTAATTCAATAATGTGGTTCGGGTCTTTCACATATTTATGTAACATAGATATCTGAAAAACGTTATGAACACGAGACATACTTGGCGGTAAGGCGAGTCTATAGGCCACAATTCCTACTCGATCGAGGATTAAAAATGGTCCAATGAATCGAGGATTGAGCTTTCCTCTCTTTCCAAATCTCGTAACTCCTTTCCATGGAGCAACACGTAACAACACATGATCTCCAATATTGAATTCCACGTCCTTTCGATGAAGATAAGCATAACTCTTTTGTCAATCTTGTGAGGTTTTTATAAGTTGTCGGATCATTTGAATCTTTTCCGTAGTCATACGTACCAACTCCAGTCCTAACAACGTTGCTTCACCCACCTCATCCTAGCATACTGGAGAACGACACTTTCTTCCGCACAACGCCTCGAATGGAGCCATGCCAATACTTGCTTGATAACTGTTGTTGTAGGAAAACTCCACCAATGGTAAGAACTTGTCCCAACTTCCCTTGAAGTCAAGGACATAGAGTCTTAATAGATCTTCAAGAGTTTGAATAGTCCTCTCTGACTACCCGTCCGTTTGAGGATGATAAGCCGAACTAAATCGTAAATCTGTGCCCATAGCTTTTGCAAACTAACCCAAAATCTTGAAGTGAATCTTGGGTCTCGATCAGAAACTATAGATACTAGCATACCATGCAATCTTACAATCTCATTTATATACATACGAGCAAGACGTTAAAGTGTATAAGTTTCTCGTATAGGTAAGAAATGAGACGACTTGGTCAATCTATAAACAATGACCCAAATTGCATCTATGCCTTGAGAAACCTTGGGAAGACCAGTAACGAAATCCATGGTAATGTGCTCCCACTTCCATTCTGGAATTTCAAGTGGTTGCAATGGACCTTTTGGTACTTGATGCTTCGTCTTGACTCATTGACAAGTTAAACACCTTGAGATAAACTCCGTTATCTCTCTCTTCATATTGCTCCACCAAAATGTATGTCGAAGATCACGATACATTTTGTTACTCCCAGGATGGATTGCAAACATTGTGTTGTGCTCCTCCATCATGATTTTATACTTTAAATCAGAGTCATTAAGAACATAAAGTCTGGAGTTAACTCAAAGTATTCCTTCTTCATCAATTCTTACTTCCGGAATAGCACCTTCTTGTACTTCCTTCCTCATACGCATCAGCTCCAGGTCTATAACTTGAGCAACTTTAACTTTATCGATTAAAGTCGGTTCCACTCGTATATTTTCCATCATCACATGGGTCCCTGAAGTCTTTAACTCTATTTCCATCCTTTCCAAGTCATACAAAATGGGCCTTTGCGTTGACAATATTGCACTCGTGCCCGCATATGATCTTCTACTCAATGCGTCAACTACTACATTTACTTTTCCAAGATGGTATTGGATGGTATGATCATAATCTTTCAACATCTCAAGCCATCGTCATTGCCTCATGTTGAGTTCCTTTTAAGTGAAGAAATATTTGAGGCTTTTATGATCCATATAGATCTCCACCTTCTCTCCATACAGGTAATGCCTCCAAATCTTAAGTGCAAAAATGACTGCTGCCAACTCTAGATCATGAGTAGGATAATTCCTCTCATATTCTTTGAGTTGTCGTGAGGCATAGGCTATGAATTTCCCATATTGCATGAGAACACATTCTAACCCTTTGCTTGAAGCATCACTGTAGATGATAAATCCCTCCGAGCTAGATGGTATTGTCAGAACAGGTGCTAAAATGAGTCTTCTCTTGAGTTCTTGAAAACTCTTCTCACATTCCTCACTCCAACCGAACTTTGTATCTTTTTGAGTCAGATGAGTTAATGGAGTAGCGATTCAAGAGAATCCTTCTACGAATCTCCGATAATAACCAGCTAAGCCGAGAAAGCTACGTACTTCGATCACTGAATTTGGTTGCTCCCAGCTTTAAATTGCTTCAATCTTTGCCGGGTTAACAGATATTCCATAATTTGATATTACGTGCCCAAGGAATGCAACTTCCTCAAGCCAGAACTCGCATTTCTTTAACTTGGCATATAGCTTGTTTTCACGAAGCTTTTGGAGTACCAGCCTCAAGTGTTGCTCATGGTCTTCACGGGTTTTGGAGTATATGAGGATGTCATTAATAAAGACGACCACAAAGTGATCCAAATATTCCTTGAATACTCGGTTCATCATGTCCATGAAGGCAGCAGGAGCATTAGTCAATCCAAAAGACATGACTAGGAATTCATAATGCCCGCATCGAAGTTCGAAAAGCAATCTTTGGAATGTCATCGCTTTTAATCTTCAATCGATGATATCCTAACGAAGATCAATCTTTGAAAAGAATTTGGCTCCTTGCAACTGGTCAAACAGGTCATCAATGCGAGGCAACGGGTACCTATTTTTGATGGTGACATGATTCAACTCCCGATAATCAATACAAAGTTGTATACTTCCATCTTTCTTCTTCACGAATAGAATAGGAGCACCCCAAAGAGACGTACTAGGACGAATGAAACCGATGTCTAAAATTCCCGTAGTTGGGTTTTTTACTCCTGAAGTTCAATAGGAGCCATTCGATATAGGGCTTTAGAAATGGGTTTTGCACCAGATTCAAGATCGATACAAAATTCAATTTCACGCTCTGGGGGTAGGCCAGGAAGTTCTTCCAGGAATACGTCGGGAAATTTATTAACAATAGAAATATCATTCAAATCTGACGTATTTTTATTTAAATCTGTGACATGGGCTAAGAAAGCTTGACATTCGTTTTTCAATAAACGAATAGCTTTATAGCTTAATATGACAGTGATTGATTTTAGTGGTTTGGTTGCTTGAATTCGCATAATATGTTAGTTAGGAATATGAAAGCTAAAAACCTTACGAAAACAATCGATTTTAGCATGATGAGTAGTTAACCAATCAATCCCTAAAATCACATCAAATGCAAGTATTTTCAAAGAAATAAGATCGACAGGTAACGTGCGGTTACCGATTTGAATCAAACAAGACTTATAAACAGTGGATGTAATGAACGTTTCTCCCAACGGAGTTTCAACCGATAAGTCAAAGTCTAATTTCTCCGGAGTCAAATTTAAACGTTGAGCGCAAGTAGGAGAAATAAAAGAATGGGTAGAACCGGTATCAAATAAAGTATAAACTTCGCTAGAGTTTATGTTTAGCTTACCCGTGATCACCTCGTTCAGATTCCTCGTTTTTTGGGAGGTTACGACAAACTCTTTTCCTTGAACTACCGGTTTTGTCTTGTCTGGGACACCCTTTGATGCCTCCATCCCAGCTGGACTTGACTTTGGTGCACAAAAAAATCGGGCTAGGTGACCTTCTTTACCACAATTGTAAAACGCTTTGGACTGCATCGTGCAGTTTGGACTGATGTGTCCTTCCCCTCCACATTTGTAACATATGACCGGTGGTCGTTCTCCTTCCTTAACAACAGGTTCTGGTGCTAACGTCTTTCCATCATTGTTGAATCTCCTCTTCTTGAAATGTCCACTCTTATTGTCATGGCCATGATTACCACCGAAATGATTACCATTTGTGGCATATTGATTCCCTCCACACTTGTTGTCACCGCTTCGATGACTGCTACCACTGGTATTATCATTTTACCGGCTGCTCTCTTTTGGTTGGGTTGAGTCATTATCGCGTTCCAATAACTGAGCCCTATTCACAACATCTGAATACAAGCAAAGTTTGTGAGAGATAAGGTATTGACATATCTCGGGTTTCAAACCTCTTAGAAACATCCGCGTCATTCTCGCCTCATTATCAACCAAGTGGGACGCAAACCGAGATAACTCAGAAAACTTAGCTTCGTACTGCCCCATGGTCATATTGTTTTTCTCAAGCTTGATGAACTCTACCTCCTTCATGTGACGAATACTTTTAAGAAAGTACTTGTCGTTGAACAGCTCTTAGAACTTCTCCCAAGACATTTTGAGTGCGGCAGGTTGAGTATGCTTTACAGATTCCCACCAAGAATCGCCTCCGCCGCAAAACATGAAGGTGGCAAAGGGAACCTTTTGCTCCTCGGAGCATCCCAAGACATCAAATATCTTGTTGATCTGCTTTATCCATGTCTCCGCCTTAAGTGGTTTTTGCTCTCCAAAAAACTCCGGTGGTCCCAGCTCCTTGAATTACTTATCAGTGACCGTCCGAGAGTTGTTAGTGTTTCCCACCGCATTTTGGATGAGCCGCTCACCGATGTTGCATGAATTGCATAAAGCCTCTGAACATCCCATCGTTCACCATTTCATCATTGTTATTGTTTACATGAGGATTATTGTCTTCCTATTGCACATTACCTTGAGTATTGATCGTTGGTGACTCAACGGTCTCCTGTGCTCCATTGCTATTCTCAACAATCTCAGATGTCATTTTCAAATACTGCCACAAAATAAGGGTTAATTGACATGTCACAAATTATCTCTATACTCTGACCGACAAATTAAATACCAAATAAACTTAGGTAGGTCATACTAGCGAAGGAATTCCCCATCTCTCCCCTCCTAGTTCTTGTCTCTCTCAGCCAGGGATCATATCCCTAAGCTTTGATACCAACTATGACGCCCCAAAAATAGGTATACATCACCCATCTTGAGTCACCAAATACGTGGTACAAAATTCAAATACAACTTAATTATACAACAGTCGTGTAAAATACGACAAAACATAATATAAGAGTTTTAATAATAATATTGTCATCTAGACAATATCCACACTCAATGGAGTCCTCATTATATTTATTATCACACTATTTAATGTAATAGTGAGGACTACTATCGCTATCATCCGACCGCCACTCCGCTCCTCGACTAGTCCCGACTATATTCTCATTTCCTGAAGAGAACAATGAAAGCAAAGGGTGAGCTCAACTAGCCCAGTAAGAAATATTATGACTAAGATAATGCAAAATAAATTATCCTTAGCCTTTAATAGTATAACAACTGATAGAATATAATAGACAACAAGTTTTAGATCAACAACTGCAGCGGAATAAGAAATCCATTAGAAGAGTAAAGTAGAGCATAAAATCTACTATCTTCTATGATTTAAAAAGATTTTCATCAACTTTATCACTAAGACTCAGCTTAATAAATAAACCACATCATCCCTGCACCACGGCCAAGGATATTCATGTAATCATACCTGGTCATGATTATACCGAATAATCCCTGGTCATAATCATACTAATAACTGTGCATCAATGAACTACAGGCCAATGAGGACTTTAACCACATCATTCGTCACATTACGGTCATGATTATACCGAATAATCCCTGGTCATAATCATACCAAGTCCATCTATGCACGTAAGCCAAAGATAACTTTAATCACAATATAAGCATGAGGATGATGACAATGACATAATAATTCAATAAAACAAGTTCAAGAATAAATTTTAAAGATTTATAATTTATTTTATCCCGAAATCAATAACGTCCAAATTGTCAACATGATACTGCTTTGTAGAGTAAAATTCAAGAATGCTCAGAAGAATATTTACATGAAAAGATACTGGATGAAGCGCAAATATCAAGGATATTCCACTAATTTCATGGAGTATAGAAGCCAAAACTTTAACCAACTGAGTATAATAGAATATATGAAATTACAAATGGATTTTCGCCCGCCATACGGTAATCCACGTAGACAGATCATTTCCATAATTTAATAAGGAATGAATACGAAGGATCATTCACCATGCATGTGGTAATCCACATACACAGGTTATTCCAACAGAATAATAAAGAATGGAATAACAAAAGAATTCACCATGCATGCGGTAGTTCGCATAGACAGGTTATTCCAACATAATAATAAAGAATGGAATAACAGAAGAATTCACAAGGCATACGATATACCGCACAGAAAGGTTATTCTAACAGAATAATAAAGAATGGAACCAGGTCATACGTAATGCGCACAGACAAGATATTCCAATAGAATGATAAAGAACGGAATCAGGTCATGCATAATCCATACAGACAGGATATTCCAACAGAATAATAAAGAATGGAATAACAATAGAATTCACCAGGCATGCGATAGAGCAGATGCAGTGTTATTCCAATGTAATAATAATAAAGAATGGAATAATGGAAGAATTTCATCATGTATGTGGTACTTCAGATAGACAAAGTTATTCCAACATAATAATAAAGAATGGAATAACAACCCTTAAGAGTATTGAAAGAAAATAACTCTCTTCATGAATACGAAGGAATAATACCCCTTACCTTAGAAAAACTGGATATTGGAATAGTGAGGTAGCAGACTTCTCTTCTTCTTTCTCTCTATAATAATTGCTCTATAGCTTTAATGAATTTGTGAGAAATGAAGGAATAATGAGCTTCTATTTATAGGAAAATATAGTTTCGATAATTACACGTTTTGGGGCTTGAAATATTACAATATAATACTTTCCTTTTTTTCTTCATTTTTAATTTAGTCCTGCAAGTATTATCAAACTTGCACCACCTCCCCTAATAGTAAATAATGTGAATCAATAGTACACACATGTGAACAAATAGTTATAATCATGTGAATTAATTGCTCATTTATCCGATTAATTACCCAATTGGTTATTAGAACTTCCAGACATAAATTAATATCGAAATAAATGTCGATTTCCACTAACACTAATAATTCCAACACAATGGAACTATCAATTTCATCTTTAATCAATACGAACTTATTCATCATTAATATTATAACTCACAATATTTAACAACCAGGTCGTTCTCAGGAAAACGGGGGCTTTTCGATAAGGATTTCTCCTTATTGGCGCCTAATTAGATGACCAAACCTCTCCTTGACAGAACTTCTAGACATTTTCAATATTGCAATTTAATAATATGAATAAATTTGTCATCTCAATTATTGATTTAATAATATATCATATTATGCAAATGATACTGTGACAATAATTGAATCAATAATATGAGAGATATAATGCAGCAATTACTGTAGCAATAATTGAGTATAACTTAGTGACTTCTCACGTAAGCATCAATAATCAATACTGTGTGATACTATGCAACCACGCGTATTACTGTACTTTTACTACCGGGTAGCTCAACAGTTTTAACGGTAACACTATCGCCGTTATTTTTATAAAAAGATAATTCTGTCATTTTTAAAGTACGACAATACTTCCGTTGTGGGGTCCACCAATGATTGTACCGTCGTACGAATATTCCCTATTAAAACGAATATTCTCCGACCAATCAAATATTATATAACCACTTGCTTACTTTTCAAAATTTGTAAATATTACCCACAACTATAACATTATATCAAATCCATACCATAATATTTAAAAATATATTTCAAGAAAAATTATTCTTTATTCATAAAAGTTGGGGTCTTACATAGCATGCAGAGGAGAATGGAGATTAAGTTCCTAGAACTTAAACAAGGGGACATGACGATTCCTCAATATGCGGCCAAATTCAATGAATTAACAAGGTTTACTCCACACCAAGTGGACACTGAGGAGAGGAAGGCTCGTAGGTTTGAGCAGGGCCTGAAATCCTGGCTCTATAGTAGGATTTCTGTTTTCCAGGGTGCCTCTTATGGGACCATTCTGAAGAAGGCAATCATTGCAGAGGGTGGTAGTGAGGCGTTGAGCAATACCATAAGGAGAGGAAGAATAAGGGCAAGGGAGAAGGAGGACCCAAGGTGGAAGGAGCTAGTGGCAGTGGTAGTCTGTCCAAAAGGAAGACTTTTAACTCCGAGAATACTTGAGTGAAACAAGGGGATCTTAAGAATAGGATGGAGACATGTAAAAACATGCGGAAAGACTCATCAAGGAGTTTGTTTGAAGGGGAAGTCAGTTTGCTATAACTGTGGACAAGAGGGTTGTATATCACCCAATTGTCCTAATCCTAAAAAAACCATGGTTGTTTTGTTTGTGGGTCGATGGACCACATGGCAAGAAATTACCCAAAGAAGGGTTCAGAGGGTAGTAAGGGTTCTGATAGTGTTAAGTTAGCCATTACTGGGCCAACACCATCGTTGGGTAGACCCTCAGCCCGTACATTTAATATGACTGTCCAAGATGCGGTTGCATCAGCGGATGTAATAACAGGTATCATTCCAGTCAATGAAATAAATGCTTGTGTTATTTGACTCGGGTGCTACTTGTTCTTTTATAGCATGTGAATTTGCTAAGTGATTAGGTTTATTCCCAAAAAGATTAGAAATACCTTTAGACGTTAAGGTAGAAATCGAAGAGATAATTCCCATTAAACATATTCATAGGGATTGTTGCGTAGATATTAGAGGTAACAAATTATCGGTAGATTTGGTACCGATCAGGTTAAAAGAATTTGATGTAATTCTTGGTATGGATTGGTTGATTAACCATAAGGCTATAATAGATTGTCATAGGAAAAGTGTGAACCTTCGGCTTTCTAAGAAAACCAAGGTAATGTTCTACGGTAGAAATCACCGAGACGCTCTTGTTGTCTAACTATGACACAAGCTAGGAAAATAATGAGGAAGGGGTGTAAAGGATATCTGTGCCATATTATGGATACCCAAAGAGTGGGAGCATCATTAGAATAGATACCTATAGTGCAAGAGTTCGCGGATGTATTTCCAGATGAGTTACCGGGTCTTCCGCCAGATTGGGAGATCGAGTTTGTGATTGATCTGTTACTGGGTACGGCACCAGTTTCAAGGCCACTATATAGGATGGCACCAGTAGAGATGAAGGAGATAATGGTTCAATTACAGGAACTATTAGACAGGAAGTACATTTAACCGAGTGTGTCTCCGTGGGGAGCACTGATATTGTTTGTAAAAAAAGAAGGATGGGTCGTTACGACCTTGTATCGACTATCGAGAGTTGAACAAGTTAACGATTAAGAATAAATACCCATTTCCCAGGATAGATGATCTATTTAATCAGTTGAAAGGGGCAAAGTATTTTTCTAAGATAGATTTGTGTACGGGGTACCACAGTTGAATGTAAGGAAGGAGGATGTACCTAAGACGGCGTTTCGAACTCGTTATGGTCATTACGAGTTTTTGGTTATGTCGTTTGGGTTGACTAATGCACTGGCCGCATTCATGGATATGATGAACAGAGTGTTCAAATAGTATTTGGACAAGTTTGTCGTAGTGTTCATTGATGATATTCTAGTCTATTCTAAGATGCTAGAAGATCATGTTAAACATTTAAGGACAGTGTTAGAAACACTAAGGAAGGAGAAGTTGTATGCAAAATTCATTAAGTATGAATTTTGGCTTGAGAAAGTGCAGTTTTTAGGACATGTTATTGATAAAGATGGCATTTCCGTGGATCCAACGAAGGTGGAAGCAGTTAATGAGTAGGAGAAACTGAAAACGCCAACCGAGGTTCAGAGTTTTCTAGGGTTAGCGGGATACTATAGAAGGTTCATTCATGACTTTTCTAAAATAGCTACTCCATTGACTAATTTGACGAGGAAGTCAGTAAAGTATGTGTGGACGAAGAAGTGTGAGAATAGTTTTCAGGAACTAAAAAGAAGGTTAAGTGAGGCACCTGTATTGTCTTTGCCAGATGATACGGGGAATTTCATAGTTTATAGCGATGCTTCGCATAGAGGACTGGGTTGCGTGCTCATGCAGCATGGCAATGTCATTGCGTGTGCATCACGTCAGTTAAAGGATTATGAGAAGGCCTATTCTACTCATGACCTAGAATTGGCAATGGTAGTTTTTGCCTTAAAAATATGGACACATTATTTATACGGGGAGAAATGTGAGATATACACGGACCATAAAAAGTCTGAAATATATCTTCACACAGAAGGAGTTGAATATGAGGCAGAGAATGTGGTTAGAGTTGATAAAAGATTACGATTGTGATATCTTATATCATCCGTGGAAAGCAAATGTAGTAGCCGATGCGCTAAGTAGGAAGGGTAGAGAAAAGTTGTCAATATTAACGAGTCAAAATGAGTTAGTAACGGAGATGACGAGGATGGAGTTAGAAGTTAAGTTACCGGGTGTAGCAGTAGAAATGTTATTCGTAATAGAGACCCAATAAACCATAGTGGAACGGGTTAATGAAGTGCAATTAGGCAATGAGAACTGCGAACGAATGAAGAAGAGGATGGAAGATGAAGAGAAGACTAAGTATAACCTCGATAAGGAGGGATTGCTTCGTTTTAAAGGAAGAATTTGGGTTCTAGATAATTTTAAGTTAAAAGAAGAGATAATGAGTGAGGCCCATAGTTTGAGGTTATCCATACATCCAGGTAGTATGAAGATGTATCAAGACTTTTGACATAACTTTTGGTGGCCAAACATGAAAATAGAGATAGCAGAATATGTTAGTAAGTGCTTAGCTTGTCAGAAAGTTAAGGCTGAACACCACCGACCTAGTGGGTTGTTGCAATCACTAGAAATTCTAGAGTGGAAATGGGATCATATCACAATGGACTTTGTGGTGGGACTTCCAACAATAAGGAAAGGATACGATGTTATTTTGGTAATAGTGGATCAGTTGATGAAATCGGCTCACTTTCTACCAATAGGAGTTAGGTATAACCTAGAACAAGTAGCTAACCTTTATGTCAAAGAAATTATTTCTAGACATGGAGTACCTGTTTCGATTGTGTCAGATCTTGATCCACGATTCACATCAAATTTTTAGAGGAGTTTGCAAGAGCAAATGGGAATGCAAATGAAGTTAAGTACAGCGTATCATCCTCAAACGGATGGACAAAGTGAGCAAACAATTCAAACACTAAAAGATATGTTAAGATCTTGCGTTATGGTTTTAAGGGGAGTTGGGACGAACATCTGCCTTTGGTGGAATTCGCGTATAATAATAGTTTTCACGCTAGTATAGGCATGCCTCCATATGAAGCGTTATATGGGAGGAAGTGAAGAATTCCACTATGTTGGGATGAAGTAGGTGAATGTCGGATGTTGGGACCTGAGATGGTACAACAGACAACAGAGATGGTAAAGCTAATACGTACTCGCTTGGTAGCAGCTCAAGATAGGCAGAAGAAATATGCATATCCTCACCGTGAGAAGAGAGAGTTTGAAGTAGGTTTATTTGTCTTTCTGAAGGTTTCGCCTTGGAAAGGGAAGATAAGTTTTGGAAAGAAAAGGAAGTTAAGTCCAAGGTTTATAGGACCTTTTAAAATTTTAGGAAGGGTATAAGAGGTAGCTTATGAAGTAGCTTTACCTCCAGAGATGGAACGTATAAATAATTTATTTAACGTGTCAGTGTTGCGTCCCTATAAACCAGAATACAAACACGTAATAGAGTATGAATCTATTCAGATAGAAAAAGACTTAACGTATGAAGAACTTTCAGTTCAGATTGTTGATAGGAAGGAACAAGTCTTAAGAAATAAGATAATACCTTCGGTGAAGGAGATTTGGAGGAACCACAATGCCGAAGAAGCAATGTGGGAACTCGAGAGTAAAATGAAGGAAATTTTCCTCATTTGTTTATGTAATTATAGTGAGATTCTGGGGACAAAATCCTTATAAGGGGGGAGAATGTAACGCCCGAGAAAATTGGATTTTTATATGAATTAAATTTTTTATTTGATTATGTGAATTAAATGAAGTTAATTGATTATTTATGTGAGTAAGCTGTATGAAGGTCATTCCATGACCTAGAATGTGCGGATGTGGTTAGGATTTTGGCTATGTGCTAGGATTAATTGTTTTGAATTTCCAAGATGAAAATAAAATTTTTCGAGAAATTTCTGTAAAAACACTATTCATCTATTTCTGCTCGGGAATTAAGTTTGAAGTTCCGAGAAATGCATAATTATAGAATTCTAAGACGAGATGGAATATTTAATAATATTTCAGTTATGGCAAACGAAGTTTTCGCTTACGGATTCAAAACCTAAGGGTTAGGAAAGTGAATTCCGAGAAGGAAATGAAATGCGTATAATGATTATGGTTATTATACGTGTGTTATACGAGTATGATACTAGTTAGTATACGAGTATAGTATGGAGAATATTACGACGTATAATAAGAATATCATACAAATACTAAACGAAGAGAATATGTGAGTTATACGCGTAGAATACGATTAGTTCTTAATGGACTTTGAGTTTAAGGACTTTGTTTCCAATTGGACTTGGATTATATCAAGCCCAATGAATTGTGTAATCAAGCCCAAGTTAGGCCCGATATGAATTAATTCAAACTGCGGATCGAACCGATGGGTCACTAGATGGGTAAAACCCATGGGGCAACCCATGGGGGGACCCATAAGGAATGTGGGCTGGCCACTTGGTCACCAAGTAAAGGTTTACTTGGTGGCTAAGTTGCTAAGGAGGTGGTGAATAGTAAGGAGGTGGCCTAATAACCAAAATACCCTCCATTAGATTTTCTATATAAAGAAGCTTAGCTTGGTTCATTTGTTTGTTTACAAACATTAGCCAACATATTTGAGAGAGAAAAAAGAGTTAGAAACAAGTAATCAAGTGATCTTGAAGCAAATCATAAGAGTTTATAATAAGAATGCGAAGAACATAAAGGTAATAATTCTTAAAACCTTAGTTTCGATTCGTCTAAATTTATTTTTCATAGGGAATCATAGATTGGTGGAACATATCTCTTCTGGAGGAATAAGGATGGCTATTAATGATTAAAACATTGATAAGTCATGTTTAAGTAGAAATCGTAAGTGTTTACATAAGTTTAAACCGAAGAAACCATTGAACGTTGACTTTGTTATTCATGGAAAAATTGAAAACTATCATTGATAGGGTATGTGCATATTACTTGGTTAGCATGTAGACAATGAATCAATGGATTGGTTCCATTTAATTTGGCATAGAAAACACGAGTAACAAAGTTATGGAGAATTTTACGAAATTAAACATTAAACATCGAAATCGTATAATTCCGGATTAGTAGTCAAAATTTATCATTTAGTTCAGAAACCCTAGTTTTCAATGGCATATCGTAGTATAATGTATTCAAGAGTCGTGGACTCAAGAACGATCGAATTCTGACTTATAACGAAGAAAACGAGCTTTGAACGCTCAAGAACGTATAACGAACGCGTTATTAGGACGTTAATAGTGAATTCATCGTTAATGGATTTGAAAACTAGTTTTTTTCTGGATTAAATCGTAGTATATGTTATGTGTAAGAAAATGGCTTTTGAATGAGCTAATTCCGACTTAAAACGACTAACTTATGAGTCCGGGAAGAACCGTAGTTAAAATTTGAAAAATTTATCGAAGGCTCAAGGGAGGCGCCGCAGCGCCAACCCAAGCACAAATGGTTGCACCGCAGCACCGGTAATAGTGTCCTTAGCTACTAGAGAGTTGTGCTATAGCGCCATTATTACAAAGGGATCTCGTCGTAAATGGCAAGACCAGGACCTTACTCTTTATCGTTAGTTGGCCGCAACGCCAATGGTGTACTAATGTGTGTGTCTTTGTAAGCACTAAGTAGGGATTTTCTTGGACAAGTTTGTTTTTAATCCCAAGTGATTGTAAACCAATAGAGGAACATGTATGTACTTAATATACATGGTAAGACCCATCTTAAATCACTTATTTAGTGATGACCTTAGGAATTTGAGCATGGTTTAATAGTAAGTTAACGAAGAATGCGAAGTGTAAGTAAGTAAACCGTGAACAGTATTCAATAAGTGTACTTAACCAATGATGATCGAGTCTCGGTTAGTAAGTTAAGAATGCTAACAAGCCATAAGGAAGATTAATAAGTCGAATTGACATTTATTAATGAAATAAATTCGCTTAAGACATAGAAGAGAAAGAAGTTGGTAAAAATAATGTGATTAGATTGTTTGGTAACTAATTAAAGTGTGCTATGTGAATATATCATGATACTGTAAAGACAAAAAAAATTTGAATATTATATTCGAAGACGCTTGAAGGAAAGTTTTCTTGACGCTTGTATAACCTTTGTGGTAGCCAAGTTTTCTATGATTCATGTTATAAGATGCATGAATTGTTTTACGAAAGGGTCGATGCCAGTTTTAACTCGGCTAGAATATTCTTAAGAGTTAGATTGATTTGTTTACAAGTCTTTAGATATAGAACTATTAATGCTATCTTATGCCAAGTATTTGGTACGGATTCAAGGTAAGTTTGTATATGAACAAACAAATGTATTTTCATCGATTATTCGATGGGCATGTGAGGTTGCCAAAACATAAACGTAAGTACGTTTAACGGATGAGTGTTGATCAACATAGAGTACTATAAGCTTATCACCTAGAAGTGCTCGTAAGATATATCGGATGTACAGACTTACTGTCGGGATGTCCTTTTTATGTATGAAAATGAAAAGAGAATGTTCATGGTCTTTCGACCAGTTCAGACTTCCTAAGCTATTATATATACTTTGGAATTATTGATATGAAATGAGAAGTGTTAGTCAATGTTTCATAGTACTTCATTGCTATGGAAGATAATCATATAATTCTCGATGTGGTATTTTTATTATCCTTTGTTAGATTTGTTGAGCTAGTTATGCTCACTTCTTGCTTAGATTATATGATTGCAGCTAAGGCCGAAAGAACTGATGATCCCAGTAGGGATAAAGGCAAAGCTAAGATGGATAAGTAGATTATCCTAAAACAGATTAGTATATTTGTAATAATCATAACATGATGAATAAAGAATGTATTGGTTTCAGAACCTGGGAATGGATTTATACTTATTATTGTAATAAGAAGTTAGTATATACAATCATTTTGATGTTGTTTCAATGGAATGAATGTATAGATAGTAGTACCATGTAACACCATATCTGTGGGTTGAAAGTACCCAAATTTGGGGGCATCACACGAACTTATTCATCATTAATATTATAACTCACAATATTTAATAGCCAGGGGCTTTTCGATAAGGATTTCTCCCTATTGGCGTGCAATTAGGTGACCAAATCTCTCCTCGACTGAACTTTCTAGACATCGTCAATATTTCAAACAATAATATGAATAACTTTGTCTTCTCAATTATTGATTTAATAATATAAAATATTGTGCAGATGATACTGTGATAATAATTGAATCAATAATATGAGAGATGCTATGAAGTAATTACTGTGGCAATAATTGAATATAACTGAGTGACTTCTCACATCGTGTGCTACTATGCAACCATGCGTATTACTGTACTTTTACTACCGGGTAGTTCAAAAGTTTAACAGTAAAACTTTCGTCATTATTTTTATAAAAGATATTTCTATCATTTTCTAACTCCGACAATACTTCCGTTGTGGGGTTCACCAATGATTGTGTCGTCGTACGAATATTCGTTGTTAAAATGAATATTCCCGGACCAATCGAATATTTTATAACTACTTGCTTACTTTACAAAATTTGTAAATATTACCCACAACTATAACATTATATCAAATCAAATCCACACTATAATATTCAAAAATATATTTCGAGAAAAATTTATCTTTATTCATAAAAGTTGGGGTCTTACAACCTCCCCTTCTTATGAAATTTCGTCCTCGAAATTAGGGTACGTACCTGGTATGTTGAAAAGATGAGGATACCTCGTCAGATTCTAACTCTTGAGGTATAATCTTTGAGCGTAGAATATATTCCTTCTTATCCAACATTTTAACAGGTATCTCCTTATACGTTAAATCTTCTGCTATCTCGTCTAGTTCTAATTCAATAATGTGGTTTGGGTTGTCCACATATTTACGTAACATCGATACGTTAAAAACGTTATAAACACGCTACATACTTAGCGGTAAGGCGAGTCTATACGCCACAGTTCCTACTCGATCAAGTATTTCAAATAGACCAATAAAATCGAGGGTTGAGATTTCCTCTCTTCGTCAATTCTTACTTCTAGAATAACGCCCTCTTGAACCTTCTTCCTCATATTCATCAGCTCCGGGTGTGTAGTGTGACGCCCCCAAAATAGGTATACATCACCCATCTTGAGTCGCCAAATACATGGTACAGAATATAAATACAATCTTAAATATACAACATGAGCTGTGAGTTTTAATACAAATATTGTCTTCTAGACAGTATTCAAACTCAAAATAAGTCCTCAATACATTTATTAACACACTATTTCATAGAATAGCGAGGACTACTAATGCTATCATCTGGGCCAAGTCACTCTAGTTTCCGACTAGTCCTGCTACGTTCTCATTTCTGAAGAGAACAATGAAAGCAAAAAGGGTGAGCTCAACTAGCCCGAGAAGAAATATTATGACTAAGATAATGCAGAATAAATTATCGTTAGCCTTCAACAGTGTTAAACTGATACAAAATAACAAACATCAAGTTTAACGGCAACGGAACATGCAACCCATTAGAAGAGTCAAGTAGAGAATAAAATCTAATATCTTCTATGATTTAAAAGGTTTTTCATCACATTTATCGCTGGAACTCAGCTTAATAAATAATCCACATCATCAAATCATCCCTGCACTATAGGCCAAAGATATTCTTTAGTATCACGACCACGAATTATCCATGCACTACGGGCTAAAGATAATCATGTTTCTTATCAACGGTCCTGATCATGCCATAAAACAATTCATCTTTGCACCCTTGGTCGAAGAGAATCCATAGCCATAATCATACCAAAAAATGTCCATCAATGTACTACGGGCCAATGAGGACTTTTTCCACATCATTTGTAACATTACGGTCATGATATACCGAATAATCCCTGATCATAATCATACCAAGTCCATCTATGCACTACGGGCCAAAGATAACTTTCAACATAATAAAAACATGAGGATGATGACAATGACATAATAATTCAATAAAACAAGTTCAAGAATTAATTTATCCAGGAACTAATAACGTCCAAATTGTCAACATGATACTTCTTTGTAGAGTAAAATTCAAGAATGCTCAGAAGAATATTTCCATGAAAGGATATTGGATGAAGCGTAAATATCAAGGATATTCCATTAATTTCATGGAGTATAGAAGCCAAAACTTTAACCAACTTAGTATAATAAAATATATGAAACTGCAAATGGATTTTCGCCCGCCATGCGGTAATCCACGTTGACAGATCATTTCCATAATTTGATAAGGAATGAATACAAAGGATCATTCACCATGCATGTGGTAATCCACATAGCCAAGTTATTCCAACAGAATAATAAAGAATGGAATAACAGAAGGATTCACCATGCATGTGATAGAGACCGCACAAACAGGTTATTCTCAACAGAATAATAAAAAATGGAATAACAACAGAATTCACCATGCATGCGATAGACCGCATAGATAGGTTATTCCAACAGAATAATAAATAACGGAACCAGATTATGCATAAACGCACAGACAGGATATTTTGACATAATAATAAAGAATGAAACCAGGTCATGCGTAAAACGCACAGACAGGATATTCCGACAGAATAATAAAGAATGGAATAATAGAAGAATTTCATCATGTATGCAGTACCTCGCATAAACAGGTTATTCCAACATAATAATAAGGAATAGAATAACAGAAGAATTTCACCATGTATGCGGTACTTCGCATAGACAGGTTATTCCAACATATAAATAAGGAATGGAATAACAGAAAATTTTCACCAAGTATAGGGTAGCCCGCGTATACAGGTTATTCCAACAGAATAATAAAGAATGGAATAACAGAAGTTCTCTTCATGAATACAAAAGAAATAATACAAAATATAATATATTCTATTTATAATCTAATAAAACGAATAACTTTATAAAAGTATTTTGTTTTATATAAAAGATTTTACTATGCAAAACATTATCTGGTATTTATGCAACACTATACATAATAAAATATAATATATTCTAATTATTGTCTAATAAAACAAATAACTTTATAAAAGTATTACATTTTTTATATAAAAGATTTTACTATGCAAAACACTATGAAGGCACTATGCAATACTATGCATAATAAAATATAATATATTCTAATTATTGTCTAATAAAACAAATAACTTTATAAAAGTATTCTGTTTTATATAAAAAGATTTTCCATTTTATTACATTAATAATACTAATAAAACAAAATTTATATAATATATATATATATATACAAACTTCCGTAACTTTATAAAAAGACATCTCAATATATTTAACAACATTTATCATCATTATTATAATTCACAATATTAATCTATCAGGTCGTTCAAATAAGGATTTCTCCCTATTGGCGCGCAATTAGGTGACCAAACCTCTCCTTGGCAGAACTTCTAGACATCGTTAATATTGCAAATAATAATATTAATAACTTTGTCATCTCAATTATTGATTTAATAATATATAAAATATCGACAATAATTGAATCAAATCTGAAGTGAGATACTATGCAACAATTCTTTGCGACAATAATTGAACAAAAGCGAGTGACTTCTCACGTAAGCATCAATAATCAATACTGGTAATATGACTATGCAACCACTTGGCATTATCGCACTGCACTTTACTATCGAGTAGTTTAACAGTTTTAACGGTAAAGCTTCTGCCGTTATTTTCATAAAAATATTTTTTTATTTTCTCAATCCGATAATAATTCCGTTGTGGGGTCCACTAATGATTGTATCGTCGTACGGATATTCCCCGACAAAAAGGATATTCCCCAACCAATCGAATATTATACAACAACTTGCATACTTTTCAAAATTTATAAATATTACCCACAACTATAACATTATCTCAAATCCACACCATAATTTTAAAAAAAATTCGAGAAAATTAAATCTTTATTCGTAAAATTTGGGATTTTACAATCTCCCCTCCTTATGAAATTTCGCCCTCGAAATTTACATACGTACCTGATATACCGAACAAATGAGGACACCTCATCAGATTCTAACTCTTGAGGTATAACCTTTGAGCGTAAAATATATTTCAAGATTTTTTAACAGGTACATCTTCATATGTTAAATCTTCCGCTATCTCGTCCGATTCTAAATTAATAATATGGTTCGGGTCATCCACATATTTACGTAACATCGATACGTTAAAAACGTTATGAACACGCGACATACTTGGCGGTAAAACGAGTCTATAAGCCACAGGTTTTACTCGATCGAGGATTTCAAATGAGCCAATTAAATCGAGGGTTAAGATTTCCTCTCTTCAGCAACTCTTGCTTTTAAAATTACGCCCTCTTGAACCTTCTTCTTCGTATTCATCAGCTCCAGGTCTGTAGCTTTAGCAGCTTTAACATTATCGACTAAAGTCGGTTCTAATCATATATTCATTATCTTCACATAGGTTCGTATATTCGCACTCGTAAACACATACGATCTTCTACGTAACGTGTCAGCTACTACATTCGCTTTTCCACGATGGTATTGAATGGTATAATCGTAATCTTCAATAGCTCGAGCCAACGTCTTTGGCGCATGTTACGTTCATTTTAGTTGAAGAAATATTTAAGGGTTTTAGAAATAGGTTTTGTACTGGGGTCAATATAAAATTCGATTTCATGCTTTAGGGGTAGGCTAAGAAGTCTTCAAGAATACATCAGGAAATTTATTAACAATAGAAATATCATTCACAACTAGGACTCTCATCCAAGACTTGGATAACACGTCACATTGATACCTATCAACTTGCCATTGTTATTCACAACGTCCCCTACGGAAAGTCTGGCTTCAGTGCATTCCACACAAGGAAGTCAACAACGAAAGGACCGGGGCTCTTTACTTATGGCTTGATATGACAATGATTGACTTTATTGGTTTGGTTGCTTGAATTCGTATAACAGGTTGGTTAGGAATATAAAAGCTAATAAACTTACGAAAAGCTTGATGAGTAGTTAACCAATCGATTCCTAAAATCACATCGATGGCAAGTATTTTCAAAGAGATAAGATCGACAGGTAACGTGAAAGTGTCGATTTGAATCAAACAAGATTTATAAACAGTGGAGGTAACGAAGGTTTCTCTTAACGGAGTTTCAACCGATAAGTTAAAGTCTAATTTCTTCAGAGTCAAATTTAAACGTTGAGCGCAAGCAAGAGAGATAAAAGAATGGGTAGAACCAGTATCTAATAAGGTATAGACTTCGCAAGAATTTATAATAAACTAACCCGTGCTAACTTCGTTCGGGTTACTCGCTTTTTGAGAAGTCACGAAAAACGCTCTTCCTGAAACCACCGACTTTGTTTTGTCCGTATCCACCGTTGGTGCCACCATCCCAGCTGGACTTGACTTTGGTGCACGACAAAATCGAGCTAAATGACCTTCTCTTCTTAAAATTTCCACTTCTATTATCTTGGCCATGATTACCACCGAAGTGGTTACCATTCTTGGCATGATAATTTCTCCCACGATGGTTATCATTGTTCCGATGGCCGTTGCCACCGGTATGATTAATATTATCGTGTTGTTGGTCGTTACTTTTTACTTGAGTTGAATCAACGGTCTCATGTGCTTCATTGCTTATCTCAGCATTTTCTGATGCCATTCTCAAACACTGTCACAAAACAAGGGTTAATTAACATATCACATATTATCCCTATACTACGACGTGAGCCAATTAAATACCAAATAAACTTAGGTAGGTCATACTAGCGAAGGAATTCCCCATCTCTCCCCTCCTAGTTCTTGTCTCACATCTTAGCCAGGGATCATATCCCTAAGCTCTGATACCAACTGTGACGCCCCCAAAATAGGTATACATCACCCATCTTGAGTCGCCAAATACATGGTATAGAATACAAATACAATCTTAAATATACAACATGAACTGTGAGTTTTAATACAAATATTGTCGTTTAGACAGTATTCAAACTCAAAATAAGTCCTCAATACATTTATTAACACACTCTTTCATAGAATAGCGAGGACTACTAATGCTATCATCTGGACCATCACTCCGTTCCCCGACTAGTCCCTGCTACGTTCTCATTTCCTGAAGAGAACAATGAAAGCAAAAAGGGTGAGCGACACTAGCCCAGTTAGAAATATTATGACTCAGATAATGCAAAATAAATTATCGTTAGCCTTCAACGGTGTTAAATTGATACAAAATAACAAACATCAAGTTTAACGGCAGCGGAACATGCAACCCATTAGAAGAGTCAAGTAGGGAATAAAATCTACTATCTTCTATGATTTAAAAGGTTTTTCATCACTTTTATCATTTGGAACTCGACAATAAATAATCCACATCATCAAATCATCCCCACTCTGGCCGAGGATATTCTTTAGTATCACGACCACGAATTATCCATGACTACTGGGCTAAAGATAATCATGTTTTTATCAACGGTCCTGATTATTCCATAAAACAATTCATCTTTGCACCCTTGGGCGAAGAGAATCCATAGCCATAATCATACCAAAAACTATCCATTAATGCACTACGGGCCAATAAGGACTTTTTCTACATCATTTGTAACATTACGGTCATGATTATACCGAATAATCCTTGATCATAATCATACCAAGTCCATCTATGCACTACAGGCCACAGATGACTTTCAACATAATATAAACATGAGGATGATGACAATGACATAATAATTCAATAAAACAAGTTCAAGAATTAATTTATCAAGGAACTAACGTCCAAATTGTCAACATGATACTTCTTTGTAGAGTAAAATTCATGAATGATCAGAAGAATATTTCCATCAAAGGATACTGGATGAAACGCAAATATCAAGGATATTCCACTAATTTCATGGAGTATAGAAGCCAAAACTTTAACCAACTAAGTATAATAGAATATATGAAACTGCAAATGGATTTTTGCCTGCCATACGATAATCCACGTAGACAGATCATTTCCACAATTTAATAAGAAATGAATACAAAGGATCATTCACCATGCATGTGGTAATCTTCATAGACAGGTTATTCCAACAAAATAATAAAGAATGGAATAACATAAGGATTCACCATGCATGCGATAGAAACCACACAGACAAGTTATTCCCAACAGAATAATAAAGAATGGAATAACATCAAAATTCACCATGAATGCGATAGACCGCACAGACAGGTTATTCCAACACAATAATAAATAACGGAACCAAGTCATTCGTAAACGCACAGACAGGATATTCCGACAGAATAATAAAGAATGGAACCAGGTCATGCGTACAACGCACAGACAGGAAATTCTGACAGAATAATAAAGAATGGAATAATAGAAGAATTTCACCATGTATGCAGTACCTCGCATAAAGCAAAGTTATTCAACATAATAATAAGGAATGGAATAATGAAGAATTTCACCATGTATGCGGTACTTGGCATAGGCGAGTTATTCAACATAATAATAAGGAATGGAATAACAGAAGAATTTCACCAAGTATAGGGTAGCCCGCGTATACAGGTTATTTCAACAGAATAATAAAGAATGGAATAACAGAAGTTCTCTCATGAATACAAAAGAAATAATACCCCTTACCTTAGAAAAAACTGGATATAGGAGTAGTGAAGTAGCAGAATACTTTTCTTCTTTCTCTCTATAGTTTCTCTCTCTAGAGTTTCAGTGAATTCGTAAGAAATAATGAAGAAATGAGCTTCTATTTATAGGAGAATGGACTAAATAATAACTAATTCATTAACGGTCCAGATTGATTTACTTTTAAACGGACGGTCTATATTGATTTACTATGCAGTATTAATAAAATATTCTAATAAAACAAAATTTTTTAAATAAAATATAATATATTCTATTTATAATCTAATAAAAGCGAATAACTTTATAAAAGTATTACATTTTTATAAAAAGATTTTACTATCTGAAAACACTATCTGAGCATTTATGCAACATTATGCATAATAAAATATAATATATTCTAATTATTATCTAAGAAAATAAATAACTTTATAAAAGTATTATGTTTTATATAAAAAGATTTTACTATACTGAAAACATTATGCGAGCACTATGCAACACTATATGCATAATAAAATATAATATATTCTAATTATTGTCTAATAAAACAAATAACTTTATAAAAGTATTACATTTTATATAAAAGATTTAACTATGCAAAATAATATACACAATAGAATATAATATATTCTAATTATTGTCTAATAAAATAAATAACTTTATAAAAGTATTACATTTTTATATAAAAGTTTTTCCATTTTATTACATTAATAATACTAATAAAACAAAATTTATATATAATATATATATATATATACAAACTTAGTAACTTCATAAAAGATATCTCAATATATTTAACAACATTTATCATCATTATTATAATTCACAATATTAATCGATCGGTCGGTTCCTAGGAAGAGGGGCTTTCAATAAGGATTTTTCCCTATTGGCGGACGCAATTATGTGACCAAACCTCTCCTTGGCAGAACTTCTAGACATCATTAATATTGTAAATAATAATATTAATAGCTTTGTCATCTCAATTATTGATTTAATAATATATAAAATATCAACAATCATTGAATCAAATAACGTGAGATACTATGCAACAATTACTGCAGCAATAATTGAACAAAACTGAGTGACTTTTCACATAAGTATCAATAATTAATATCGTGTGCTACTATTCAACCACGCGTATTATTACACTTTTACTACCGAGTAGTTTAACAGTTTTAACGGTAAAGCTTCCGCCATTATTTTCATAAAAATATTTTTGTCATTTTCTCATTCCGATAATAATTCTGTTGTGGGGTCCACTAATGATTGTCCGTAAATGCGGATATTCCCAAACAAAAGGATATTCTCAAACCAATCGAATATTATACAACAACTTGCATACTTTTCAAAATTTATAAATATTACCCACAACTATAACATTATCTCAAATCCACACCATAATTTTAAAAAAAATCGAGAAAATTAAATCTTTATTCGTAAAATTTGGGATTTTACATGTAGCTTGAGCGGCTTTAACTTTATCGATTAAAGTCGATTCTACTTGTATATTTAACATCATCACGTGGGTCTCTAGAGTCTTTAACTCTATCTCCATCTTTTGTAAGTTGTACGAAATGGGTCTTTGTGTTAACAATATCGCGTCAGCTATCACGTTCGCTTTTCTAGGATGGTATTGAATGATATGGTCATAATCTTTAATAGCTCAAGCCAACGTGTTTGGTGCATGTTACGTTCATTCTGGGTGAAGAAATATTTGAGAGTTTTAGAAATGGGTTTTGTACTAGGGTCAATACAAAATTCGATTTCACGCTCTAGGGGTAGGCCAAGAAGTTCTTTGTCAGAAAATTTATTAACAATAGAAATATCATTCAAAACTGTGACTCTCATCTAAGAGTTGGATAACACGTTATATTGATACCTATCAACTTGCCACCGTTATTCATGGCTTCCCTTATGGAAAGTCTGGCTTCGGTGCATTCCAAGACTTGGAAGTCACCAGCGAAAGGTTCGGGGCTCTTTACTTATGGCTTAATATGACAATGATTGACTTTAGTGGTTTAGTTACTTGAATTCACATAACAAGTTGGTTAGGAAGGCTAACAACCTTACAAAAAAAATTAATTTTAGCATGATGAGTAGTTAACCAGTTGATTCCTAAAATCACATTAAAGGCAACTATTTTCAAAGATATAAGATCAATAGGTAACGTGAGGGTGCCGATTTGAATCAAATAAGACTTATAAATAGTGGATGTAATGAAGGTTTCTCCCAACAGAGTTTCAACAGATACATCAAAGTCTAATTTCTTAATAGTCAAGTTCAAATTTTGAACACAACTAGGTAAAATAAAAGAGTGGGTAGAACCAGTATCGAATAAGGTATAGACTTCACAAAAGTTTATGATTAACTTACCCGTGATAACTTTATTTGGGTTCCTCGACAAACGCTCTCACTTAAACTACCGGCTTTAACTTGTATGGGACATCCTTTGTCGTCACCATCCCAGCTGGACTTGACTTCACAACATGACAAAATTGAGCTAGGTAACCTTCTCTTCTGCAATTGAAACATGTTTTGGGTTGCTGCGTACAGTTTAGACGGATGTGTCCCTTATGTCCGCATTTGAAATATACGACCGGTGCTCGTTCTTCTTCCTTTAAAACGGGTGTTGGTGCTGTTGTCTTTCCATCATTATTGAACCATCTCTTCTTGAAGTTGTTTTCACTTAGTTCACCTTTCCTATTATCTTGGCCATGATTTTCACCGAAGTGGTTACCATTTCTGGCATAATAATTTCCTCCACGATGGTTATCGTTGTTTCGATGGTCGTTGCCACCGGTACAATTATTATCGTGTTGTTGGTCGTTGCCTTTTGGTTGAGCTGACTCATAATCGCGTTCTAATAACTGAACCCTATTCACAACATCTGAATATAAACAAAGTTTGTGAGAAATGAGGTATTGACATATTTCGGGTTTCAAAACTCGTAAAAATATTTGCGTTATTCGTTCCTCATTATCAACTAAATGGGATGCAAATTGGGACAACTCGATAAACTTAGCCTCGTATTGCGACACAGTCATATTGTTTTGCTCCAACTCGATGAATTCCACCTCCTTCATGTGATGAATACTTTTTGGAAAGTACTTGTCCTTGAATAATTCTTGGAACTTCTCCCAAGACATCTTTAGTGCGGAAAGATGTGTACGTTTTACAGATTTCCACCAGTAATCTACTTCTTCACACAACATAAAGGTGGCGAAGGGAACCTTTTACTCCTCTGAGCATTCCAAGACATCAAATATCTTGGTGATCTGCTTTATCCACGTCTCCGCCTTAAGTGTTTTTGGCTTTCCCAAAAGCTCCGGTGGTCCCAGCTCCTTGAACTGCTTAGCGGTGACCAGCCATGAGTTGCCAGTGTTTACACCTATATTTTGAACAGGAGTCTCTCTCATTTGGTTTTGCATAAATTTTAAAAAGTTTCTAAACATACCATTGTTCGTCATTTGGTTGGTGTTGTTGTTTAGACGAGGAATATTGCCTTCCTGATGCACATTATCCTTGTTATTGATCATCGGTGACTCAACGGTCTCATGTGCTTAATTGCTTATCTCAACATTTTCAGAAGCCATTCTCAAACACTGTCACAAAACAAGGGTTAATTGACATGCCACATATTATCCCTATATACTGACCAACCAGTTAAATAACAAATAAACTTAGGTAGGTTATACTAGCGAAGGATGTACCCTTCCCTTCCCTCCTAGTTCTAGTCTCACATCTTAGTCAGGGATCATATCCCTAAGCTTTGATACCAACTGTGATGCCCCCAAAATAGGTATGCATCACCCATTCTGAGTCGTCAAATATATGGTACAGGATACAACTATAACTTAATTATACAACTGTCATGTAGAATATGACAAAACATAGCTCAGAGTTTTTACACTAATATTGTCTTCTAGACAATATCCACACTCAATGGAGTCATCATTACAATTATTATTACACTATTTCATAGAATAGTGAGGACTACTATAGCCACTTATCCTGGACCATCACTTCGTTCCCCGACTAATCCCAGCTATATTCTCATTTCCTAAAGAGAACAATGAAAGAAAAGGGTGAGCTCAACTAGCCCAGTAAGAAATATTATGACTAAGATAATGAAGAATAAATTATTCTTAGCCTTCAATAGTATAACAACTGATAGAATACAATAGACAATAAGTTTTAGATCAACAACTATAGCGGAATAAGCAATCTATTAGAAAAGCCAAGTAGAGAATGATATCTACTATCTTCTATGATAAGTTTATCATCAATTTTATCGCTGAGACTCAACTTAATAAATAATCCACATCACTGAATTATCCATGAACTACGGGCCAAGGATATTAATTAGTATCACGATCACGAATTATCCATGCACTACGAGCCAAGGATAATTCATGCTTTCACCAATGGTCAAGATCATGCCAAACAATAATTCATCTTTGCACCCTTGGCCGAAGAGAATTCATGGTTATGATCATACCAACATATGTTCATCAATGCACTACGGGCCAATGAAGACTTTTACCATATCATTTGTAACATTACGATCATAATTATACCGAGTAATCGTTGGTCATAATCATACCAATCAACAGTCCATCTATGCATGTAAGCCAAAGATGACTTTCATCATAATATAAGCATGAGGATGATGACAGTGATATAAACATTAATCAAACGAAATTAAGGATAAATATTATAGACTTTAAATTTATCCAGAGTTTAAAAATATCCAAATTTTCAACATGATACTGCTTTGTGGAGTAAAATTCAAGAATAATATTCATGTATTAAAAATAATTTGGACAGATAAGAAAAACAATTTGGGTGAATAGTACCCCGTAAATAGTACCCTGTGAATAGTACTTCGGGAATAGTACCTCATGAATAGTACCCCGACATGAAAAGTGCCCCAAATACCCGAGTGAATAATATTCGAGTGAATAGTAACATGATGAGTGCATATTATTCATTTATTTTTATTCCTTTATGTTTAGTTTTATTGCATGTTTCATGTGTATATGAGCTTATTAAGGTGTTTAAAGATTTCAGGAGGAATTGGAGCTAAAATGAGAAAAAAGAGAAAATTGCAGGGTTTTTAGCATTACGTTGGATGAATGGTCTTGGCTTGGGACTTGAATTTTATTGTAGATCTCTTTCTAAGCTTTCTGGAACATCTTGAATCGTCCCAATCGGAGTTTATATGAAGAAGTTATGATCTTTTTACTAGACAGAAGTTGAACCTCAAAGTTTTGAAGTTGCAATTTACACAACAGTCACTTGGAGCCCAATTTCGACCTTAATACATATAGAATCTGTCAAATCTCAACAACTGAAAGTTATAGATCTCGTCGATATCTTTGTTTTTATAGGTATCAGGCCCCGTAACTCTTCTCAGATCAAAAGTTATGCTCGTTTTTCCAAAGGATGTTGTAGTAGAAAATATGGGCGAATCTTGGAAATCAAATTTTGGAAAGTTTTTAAAAGCAGATTTTGGCAGATTTCTACATGAAATTGGATTGATATTTCTATTATAGCTTTTGGATTTCCTTTAGACTAATATTTATTTCTAAATTAGATTCTATTTCTTTATGGAAACTAGTTATGATTTGTAATTCTTTTTAGGATTTGGATTTCTACTTCCCATACGATTTAGAACTTTGTCTAGCACTATAAATAAAGGATGAGAGTCAGGGTTTTATCCATTCAACTATCAATTATCATCTATTGGAGTGCAGACTCAAGAGCATGTCAGGCTAGTTATTTTCATTCAGTTCTAAAGGGAGGTGAATCCTTGTTATAAGTAATTGATTAATTGAATATTATTATTTATTCCTTCTTGTATGAAATTTCTTCTGATAATCTATTTTCATTGATTGCATGCTAATTGATCTAATTTATTTGATATGGCCAATTGAGTTAATTTGATCATTATCATCTACTAGATTAAGATTGGTATTATGTGTAATTGATACCTTTCTTCATCACAAGTAGCAACTTGGTAATACTAATTGTGGACAAGCTTTTGTGTATTGCTAAGATTATTAGAAAAACATGTTAAACAAATTGAGCTTATGTGTTTGTTGCTTGGATTAGCCTAATTCTCTATTTCTTAATGCTTCTATCATATTAAATCTAGAGAGCTTATTCTAGGTTGTATGCTAGTTAGAATCTGGTGGAGAGCTTGTTTCATACAGTGATAATCTAAGGAGAATTTCAGATAGCAGAGCTTATTGTTATCTAGGGCTAATAGTTTCATTGAAGGAAAAATAATAATAACTTGATTAATTAATTATTGTACTTGGTGAAACTGAACTGCAGAACTGAAGTTTTTATATTTTTGGTTATCCTGGAAGTACCAAAATGTATCGTGATCTTCGACATATATTTTGGTGGAACAATATGAAAAGAGAGATTGCAAAGTTTATCTCGAGGTGTTTAACTTGTCAACGTGTAAAGGCGGAGCATCAAGTGCCTAAGGGTCCATTGCAACTACTTGAGATTCCGAAATGGAAGTGGGAACACATTACCATGGATTTCGTTACGGGTCTTCCCATAGTTTCTCAAGGCATAGATGTTATTTGGGTTATTGTTGATAGATTAACTAAGTCTGCTCATTTCTTGCCGATACGGGAGACTTATTCCCTTGAACGTCTTGCTCGTATGTACGTGAATGAGATTGTGAGATTGCATGGCATGCCAGTATCCATAGTTTCGGATCGTGACCCAAGATTCACTTCACGATTTTGGGTTAGCTTGCAAAAAGCTACGGGCACGGATTTATGATTCAGTTCGGCATACCATCCTCAAACAGACGGACAATCAGAGAGGACTATTCAAACTCTTGAAGATCTATTAAGACTCTGTGTCCTAGACTTCAAAGGGAGTTGGGATAAGTATTTACCATTGGTGGAATTCTCCTACAACAACAGTTATCAGGCAAGTATAGGGGTAGCTCCATTCGAAGCATTGTATGGAAGAAAGTGTCGTTCTCTATTATGTTGGGATGAGGTGGGTGAAGCAACATTGTTGGGACCAGAGTTGGTATGTATGACTATGGAAAAGATCCAAATGATTCGACAACGTATACAAACGGCATAAGATCGACAAAAGAGTTATGCTGATCTTCATCGAAAGGACGTGGAATTTAGTATTAGGGATCATGTATTGTTGCATGTTGGCCCATGGAAGGGAGTTACAAGATTCGGGAAGAGAGGAAAGCTCAAGCCACGATTTATTGGTCCATTCAGATTCTTGACCGAGTAGGAAATGTAGCCTATAGACTCGCGTTACCTCCAAGTATGTCTCATGTTCATAATGTGTTTCATATATCCGTTTCCGTAAATATGTGAAAGACCCGAACCACGTTATTGAGTTAGAGCCCGGACGAGATAGTAGAAGACTTAACGTACGAAGAGGTACCTGTCAATATCTTGGATAGGAAAGAGCATGTCCTGCGCACAAAGGTCGTACCACAAGTCAAAGTTTTGTGGAGGAACCATGCTATAGAGGAAATGACACAGGAGTTGGAAGCGGAAATGAAAGCGAGGTATCCTCACCTTTTTGAAACACCAGGTACATACGTCAATTTCGAGGATAAAATTTCATAAGGAGGGAAGGTTGTAAGACCCCAACTTATTATTAAATGAAATCGAATTTCCTCTATTTATTATAGTAAGGGTTGATTTGATTAATGTGGTTAGTTATGGGTAAAATCATAAATATTTCAAATAAGCAATTTGGTTATAAAATATTCATTGTTGTCGGGGAATATTCGTTTGGTCGTGAAATATTCTTATTCGGAAATATTAAATACGACAGTGTGACCTTGTGTGGGCCCCATAACGGAAATCGATTGAATGAAGAAAACGACAAGTATAAGTTGTTTTTTAATAACGGCGTAGTTGTTACCGTTAATACTGTTGAAATACTCGGTGGTTAAAAACACAGTAGCACACGGTATTGCACCAATTATTGATTCTTACGTAAGAAGGCACTATTCAATAATTATTACAGTAGTTACTGTTCAATATTTTATTTTATTGATTCAATAATTGCTACATTGATATTTTATATTGTTGCTGTTTCAATAATTGTCACTACACAGTATTTTCCATTATCAGATCAATAATTCATATTATTTGAATAATATTATTAGATAACATTATTGGCAATGTCTAGAAAGTTACATCTAAGGAGAGGTTTGGTCACCTAATTCTTGGCGCCCGTAAGGAGAAATCCTTATTGGAAAGCCCCTCTTTCTTGGAAACGGCTTAGTTGCCAGTATTGTGATTCTATAATATTATTTGTGAATAATTAATTATTGATTTATATGATAAAGAAATTATTCATTTTATGTGGATATAGATGGAGAAAATTTTAAAGTGACAATTGTTGAAAAATTGATATTTTATCTTTTCTGATAAATAATTCATTTAAAAATATTATTATATTTTAATAATATAATAATGGTGATATTTTACAATGAATGTGTGATATATGAATAAATGAGGAGGAAGAGTATTTTTGTTACAAAAAAATGTTTAAAATATGTTAAACATGTTTGTGGGACCCACTTTGTGACTAAAATTGGATTATAGCCCGTAAAATCGTCCGTTTGTGAATTTCGGTCAACTTCTGCTTGGAATTTGGAAAAACTTAAACTTACAAAGTTGTAGAGAATGGAATTTCCTATGGAAAAGACATAAGGTTCAAATTTTTCTGACAAAAGGGCTATTTATTATGAATTATTAAAGTTTCGAAGTTCCGAAATAATTGATTTTTGGAAGTTTTAATTGTTTTATTCAAGGAAAACGTTTTTTGCAATCCCACATGTGTGGTAAATGAGCTGAATTCAGATTCTTTGGTGGTGGGCTTGAATATTTAATAAATAAAATTATTTTAATAAATTTTCTGCTTTGGTGTTCTAAGCAATTTCCTATAAATAGGGTGGTTAGGTTAGAATTGAAAATCACAATTTAAACTGAAGTTTTCTCTCTCTTTCTCTCTATATTATCGGCGTATTCTTGTGAGTATTTTGATACTTTGAGTGTTGCTATCTGATTGCAAGTTCCCTTCAAAGACTATATCCGATATTCGGTCAATCTTGTCTTTTTCGAGGTAAGGGATATTAATTTTTTTTTAAAATGATATTATTTCTTTCAATATCATTATGCCGGAATATTTATAGTATTTTTCTTGTGAAATTCTTGTCTTTTAGTGTCGGGGTTACTATTCACGTATACAAAGACCTTATTCACGATACTCTGATCTTATTCACGAATACTAAGACTATTCACAGAAAAATTAAATTTTCGTTTTTTTTCCAAAATATCTATTATGGATACTAGCTTTGTTTGTATCTATGTTTTGATCATTCTTGAATTTTACTCCACTATGTTTATTTATGAAGTATTTTTGAACTCGGATTGTTTAAAGCACGAATCCTTAATATTTATTCTTTTGTTTCACTGGATTCGTTTTCTTTAAAATATTTTTCATCATCCTCAGTCTTAAATGATGGTGTTACTGAATATCTTTGACCTGTAGTGCAAAGATGAATGAATTTTTGATGAATATCTTTGGTCTGTAGTGCAAAGATGTACAAGTGTTGAGATGAACATGACCGACTGATGAATATCTTTTTGATTTGTAGTGCAAAGATGAATATTTGATTCAAGATGAATATTGATTGATGTTACTGAGGATAAAATATTGATGATGGACTTTTAAATTCATAGATTATAGTAGATTTCATTCTCTACGTAACTCATCTATGAATTATTATTTCGCCATTCTGAATATTGATCTGAAACTTGTTGTCTATTGTATTTTATCAGATTTTTTCCTGTTGAAGACTAACGATAATTTGTTATATATTATCTTAGTCATAATATTCTTTACGGGGCTAGTTGAGCTCACCCTTTTTCTTTTGTTCCATTTTTCTTCTCAGGAGGCGAGAATGTAGCGAGTACTAGTCGGGGTATGAAATGAAGGTTCTAAAAAGTTGTTTTAGTAGTCCTCACCATTTGTGTAAAATAATGTACCAATAATTATAATGAGAACTTATTTGGGTGTGAATATTGTCTAGATGGCAATATTTGTATTTAAACTCACAGTTTTTATGTGGTATTAATAAAGTTGTAGTTGTTTTTGTAACATGTTATTGACGACTCAAAATGGGTGATGTATACCTATTTTGGGGTCGTCACAATATTCATGTATATATGTGGTCCATACATGAATTATATTTTCCTAGTATCTCCACTCTATAGGGGTTAGGCTTTTATCTTGTTCCTAGATGTGTCTCCTCACTAGTGCCAACACGCCAAACATGTTTTTCTATTTCAAGAAAATTTCGAAAAACACCTCCCCATTGTCTCCAAGTACACGAAATAGATTAAGATAACTAAATCTAAGTATGTACCCAAAGAACATGTAGAGGTAACAGTCGAAAAATCCTCCAAACAAAAAACACATACTAAACACATTGGCATCGGTCTAAATGAGAGACATAACATCTAGTAACAGTCCAAAACTGGGGACTATTTGGTATTCACTCCTAATGATGTCAAATGGGTTTCTAATCTCAAAACTATACTCATGCACAGTTATATATGCAGTTTATTGTAATTGTGAAAAACTAACAAATCCTAATTAGTTTATTGTCCAATGATAAACTAAGTAAATGCTACTCAGTTTATGAAAACTATCATTTGAATATGGGGACAATTATTCAACATTCACTGCTAATTGTCAAACGAGTTTCTAAGTTTCAAAGTATAGTACATATATACATGACATTTATTTTATTTTAATTATGAAAAACTAAGCAAATGTTACTTAGTTTATTTTAATTATTTAATTTAATTTAATTTATTTTCTAATTTTGTTATTTTATTCAAATCAATGCACATTTATTAAATTAAATTAATTTTATTATATTATTTTTTATATTATATTATCTATTTTTAAATTTATTTTATTTTCTTAAATTTATTGTATTAAATTAAATTTATTTATTTTATTTTATTTTAATCTAATTTATTATTTATTTTATTTTATTTATTTATTAGATATGATTTAAGTTATTTCATGTAGTTTTATTTTCTTTTTTTTAAATTTACGTTGTATACATTATATAATATAATTTATTTTCATTAAATTATTTTATTTTAATTATTTTAAATCAATTAATTTAATTATTTTAATAGTAAGAAATTAAGTAAATGCTACTTAGTTTATTTTAATAATGGAAAACTAATTAAATAATATATAAACATGTACGACCTACAAATTTTGTATTTGAATATTTTTGTCAAAAATTTCGTCTGGAATTCTGACAAAAATAACAAATATAGTTAAGTATTGATTTATTTATTACATTCTATAATTTTAGCAAAAAGTTTCGTTGGAAATTCTATCGAAAATAAATACATAATACAATTGAAACCGAATTTCAGAAACATATCAAAATTATCCCAACTTCAGAATGATATCAAAAACAAATTGTACATATAGTAAAGTCAGGGCATATATAATAAAGTTAGGGAATGATATTATAAATTGCACATTTGTAAATTCACCAATTTTAGACCAACTACTTAACAAAATTAACCAATTTCAAACTCAAATTGACCAATTTCAGATAAATATTTGAAGTAATTCTAGTAATATCAATCAAAAAACTACAATAATTTCAGACCAATATTCACATTCCAATACCAAATTCAGACCCAAATTAATAACCAAATTTCAGACCTATGAAATTTCATACCCAAATCAATACCAAATAATCTTATGTTGTAGCTAAATGAAAATCATTGATTATTCTTACCTTGAAAATTAGGTTTGATTCTATCTAAAGGGAGAGAACATATGAGCGTGGAGCGAACGGAGTGTGGAGGAGCGATGGTGGTTGAAAGAAACGAGAGATGAGAGTGAGAGAGTCAGAGATGCGACTGAGAGTGTGAAAGATGAGAGAGAGAGAGAGAGAGAGAGAGCGAGAGACTGAGATGAGAGAGCGGGAGATGGTGCGTCTATAACGAAATGAAATCTGATTTAAATTTTATTAGTTATTTACGACGGAATTTCCCTCAGAACTAAGTCCCTCGCAATTACCTTATCCTCGATGGTAAGTCCGTCAACTTTAACCAATTTCAATCGAGTTTAGTTTTCGCACTCGCGGGAAACTTGGCGCCCAAAACGAACTTCAGTTTCTGATAAAATTCCGTCGGATTTAAATTATGTCCGAGTAACCTAGTGTCGACGGAATATTACGTCAGAAATACATTTTCCACGACGGAATATAGTCCGTAATAAATAATTCTGTCCGCTAGCATTACCCAAAAAAAATATAACTTAAAAATTTACAAATAAGACTTTTTTTGTGAAATGAGCATATCTCATTCGTATTTATGAGTCATATTATTTGATTCTTACCATTTTAAGAAAAAAAATTACTTTGTATATCCCAGATGTCTAAAATACCAAAAAACAAAAAATAAAAAAGAAGAAGAATATATAATCGAAAATAGAATAACAAAAAATTATAATAAAAAATGTCTAAAATGTAAAATTTAAAATTTTATATAAAGGCTATTCTATCGTCAAAGTATTTACATAGGTTCACTCTTTTTTTAAAAGATGAATAAAATTATGTATTTATGAAGGACCCATTGTGAACAAAATTAAAATTTATTATTTCTCTCTTTTACTTTAATTTTTTTAATTGCATAAAAGATGTATTTAAGAAAAAATTTATCAGACAAATAAAATATATTTTAAGACTCCATCCATAATTTCTCTGTCTTCGAAAAAAGGTATTCTCCCGTCTGACTTTACTTGTGCTAATTGATGTTTAAGGTTAAATTGATCAATTTTAAAATTAATAATAAAAAAAATATATTAAAAAATTTGAAATCAAATAAGTTTACTTTCATAGTATATTCCACGTACTTTCTTATGATAATAATTTTGTACCTATATCTAATAACTTAAGAATAATTTGTTATTCTTAATATAATTAATTTGACCATAAAAAATTAATTAAAACAAATAAAGTTGGTCTAAAGGAGTATAATTTAGATGAAAAGATAGGTGACAAAGGATTGCGACGATTTGGGAGAAAGGAGGGACATTAAACTAAGAATGGAAAATAATTTATATGTCGATAAATTTATTAGAGCTGGATTGCAGCTATCGTGTAACTATAAGCGATAAGATATAATAAATTAAAATAAAATCTTCATTAATTCTCTTTTATCTCATATATCTATATAAGTCAATATTTACCGTCAACATAAATTTATCATGCGACTCAATTAAAAATAAAGTGATATGGCATTACGACATTTATGACATTCTTAACAGTAAAGAGGGACATTAAATTAGGGATATGGGGAAGTATTTCGCTATATAAAAAAAATCAATCAAATGATAAATAAATCTTTGTTATTTTTCTCAATTATAAAAATAAATATTGAATGAAGTGGTAAAAAATTATTTCTTTTGTTCCAAAATTAGAGATATATTTTTCTTTTTATTTCATTCTAAAATTAGAGATACATTTCTATTTTAAATTATTAAAATAATATAATATTCTTAATTTGTCATTATTTTTTTACTTTTATTTTCAATATAAAACCATCACAAATGCAGCTATAATTTTCACTCGCACAGTATGTTTCCGTTTCCGACCTTTATTTGTCAAGCTATGACCCACACCGTTTTCGCTCCTCTTCTAAATGTGTCATGACTAATAACTTGGTAACATCGTTACATTAAATTTTGTTACATGGCAAAAGATCGGTAAAAGTAAAAATGAAAACGAGGAAGAATAATATTGTAGGCAGGTATACTAGTTTGAAGGACATGACTTCATGAATTTCAATGGTAGGTAACTAGTCAATAGTTCTCTAATTTATTTGGAGAAAATTTTAGATAATTTTATTTTTATATGAATTTTTAATATTTTTATATGATTCTCTTTTATATAAAAGTGAGATCACTTTTTTCTCATGTGAGAGAGGACTGTGAAAATATCAAAAACACATGTGAAAATATCAGTTTACAAATTTTATATGATTTCACAATATAATCTTATAAAATTTTGTGAATAAACGACAATTTTTATAATATTTTTTGATGTTTTTATATGAAAAGTGTCGTTAAAAATATATAACAACAAGAAAAATCGTCGCTATAAGATCTATTGTAATATTTTTCATATAAAAATATTATTTTTTATTATAAAAATATCAGTTCCAACTAACATTATTCATTTCATTAAGTAGGGTCAAATAATGGTGCTTGCTTTTGGGATGTCAAAATTGGCCCTTCACGTAACATTAGATGTTTTGTATCTCACATCAGCTAATCATTTTACTTGTAAAATAATAAGTAAAAATAATTTAACCATCTTTCGATGAAATTTGTTCATAAATAACTTTTAAGATTCTTGATATATGTGCTAATTCAGCATACAACTGAATACCCATAGGTATGGAGTAAATACTTTAAATTATTTATTTATTTATTTTTAATTTGTTATAATGCGTCTATCATTGTATGTCGATTCTTGAGTTCGTTATATGTCAACTCGACTGTATTTTGATTCGACATGTAAAACATTTTTTTCTTAAAAACAAAAATATAGATATATCATAATCTCAAATATATTACACCAACCAACCATTAAATAATAATTTAAATCCTAAAGCGAAAAATGTGGAGCGAATAAGGTATATTTAATAGCAAAACTTAAAATTAAAATTGAGAAATGATATTTTTACAATAAAAAAATAATATTTTTATATGATCACTCACATAAATAGTGATCGAGTTCCACATTTATGTAAGAGACTCATTTAATAATATTTAAATATGAAAATATCAATTCCCCAAATAATTATAAAAATAACATAAAATGAAAACTTGGTCTCTAGAATGAAATGGAATCCCTCTATCATTGTTCTATGTTTTCTTCAATAAAGATCTGTCGAATGAGAACTCAAGGATTCATTGGTAGCACCACTGCTTCCACCTTCACCAAACGGATACAGTTGATCATCAGTCAGCTTTGAGTCACAAGGCTGCTTACAGATATCAGGGTTCTTGAATGAGGTTCCCAGCAACATCACTTGGCTTTTTGCTATCATTCTATGAGCTACTAATCCACCGAGTACATGCCCTTCAGACCTTGCAATTGAAACAATGAAACAACTAACAGATGGTGAAGAAGAAGCACAATCAGCAAAAGTCCCCGTAAAAGAAACTAGTTGAAAAGTTCCACTGATTTTCACCGGCAGAGCATTAGTCCCTGGGTAACAGACATCAAGCTCCGACACATGTCCAAGACCACCAAGTATGGACACATAAAGCTCGCGGTTAAGCGCAAACTGGACAACACTTTGTATGATATCTGTCCCATGGGGGATCTCAAGAATGATTGGTTGAGTAGAGATGGTTTTGGGCTTATTTTTTGACCCATGTGGTCGGCCTCGAGGCTTTTTGTTTGGGTACTCATCGCGGTTGTCACCATTACCAGTAGCGCCACCAACAGAACCACTGGTAGTGAAATCGCCAACGGCGTGGTTGATCATTGGGATTTGTTGGGAAGGAAAAGCTGAGTTCGGTGCGAAGAGTGGCTGTAAATTTCTAAGAGGGGTTTCCTCACTTTTCTCGTCAAATGTGTCAGACAATGCATGGAAATTTGAGAAAGGGATTGTTCTGCCAAAATTATCCATTGCAAATGAGGGAATGAAAATGCATTCAAGATAGGCTATTGTGTGGCATTTTATAATCGAGTTTAAGGTCCACATATGATGTGTTATATAAGGTAAGTTGGTACGGTGTGAGAACGAAAAAGATGCAGCACTTCTGTACTTAGATCAGTCTGTTCCCGAAATGACGGAAGGGTGTACCACACATTCCTAGCGTTGTGTAGTACAATCCTTTAAAGTTCTTCCGAACATTTCAGATACGAAGTGCTCTAGGATACTGTAGTGCTCGAATGAGAAAAATATTGGTTTCAGACGCTCGCTCGTATTTTTCTTTATATATATATATATATATATATATATATATATATATATATATATATATATATATATTTTTCTTTTTTTGTGATATATGAGGCTGGCCATCAGAAGGCAGATATTAAATTAAGATTCCACAGGCAACAGAGTGGCAAATTAATAGTGTTTGATTACACCCACAAGACTAGATTTGACTTTTGGTCTAGATCAGCATACATGAAAAGTTCCATTTAATACGGTCAGAAGGAAGCGAAATTAATTTCCATTTTTTATGTTTATCAGTAACGCAGTAAAATGAGTAAACAGTTAAGGCTCGATTCGTACTCGCTTGATTAAAAGTTCGATTCGAGTTCGACTCGAAATATAAATGAGTCAAATACGAGCACATTTTAAAGTTTGATAAATTACTCGAACCTTTTCAAATTATAATTTTCTATTGATACTCTAATCATATTTGTTGGAAAAATTCAAACAGTTCAAGCTCGATTCGAAATTGTGCTCAACTCGATACTTAAATGAGTCTCAATCAAACCTTATTTTATACTCGATAAATTTTGTTAATCAAATCTGAGCAACTAAATACTCGGATCGACTCGATTTGTTTACACCCATTGTCAGAAAAAAGAGAAGAAGAGTATGTTTGCTTTAATCCAAAAATAAAAATAAAAAATGTGACGCCCCCAAAATAGGTATACATCACCCATTCTGAGTCACCAAATACATGGTACATAATTCAAATTCAAACTTAATTTATACAATACGACAAAAGCGTAGCTGAGAGCTTTTACACGAATATTGTCTCGTAGACAATATTCAAACTCAAATGAAGTCCTCATTACATTTATTATCACACTATTTAATAGAATAGTGATGACTACTACAATCACCATCTCGGACCGTTACTCCATTCCCTGATTAGTCCCGGCTACATTCTCATTTTCTGAAGAGAACAATGAAAGCAAAAGGGTGAGCTCAACTAGCCCAGTAAGAAATATCATGACTAAGATAATGCAGAATAAATTATTGTTAACCTTCAACAGTGTTAAACTGATATAATTCAATAGATAACAAGTTTAACTGCAGCGGAACAAATAATCCATTAGAAGAATCAAGTAGAGCATGATATCTACTATCTTCTATGATTTAAAAAGTTTATCATCAATTTTATTGTTGAGACTCAGCTTAATAAATAATCCACATCACTGAATTATCAATGCACTACGAGCCAATGATATTCATTAGTATCACATCCACGAATTATCTATACACTATGGGCCAAGGATATTCATTAGTATCACATCTATGAATTATCCATACACTATGGGGCCAAGGATATTCGTGTTACCATCAATGGTCATGATCATGCCAACAACTGTCCATCAATGCACTACAGGCCAATGAGGACTTTTACCACATCATTTGTAACATTACTTGTCATGATTATACCGAATGATCCCTGGTCATAATCATACCAATTAACAGTCCATATATGTACTACGAGCCAAAGATCACTTTTATCACAATATAAGCATGAGGATGATGAGAATGATATAAGAATTCAATTAAATGAGAGCAAAGATAAATTTTAATGATTTATAATTCAATTTATCTAGAATTCAATAATGTCCAAATTGTCAAACTGATACTGATTTGTGGAGTAAAATTCAAGAATAATATTGTATCAAAAATAATTTGGACAGAAAAGAAATTAATTTTTATCATGAATAGTACCCCAGGTGAATAGTGCCTGAGTGAATAGTATCCCATGAATAGTACTTCAGGAATAGTATCCCGTGAATAGTACCCCTGAATGAAAAGATTAAAAATTATTAAGACTGTTTAGAATAATATTTTCGTGAAAAGATACTAGATGAAACACAAATTTCAAGAATATTCTACTAATTTCAAAAAGTATAGAAACAATACTTTAACAAAATGAGTGTAGAATTTAGAATCTGAAACGAAATAATATTACTTACATACTACATATTATGGAATAAAATATTATTTCTTACGAATATTGAACAAAAATAATATTCCTTGCCTTAAAAAAAGAGTACTTCTGACTGATAGGGCGGAGATATTCTTGAAGAAAACTTATACTTTTTTTTACGCTCAAAGCTTCCTTAAACTCTAAAGAAATACACTCAATATTATAGAAGAAGTATTTTCTGATTCTGGTGTGATTTTCAATTATAAACTAGGCATCCTATTTATAGGAGAATTGAAGAATACTATTTAGGAAAAATCATGGACTGCACAGTGGGATTCGACGAATTCACAGGCGTTCGGCTGAAATTTTTTTGATTCTACTATGCAATCACTATGCAAACACTATGCAGATACTATGTAAATACTATGCATAATAAAATATAATATATTCTATTTTTCATAAAAAGCAAAACTTATAAAATATATATTATGCATATAAACTCCCTTCATTACATGCCATGTTTGTTTGTCATCTCTCGTGACATTCCCACCCCCACCCCACCCCACCCCACCCCACCCCATTATCATTTAATATATATATATATATATATATATATATATATATATATATATAAAATAAAACTGAGATAACTTCTACCGTCAATTTTAAGAAATTGGTAAGTGGGGATCCATATATGTAAGACCCCAACTTATTATAAATAAAATTGAATTTTCTCTATTTATTATTTTGAAATAGTAAGAGTTGTTTTGATTAATGTGGTTAGTTATGGGTAAATTGCGAAAATATTTCAAATAAGCAAGTTGTCATAAAATATTCATTATTGTCGGGGAATATTCGTTTGGTCGTGGAATATTCTTACTGTCGGGGAATATTTGTACGACGGCGCAACCTTGTGTGGGCCCCATAACAGAAAGCGATTGGATGAAGAAAATGACAAATATAAGTTGTTATAAATAACGGCGTAGTTGTTACCGTTAATACTGTTAAAGTACCTGGTGGTTAAAACACAATAGCACATGGTATTGCACCAATTATTGATTCTTACGTAAGAAGGCATTACTCAATAATTGCTACAGTAATTACTGTTTAATATTTTATTGATTCAATAATTGTTGTGTTGATATTTTATATTATTGTTGTTTCAATAATTGTCACTATACAGTATTTTTATTATCAGATCAATAATTCATATTATTTTAATAATATTATTAGATAACATTATTGGCAATGTCTAGAAAGTTCTGTCTAAGGAGAGGTTTGGTCACCTAATTGCGCGCCAGTAAGGAGAAATCCTTATTGGAAAGCCCCCTCTTTCCTGGGAATGACCTGATTACTAGTATTGTGATTCTATAATATTATTTGTGAATAATTAATTATTGATTTATATGATAAGAAAAATATTCATTTTATGTGGATATAGATGAAGAAAATTTTAAAGTGACAATTATTAAAAAAATTGATATTTTATCTTTTCTGATAAAATAATTCATTTAAATATATTATTATATTTTAATAATATAATAATGGTGATATTTTTACAATGAATGTGGGATATATGAATATATGAGGAGGAAGAGTATTTTGTTGCAAAAGTTGTTTAAAACATGTTAAACATGTCTGTGGGCCCATTTATTGACTAAAATTGGATTATAGCTTGTAAAATCGCCCGTTTGTGAATTTCGGTCAACTTTTATTTGGAATTTGAAAAAACTTTCTTCTACAAAGTTATAGAGAATGGAATTTCCTATGAAAATGACATAAGGTTCGAATTTTTCTGATAAAAGGGCTATTTATTATGAATTATTGAAGTTTTGAAGTTCCAAAATAATTGATTTTTAGAGTTTAAAATAATTATTTTAAGAAAAATATATTTTTACACTTGGATGGGCCCCACATGAATGTTAAGCATGCTGAATTCAATCTTCTTGGTGTGCGTAGGAAATTTTTTAGAAAATATTATTATTTTATTAAATTTTCTGCTTTGGTGTTCTAAGCATTTTCCTATAAATATGGTGGTTAGGTTAGAATTGAAAATCACACCAGAAACTGAAGTTTTCTCTCTCTATATTATCTAGCGTATTCTTGTGAGTATTTTGATACTTTGAGTGTTGTTATACGGTGCAAGTGCCCTTCAAAGACTATATCCGAGATTCTACAGTCGGAAATGCAAAGTCTTTTCGAGGTAAGGGATATTATTTTTTTAAAATGATATTATTTCTTCTAATATCATTATGCCGGAATATTGGTAAGATTTTTCTTGTGAAATTCTTGTCTTTTAGTGTCGGAGTTACTATTCACGTATACGGCACTACTCACGTATACGACACTATTCACGAATACGATACTATTCACAGAAAAATTTAATTTTTGTTTTTTTGTCCAAAATATCAATTATGGATACTAGCTTTGATTGTATCCATGTTTTGATCATTCTTGAATTTTACTTCACTATGATTATTTATGAAGTATTTTTGAACTCGGATTGTTTAAAGTACGAATCCTTAATATTTGTTCTTTTGTTTCACTGGATTCGTTTTCTTTAAAATATTTTTCATCATCCTCAGTCCTAAATGATGGTGTTACTGAATATCTTTGGCCTATAGTGCAAAGATGATTGATTTTCTTATGAATATTTTTGGCCCGTAGTGCAAAGATGAACAGGTGTTGAGATGAATATGACCAACTGATGAATATCTTTGGCCTGTAGTGCAAAGATGAATATTTGATTCAAGATGTATATTGATTGATGTTACAGAGATATAATATTGATGATGGACTTTTAAATTCATAGATTATAGTAGATTTCATTCTCTACGTAACTCATCTATGAATTATTATTTCCGCTGCGAATATTGATCTGAAACTTGTTGTCTATTGTATTTTATCAGATTTTTCCCTGTTGAAGACTAATGATAATTTGTTCTATATTATCTTAGTCATAATATTTTTTACTGGGCTAGTTGAGCTCACCCTTTTTCTTTGTGTTCCATTTTTCTTCTCAGGAGGTGAGAATGTAGCGAGTACTAGTCGGGGTATGGAATGAAGGTTCTAGAAAGTTGTTTAGTAGTCCTCACCATTTTTGTAAAATAATGTATCAATAATTGTAATGAGGACTTATTTGGGTGTGAATATTGTCTAGATGGCAATATTTGTATTTAAACTCACAGTTTTTATGTTGTATTAATAAAGTTGTAGTTGTTTCTGTACCATGTTATTGACGACTCAAAATGGGTGATGTATACCTATTTTGGGGGCGTCACAATATAATAATCAAAATTTACAACAAATACTTCATAAAAATCCTCTCAATATTTTTAACAATATTTATTCATCAATAATATAACTTGCAATATTAACAACCAGATCATTCCCAAGAAAGAGGGGGCTTTCCGATAAAGATTTCTCCCTATTGGCGCGTAATTAGGTGACCAAACCCCTTTCCTTGACAGAACTTTTTAGACATTGTCAATAATATAAATAACTTGTAATCTCAATTATTAATTTAATAATATAAAATATTGTGACAATAATTGAATCAATAACGTCAGATACTATGCAGCAATTACTGTGGCAATCATTGAAATGAGTGACTTCTCACGTAAGCATCAATAATCAATACAGTGTGTTACTATGCAACCACGCGTATTACTATACTTTTATCACCGGGTAATTCAACAGTTAACGGTAAAAATTTTCCCATTATTTTTATAAAAAGTCATTTCTGTCGTTTTCTAACTCTGACAATAATTCCGTTGTGGGGTCCACCAATGATTGTGCCGTCATACGAATATTCCCTGTTAAAATGAATATTCCCCAACTAATCGAATATTTTATAACAACTTGCTTACTTTACAAAATTTATAAATATTACCCACAACTATAACATTATATCAAATCCAAACCATAATATTCAAAAATATATTTCAAGAAATTAAATTTTTATTCATAAAAGTTAGGGTCTTACAACCTCCCATTTTTATGAAATTTTGTCCTCGAAATTGGGGTACGTACCTGGTATGTCGAAGAGGTGAGGATACCTTGATTTCATTTCAGATTCTAACTCCCAAGTCATTTCCTCAACATCGTGGTTTCTCCACAAAACATTGACTTGAGGTATAACCTTGGAGCATAAAATATGTTCCTTCTTATCCAAGATTTTAACAGGTACCTCTTCATACGTTAAATCTTCCGCTATTTCGTCCGGTTCTAAATTAATAATGTGGTTCGGGTCTTCCACATATTTATGTAACATGGATATGTGAAAAATGTTATGAACACGAGACATACTTGGTGGTATGGTGAGTCTATAAATCACAATTCCTACTCGATTGAGGATTTCAAATGGGCTAATGAATCGAGGATTTAGCTTTCCTCTCTTTCCAAATCTTGTAACTCCTTTCCAAGGAGCAACACATAACAACACATGTTCTCCAACATTGAATTCCACGTCATTTCGATGAAGATCAACATAACTCTTTTGTCGATCTTGTGAGATTTTTATAGGTTGTCGAATCATTTGAATCTTTTCCGTTGTCATGCGTACTAATTCCGATCCCAACAACGTTGCTTCACCCACCTCATCCCAGCATACCGGAGAACGACACTTGCGTCCATACAACGCCTCGAATGGAGCCATGACAATTGTGACAACCCAAGAATTTAGACAATTTTACAAAATCTTAAATGATTGATTTAAGGTCAAATATTAGACCTAGATAGGAAATAAGTGTATGCGTTTGATGTTATTGGGAAGGAATTTTATGTGAATATGTTCTGTGTTTATGATTATGTATGTGTTCAGAATGTGGTTAAGGGTCATGGGTTGACCAGATAAATTATATCTGTAACAAACCCTAAGTTTATATTAAGAACGACAACGTTCAGTTAGAAAACCCTAACGTCTGATAAGGAAACCTAGAAATCGGTTCTGGAAACCCTAGTTTCAATTTTGGGAATCCGAAACCCTAATTCGGATATTAAAAACCTAAATGGGAAGCTAGAAGATAAGTATAGAGTTTCTATGTTATTAATTGTAAGTATAATTAGGGATAACCCTAATTGATTTATTTGGAAAGCCCTAATTTCTAATGTAAGAAACCCTAACATGCAATTAGAGAAAACCTAATTATTAGCTTATAGAGTGTAATGTTAATTAGGAAGCTTTAACCCTAATTAGCAAGCTTGAATGAGATCAGTAAGCTTTACTGTAAATTAGGAAACCCTAATCTAAATTAGGAAACCTTATTTCTAAATTAGAAAGATTATTTTCTATGTGAAATCCTAATTAATGGGTTATAAATTCTAGTGACCAATTATGATCCTAATTGCTAAATTAGCAAATTTATTTAGGAATAATAATCCTAATTGGCAAGCTTAATTTATGATTAGGAAATTGTAATATAATTATCAAATCCTAATTATAATTTAGAAATATAAATTTTTATTTTGAAAACTTAAATTGGAAATCCTAGAAATTTATTTTTTCCTAAGGGTTCAAACCCTAAACCATAAGGGTTAAAACCTAGTAGTTATGGGAAATTACCAAGTTGCCTTGTACCTTATGAGTAAAAAGACCAAACTACCCTTCTTTATATTTTAATGGGGTGGAGTGTAGATCTAACCCTACTTGTAGTTGGTGAACAACTTTAGGCTAGCCATGTGGTCTAGAAAGTTGCTTTAATCATCAATTATCAGCCCCTTGAATAAGCCATTTCCAATTTGCAATCAACTTTATAAATAATTAAAGAAAGAGAAAGAGCCACTTTAGTTTCATTTTTCACCAAGTCATCCTCTCTCTAAAATTCGAGATTTGAAGTGAGAGAGAGTGGTAAGATAAGCTAATATCAGTAGTCAGTTTTCCAAGAACAGATTCAAGGAGTCAGAATAAAAAAAAAATCATAGCTAAAAGGTATGAAAATCCTAATTTTAGAAATCCTCTGATTTTATGTTATTTGTTTCAATTGATTGTTCAAGGTTGTGTAATAGGGTGTCAATTGATAATCTGGGTTGGTAAATATTAGATCCATAACATCAAAGTGCTCGAAATTTAAGTTTTTCAAAATCTGGAAAATGACATTTTTGTTCTCTGACAACTAATGTCAGAGGCTGTAGATCTCAGTCTGTTAAGTGTTTTTGATGTTTAAAGCTTGTAACATGTAGTCTGTTATGTGGTCTTTAAGTTGAAAAAAATAATCAGAGTCATATCATCTCTAGATCAAAAGATATGAGCGGTCCAAACATCGTTGACCGATCATCGATTTCTTTTTTCGGGCAAGCCGAGAATTGTTCGCATCGCTCGACAAGCTTTTGAAGGCCATGAATCTTCTTTGCCGTTTGCTTGTTTGGCCATGTTAGTGATTGATCCATGTAGGTGACATGTTGTGTACATACTAAAGCCTTTACATCACCTAGATACGTAATAGGATAGTAGAAAATCAAGGTCAAACATGCGTTGACTGTCTGTTTTGACAAATTCTAAGAATTTCTAGATTTTTGAAGAACACTTTTCTGACAGCATGTTTGACCGGATAGATCTTGCACATGTGATGTTGATAAGATGATCTGAGAATTTAGATTTTCTCTTTGGCATCTCTACTACACGTGTGAACTTTCGGATCACACAAAACAAACATAGAATGCAAGTTATAAGGACCCAAATTAGGTCCTAAAACCGTTAAACCCAGATAGTTGAAGAAACTCTCGACGAGTGTTTTGGAGAGCTTAGATCTCTCTGATCTGTTATGGAATGGCCATGATCTTGGTTTAGTGTTGTAGTATTACATAAGTACTACAACTTTAGTATGATTTCCAACCTAGAAAGCAACAAGAACAATGTTTTAATTGTGGTCAAAACTAGCCCTCGCGATCGGCGGTTTTACGGGTTTAGAGCTCAAGAACACCTATAATGACGGTTACTGTCAGCTATAGGCCCTTTGACGTTTAATTAGAAAATAATTATTTTGATTAAATAAATAGAAATAAATGGTTTTTAATTATTAAAAATACATAGTAAATTTCGAAAAAATTATTTTAAAGCTTGAAAAATAGTTTTTAATTATTTTGAGTATATTTTGAAAATATTTAATATTTTTGGAATATAAATGGTATTTATTTATTTAATTATAATATTAAATAAATTATTTAAAAATAGTTTTAATTCATGAAAAATCATGAAAAATTATATTATGGTGTTAGAAAATATTTTAAGTTATTCTTGATGACTTTTAATATTTTGTGATGAATTTCATTAATATTTATTATTAATGATAATTAGTTTATTTAATGAATATATTAGATAAATTATGGAAAAATAGAATTAATGCTTTAAAAATTATATAAAAATGATTTAAGTGTTATAAGAATATTTTGAGTTATAAAATATAACTTTTGATATTTTGTTATGAAAATATTAATATTTTAATATTAATAGCGATTATCGGATAATGGATTTGATTGTTTAAAAATCATAGAAATATGATTTTAAGATATTAAAAATACTTTGTGATGTTATAATTATGTTGTAATATTATGTTATGATTTTCATTAATATTTAATATTAAATAAATGTTAATGATCAAGGATTAATGTGGTATTTATATTAATATCGGTTATTGATTAATGTTTTTAATTACTTTAAAAACATTTAAAGGAAATAATAATGTATTGAAAATACTTTGAGATATTATAAATATGATATGATATTATGGCATGTAATTCATTAATGTTTAGCAATAAATAAATATTAATGACTAAGGAATTATGTGGTATTTAATTCATTTAAATACGAGTTTAATGATTGGAAAATCATGATAAATGATAATAGTTACTTGAAAATTTTTATGAGCCTATGGAAAATTATTCTGACTGATTAGAAAATTATCTGTGATAATTGGTAAGTGTTTAAGCAAGAGTTTAATTGAACTTAAACTCGAGTATTGTCCGATTAAATCGTCGGGATGATAGAATTGTGTCAGTTCCAACTCGGACTGAAATAGTCTGACTTGATGCTAAGTCTTATGTGTTGTATAGACTGATAGGATTATATGATAATGTGTTTAGGTTATTTTATACTTGTGTTGATATTATCTAATATTTGGAGATCGGTATTATCTGTATTAGGTCTTCGGATAAAGCTAAGTTATATTTCGTATCGGTAATCAACTTACGATGCAAGTTTGTTTTTCTTAACTCTATTAAGAGTGTTTCATTCAGATATGCTCATGGTTAATCATTACTGATTGCCATGTAGAATTGTACTCTGTACATCTTGTATGTATAAGTCAGGTATGAAAGGCTGACACCTTCATTACCAGTTGGTCCAGATATATATTGTTCATATGTAATACTTGTCCAGTCAAAAGTTTGTTCATGCTAATTTACAACTACATTGTGAATTATAGCCAGCTTATTATTCAAACTCTTTCAATCATGATATATCTTTAAATTGTATTTAAACTTGCCGGGCAACTCATGCTCACCCTTGCTATATCATGATAAAACATTGCAGATTAAGGTGAATGCGTTCGGATACAAGGAAAGTTAAAGACAGTTCCAGCTTAGAGTTAATATGCGCGATTAGATTTGTAATAGTCTTGTATGATGATAATATCATGTGTCAGATAATTTATGAAATGTGTATAAGTTATGGTTACTCGACCTTGGGGATAGTGCATAATGTTTAATGTATAAACAATTTATGTTTATATCTTCCGCAATAGTAGTAGAATGATTGAACCGGATCCGCGGTGATTTGGGGCCCGGATTCGGGGCTCTCACAGTTGGTATCAAAGCTGTTGGTTATAAACCTAGGGTAGAGTTACCTTAGACTAATAACCGCAGTGATAGGATAAGAGCTAACTCACATAGAGTTAGTTGGTCGGTAAGATTCAAAGAAGAATCTTGGCAGGTTATAAAGATACGGAGTTCCCTAACTTTGGTAATAAAGGTGAACAGTAGTGATGAATAGATAGAGTCTAAAAGACTAAAAGTACAGTGATAGGGGATCGTAAAACAAAACGATCAAGATATAGAATTAAATCGTAATATATACGATGAGATCACCCCGTGATCTGATAAGGTTATAATGACGTAAAGAATAAATCGATGATTGAAAAGTCTACAAAGAAGATGTCGTATATCGGTTGTACTATATAAAATGGTACTATAAAACTCATGAAAGAGTTATGGATTATGAATCTGAATTAAATGAAATTCAGTATTGAAAAGTAAGTTAAGATTAGGTGGGGATTTCAATGAGGACTCATGTCGGCAAATTTGAGTTGTATCATTCTTCGTATGGGGTTGAATTGTACTTGGTGTAACAACTACTTAGTATCTGGCATTGATAAACATTAAAATATTTGTGTCACGCTATTTGCTATATGCGTGTTAAGAGGGTGATTCCTTTCTCGTGTGTATAACAAATAGATAGGTCATAGGTAGAAAATATAAGATTAAATACGAGTTCTTAAAACTCATACTTATGTGACATTCTTGACTCATAGTTATATGAAATGTTTATGAACCCCTCAGCGAATGGACGCCAAAGGTCCGACTAGGGTAAGTTCTTAAACTCATATGATTGTGGCAATTTATGAACTCATAAGTGTGATTTTATGAACTCGGGTATAGTTTTGTGTGAATGGAGTGTTAAGGATTTGGGGAGCGGATAGAAGCGCTTAAACAAATGATTATTAGTGGAAGCATTAGGTTTTCCTAAACTCCTAGCTATGCTAAACTTCAAAATTTTGACATCAAGCTAAATACGCACTATGTGCTTTTAAAAAAAGAAATGTAGACTCGTAACCATTTTTGAAAGCGGTTTAAAGCAATCTATGCTACTTATTTCAAATTTAGACTCAAATGATTTGAAATATCAAAATTTGTTTTTATTTATCACTCATGTACCATGTAACTTTAAGAGATGATAAAAATGTGATGGAGTTGTAAATCTGGGAATACTTAGTGTGAACTTGACCAAGTCATTGTTCCACTATTGTATGATGTGTTATGACAAAGTCATACAATGACGGCATCCTCAAAGCGGATTTGTTAATATAGTACGGCATCATGACGTCATTCTCGAAAATGTTTTCAAAAGTTTAATTTGCCAATCTGGTTTGGCTACACCTAAATAATTGATTGAAATGAATTATTGATATGAGTCTATCTTTATCGAATCACTAGACTAATGTTTATGAAAAACTCTAAGTGTTCATTGAAGCGAAATTTCCGAACCAAATTGTTTTAAAAGTGCGGAATCCTATGATAAGATCGAGGTGAAGCGATATTGTTTGGATAAATAATCCAATCTAATAGCGTAAATATTCGCTAAAAATGATTAATACGTTATGCATGGCGTAAGAAAATACGATAAAGGCTAATCACCTAAAGTACTAGTAATGGTAGTTTACCTTCTTTGTGATTGTAAGCAGACCAAGTAATGTATAGTTTTGCGGTATGAATACTGTTAAATCTATATGTTCATGGTCTATATGACCCCTCAGCACAATTTTAAACCTTTTACTCTTGTGAGTGGTGTATTGGGTAGCATGTGATATGTGTAAATGGTGTAAGCTGTTTGGTGTAAGGTGTAAGGTGAATTTCGGGGACGAAATTCTTATAAGGAGGGGTGAATGTGACAACCCAAGAATTTAGACAATTTTATAAAATCTTAAATGATTGATTTAAGGTCAAATATTAGACCTAGATAGGAAATAAGTGTATGCGTTTGATGTTATTGGGAAGGAATTTTGAGGATTTCAAAATTTCTGTGAAGGATTAGGTGAATTATTCAGGATTAAGGATTTATGTGAATATGTTATGTGTTTATGATTATGTATGTGTTCAGAATGTGGTTAAGGGTCATGGGTTGACCAGATAAATTATATCTGTAACAAACCCTAAGTTTATATTAAGAACGACAACGTTCAGTTAGAAAACCCTAACGTCTGATAAGGAAACCTAGAAATCGGTTCTGGAAACCCTAGTTTCAATTTTGGGAATCCGAAACCCTAATTCGGATATTAAAAACCTAAATGGGAAGCTAGAAGATAAGTATAGAGTTTCTATGTTATTAATTGTAAGTATAATTAGGGATAACCCTAATTGATTTATTTGGAAAGCCCTAATTTCTAATGTAAGAAACCCTAACATGCAATTAGAGAAAACCTAATTATTAGCTTATAGAGTGTAATGTTAATTAGGAAGCTTTAACCCTAAATTAGCAAGCTTGAATGAGATCAAGAAGCTTTCTATGTAAATTAGGAAACCCTAATCTAAATTAGGAAACCTTATTTCTAAATTAGAAAGATTATTTTCTATGTGAAATCCTAATTAATGGGTTATAAATTCTAGTGACCAATTATGATCCTAATTGCTAAATTAGCAAATTTATTTAGGGAATAATAATCCTAATTGGCAAGCTTAATTTATGATTAGGAAATTGTAATATAATTATCAAATCCTAATTATAATTTAGAAATATAAATTTTTAATTTGAAAACTTAAATTGGAAATCCTAGAAATTTATTTTTTCCTAAGGGTTCAAACCCTAAACCATAAGGGTTAAAACCTAGTAGTTATGGGAAATTACCAAGTTGCCTTGTACCTTATGAGTAAAAAGACCAAACTACCCTTCTTTATATTTTAATGGGGTGGAGTGTAGATCTAACCCTACTTGTAGTTGGTGAACAACTTTAGGCTAGCCATGTGGTCTAGAAAGTTGCTTTAATCATCAATTATCACCCTTCGAATCACCCATTTCAATTTGCAATCAACTTTATAAATAATTAAAGAAAGAGAAAGAGCCACTTTAGTTTCATTTTTCACCAAGTCATCCTCTCTCTAAAATTCGAGATTTGAAGTGAGAGAGAGTGGTAAGATAAGCTAATATCGGTGAGTCGGGTTTTCCAAGAAGCAGATTCAAGGAGTCGAATAAAAAAAAAATCATAGCTAAAAGGTATGAAAATCCTAATTTTAGAAATCCTCGATTTTTTATGTTATTTGTTTCAATTGATTGTTCAAGGTTGTGTAATAGGGTGTCAATTGATAACTGGGTTGGTAAATATTAGATCCATAACATCAAAGTGCTCGAAATTTAAGTTTTTCAAAATCTGGAAAATGACATTTTTGTTCTCTGACAACTAATGTCAGAGGCTGTAGATCTCAGTCTGTTAAGTGTTTTTGATGTTTAAAGCTTGTAACATGTAGTCTGTTATGTGGTCTTTAAGTTGAAAAAAATAATCAGAGTCATATCATCTCTAGATCAAAAGATATGAACGGTCAAACATCGTTGACCGATCACAATTTCTGTTTCTGGGCAAGCCCAGAATTGTTCCAGATCGCTCTGACAAGCTTTTGAAGGCCATGAATCTTGTTGTCGTTTGCTTGTTTGGCCATGTTAGTGATTGATCCATGTAGGCTGACATGTTGTGTACATACTAAAGCCTTTACATCACCTAGATCTGTAATAGGATAGTAGAAAATCAAGGTCAAACATGCGTTGACTGTCTGTTTTGACAAATTCTAAGAATTTCTAGATTTTTGAAGAACACTTTTCTGACAGCATGTTTGACCGGATAGATCTTGCACATGTGATGTTGATAAGATGATCTGAGAATTTAGAGTTTCTCTTTGGCATCTCTACTACACGTGTGAACTTTCAGATCACACAAAACAAACATAGAATGCAAGTTATAAGGACCCAAATTAGGTCCCTCGAAACTGTTAAACCCAGATAGTTGAAGAACAGCTCTGAGCGGGGTTTTGGAGAGCTTAGATCTCTACGATCTGTTATGGAATGGCCATGATCTTGGTTTAGTGTTGTAGTATTACATAAGTACTACAACTTTAGTATGATTTCAACTGAAAGCAGCAAGAACAATGTTTTAATTGTGGTCAAAACTAGCCCCTCGCGTCGGCGGTTTTACGGGTTTAGAGCTCAAGAACACCTATAGCGACAGTTGCGCTGCCAAGCTATAGGGCCTTTAAATGACAGTTTAATTAGAAAATAATTATTTTTATTAAATAAATAGAAATAAATGGTTTTAATTATTAAAAATACATAGTAAATTACGAAAAAATTATTTTAAAGCTTGAAAAATAGTTTTTAATTATTTTGAGTATATTTTGAAAATATTTAATATTTTGGAATATAAATGGTATTTATTTATTTAATTATAATATTAAATAAATTATTTAAAAATAGTTTTAATTCATGAAAAATCATGAAAAATTATATTATGGTGTTAGAAAATATTTTAAGTTATTCTTGATGACTTTTAATATTTTGTGATGAATTTCATTAATATTTATTATTAATGATAATTAGTTTATTTAATGAATATATTAGATAAATTATGGAAAAATAGAATTAATGCTTTAAAAATTATATAAAAATGATTTAAGTGTTATAAGAATATTTTGAGTTATAAAATATAACTTTTGATATTTTGTTATGAAAATATTAATATTTTAATATTAATAGCGATTATCGGATAATGGATTTGATTGTTTAAAAATCATAGAAATATGATTTTAAGATATTAAAAATACTTTGTGATGTTATAATTATGTTGTAATATTATGTTATGATTTTCATTAATATTTAATATTAAATAAATGTTAATGATCAAGGATTAATGTGGTATTTATATTAATATCAGTTATTGATTAATGTTTTTAATTACTTTAAAAACATTTAAAGGAAAAATAATAATGTATTGAAAATACTTTGAGATATTATAAATATGATATGATATTATGACATGTAATTCATTAATGTTTAGCAATAAATAAATATTAATGACTAAGGAATTATGTGTTATTTAATTCATTTAAATACGAGTTTAATGATTGAAAAATCATGATAAATGATAATAGTTACTTGAAAATTTTTATGAGCCTATGGAAAATTATTCTGACTGATTAGAAAATTATCTGTGATAATTGGTAAGTGTTTAAGCAAGAGTTTAATTGAACTTAAACTCGAGTATTGTCCGATTAAATCGTCGGGATGATAGAATTGTGTCAGTTCCAACTCGGACTGAAATAGTCTGACTTGATGCTAAGTCTTATGTGTTGTATAGACTGATAGGATTATGTGATAATGTGTTTAGGTTATTTTATACTGTGATGATATTATTCTAATATTTGGAGATCGGTATTATCTGTATTAGGTCTTCGGATAAAGCTAAGTTATATTTCGTATCGGTAATCAACGGAACATGCAAGTTTGTTTTTCTTAACTCTATTAAGAGTGTTTCATTCAGATATGCTCATGGTTAATCATTACTGATTGCCATGTAGAATTGTACTCTGTACATCTTGTATGTATAAGTCGGTATGAAAGGTGATCACCTTCATTACCGATTGGTCCGAGATATATATTTTCATATGTAATACTTGTTGGTCTAAAGTTTGTTCATGCTAATTTACAACTACATTGTGAATTATAGCCGACTTATTATTCAAACTCTTTCAATCATGATATATCCTTAAATTGTATTTAAACTCACTAAAGGCAACTCATGCTCACCCTTGCTATATCATGATAAAACATTGCAGATTAAGGTGAATGCGTTCGGATACAAGGAAAGTTAAAGACAGTTCCAGCTTAGAGTTAATATGCGCGATTAGATTTGTAATAGTCTTGTATGATGATAATATCATGTGTCAGATAATTTATGAAATGTGTATAAGTTATGGTTACTCGACCTTGGGGATAGTGTATAATGTTTAATGTATAAACAATTTATGTTTATATCTTCCGCAATAGTAGTAGAATGATTGAACCGGATCCGCGGTGATTTGGGGCCCGGATTCGGGGCTCTCACAGTTGGTATCAAAGCTGTTGGTTATAAACCTAGGGTAGAGTTACCTTAGACTAATAACCGCAGTGATAGGATAAGAGCTAACTCACATAGAGTTAGTTGGTCGGTAAGATTCAAAGAAGAATCTTGGCAGGTTATAAAGATACGGAGTTCCCTAACTTTGGTAATAAAGGTGAACAGTAGTGATGAATAGATAGAGTCTAAAAGACTAAAAGTACAGTGATAGGGGATCGTAAAACAAAACGATCAAGATATAGAATTAAATCGTAATATATACGATGAGATCACCCCGTGATCTGATAAGGTTATGACAGCCAGAAAGAATAAATCTAATGATTGAAAAGTCTACAGCAAGATGCTGTGTATCAGTTGTACTATAAAATGGTACTATGAAAACTCATGAAAGAGTTATGGATTATGAATACGAATTAAATGAAATTCGTATTGAAAAGGGGGTTAAGATTAGGTGGGGATTTCAATGAGGACTCATGTCGGCAGCTGAGTTGTATCATTCTTCGTATGGGGGTTGAATTGTACTTGGTGTAACAACTACTTAGTATCTGGCATTGATAAACATTAAAATATTTGTGTCACGCTATTTGCTATATGCGTGTTAAGAGGGTGATTCCTTTCTCATGTGTATAACAAATAGATAGGTCATAGGTAGAAAATATAAGATTAAGTACGAGTTCTTAAAACTCATACTTATGTGACATTCTTGACTCATAGTTATATGAAATGTTTATGAACCCCAAATGAATGGACGCCAAAGGTCTGACTAGGGTAAGTTCTTAAACTCATATGATTGTGGCAATTTATGAACTCATAAGTGTGATTTTATGAACTGGGTATAGTTTTGTGTGAATGGAGTGTTAAGGATTTCAGGAGCAGATAGAGCGTTAAGCAAATGATTATTAGTGGAAGCATTAGGTTTTCCTAAACTCCTAGCTATGCTAAACTTCAAAATTTTGACATCAAGCTAAATACGCACTATGTGCCTTTAAAAAAGAAATGTAGACTCGTAACCATTTTGAAAAGCGGTTTAAAGTACGATCCTATGCTACTTATTTCAAATTTAGACTCAAATGATTTGAAATATCAAAATTTGTTTTTATTTATCACTCATGTACCATGTAACTTTCAGTGCAGAGATGATAAAAAATGTGATGGAGTTGTAAATACAGGAATACTTAGTATGAACTTGACCAAGTCATTGCTCCAATTATTGTATGATGTGTTATGACAAAGTCATACAATGACGGCATCCTCAAGCGAACCGTTAATATAGTACGGCATCATGGACGTCATTCTCTAAAAATGTTTTCAAAAGTTTAATTTGCCAACGGGGTTTGGCTACACCTAAATAATTCGATTGAACTGAATTATTGATATGAGTCTATGCTATTCGAATCAGCTAGACTAATGTTTATGAAAAACTCTAAGTGTTCATTGAACGAAATTTCCCGAACCAAATTATTTTGGGTGCGGAATCCTATGATAAGACTGAGGTGAACGATATTGTTTGGATAAATAATCTAATCTAATAGCGTAAATATTCGCTAAAAATGATTAATACGTTATGCATGACGTAAGAGTACGATAGGCTAATCACCTAAAGTACTAGTAATGGTAGTTTACCTTCTTTGTGATTGTAAACAGACCAAGTAATGTATAGTTTTGCGGTATGAATACTGTTAAATCTATATGTTCATGGTCTATATGACCCCTCAGCGCAATTTTAAACCTTTTACTCTTGTGAGTGGTGTATTGGGTAGCATGTGATATGTGTAAATGGTGTAAGCTGTTTGGTGTAAGGTGTAAGGTGAATTTCGGGGACGAAATTCTTATAAGGAGGGGTGAATGTGACAACCCAAGAATTTAGACAATTTTACAAAATCTTAAATGATTGATTTAAGGTCAAATATTAGACCTAGATAGGAAATAAGTGTATGCGTTTGATGTTATTGGGAAGGAATTTTGAGGATTTCAAAATTTCTGTGAAGGATTAGGTGAATTATTCAGGATTAAGGATTTATGTGAATATGTTATGTGTTTATGATTATGTATGTGTTCAGAATGTGGTTAAGGGTCATGGGTTGACCAGATAAATTATATCTGTAACAAACCCTAAGTTTATATTAAGAACGACAACGTTAGGTTAGAAAACCCTAACGTCGATAAGGAAACCTAGAAATGGGGTTCGGAAACCCTAGTTTCAATTTTGGGAATCCAAACCCTAATTCGGATATTAAAAACCTAAATGGGAAGCTAGAAGATAAGTATAGAGTTTCTATGTTATTAATTGTAAGTATAATTAGGGATAACCCTAATTGATTTATTTGGAAAGCCCTAATTTCTAATGTAAGAAACCCTAACATGCAATTAGAGAAAACCTAATTATTAGCTTATAGAGTGTAATGTTAATTAGGAAGCTTTAACCCTAATTAGCAAGCTTGAATGAGATCAGTAAGATTTACTGTAAATTAGGAAACCCTAATCTAAATTAGGAAACCTTATTTCTAAATTAGAAAGATTATTTTCTATGTGAAATCCTAATTAATGGGTTATAAATTCTAGTGACCAATTATGATCCTAATTGCTAAATTAGCAAATTTATTTAGGGAATAATAATCCTAATTGGCAAGCTTAATTTATGATTAGGAAATTGTAATATAATTATCAAATCCTAATTATAATTTAGAAATATAAATTTTTATTTTGAAAACTTAAATTGGAAATCCTAGAAATTTATTTTTTCCTAAGGGCTCAAACCCTAAACCCTAAGGGTTAAAACCTAGTAGTTATGGGAAATTACCAAGTTGCCTTGTACCTTATGAGTAAAAAGACCAAACTACCCTTCTTTATATTTTAATGGGGTGGAGTGTAGATCTAACCCTACTTGTAGTTGGTGAACAACTTTAGGCTAGCCATGTGGTCTAGAAAGTTGCTTTAATCATCAATTATCAGTCACTTGAATCAGCCATTTCCAATTTGCAATCAACTTTATAAATAATTAAAGAAAGAGAAAGAGCCACTTTAGTTTCATTTTTCACCAAGTCATCCTCTCTCTAAAATTCGAGATTTGAAGTGAGAGAGAGTGGTAAGATAAGCTAATATCAGTAGTCGGTTTTCCCGCAAGCATTCAAGGAGTCGAAAAAAAAAAATCATAGCTAAAAGGTATGAAAACCCTAATTTTAGAAATCCTCGATTTTATGTTATTTGTTTCAATTGATTGTTCAAGGTTGTGTAATAGGGTGTCAATTGATAATCTGGGTTGGTAAATATTAGATCCATAACATCAAAGTGCTCGAAATTTAAGTTTTTCAAAATCTGGAAAATGTCATTTTTGTTCTCTGACAACTAATGTCGAGGTCATGAGATCTCGACTGTTAAGTGTTTTTGATGTTTAAAGCTTGTAACATGTAGTACATTATGTGGTCTTTAAGTTGAAAAAATAATCGAGTCATATCATCTCTAGATCAAAAGATATGAACGGTCAAACATTGTTGACCGATCACAATTTCTATTTCTGGGCAAGCCCAGAATTGTTCCAGATCGTTCTGATAAGCTTTTGAAGGCCATGAATCTTCTTTGTCGTTTGCTTGTTTGGCCATGTTAGTGATTGATCCTTGTAGGTGACATGTTGTGTACACACTAAAGCCTTTACATCACCTAGATCTATAACGAGGATAGTTGAAAATCAAGGTCAAACATCGTTGACCATTCTGTTTTGACAAATTATAGAAATTTCCGATTTTTGAAGAACACTTTTACGACAAAGATGTTTGGCCGGATAGATCTTGCACATGTGATGTTGATAAGATGATCCGAGAATTTAGAGTTTCTCTTTGGCATCTCTACTACTACATGTGAACTTTCGGATCACACAAAACAAACATAGAATGCAAGTTATAAGGACCCAAATTAGGTCCCTCAAAGCTGTTAAACCCAGATAGTTGAAGAAACGACTCTGCGAGGTTTTTGGAGAGCTTAGATCTCTACGATCTATTATGGAATGGCCATGATCTTGGTTTAGTGTTGTAGTATTACATAAGTACTACAACTTTAGTATGATTTCCAACCTAGAAAGCAACAAGAACAATGTTTTAATTGTGGTCAAAACTAGCCCCTCGCGTCTGACAGTTTTCTGGGTTTGGAGCTCAAGAACACCTATAGCGACGGTTCTGTCGCTATAGGGCCCTTTAGCGACAGTTTAATTAGAAAATAATTATTTTTATTAAATAAATAGAAATAAATGGTTTTTAATTATTAAAAATACATAGTAAATTCTAAAAAATTATTTTAAAGCTTGAAAAATAGTTTTTAATTATTTTGAGTATATTTCGAAAATATTTAATATTTTTGGAATATAAATGGTATTTATTTATTTAATTATAATATTAAATAAATTATTTAAAAATAGTTTTAATTCATGAAAAATCATGAAAAATTATATTATGGTGTTAGAAAATATTTTAAGTTATTCTTGATGACTTTTAATATTTTGTGATGAATTTCATTAATATTTATTATTAATGATAATTAGTTTATTTAATGAATATATTAGATAAATTATGGAAAAATAGAATTAATGCTTTAAAAATTATATAAAATGATTTAAGTGTTATAAGAATATTTTGAGTTATAAAATATAACTTTTGATATTTTGTTATGAAAATATTAATATTTTAATATTAATAGCGATTATCGGATAATGGATTTGATTGTTTAAAAATCATAGAAATATGATTTTAAGATATTAAAAATACTTTGTGATGTTATAATTATGTTGTAATATTATGTTATGATTTTCATTAATATTTAATATTAAATAAATGTTAATGATCAAGGATTAATGTGGTATTTATATTAATATCGGTTATTGATTAATGTTTTTAATTACTTTAAAAACATTTAAAGGAAATAATAATGTATTGAAAATACTTTGAGATATTATAAATATGATATGATATTATGGCATGTAATTCATTAATGTTTAGCAATAAATAAATATTAATGACTAAGGAATTATGTGGTATTTAATTCATTTAAATACGAGTTTAATGATTGGAAAATCATGATAAATGATAATAGTTACTTGAAAATTTTTATGAGCCTATGGAAAATTATTCGATGATTAGAAAATTATACGTGATAATTGGTAAGTGTTTAAGCAAGAGTTTAATTGAACTTAAACTCGAGTATTGTCCGATTAAATCGTCGGGATGATAGAATTGTGTCGCCCAACTCCTGATTTGAAATAGTCGACTTGATGCTAAGTCTTATGTGTTGTATGGTGATAGGATTATGTGATAATGTGTTTAGGTTATTTTATACTGTGATGATATTATTCTAATATTTGGAGATCGGTATTATCTGTATTAGGTCTTCGGATAAAGCTAAGTTATATTTCGTATCGGTAATCAACGAAACAGGCAAGTTTGTTTTTCTTAACTCTATTAAGAGTGTTTCATTCAGATATGCTCATGGTTAATCATTACTGATTGCCATGTAGAATTATACTCTGTACATCTTGTATGTATAAGTCAGGTATGAAAGGCTGATCACCTTCATTACCAGTTGGTCCAGATATATATTGTTCATATGTAATACTTGTTCAGTCAAAAGTTTGTTCATGCTAATTTACAACTACATTGTGAATTATAGCCAGCTTATTATTCAGACTCTTTCAATCATGATATATCCTTAAATTGTATTTAAACTTGCCGGGCAACTCATGCTCACCCTTGCTATATCATGATAAAACATTGCAGATTAAGGTGAATGCGTTGGGATCTGAGGAAAGTTAAAGACAATTCCAAACTTAGAGTTAATAAAGCGATTAGATTTGTAATAGTCTTGTATGATGATAATATCATGTGTCAGATAATCTATGAAATGTGTATAAGTTATGGTTACTCGACCTTGGGGATAGTGTATAATGTTTAATGTATAAACAATTTATGTTTATATCTTCCGCAATAGTAGTAGAATGATTGAACCCGGATCCATGGTGATTTGGGGGTCTTGATTCGGCTCTCACAGTTGGTATCAAAGCTGTTGGTTATAAACCTAGGGTAGAGTTACCTTAGACTAATAACCGCAGTGATAGGATAAGAGCTAACTCACATAGAGTTAGTTGGTCGGTAAGATTCAAAGAAGAATCTTGGCAGGTTATAAAGATACGGAGTTCCCTAACTTTGGTAATAAAGGTGAACAGTAGTGATGAATAGATAGAGTCTAAAAGACTAAAAGTACAGTGATAGGGGATCGTAAAACAAAACGATCAAGATATAGAATTAAATCGTAATATATACGATGAGATCACCCCGTGATCTGATAAGGTTATGACAGCCAGAAAGAATAAATCTGATGATTGAAAAGTCTACAAGATCTTGTATCGCGATTGTACTATAAAATGGTACTATGAAAACTCATGAAAGAGTTATGGATTATGAATACGAATTAAATGAAATTCGTATTGAAAAGGGGGTTAAGATTAGGTGGGGATTTCAATGAGGACTCATGTCGGCAGCTGAGTTGTATCATTCTTCGTATAGGGGTTGAATTGTACTTGGTGTAACAACTACTTAGTATCTGGCATTGATAAACATTAAAATATTTTTGTCACGTTATTTGCTATATGCGTGTTAAGAGGGTGATTCCTTTCTCATGTGTATAACAAATAGATAGGTCATAGGTAGAAAATATAAGATTAAGTACGAGTTCTTAAAACTCATACTTATGTGACATTCTTGACTCATAGTTATATGAAATGTTTATGAACCCCTCAGCGAATGGACGCCAAAGGTCTGACTAGGGTAAGTTCTTAAACTCATATGATTGTGGCAATTTATGAACTCATAAGTGTGATTTTATGAACTGGGTATAGTTTTGTGTGAATGGAGTGTTAAGGATTTCAGGAGCAGATAGAGCGTTAAGCAAATGATTATTAGTGGAAGCATTAGGTTTTCCTAAACTCCTAGCTATGCTAAACTTCAAAATTTTGACATCAAGCTAAATACGCACTATGTGCCTTTTAAAAAAGAAATGTAGACTCGTAACCATTTTGAAAACGGTTTAAAGTACAGTCTATGCTACTTATTTCAGCTAGACTCAAATGATTTGAAATATCAAAATTTGTTTTTATTTATCACTCATGTACCATGTAACTTCAGTGCGAGAGATGATAAAAATGTGATGGAGTCAGAATACAGGAATACTTAGTGTGAACTTGACCAAGTCATGCTTCCACTATTGTATGATGTGTTATGACAAAGTCATACAATGACGGCATCCTCAAACGGACTGTTAATATAGTACGGCATCATGACGTCATTCTCGAAAATGTTTTCAAAAAGTTTAATTTGCCAACGGGGTTTGGCTACACCTAAATAATTCGATTGAACTGAATTATTGATATGAGTCTATGCTATTCGAATCAGCTAGACTAATGTTTATGAAAAACTCTAAGTGTTCATTGAACGAAATTTCCCGAACCAAATTGTTTTGGGTGCGGAATCCTATGATAAGACTGAGGTGAACGATATTGTTTGGATAAATAATCCAATCTAATAGCGTAAATATTCGCTAAAAATGATTAATACGTTATGCATGACGTAAGAGTACGATAGGCTAATCACCTAAAGTACTAGTAATGGTAGTTTACCTTCTTTGTGATTGTAAACAGACCAAGTAATGTATAGTTTTGCGGTATGAATACTGTTAAATCTATATGTTCATGGTCTATATGACCCCTCAGCACAATTTTAAACCTTTTACTCTTGTGAGTGGTGTATTGGGTAGCATGTGATATGTGTAAATGGTGTAAAATTTGTTTTGGTGTAAGTGTGTAAGGTGAATTTAGGGGACGAAATTCTTATAAGGAGGGGTGAATGTGACAACCCAAGAATTTAGACAATTTTACAAAATCTTAAATGATTGATTTAAGGTCAAATATTAGACCTAGATAGGAAATAAGTGTATGCGTTTGATGTTATTGGGAAGGAATTTTGAGGATTTCAAAATTTCTGTGAAGGATTAGGTGAATTATTCAGGATTAAGGATTTATGTGAATATGTTATGTGTTTATGATTATGTATGTGTTCAGAATGTGGTTAAGGGTCATGGGTTGACCAGATAAATTATATCTGTAACAAACCCTAAGTTTATATTAAGAACGACAACGTTCAGTTAGAAAACCCTAACGTCCCGATAAGAAACCTAGAAATCGGTTCGGAAACCCTAGTTTCAATTTTGGGAATCCAAACCCTAATTAGGATATTAAAAACCTAAATGGGAAGCTAGAAGATAAGTATAGAGTTTCTATGTTATTAATTGTAAGTATAATTAGGGATAACCCTAATTGATTTATTTGGAAAGCCCTAATTTCTAATGTAAGAAACCCTAACATGCAATTAGAGAAAACCTAATTATTAGCTTATAGAGTGTAATGTTAATTAGGAAGCTTTAACCCTAATTAGCAAGCTTGAATGAGATCGAGAAGATTTCATCAGAATTAGGAAACCCTAATCTAAATTAGGAAACCTTATTTCTAAATTAGAAAGATTATTTTCTATGTGAAATCCTAATTAATGGGTTATAAATTCTAGTGACCAATTATGATCCTAATTGCTAAATTAGCAAATTTATTTAGGAATAATAATCCTAATTGGCAAGCTTAATTTATGATTAGAAATTGTAATATAATTATCAAATCCTAATTATAATTTAGAAATATAAATTTTTATTTTGAAAACTTAAATTGGAAATCCTAGAAATTTTTTTTTCCTAAGGGCTCAAACCCTAAACCCTAAGGGTTAAAACCTAGTAGTTATGGGAAATTACCAAGTTGCCTTGTACCTTATGAGTAAAAAGACCAAACTACCCTTCTTTATATTTTAATGGGGTGGAGTGTAGATCTAACCCTACTTGTAGTTGGTGAACAACTTTAGGCTAGCCATGTGGTCTAGAAAGTTGCTTTAATCATCAATTATCAGTCACTTGAATCAGCCATTTCCAATTTGCAATCAACTTTATAAATAATTAAAGAAAGAGAAAGAGCCACTTTAGTTTCATTTTTCACCAAGTCATCCTCTCTCTAAAATTCGAGATTTGAAGTGAGAGAGAGTGGTAAGATAAGCTAATATCATGAGTCGGTTTTCCGAGCAATGTATTCAAGGAGTCGAATAAAAAAAAAAATCATAGCTAAAAGGTATGAAAACCCTAATTTTAGAAATCCTCTGATTTTATGTTATTTGTTTCAATTGATTGTTCAAGGTTGTGTAATAGGGTGTCAATTGATAATCTGGGTTGGTAAATATTAGATCCATAACATCAAAGTGCTCAAATTTAAGTTTTTCAAAATCTGGAAAATGTCATTTTTTTCTCTCGACAACTAATGTCGAGGTCGTAGATCTCAGCCTGTTAAGTGTTTTTGATGTTTAAAGCTTGTAACATGTAGTCTGTTATGTGGTCTTTAAGTTGAAAAAATAATCAGAGTCATATCATCTCTAGATCAAAAGATATGAACGGTCAAACATTGTTGACCGATCACAATTTCTATTTCTGGGCAAGCCCAGAATTGTTCCAGATCGTTCTGATAAGCTTTTGAAGGCCATGAATCTTGCTGTCGTTTGCTTGTTTGGCCATGTTAGTGATTGATCCTTGTAGGCTGACATGTTGTGTACACACTAAAGCCTTTACATCACCTAGATCTATAACAGGATAGTTGAAAATCAAGGTCAAACATGCATTGACCGTCTGTTTTGACAAATTCTAGAAATTTCCAGATTTTTGAAGAACACTTTTCTGACAGCATGTTTGACCGGATAGATCTTGCACATGTGATGTTGATAAGATGATCTGAGAATTTAGAGTTTCTCTTTGGCATCTCTACTACATGTGTGAACTTTCAGATCACACAAAACAAACATAGAATGCAAGTTATAAGGACCCAAATTAGGTCCCTCGAAACTGTTAAACCCAGATAGTTGAAGAACAGCTCTGACAGGTTTTTGGAGAGCTTAGATCTCTCTGATCTATTATGGAATGTCCATGATCTTGGTTTAGTGTTGTAGTATTACATAAGTACTACAACTTTAGTATGATTTCCAACCAAGAAAGCATCAAGAACAATGTTTTAATTGTGGTCAAAACTAGCCCCTCGCGTCTGATAGTTTTCTGGGTTTGGAGCTCAAGAACACCTATAGCGACGGTTACTCAAGCTATAGAATATTTATGACAGTTTAATTAGAAAATAATTATTTTATTAAATAAATAGAAATAAATGGTTTTAATTATTAAAAATACATAGTAAATTACGAAAAAATTATTTTAAAGCTTGAAAAATAGTTTTTAATTATTTTGAGTATATTTCAAAATATTTAATATTTTTGGAATATAAATAGTATTTATTTATTTAATTATAATATTAAATAAATTATTTAAAAATAGTTTTAATTCATGAAAAATCATGAAAAATTATATTACTACGGTGTTAGAAAATATTTTAAGTTATTCTTGATGACTTTTGATATTTTGTGATGAATTTCATTAATATTTATTATTAATGATAATTAGTTTATTTAATAAATATATTAGATAAATTATGGAAAAATAGAATTAATGCTTTAAAAATTATATAAAAATGATTTAAGTGTTATAAGAATATTTTGAGTTATAAAATATAACTTTTGATATTTTGTTATGAAAATATTAATATTTTAATATTAATAGCGATTATCGGATAATGGATTTGATTGTTTAAAATCATAGAAATATGATTTTAAGATATTAAAATACTTTGTGATGTTATAATTATGTTGTAATATTATGTTATGATTTTCATTAATATTTAATATTAAATAAATGTTAATGATCAAGGAATAATGTGGTATTTATATTAATATCAGTTATTGATTAATGTTTTTAATTACTTTAAAAACATTTAAAGGAAATAATAATGTATTGAAAATACTTTGAGATATTATAAATATGATATGATATTATGGCATGTAATTCATTAATGTTTAGCAATAAATAAATATTAATGACTAAGGAATTATGTGGTATTTAATTCATTTAAATACGAGTTTAATGATTGGAAAATCATGATAAATGATAATAGTTACTTGAAAATTTTTATGAGCCTATGGAAAATTATTCTGACTGATTAGAAAATTATCTGTGATAATTGTTAAGTGTTTAAGCAAGAGTTTAATTGAACTTAAACTCGAGTATTGTCCGATTAAATCGTCGGGATGATAGAATTGTGTTAGTTCTAACTCGGACTGAAATAATCTGACTTGATGCTAAGTCTTATGTGTTATATAGACTGATAGGATTATGTGATAATGTGTTTAGGTTATTTTATACTGTGATGATATTATTCTAATATTTGGAGATCGGTATTATCTGTATTAGGTCTTCGGATAAAGCTAAGTTATATTTCGTATCGGTAATCAACGAAACAGGCAAGTTTGTTTTTCTTAACTCTATTAAGAGTGTTTCATTCAGATATGCTTATGGTTAATCATTACTGATTGCCATGTAGAATTGTACTCTGTACATCTTGTATGTATAAGTCAGGTATGAAAGGCTGATCACCTTCATTACCAGTTGGTCTAGATATATATTGTTCATATGTAATACTTGTTCAGTCAAAAGTTTGTTCATGCTAATTTACAACTACATTGTGAATTATAGCCAGCTTATTATTCAGACTCTTTCAATCATGATATATCCTTAAATTGTATTTAAACTTGCCGGGCAACTTTCATGCTCACCCTTGCTATATCATGATAAAACATTGCAGATTAAGGTGAATGCGTTCGGATACAAGGAAAGTTAAAGACAATTCCAGCTTAGAGTTAATATGCGCGATTAGATTTGTAATAGTCTTGTATGATGATAATATCATGTGTCAGATAATTTATGAAATGTGTATAAGTTATGGTTACTCGACCTTGGGGATAGTGTATAATGTTTAATGTATAAACAATTTATGTTTATATCTTCCGCAATAGTAGTAGAATGATTGAACCGGATCCGCGGTGATTTGGGGCCCGGATTCGGGGCTCTCACAACAATACTTGCTTGATAACTGTTGTTGTAGGAGAATTCCACTAATGGCAAGAAATTGTCCTAACTTCCTTTCAAGTCAAGGACACAGAGTCTTAATAGATCTTCAATATTTTGAATAGTCCTCTCTGACTGCCCATCCGTTTGAGGATGATATGCGGAACTAAATCATAAATTTGTGCCCATAACTTTCTACAAACTGGCCCAAAATCGTGAAGTAAATCTTGGGTTTCGATAAGAAACTATAGATACTAGAATACCATGCAGTCTTACTATATCATTTATGTATATACGAGCAAGACGTTCAAGTGAATAAGTTTCTCGTATAGGTAAAAAATGAGCAGACTTGGTTAATCTATCAACAATGACCCAAATTGCATCTATGCATTGAGAAACCTTAGGAGGACCAATAACGAAATCCATGGTAATGTGCTCCCACTTCCATTTTGGAATTTCAAGTGGTTGCAATGGACCTTTTGACACTTGATGCTCCACCTTGAGACGTTGACAAGTTAAAAACCTTGAGATAAAACTCCTCTATCTCTCTATTTATATTGCTCCACCAAAATATATGTCGAAGATCATGATACATTTTGGTACTTCCAGGATGGATTACAAACGGTGTGTTGTGTGCCTCCATCATGATTTTATGCTTTAAATCAGGGTCGTTAGGAACACAAAGTCTGGATTTGACTTGAAGTATTCATTCTTCATCGATTCTTGCTTCCGAAATAACACCTTTTTATACTTTCTTTCTCATACGCATCAGTTCCAGGTCTGTAGCTTGAGCAGCTTTAACTTTATCGATTAAAGTCAATTTTACTCGTATATTTGCCATCATCATGTTGGTCCCTAGAGTCTTTAACTCTATCTCCATCCTTTATAAGTCATACAAAATGGGCCTTTGCTTTGACAATATCGCACTCATACCCGCATACGATCTTCTACTGAACGAGTTTGCTACTACGTTTGCCTTTTTAGGATGGTATTGAATGGTATGATCATAATCTTTCAACAGCTCGAGCCAACGTTGTAAGACCCTAACTTTTTTTAATAAAGATGATTTTTCTATAAATATCATTTTTGAATATTATGGAATGAATTTGATATAATGTTATAGTTGTGGGTAATATGTATAAATTTTGCAAAGTACGCAAGTTGTTATATAATATTCGATTGGTCGGGGAATATTCATTTTAACAGGGAATATTCATACAACGACACAATCATTGGTGGACCCCACAACAGAATTATTGTCGGATTGAGAAAACGACAAAAAATATTTTATGAAAATAACGGCGGAAGTTTTATCGTTAACTGTTGAAACACCAGGTGTTAAAAGTATAGTAATACACGTGGTTGCATAGTAGCACACTGTATTGATTATTTATGCTTACGTGAGAAGTCACTCAATTTTGATTCAATTATTGTCGATATTTTATATATTGAGATGACAGAGTTATTAATATTATTATTTGCAATATTAACGATGTCTAGAAGTTCTGCCAATGAGAGGTTTGGTCACCTAATTGCGCGCCAATAGGGAGAAATTCTTATTGGAATGCCCCCTCTTTCCTGGGAACGACCTGGTCGATTAATAGTGTGAATAATAATAATGATGATGAGTTTTGTTTTATTAGTATTATTAATGTAATAAAACAGAAAAGCTTTTTACATAAAACAGAATACTTTTATAAAGTTATTCGTTTTATTAGACTATAAATAGAATATACTATTATGCATAGTGTTTTGCATAGTAAAATCTTTTTATATAAAACAGAATACTTTTATAAAGTTATTTCTTTTATTAGACAAAAATTAGAATATATTATATTTTATTATGCATAGTGTTGCATTGTGCCTGCATAGTATTTTGCATAGTAAAATCTTTTTATATAAAATAGAATACTTTTATACAGTTATTCGTTTTATTAGATTATACATAGAATATATTATATTTTATTTAAAAGATTTTGTTTTAAATCTGGACCGTCCGTTTAAAAGTAAATCAATCTGGACCATTCATGAATTAGTTACTATTCAGTCCATTCTTCTATAAATAGAAGCTTATTCCTTCATTATTTCTTACGAATTCACTGAAACTCTAGAGAGAGAAACTATAGAGAGAAAGAAGAAAAGTGTTCTGCTACTTCACTACTCCTATATCCAGTACTCTTCTTTCTAAGGTAAGGGGTATTATTTCTTTCTTATTCATGAAGAGAACTTCTGTTATTCAATTCTTTATTATTCTATTGGAATAACCTGTATACGTGGGCTACCCTATACTTGGTGAAATTCATCTATATTCCATTCTTTACCATTATGTTGGAATAACCTGTCTATGCGAAGTACCGCATACATAGTGAAATGCTTCTGTTATTCCATTCTTTATCATTCTGTTGGAACATTATGTCTGTGCTTTACACATGACCTAGTTCCGTTATTTATTATTCTGTTGGAACATCCTGTCTGTCCTTTTTCGCATGACCTGGTTTTGTTGTTTATTATTCTGTTGGAATATCCTATTTGTGCGTTTACGCATGACTTGGTTCCATTATTTATTATTCTGTTGGAACATCCTGTTTGTGCTTTACACATGACCTGGTTCCGTTATTTATTATTCTGTTGGAATAACCTGTCTGTGTGGTCTATCACATGCCTGGTGATTTCTTTTGTTATTCCATTCTTTATTATACTCAGTTGGTTAAAGATTTGACTTCTATACTCCATGAAATTAATGGAATATCCTTGATATTTGCGCTTCATCCAGTATCTATTCATGAAAATATTTTTCTGAGCATTCTTGAATTTTACTTTACAAAGAAGTATCATGTTGGCAATTTGGACGTTACTGGTTCCTGGATATATTAATTCTTGAACTTGTTTTTATTGAATTCTTATATCATTGTCATCATCCTCATGTTTATATTATGTTGAAAGTCATCTATGGCCTGTAGTGTATAGATGGAGTTGGTATGATTATGACCAGGGATTATTTGGTGTAATCATGACCGTAATGTTATAAATGATGTGGAAAAAGTCTTCATTGGCCCGTAGTGCATTGATGGACAGTTGTTGGCATGATCATGACCATTGAAGAATACACGAATATCCTTGGCTCGTAGTGCATGGATAATTTGTGGTTGTGATACTAATGAATATCCTTGGACGTAGTGCAGGGAAGATGTTGATTATTTATTAAGCTGAGTCTCAGCGATAAAAGTGATGAAAAACCTTTTAAATCATAAAAGATAGTAGATTTTATTTTCTACTTAACTCTTTTAATGGATTGATTGTTCCGCTGTAGTTAAACTTGATGTTGTTATATTTTATCAGTTTAACACTATTGAAGGCTAACGATAATTTATTCTACATTATCTTAATCATAATATTTCTTACTGGGCTAGTTGAGCTCACCCCTTTTGCTTTCATTGTTCTCTTCAGGGAATGAGAATGTGGCTGGGACTAGTCGGGGAACAGAGTGATGGTCCTAGATGGTGCATTAGTAGTCCTCACTATTCTGTGAAATAGTGTAATAATAAATGTAATGAGGACCCCATTGACTGTGGATATTTTCTAGATGAAAATATTTGTATTAAAACTCATAGCAAATGTTTTGTCGTATTTTATACGACTGTTGTATAATTAGTTTGTATTTGTATTCAGTACAATGTATTTGGCGACTCAGAATAGGTGATGTATACCTATTTTGGGGGTGTCACAAACGTCGTTGCCGCATGTTGAGTTCCTTTTGAGTGAAGAAATATTTGTTGTTTTTATGATCTGTATAGATCTCCACTTTTTCCCCATACAGGTAATGCCTATAGTTTTTAAGCACAAAAACGACTACTGCCAACTCTAGATCATGAGTCGGGTAATTCCTCTCATATTCTTTAAGTTTTCATGAGGCATAGGCTATGACTTTCCCATGTTTCATGAGAACACATCTAACCCTCTCCTTGAAGCATCACTGTAGATGATAAATCCCTCTTTGCTAGATGGTATTGTCAGAACAAGTGCTGAATGAGTCTCCTCTTGAGTTCTTGAAAACTTTTCTCACATTCCTCGCTCCAACCAAATTTTATATCTTTCTGAGTCAGCTGAGTTAATGGAGTAACAATTTGAGAAAATCCTTCCACAAATCTTCGATAATAACCAGCTAAGCCCAGAAAGCTATGTACTTTGGTTACTGACTTAGGTTGCTCCCAGCTTTGTATTGTTTCATCATGCAAAAATTGATTGTTTTCGTAAGGTTAGCTTTCATATTCCTAACCAACCTATTATGCGAATTTAAGCAACCAAACCATTAAAATCAATCACTATCATCTCAATCCATAAAGCTATTCGTTTATTAAAAAATGGATGTCAAGCTTTCTTAGCTCATGTCACGGATCTAAACAAAAATACGTCAGTTTTGAATGATATTTCTATTTTTAATAAATTTCCTGACGTATTCCCTGAAGAACTTCCTGGCTTACCCCTAGAACATGAAATTGAATTTTGTATCGACCTTGAACCCGGTACAAAACCTATTTCCAAAGCCCCATATCGAATGGCTCCTATTGAACTTCAGGAGTTAAAGACCCAACTGCAGGATTGTTTGACATTGGCTTTATTCGTCCTAGTACTTCTCCTTGGGGTGCTCCTGTTCTATTCGTGAAAAAGAAAGACGGGAGTATGCGACTTTGTATTGATTATTGGGAGTTGAATCATGTCACCATCAAAAATAGGTACCCATTGCCACGTATTGATGACCTGTTTGACCAGTTACAAGAAGCCAAATTCTTTTCAAAGATTGATCTTTGTTCCGGATACCACCAATTGAAGATTAGAATCGATGACATTCCAAAGACGGCTTTCAGAGCTCGGTATGGGCATTATGAATTCCTAGTCATGTCTTTTGGATTGACTAATGCTCTTGCTGCCTTCATGGATATGATGAATAGAGTAATCAAGGAATATTTGGATCACTTTGTGGTCGTCTTATTGATGACATCATTATTTATTCCAAAAGCCGTGAAGATCATGAGCAACACTTGAGGCTGATACTCCAAAAACTTCGTGAATATAAGATTTATGACAAGTTAAAGAAATGCGAGTTCTGGCTTGAGGAAGTAGCATTCCTTGGGCACGTAGTATCAAGTCATGGAATATCTGTTGACCCAACAAAAGATTGAAGCTATTCAAAGTTGGGAGCAACCTAAATCAGTGACCGAAGTACGTAACTTTCTCGGTTTAGCTGGTTATTATCGGAGATACGTAGAAGGGTTTTCTCGAATCACTACTCCATTAACTCAGCTGACTCGGAAAGATACAAAATTTGATTAAAACGAGGAATGTGAGAAGAGTTTTCAAGAACTCAAGAGGAGACTCATTTCAAAGACTGTTCGACAATACCATCATCGCCTCGGAGGATTTGTCATCTACAGTGATGCTTCGGGCAAAGGGTTAGGATGTGTTCTTATGCAACATGGGAAAGTCATAGCCTATGCCTCATGACAACTCAAATAATATGAGTGGAATTATCCCACTCATGATCTAGAGTTGGTAGTAGTCGTTTTTGCACTAAAGATTTGGAGGCATAACTTGTATGGGGAGAAAGTGGAGATCTTTGCGGGTTATAAAAGCCTCAAATATTTCTTCACTCAAAAGGAACTCAACATGCGACAACGACATTGGCTTGAACTGTTGAAAGATAATGATCATACCATCCAATACCATCCTGGAAAAGCGAACGTGGTAGCTGACGCATTGAGTAGAAGATCATATGAGGGTACGAGTGCGATATTGTCAACGCAAAGACCCATTTTGTGTGACTTGAAAAGGATGGAGATAGAGTTAAAGACTCCAAGGACCCATGTGATGTTGGCTTCGATGAAACGCATACAGTAAATTAAAATTTTAAAGCAATTTTCAAACCTAAAAGCAGGATCCATGCGAAAATCAATTAATTCAGAGGTTTAGAGATTATACCGGATATAAAGAAAACGAGAATCAAACCGATCAAGCCTCAATCTCCAACGCAATACAAACCGATTCAAGCCTCTACAGTATCCACACGAACGCCTCACGAACCGTCAAACGATTACGCAATAAGAAGGACTTGCGACAGACTAGCCACCAAAAGGAATGGATTTTGAAACTGCTTTTTCTCTAGTCTCTCTCTAAGAGCTGCTAGGGTTTTTCAATTATGATATCTTACCCTAAGTAGTCGCTATATATCATATATATAGTAGTTAAAAGGAATTAATCAAAATCAAAACCTAATTTTATAAAATCAAATTTATATATATATATATATATATATATATATCTCTTAATTAAGTCTTACTTAATTAATATACATATATACAAATTATCCTTTTAATTTAAATTTGTGATTTAAATACTATTAATCATATTAATATATTTAAATCCTTAAAATTTAAATTAATTTCTTTTAAATAACGCTCTATGTGTGTGACCACATAGGTTATTATTACGTTGGCAATAATTTTAAAATCATATTATAAAATTATAAGCGTGAGTGGCATCTAGTAATGCATCACCGCTACCCAAGTAATAATAAGATCGATGATTCGATGCAACCTTTTGTGACCAATGTTTCAATGCAATTTAATCCTTTTAACCTTAATATCCTAGATTAAACTCGAGTCATGGAATGTGTCATACTCTTCATAATTTAATCTGAGTTTTCTTGATCAATGAGTAGACTATATGAAACAAATTACTATTTGAGCATGGCCATGCATTTCATAGTCCTACTCAATCAAGAGGCCTATGGATATCACCCATAATATATAGGATGGTTAAATTCCATCTAGATCACTCATATTTCTCACACGATTAATGATGAACCCAATAATCACCTTTATAGTCCACCCCTATTAAAGGTGACATTTGATGATATCAAAGTACATAAATTCTCGTGTAGTAATATAGCGATTTCAGGTTGGAGGACCATTACATCATTGTCACTATGAGAATTGCTAATGACACTTCGCATAATGCTCCATATAGAATTCTCATGGTGGGTCCATCCAAAGACATCGTTCTTTTAACATGTACCTATGCATTGACTTAATATCTCATATATTTATGACCAATGAGATTTGGTCATCAATCGATCCACATACTAGTCTCAATGCATCATTGTTGTCCCATCAACAATGATACTCGACTAGGACATTTAAGAACACCGATACTAATGGTAATATATAATCTCATGTTCAAGTCACATACTTGAAACTATATAATTTGTATCACTATTCTAAGGAATTTTATTATGTTAACAATTATATTACGCAATAAATAAAACCATAATAAAATCATATATTTATTCAATCAAATATAATATCAAAACGTTAAGCAATTATATCAAATAATTGGCCTCTAGGGCATAAACTCTAACATGTGATGATGGCAAATATACGAGTAAAACTGACTTTAATTGATAAAGTTAAAGCTACTCAAGTTACAGATCTGGAGCTGATGCGTATGAGGAAGAAAGTGCAAGAAGGTGCTAAGCCGGAAGCAAGAATCGATGAAGAAAGGAATACTTCGAGTCAACTTCAGACTTTGTGTTCCTAACAACCCTGATTTAAAGTATAAAATCATGATGGAGGCACACAACACACCGTTTGCAATCCATCTTGGGAGTACCAAAATGTATCGTGATCTTCGTCAAACATTTTGGTGGAGCAATATGAAGAGAGAGATAACGCTGTTTATCTCAAGGTGTCTAAATTGTCAATAAGTCAAGGCAGAGCATCAAGTACCAAAAGGTCCATTGCAACCACTTGAAATTCTAGAATGGAAGTCGGAGCACATTACCATGGATTTCGTTACTGGTCTTCCCAAGGTTTCTCAAGGCATAGATGCAATTTGTGTCATTATTGATAGATTGACCAAGTCTGCTCATTTCTTACCAATACGAGAAACTTATACACTTGAACGTCTTGCTCGTATGTACATAAACGAGATTGTAAGATTGCGTGGTATGCCAGTATCCATAGTTTATGATCGAGACCCAAGATTCAGTTCACGATTTTGGGTTAGTTTGCAAAAAGCTATGGGCACGGATTTACGATTTAGTTTGGCATATCATCCTCAGACGGACGGACAATCAGAGAGGAATATTCAAACTATGGAAGATTTATTAAGACTCTGTATCCTTGACTTCAAAGGAAGTTGGGACAAGTTCTTACCATTGATGGAGTTTTCCTACAACAACAGTTATCAAGCAAGTATTGGCATGGCTCCATTTGAGGCGTTGTATAGAAGAAAGTGTCGTTCTCCAGTATTCTAGGACGAGGTGGGTGAAGCAATATTGTTGAGACCGGAGTTGGTACGTATGACTACGGAAAAGATTCAAACGATCCGACAACGTATAAAAACCTCACAAGATTGACAAAAGAGTTATGCTGATCTTCATCGAAAGGACGTGGAATTCGATATTGGAGATCATGTGTTGTTACGTGTTACCCCATGGAAAGGAGTTATGAGATTTGGAAAGAGAGGAAAGCTCAATCCTCGATTCATCGGCCCAATTTTAATCCTCGATCGAGTAGGAACTGTGGCCTATAGACTCGCTTTACCGCCAAGTATGTCTCGTGTTCATAACGTTTTTCACATATCCATATTACGTAAATATGTGGAAGACCCGAACCACATTATTGAGTTAGAACCGGATGAATTAGCGGAAGATTTGACATATGAAGAGGTTCCTGTTAAAATTTTGGATAAGAAGGAACATATTCTACGCTCCAAAGTTATACCTCAAGTCAAAGTTTTGTGGAGAAACCACGATGTTGAGGAAATGACCTGGGAGTTAGAATCTGAAATGAAATCAAGGTATCCTTACCTCTTCGACAAACCAGGTATGTACCCTAATTTCGAGGGCAAAATTTCATAAGAAGGGAAGGTTGTAAGACCCCAACTTTTTTTAATAAAGATGATTTGTCTATAAATACATTTTTGAATATTATGGAATGAATTTGATATAATGTTATAGTTGTGGGTAATATGTATAAATTTTGCAAAGTACGCAAGTTGTTATATAATATTCTATTGGTCGGGGAATATTCGTTTTAACAAGGAATATTCGTACAACGACACAATCATTGGTGGACCCTACAACGGAATTATTGTCGGATTGAGAAAACGACAAAAAATATTTTATGAAAAAAACGGCGAAAGTTTTATCGTTAACTGTTGAAACACCCGGAGTTAAAAGTACAGTAATACGCGTGGTTTCATAGTAGCAAACGATATTGATTATTTATGCTTACGTGAGAAGTCACTCAGTTTTGATTCAATTATTGTCGATATTTTATATATTGAGATGACAGAGTTACTAATATTATTATTTGCAATATTAATGATGTCTAGAAGTTTTACCAAGGAGAAGTTTGGTCACATAATTGCGTGTCAATAGGGAGAAATCCTTATTAGAAAGCCCCCTCTTTCCTAGGAACGACCTGGTCGATTAATAGTGTGAATAATAATAATGATGATGAGTTTTATTTTATTAGTATTATTAATGTAATAAAACAGAAAAACTTTTTATATAAAATAGAATACTTTTATAAAGTTATTCGTTTTATTAGACTATAAATAGAATATATAATATTCTATTATGCATAGTGTTTTGCATAGTAAAATCTTTTTATATAAAACAAAATACTTTTATAAAGTTATTTGTTTTATTAGACAATAATTATGCATAGTGTTGCATAGTGCCTGCATAGTATTTTGCATAGTAAAATCTTTTTATATAAAATAGAATACTTTTATAAAGTTATTCGTTTTATTAGATTATAAATAGAATATATTATATTTTATTTAAAATATTTTGTTTTAAATCTGGACCGTCCGTTTAAAAGTAAATCAATCTGGACCGTTCATGAATTAGTTACTATTCAATCCATTCTTCTATAAATAGAAGCTTATTCCTTCATTATTTCTTATGAATTCACTGAAACTCTAGAGAGAGAAACTATAGAGAGAAAGAAGAAAAGTGTTCTGTTACTTCACTACTCCTATATCCAGTACTCTTCTTTCTAAGGTAAGGGGTATTATTTCTTTCTTATTCATGAAGAGAACTTATGTTATTCCATTCTTTATTATTCTGTTGGAATAACCTATATATGCGGGCTACCCTATACTTGGTGAAATTCTTCTGTATTCTATTCTTTATCATTATGTTGGAATAACCTGTTTATGCGAAGTACCGCATACATGGTGAAATTCTTCTGTTATTCCATTCTTTATCATTCTGGTGGAACATCATGTCTGTGCTTTACGCATGACCTGGTTCCGTTATTTGTTATTCTATTGGAGCATCATGTCTGTGCGTTTACGCATCACCTGGTTCCGTTGTTTATTATTCTGTTAGAATATCCTGTCTGTGCGTTTACGCATTACCTGGTTCCATTGTTTATAATTCTGTTGGAATATCCTGTTTGTGCGTTTACGCATGACCTGGTTCCATTTTTTATTATTCTGTTGGAACATCCTGTTTGTGCTTTACACATGACTTGGTTCCGTTATTTATTATTCTGTTAGAATAACCTGTCTGTGCGGTCTATCACATGCCTGATGATTTCTTTTGTTATTCCATTCTTTATTATACTTAGTTGGTTAAAGTTTTGACTTCTATACTCCATGAAATTAGTGGAATATCCTTGATACTTGCGTTCCATCCAGTATCTTTTCATGGAAATATTCTTCTGAGCATTCTTGAATTTTACTTTACAAAGAAGTATCATGTTGGCAATTTGGATGTTACTGGTTCCTGGATATATTAATTCTTGAATTTATTTTATTGAATTCTTATATCATTGTCATCATCCTCATGTTTATATTATGTTGAAAGTCATCTGTGGCCTGTAGTGCATAGTTGGACTTGGTATGATTATGACCAGGGATTATTTGGTGTAATGGCTTAGTAGTAATATTACAAATGATGTGGAAAAAGTCTTCATTGGCCCGTAGTGCATTGATGAACAGTTGTTAGCATGATCATAACCATTGATGAATACACGAATATCCTTGGCTCGTAGTGCATGGATAATTTATGGTTGTGATACTAATGAATATCCTTGGCCATAGTGCAGGGAAGATGTGGATTATTTATTAAGCCGAGTCTCAGCGATAAAAGTGATGAAAAACCTTTTAAATCATAAAAGGTAGTAGATAAACGACTGGTGCCCACTCTAGATCATGAGTAGGGTAATTCCTCTCATATTCTTTAAGTTTTCATGAGGCATAGGCTATGACTTTCCCATGTTGCATGAGAACACATCTAACCCTTTGCTAGAAGCATCGCTGTAGATGACAAATCCCTCTGAGCCAAATGGTATTGTCAGAACAGGTGCTGAAATGAGTCTCCTCTTGAGTTCTTGAAAACTTTTCTCACATTCCTCGCTCCAACCGAATTTTATATCTTTCTGAGTCAGCTGAGTTAATGGAGTAACAATTTGAGAAAATCCTTCCACAAATCTTCGATAATAACCAGCTAAGCCCAGAAAGCTATGTACTTTGGTTACTGACTTAGGTTGCTCCCAGCTTGTATTATTTCATCATGCAAAAATTGATTATTTTCGTAAGGTTGTTAGCTTTCATATTCCTAACCAACCTATTATGCGAATTTAAGCAACCAAACCATTAAAATCAATCACTGTTATCTCAAGCCATAAAGCTATTCGTTTATTGAAAAACGAATGTCAAGCTTTCTTAGCTCATGTCACGGATCTAAACAAAAATACTTCAGTTTTGAATGATATTTCTATTGTTAATAAATTTCCTGACATATTCCCTGAAGAACTTCCTGACCTACCCCCAGAACGTGAAATTGAATTTGGTATCGACCTTGAACCCGATACAAAACCTATTTCCAAAGCCTCATATCTAATTGCTCCTATTGAACTTCAGGAGTTAAAGACCCAGTTGCAGGAATTGTTTGACATTGGCTTTATTCGTCATAGTACTTCTCCTTGGGGTGCTCCTGTTCTATTCGTGAAAAAGAAAGACGGGAGTATGCGACTTTGTATTGATTATCGGGAGTTGAATCATGTCACCATCAAAAATAGGTACCCATTGCCACGTATTGATGACCTGTTTGACCAGTTATAAGGAGCCAAATTCTTTTCAAAGATTGATCTTCGTTTCGGATACCACCAATTGAAGATTAGAACCGATTACATTCCAAAGACGGCTTTCAGAACTCGGTACGGGCATTATGAATTCCTAGTCATGTCTTTTGGATTGACTAATGCTCCTGCTGCCTTCATGGATATGATGAATAGAGTATTCAAGGAATATTTGGATCACTTTGTGGTCGTCTTTATTGATGACATCCTTATTTATCCCAAAAGCCGTGAAGATCATGAGCAACACTTGAGGCTGATACTCCAAAAGCTTTGTGAATATAAGCTTTATGCCAAGTTGAAGAAATGTGAGTTCTGGCTTGAGGAAGTAGCATTCCTTGGCCACGTAGTATCAAGTCATGGAATATCTGTTGACCCAACAAAAGATTGAAGCTATTCAAAGCTGGGAGCAACCTAAATCAGTGTCTGAAGTATGTAGCTTTCTCGGTTTAGCTGGTTATTATCGGAGATTCGTAGAAGGGTTTTCTCAAATCGCTACTCCATTAACTCAGCTGACTCGAAAAGATACAAAATTCGATTGGAACGAGGAATGTGAGAAGAGTTTTCAAGAACTCAAGAGGAGACTCATTTCAGCATCTGTTCTAACAATACCATCGGCTCGGAGGATTTGTCATCTCAAAGTGATGCTTGAGCAAAGGGTTAGGATGTGTTCTTATGCAACATGGGAAAGTCATAGCCTATGCCTCACGCATAACTCAAAGAATATGAGAGGAATTATCCACTCATGATCTAGATTTGGCAAAGCGATCGTTTTTGCACTAAAGATTTGGAGGCATTACTTATATGGGGAGAAAGTGGAGATCTTTACGGATCATAAAAGCCTCAAATATTTCTTCACTCAAAAGGAACTCAACATGCGACAACGACGTTGGCTTGAACTGCATTGAAAGATTATGATCATACCATCCAATACCATCCCGGAAAAGCGAACGTGGTAGGCGCGATTGAGTAGAAGATCATATGCGGCACGAAAAGCGATATTGTCAACATAAAGACCCATTTTGTGTGACTTGTAAAGGATGGAGATAGAGTTAAAGACTCAGGGACCCATGTGATGATGGCGAATATACAAGTAGAACCGACTTTAATTGATAAAGTTAAAAAGTCGCTCAAATTCTGAGATCCGGAGTCGTCACGTATGAGGAAGAAAGTTGTTGATCGATTTCAATAATCAATGAATACGTGCAAGTATACACGGTCAACAAGTAATAAAGTGAAAGTAGAGTATCGTTCCCACGAGGAATTATTTAATAAAAATTACCAAGTACTAACTCTTAACCAAATCAATTTTATATAAACAATCGCAAATTGTGATTTTTCTAATTAAGAAAACAAAATTAAAACAATTAAAAGAGATTATTCTAAAAGAAAGCAAATAAACAACTAAAATTTGAATGAATTCAGATAAATAAGGATTAAGACTCCAATATCCCCAATTATGAATTATAAATCAATTATTCAACTATTCCAATTATTATGTTCTCTTTGAATTGTTAATGAGGAATTCTCAAATGCCAAAGCCCTCTCTCGAGTGATCAATTGCCTTCTATTTAACCAGATTAATTTTGCTATATCTCTATGCAAAACAATTGAATTAAACTCGCCATAATCCCAATTCCTTATGTGTTACATGCGGCAAATAGATATTCTCATTCTATTCACAAACCTAATTATTCTTTGTGCAAATAAATAAGTCACATGTCACCATGCCCGATTCTAACCCTAGAATTCCTTTCTCAATTTCTTCTAGAGTAACAAGGTAATTCTTGATCAGATAATTAATCAATAAGCACAAAGCAAGATGAACAATTCACTTCAACATAAATAATTAGAATAAATCAAATAATGAATTCATAATCATAAAAAGTTCAATTGAAATCTTAATGAAAGAGTTAGTTCATAATTAATGAATTAAAATCAAGAATCCACAATTGAATAGACATTAAAAGATAAAAGTAAGAGAAGAGAAGAGAATATAATCTATTGTCAGTAGCCTTGAGACTCCTCTTTCGCTCCTGCTTTGAATCTTCAATGGTCTCCAAGTTACTTCAATCTCCAAAACTAATAAGAACTAGGGTTATGTTCTAATCTAAAGGAGTGTTTAATCTAGTCTAATCTATGTAATCTCCTCTTTATTTTATGCCTTATATCATGTATTTATAGGTTACAAGTCCAATTTTTAGTTTAGGAACAAACCCAATCCAATTTAGAGTCAAAAACGTGTCAAAATTCGCCCAAAACGCGTCCAGGCCATCACCAACCTCTTACCCGGCCTTGTTCAAATACTGGGCTTGACAACTTCAGACATCGCCTTATAGCGCCCCAAGATCGTTACAAGTTCTGACATTTTCTACTCCGACATCCTTCGGGAAAATGGCCATAAAATCTTCGTCCAAACTCCGATTTCGATGATTCAAGATGTTCCGGAAAGAGGAAAAGTAGGTCTACAACTTTCATTCTTTGAGTGTTCCAAAATAAGGTCTGTAGCAATACTCAAATTGGCTCTGAAGTGACTGCTATGTAAATGGCAAGCTGAAAACGGGAATCTAGCCACCCCGAACGTCGATCCATGTAACTTTTGTCCCAATTCCTACAAAACAACATAAAACATGCATGAATAGACATAAACACTTAAAAACTAATCTAAAAGACTTGAGAACAACAATAATTAAGCCCGAATGTATCCAATTCATGTGTATAAAGCTCACTCATCAAATACCCCCAAACTTAAACCTTTGCTTGTCCTCAAGCAAAAACACAAAAGAACTAAAAATAAACAAAATAACTCAACTAAATGAATGCATATGCATAATCTACTTCCTAATATACCTACGAACCGAATAACAAATCAGTATGATATATAGCAACAGGCCTCAAAGATACCATTGGTACTTAAACAATATATCCAATCAATTCAAAATCCATAATTCTAACCAATTAGTCAACCCAAACCTGTCATCACCCATGTTGTGTGTGTGTGCTTGTTAACCATTCTAACCAACCATAGTTCAAGATAATCACATAACAAACTTCTTATAAGGAAAATTTGGGCCCAATTCAATTAGTTTTGTGAACATGACAACTCCGGTTAAAACTAAGCAATTACCAAATCTAAGGGTAAATATAGGATTTATTTATACTTTTATTCAACCACGAGGGCATTTTTACTCTTTCTTGTGTTTTTTTTGGCTGTGCAATGTCTCATTCCATTAGGCTAATGATTGCCACCCCTTAGCGAGCTTTCAACCAACGACTCCCGGACCTATATAAGACCTTAGGGCGCTTAGGTGTTAAGACACCCCTTGAGCGTGCATTTCTTGCTCAAGTAACAAAGGCCCGAAACAAAACTAACCACAGTTTTTTCTTCTTTTTTTTCATCATCTCTTTTCTTTTTTTTTTTTAGTATATATATCCCATAGATTCCCCCAAACTCAAGCTTTTACGTCATTCCAACCTTTTACCGCCAGATTCACTAATTTCCTTAAATTTTAACAAAGATTTTCCCTCGAAACAAATTATGAAACCCTTGAACCAAGTGGATTAAAAGCAGTTAAACTTTAAGTGCTAACTTAGGTTACATAAGTTTCAGACGAAGCTCAGATTATCATCATGATTAAAATTAGAACTCATCATCAATTATCAACACTTTATTCAAGTTAACATGTAAAACCAATCTTATCATAAGTTGAAAGCTAAGACCACACCAATCTATCACATGATTCATGCAAAAAAAATGCAATTATACTACATGAACACATATATGAAAATGCAAAAAAAAAAATACCATGTATTATATGCAACCTAAAAAAAACATAATGCTAACACATAAAAAAAAAATAAACTACTATGCAGATAACTAACTATATGTAGTACGACACTAAAATGCCCCCAAACTTAAACTAGACATTGTCCTCAATGGCTACAATAGAAAAAATTAAAGGAGAGGACTTCTTTGAAAATATAGCAATCTTCCTCCTTGTCCGCTAAGTTTGGAGAATAGGCTAAGCACATGGAACAAATTGGGCACCACACTTGAATTTGACTTGAATAACCTATAAAACCATGATAGAAGCAATTTTATTAAATCCTAAATAAATTCAAATTCAAAACTACTAATATAAAACTTAATAAAAACTAAAAATAAAAATTGAACTTGGGTTGCCTCCCAATAAGCGCTTGTTTTATAGTCTCAGCCTGACTTCATCTGGTCAATGCTATCCAATTCCTCTTCGAAAGTTGAGGAACCCTCCATCCATCGGAAATAATATAGCTTTTGGTAGGTTCCCATTTACGATAGCCATTGTATTAAAGTCACCTAGCATGCTTTGTTTAGATAAGATCACATTAAAGAACGTCCAACATCTAGGTGTTTTTTCCATTGTGTCTACGAATAGATTCTGGCATTGAGGCTTGTCAGACACAACAATCTCTTCTTCTATCTTCTCCAACTCATTGAACCATGGCTTTGAAGTTGTACTAGCTTTTACGTCACAAGGAGTATTGCCGACGACATGACTACCTAGCGGACAAGGTTTTGCAAATCTAATCGGATTCTTGAACTTTGGCGGAGAAGGAACTTGGGGCACTAATAACATCGGCTCCTCCTCGTTGGTAATCATAGTTAGTTCTTCACCGACCTTATTTTCATTATCCCCACTTGTCTCCTCTTTTTCAACATCTCGTGTCTCATCCAGTTGTAGATTTGGCTCGGGCACTTCATCAATTTCGTCATCCATGTCATAAAGCCACGTGTTTGGAGGAAGGTTGTTTATGACTTTGGTCATTTGCTCTATCTGATCCGCAAGTTTTAGAATTGACCCCGTTTGAGTAATCCCTCTCTCCTCGAACTTGGACCACAATTCCTCCAACCTTGAATTTTCTTCTTTTAATAGAGGTTGAGATAAGTATTCCGGCGTGTATGTTGGATTTGGAGTAGAGTATTGGTCTTGATAGTTGTAGCTCCATGAAGAATCCGGGTGATACCCCCAAACTTGTTCATAATTATCATATGCATCTTGATTGAGGTAGTTACCACCATCTTTGTCATCGCCCAAGATTGATGGTGCATTGATTACTCGGGTGATTGCCATCACAATAGTCACACATAACTGCCATCCTTCGACTCTGTTGGGATGCGATAATGTCCAACTTCCTCGAAAGTTCTTTAATTTGTGCTGAAATTGCGGAAAGTACCGCGAGTCTGTCAATCTCCATTCCCCTTGGTTAAGTCACGTTCGTGTATGGCCATTGATACTCAAAGTCATCCATGGTACCTAAAATGAGAGAAATATAAGAAGAGAATTAAAAATAATAAAAAAAATATTTAAATTAAGACTAATTTGATTGAAATTAATATTGGTAAAAAATATTAAATTAATTCCCCAGCAACGGTGTCAAAAACTTGTTGATCGGATTCCCAATCAATGAATACGTGCAAGTATACACGGTCAACAAGTAATAAAGTGAAAGTAGAGTATCGTTCCCACGAGGAATTATTTAATAAAAATTACCAAGTACTAACTCTTAACCAAATCAATTTTATATAAACAATCGCAAATTGTGATTTTTCTAATTAAGAAAACTAAATTAAAACAATTAAAAGAGATTATTCTAAAAGAAAGAAAATAAACAACTAAAATTTGAATGAATTCAGATAAATAAGGATTAAGACTCCAATATCCCCAATTATGAATTATAAATTAATTATTCAACTATTCCAATTATTATGTCTACTGAATTGTTAACAGGAATTCTCAAATGCCAAAAGCCCTCTCTCGAGTGATCAATTGCCTTCTATTTAACCCAGATTAATTTTGATATATCTCTATGCAAAACAATTGAATTAAACTCGCTACAATCCCAATTCCTTATGTGTTACATAATGCAAATAAATAGATATTCTCATTCTATTCACAAACCTAATTATTCTTTGTGCAAATAAATAAGTCACATGTCACCATGCCCAGTTCTAACCCTAGAATTCCTTTCTCAATTCCTTCTAGAGTAACAAGGTAATTACTGATCAGATAATTAATCAATAAGCACAAAGCAAGATGAACAATTCACTTCAACATAAATAATTAGAATAAATCAAATAATGAATTCATAATCATAAAAAGTTCAATTGAAATCTTAATGAAAGAGTTAGTTCATAATTAATGAATTAAAATCAAGAATCCACAATTGAATAGACATTAAAAGATAAAAGTAAGAGAAGATAAGAGAATATAATCTTTTGTCAGTAGCCTTGAGACTCCTCTTTCGTTCCTACTTTGAATCTTCAATGGTCTCCAAGTTGCTTCAATCTCCAAAACTAATAAGAACTAGGGTTATGTTCTAATCTAAAGAAGTGTTTAATCTAGTCTAATCTATGTAATCTCCTCTTTATTTTATGCCTTACATCATGTATTTATAGGTTACAAGTCCAATTTTTAGTTTAGGAACAAACCCAATCCAATTTAGAGTCAAAAAAGTGTCAAAATTCGCCCAAAACGCGTCCAGGCCATCACTAACCTCTTACCTAGCGCCCCAGCGCTGGGCTTGACGCTCAGACACTGCCTTATAGTGCCCCGGCGCTGTTACAAGTTCTGACATTTTCTACTCCGACATCCTTTGGGAAAATGGCCATAACATCTTCGTCCAAACTCCGATTTCGATGATTCAAGATGTTCCGGAAATAGGAAAAGTAGGTCTACAACTTTCATTCTTTGAGTGTTTCAAAATAAGGTCTGTAGCAATACTCAAATTGGCTCTGAAGTGACTGCTGTGTAAATGGCAAGCTGAAATGCGAATCTAGCCACCCCGAACGTCGATCCATGTAACTTTTGTCCCAATTCCTACAAAACAACATAAAACATGCATGAATAGACATAAACACTTAAAAACTAATCTAACAGACTTGAGAACAACAATAATTAAGCCCGAATGTATCCAATTCATGTGTATAAAGCTCACTCATCAAATACCCCCAAACTTAAACCTTTGCTCGTCCTCAAGCAAAAATACAAAAGAACTAAAAATAAACAAAATAACTCAACTAAATGAATGTATATGCATAATCTACTTCCTAATATACCTACGAACCGAATAACAAATCAGTATGATATATAGCAACAGGCCTCAAAGATACCATTGGTACTTAAACAATATATCCAATCAATTCAAAATCCATAATTCTAACCAATTAGTCAACCCAAACCTGTCATCACCCATGTTGTGTGTGTGTGCTTGATAACCATTCTAACCAACCACAGTTCAAGATAATTACATAACAAACTTCTTATAAGGAAAATTTCAGTTCCAATTCAATTAGTTTTGTGAACATGACAACTCCGGTTAAAACTAAGCAATTAACAAATCTAAGGGTAAATACAGGATTTATTTATACTTTTATTCAACCACGAGGGCATTTTTACTCTTTCTACCGTGTTTTTTTTGGGGTGTGCAATGTCTCATTCCATTAGGGCTAGATTGCCACCCCTTAGCGAGCTTTCAACCAACGACTCCCGGACCATATAAGACCTTTAGGCGCTTAGGTGTTAAGACACCCCTTGAGCGTGCTTGCTCAAGTAACAAAGGCCCCGAAACAAAACTAACCACGATTTTTCTCTTCTTTTTTTTTCATCATCTCTTTTCTTTTTTTTTTTTAGTATATATATCCCATAGATTCCCCCAAACTCAAGCTTTTACGTCATTCCAACCTTTACCGCCAGTTCACTAATTTCCTTAAATTTTAACAAAGATTTTCCCTCAGAAACAAATTATGAAACCCTTGAACCAAGTGGATTAAAACAGTTAAACTTTAAGTGCTAACTTAGGTTACATAAGTTTGAGACAAGCTCAGATTATCATCATGATTAAAATTAGAACTCATCATCAATTATCAACTTTATTCAAGTTAACATGCAAAACCAATCTTATCATAAGTAGAGCTAAGACCACACCAACCTATCACATGATTCATGCAAAAATAAAAAAATGCAATTATACTACATGAACACATATATGAAAATGCAAAAAAAAAAATACCATGTATTATATGCAACCTAAAAAAAACATAATGCTAACACATAAAAAAAAAAACTACTATGCAGATAACTAACTATATGCAGTACGACACTAAAATGCCCCCAAATTAAACTAGACATTGTCCTCAATGGCTACAATAGAAAAAATTAAAGGAGAGGACTTCCCTGAAAATATAGCAATCTTCCTCCTTGTCCGCTAAGTTTGGAGAATAGGCTAATCACATAGAACAAATTGGGCACCACACTTGAATTTGACTTGAATAACCTGTAAAACCATGATAGAAGCAATTTTATTAAATCCTAAATAAATGCAAATTCAAAACTACTAATATAAAACTTAATAAAAACTAAAAATAAAAATTGAACTTGGGTTGCCTCCCAATAAGCGCTTGTTTTATAGTCTCAGCCTGACTTCATCTGGTCAATGCTATCCAATTCCTCTTCGAAAGTTGAGGAACCCTCCATCCGTCGGAAATAATATAGCTTTTGTTAGGTTCCCATTTACGATAGCCATTGTATTAAAGTCACCTAGCATGCTTTGTTTAGATAAGATCACATTAAAGAACGTCCAACATCTAGGTGTTTTTTCCATTGTGTCTCATGAATAGATTAAGCATTGAGGCTTGTGGACACAACAATCTCTTCTTCTATCTTCTCCAACTCATTGAACCATGGCTTTGAAGTTGTACTCGCTTTTACGTCACAAGGAGTATTGCCGACGACATGACTACCTAGCGGACAAGGTTTTGCAAATCTAATCGGATTCTTAAACTTTGGCGGAGAAGGAACTTGGGGCACTAATAACATCGGCTCCTCCTCGTTGGTAATCATAGTTAGTTCTTCACCGACCTTATTTTCATTATCCCCACTTGTCTCCTCTTTTTCAACATCTCGTGTCTCATCCAGTTGTAGATTTGGCTCGGGCACTTCATCAATTTTGTCATCCATGTCATAAAGCCAAGTGTTTGGAGGAAGGTTGTTTATGACTTTGGTCATTTTTTCTATCTGATCCGCAAGTTTTAGAATTGACCCCGTTTGAGTAATCCCTCTCTCCTCGAACTTGGACCACAATTCCTCCAACCTTGAATTTTCTTCTTTTAATAGAGGTTGAGATAAGAATTCTGGCGTGAATGTTGGATTTGGAGTAGAGTATTGGTCTTGATAGTTGTAGCTCCATGAAGAATCCAGGTGATACCCCTAAACTTGTTCATAATTATCATATGCATACTGATTGAGGTAGTTACCACCATCTTTGCATCTACCAAGATTGATGGTGCATTGATTACTCGGGTGATTGCCAGCACAATAGTCACACATAACTGCCATCCTTCGACTCTGTTGGGATGCGATAATGTCTAACTTCCTTGAAAGTTCTTTAATTTGTGCTGACATTGCGGAAAGTGTCGCGAGTCTGTCAATCTCCATTCCCCTTGGTTGAGTCACGTTCGTGTATGGCCATTGATACTCATAGTCATCCATGGTACCTAAAATGAGAGAAATATAAGAAGAGAATTAAAAATAATAAAAAAAATGTTTAAATTAAGACTAATTTAATTGAAATTAATATTGGTAAAAAAATATTAAACTAATTCCCCGGCAACGACGCCAAAAACTTGTTGATCGATTTCGCAATCAATGAATACGTGCAAGTATACACGGTCAACAAGTAATAAAGTGAAAGAGAGTATCGTTCCCACGAGGAATTATTTAATAAAAATTACCAAGTACTAACTCTTAACCAAATCAATTTTATTTAAACAATCGCAAATTGTGATTTTTCTAATTAAGAAAACTAAATTAAAACAATTAAAAGAGATTATTCTAAAAGAAAGCAAATAAACAACTAAAATTTGAATGAATTCAGATAAATAAGGATTAAGACTCCAATATCCCCAATTATGAATTATAAATTAATTATTCAACTATTCCAATTATTATGTCTACTAAATTGTTAACAGGAATTCTCAAATGCCAAAAGCCCTCTCTCGAGTGATCAATTGCCTTCTATTTAACCCAGATTAATTTTGCTATATCTCTATGCAAAATAATTGAATTAAACTCGCTACAATCCCAATTCCTTATGTGTTACATGCAACAAATAGATATTCTCATTCTATTCACAAACCTAATTATTCACTGTGCAAATAACTAAGTCACATGTCACCATACCCAGTTCTAACCGTAGAATTCCTTTCTCAATTCCTTCTAGAGTAACAAGGTAATTACTGATCAGATAATTAATCAATAAGCACAAAGCAAGATGAACAATTCACTTCAACATAAATAATTAGAATAAATCAAATAATCAATTCATAATCATAAAAAGTTCAATTGAAATCTTAATGAAAGAGTTAGTTCATAATTAATGAATTAAAATCAAGAATCCACAATTGAATAGACATTAAAAGATAAAAGTAAGAGAAGAGAAGATAATATAATCTATTGTCGAGCCTTGAGACTCCTCTTTTCGCTCCGCTTTGAATCTTCAATGGTCTCCAAGTTGCTTCAATCTCCAAAACTAATAAGAACTAGGGTTATGTTCTAATCTAAAGGAGTGTTTAATCTAGTCTAATATATGTAATCTCCTCTTTATTTTATGCCTTACATCATGTATTTATAGGTTACAAGTCCAATTTTTAGTTTAGGAACAAACCCAATCCAATTTAGAGTCAAAAAGGTGTCAAAATTCGCCTAAAACGCGCCCAAGCCATCACCAACCTCTCCCCAGTCAGCCAAATATTTGGATTAACGCCGAGACATCGCCTTATAGCGCCCAAGACCGTGTGAAATGAACTAAGAATAGCGCCCCGGCACTGTGAAATGAACTAAGAATAGCGCCCCAGCGCTGTTACAAGTTCTGACATTTTTTGCTCCGACATCCTTTGGGAAAATAGCCATAACCTCTTCATCCAAACTCCGATTTCGATGATTCAAGATGTTCCGGAAAGAGGAAAAGTAGATCTACAACTTTCATTCTTTGAGTGTTTCAAAATAATGTCTGTAGAAATACTCAAATTGGCTCTGAAGTGACTGCTATGTAAATGGCAAGCCGAAAACGCGAATCTAGCCACCCCGAACGTCGATCCATGTAACTTTTGTCCCAATTACTACAAAACAACATAAAAAATGCATGAATAGATATAAACACTTAAAAACTAATCTAAAAAACTTGAGAACAACAATAAATTAAGCCCGAATGTTTCCAATTCATACGTATAAAGCTCACTCATCAAAAGTGCAAGAAGGTGCTATGCCGGAAGCAAGAATCGATGAAGAAGGAATACTTCGAGTCAAATCCAGACTTTGTGTTCCTAACGACCCTGATTTAAAGTATAAAATCATGATGGAGGCACACAACACACCGTTTGCAATCTATCTTGGGAGTACCAAAATGTATCGTGATCTTCGTCAAACATTTTGGTGGAGCAATATGAAGAGAGAGATAGCGCTATTTATGTCAAGGTGTCTAACTTGTCAACGAGTCAAGGCGTAGCATTAAGTACCAAAAGGTCCATTGCAACCACTTGAAATTCCAGAATGGAAGTGGGAACACATTACCATGGATTTCGTTACTGGTCTTCCCAAGGTTTCTCAAGGCATAGATGTAATTTGGGTCATTGTTGATAGATTGACCAAGTCTACTCATTTCTTACCAATACGAGAAACTTATACACTTGAACGTCTTGCTCGTATGTACATAAACGAGATTATCAGACTGCATGGTATGCCAGTATCCATAGTTTCTGATCGAGACCCAAGATTCACTTCACGATTTTGGGTTAGTTTGCAAAAAGCTATGGACACGGATTTACGATTTAGTTTGGCATATCATCCTCAGACGGACGGACAATTAGAGAGGACTATTCAAACTCTGGAAGATTTATTAAGACTCTGTGTCCTTGACTTCAAGGGAAGTTGGGACAAGTTCTTACCGTTGGTGGAGTTTTCCTACAACAACAGTTATCAAGCAAGTATTGGCATGGCTCCATTTGAGGCGTTGTATGGAAGAAAGTGTCGTTTTCCAGTATGCTGGGATGAGGTAGGTGAAGCAACGTTGTTGGGACCAGAGTTGGTACGTATGACTACGGAAAAGATTCAAACGATCCGACAACGTATAAAAACCTTACAAGATCGACAAAAGAGTTATGCTGATCTTCATCGAAAGGATGTGAAATTCGATATTGGAGATCATGTGTTGTTACGTGTTGCCCCATGGAAAGGAGTTACGAGATTTGGAAAGAGAGGAAACCTCAATCCTCGATTCATCGGCCCATTTTTAATCCTCGATCGAGTAGGAACTGTGGCCTATAGACTCGCTTTACCGCCAAGTATGTCTCGTGTTCATAACATTTTTCACATATCCATGTTACGTAAATATGTGGAAGACTCGAACCACATTATTGAGTTAGAACCGAACAAAATAGCGGAATATTTGACATATGAAGAGGTTCCTGTTCAAATCTTGGATAAGAAGGAACATATTCTACGCTCCAAGGTTATACCTCAAGTCAAAGTTTTGTGGGGAAACCACGATGTTGAGGAAATGACCTGGGAGTTTGAATCTGAAATGAAATCAAGGTATCCTTACCTCTTCGACATACCAGGTACGTACCCTAATTTTGAGGGCGAAATTTCATAAGAAGGGGAGGTTGTAAGACCCCAACATTTTTTAATAAAGATGATTTTTCTATAAATATCATTTTTGAATATTATGGAATGAATTTGATATAATGTTATAGTTGTGGGTAATATGTATAAATTTTGCAAAGTACGCAAGTTGTTATATAATATTCGATTGGTTGGGGAATATTTGTTTTAACAGGGAATATTCGTACAACGGCACAATCATTGGTGGACCCCACAACAAAATTATTGTCGGATTGAGAAAACGTCAAAAAATATTTTATAAAAATAACGGCGGAAGTTTTGTCATTAACTATTGAAACACCAGGTGTTAAAAATACAGTAATACGCGTGGTTGCATAGTAGCACACGGTATTGATTATTTATGCTTACGTTAGAAGTCACTCAGTTTTGATTCAACTATTGTCGATATTTTATATATTGAGATGACAGAGTTATTAATATTATTATTTGCAATATTAACGATGTCTAGATGTTCTGCCAAAGAGAGGTTTGGTCACCTAATTACGTTCCAATAGGGAGAAATCCTTATTGAAAAGCCCCTCTTTCCTGGGAATGACCTGGTCGATTAATAGTGTGAATAATAATAATGATGATGAGTTTTGTTTTATTAGTATTATTAATATAATAAAACAGAAAAGCTTTTTACATAAAACAGAATACTTTTATAAAGTTATTCGTTTTATTAGACTATAAATAGAATATATAATATTCTATTATGCATAGTGTTTTGCATAGTAAAATCTTTTTATATAAAATGTAATACTTTTATAAAGTTATTTGTTTTATTAGACAATAATTAGAATATATTATATTTTATTATGCATAGTGTTGCATAGTATTTTGCATAGTAAAATCTTTTTATATAAAACAGAATACTTTTATAAAGTTATTTCTTTTATTAGACAAAAATTAGAATATATTATATTTTATTATGCATAGTGTTGCATAGTGCCTGCATAGTGTTTTGCATAGTAAAATCTTTTTATATAAAACAGAATACTTTTATAAAGTTATTCATTTTATTAAATTATAAATAGAATATATTATATTTTATTTAAAATATTTTGTTTTAAATCTGGACCGTCCGTTTAAAAGTAAATCAATCTGGACCGTTCATGAGTTAGTTAATATTCAATCCATTCTTCTATAAATAGAAGCTCATTCCTTCATTATTTCTTACGAATTCACTGAAACTCTAGAGAGAGAAACTATAGAGAGAAAGAAGAAAAGTGTTCTGCTACTTCACTACTCCTATATCCAGTACTCTTCTTTCTAAGGTAAGGGGTATTATTTCTTTCTTATTCATGAAGAGAACTTCTGTTATTCCATTCTTTATTATTCTATTGGAATAACCTGTATACGCGAGCTGCCCTATACTTGGTGAAATTCTTCTGTATTCTATTCTTTATCATTATGTTGGAATAACCTGTCTATGCGAAGTACCGCATACGTGGTGAAATTCTTTTGTTATTCCATTCTTTATCATTCTATTGGAACATCCTGTCTGTGCTTTATGCATGACCTGGTTCCGTTATTTATTATTCTGTTGGAACATCCTATCTGTGTATTTACACATGACCTGGTTCCGTTGTTTATTATTCTGTTGGAATATCCTGTCTGTGCGTTTACGCATGACCTGGTTCCGTTGCTTATTATTCTGTTGGAATATCCTGTCTGTGCATTTACGCATGACCTGATTCCATTATTTATTATTCTGTTAGAACATCCTATCTGTGCTTTACGCATGACCTGGTTCCGTTATTTATTATTCTGTTGGAATAACCTGTCTATGCGGTCTATCACATGCCTGGTGATTTCTTTTGTTATTCCATTCTTTATTATACTAAGTTGGTTAAATTTTTGACTTCTATACTCCATGAAATTACTGAAATATCCTTGATATTTGCGCTTCATCCAGTATCTTTTCATGGAAATATTCTTCTGAGCATTCTTGAATTATACTTTACAAAGAAGTATCATGTTGGCAATTTGGACGTTACTGGTTCCTGGATAAATTAATTCTTGAACTTGTTTTATTGAATTTTTATATCATTGTCATCATCCTCATGTTTATATTATGTTGAAAGTCATCTGTGACCTGTAGTGCATAGATGGATTTGGTATGATTATGACCAGGGATTATTCGGTATAATCATGACCGTAATATTACAAATGATGTGGAAAAAGTCTTCATTAGCCCGTAGTGCATTGATGGACAATTGTTAGCATGATCATAACCATTGATTAATACACGAATATCCTTGGCCCGTAGTGCATGGATAATTTATGGTTGTGATACTAATGAATATCCTTGGCCATAGTGCAGGGAAGATGTGGATTATTTATTAAGCTGAGTCTCAGCGATAAAAGTGATGACAAACCTTTTAAATAATAAAAGATAGTAGATCTTATTTTCTACTTGACTCTTTTAATGGATTGCTTGTTCCGCTGTAGTTAAACTTGATGTTGTTATATTTTATCAGTTTAACACTGTTGAAGGCTAACGATAATTTATTCTGCATTATCTTAGTCATAATATTTCTTACTAGGCTAGTTGAGCTCACCCCTTTTGCTTTCATTGTTCTCTTCAGGGAATGAGAACGTGGTTGGGACTAGTCGGGGAACAGAGTGATGGTCCTAGATGGTGCATTAGTAGTCCTCACTATTCTGTGAAATAGTGTAGTAATAAATGTAATGAGGACCCCATTGAGTGTGGATATTGTCTAGATGACAATATTTGTATTAAAACTCACAACAAATGTTTTGTCGTATTTTACACGACTGTTGTATAATTAGTTTGTATTTGTATTCAGTACCATGTATTTTACGACTTAGAATAGGTGATGTATACCTATTTTGAGGGCGTCACAAACGTCGTTGCCGCATGTTGAGTTCCTTTTGAGTGAAGAAATAATTGTAGTTTTTATGATCTGTATAGATCTCCACTTTCTCCCCATATAGGTAATGCCTCTAGATTTTAAGCACAAAAACGACTGCTGCCAACTCTAGATCATGAGTAGGGTAATTCCTCTCATATTCTTTAAGTTTTTATAAGGCATAGGCTATGACTTTCCCATGTTGCATGAGAACACATCCTAACCCTCTGCTTGAAGCATCGTTGTAGATGACAAATCCCTCCGAGCCAGATGGTATTGTCAGAACAGGTGCTAAAATGAGTCTCCTCTTGAGTTCTTAAAAAATTTTCTCACATTCCTCGCTCCAACCGAATTTTATATCTTTTTGAGTCAGCTGAGTTAATGGAGTAGCGATTCGAGAAAATTCTTCCACAAATCTTCGATAATAACCAGCTAAGCCCAGAAAGCTATGTACTTTGGTTACTGACTTAGGTTGCTCCCATCTTTGTATTGCTTCAATCTTTGTCGGGTCAATAGATATTCCATGATTTGATATCACGTGCCTAAAGAATGCTACTTCCTCAAGCCAGAACTCGCATTTCTTCAACTTGGCATACAACTTGTTTTTATGAAGCTTTTGGAGTATCAGCCTCAAGTGTTGATCATGATCTTCACGGCTTTTAGAGTATATGAGGATGTCATCAATAAAGGAAACTACAAAATGATCAAAATATTCCTTGAATACTCGGTTCATCATATCCATGAAGGCAGCAGGAGCATTAGTCAATCCAAAAGACATGACTAGGAATTTGTAATGCCCTCACCGAGTTCTGAAAGCAGTCTTTAGAATGTCATCAGTTTAAATCTTTAACTGGTGATATCTGGAACGAAGATCGATCTTTGAAAAGAATTTAGCTCCTTGCAACTGGTCAAACATGTCATCAATGCAAGGCAACAGATACCTATTTTTGATGGTGACATGATTCAACTCCCGATAATCAATATAAAGTCGCATTCTCCTTGTGAAAGCCCCAAATCCGGGTCCCAAATAACCGCGGATCTGGTACAATCATTCTATAAGTATTGCGAAAGATATAAACATAAATTGTTTATACAATAAACTTTACACACTATTCCCCAAGGTCGAGTAACCTTAACTTATATATACAATTCATAACCTGTCTAACATATAACCTTATTATCATACTATAATATTAAAATTAAGTTGCACATAAAATCCAAAGCTGGACTTGACTTTGTCTTTTCCTATATCCGACGTATTCGTCTTTATCTGCAATATTTATCATGATATAGCAAGGGTGAGCATAAGTTTGCCCAGTAAGTATAAATTTATTTAAGGATATATTATGATGAAAAGAATTGAACAATAAGCTGGCTATAATTCTACAATATAATTGAGAACTAGCATGAACAAACTTTAATAGCTAAATGAACATTGAACATGAACATAGCAATTATATCTGGACCGAATGGTAATGAAGGTGATCAGCCTTTCATACCTGATGAATAAATGCATTATGCACAGAGTACGAACAACTAATTCATAGACATGGCAATCAGTAATGATTAACCACAAACATATTCGAATGAAACAACTCGAGGTCGAGTTAAGAGAAACTTGTCTGTTCGGTTGATTACTATTACGCAATTTATTTAGCTTTGCCTGAAGACCTATTATAAATAATATCGATCTACAAATTAGAATAATACCATCACAGTATAAAATAACCTAAACACATTGCCACATAATCCTATCAGTCTATACAGCACACAAGATCTAATATCAAGTCAAACTATTTCAGTTTAAGTTGAATCCAATGAAATTTTGACATCCCGACGACTTAGTCGGACAAATCTCGAGCATAAAATTACTAAGACTCGATCTAAACTGGTGCACATATATTTTAGATAATTTATTATCAGTCAAAATATTTTTCATAAACTCGTAATAATTTTTAGATAATTATTACCATTTATCATGATTTTTCAATCATTAATATCGTATTTAAATAATTTAAATACCATATAATTCCTTTATCATTAATATTTATTTAATATTAAATATTAATGAAATACATGTCATAATATTATAATATATTTATAATATCTCAAAGTATTTTTAATACCTTAAAATCATATTTATATGATTTTTAAATAATTAAATTCATTATCCGATAATTGCTATTAATATTAAAATATTAATATTTTCATGACAAAATATCAAAAGTTATATTTTATAACTTCAAATATTTTATAACACTTAAATCATTTTTAAAACATTAATTCAATTTTTCCATAATTTATTTAATATATTTATTAAATAAATTAATTACCATTAATATTAATTAAGTAATGAAATTCCTCACAAAATATTAAAAGTCACTAAACATAATTTAGAATATTTTCTTATACCATAATATAATTTTTCATGTATTAAAATTATTTTAAAATAATTTATTTAATATTATAATTAAATAAATTAAATACCATTATTATTCCAAAAATATTAAATATTTATGAAATATAGTCAGAATAATTAAAAATTATTTTCGGACTTTAAAATAATTTTTAGGAATTTATTTTGAATTTTTTATAATTAAAAACTATTTTTATTCATTTATTAAATAAAATAATTATTTTTAGAAAATAACTGTCGCTAAAGGGCCCTTTAGCGATGAAACTGTCGCTATAGGTGTTCTTGAGCTGTTCTTGAGCCTGGCCAGAAACCCATGTCAGTGAAAAAGGTGCTACGTTTGACCACAATTTAATCTATGTTCCAGTTGATTTTTTGACTTGTAATGGTGTTAGACATGTAGTACTCATGTAATACTACATATTCCAACTTAATTCATGGTTAAAACACATCATAACAGTGAGATTCAAGCCACACAAAAATTGTCAGACACTGTTCTTCAATTTCTGGGTTTTCCCAGAAATTGAAGAACAGTCGAGGTACCTTATTTGAGCCCTTAAATCCTTGATTTCCAAGCTTGATTAAGGTGTTATAAAGGTTCATATATGTAGTAGAGATGTCAGGCTACAACAATAAAATCACAAGATATTAACCAGTCAAACGTTGTCAGAAATTTCGGTTGATGAAGATTTGGGTTTTCTAGAAAACCTTCATGAGGCAGTCTGGTCAACCCACTTTGACCCTTCATAACTTTGATTCAGTGAATGATCTGGGGGTTCTAGAGGCATGAATTGGTAGCCTACATGTCTGTCTACAAATATATAACAACAACATGAACAAAACACTTAACAACAGCAAGATCAAAGCCTTCAAAAATGCCTGTCAGAAATTCTAGGTTTCTAGATTGCCCAGAAACTCTGAATTTCTGATCGGTTAACTCATTTTGACCACTCATAACTTTCAATATATACTTGATCTGGGCTTGATGCAAGTTTCAGATCCAAGCCCTTACAACATAGAACAAATCTATAACATAAAATACAACTAAAACCTAACATAAAAAGATCTAGAGGCTCTGACTTATGACTGTCAGGCCACTTTTCCAATTTTTTTTTCCAGATTTCTAAAAACTTCAAAATCGTGCATCTAGATGTTATGGATCCATGATCCAACAACCCAGATCATTAAAAGACACCCTATAACACATATCTAACCAATCATTAACAACATTTAACATTAAATCATATGATTTATAGGTTTAGGGGTTTTTTATTCCTTTTTCATGCTTGATCTTGATTTTGATCCTCATGATCTGATCATAACTTTCTATGGATCATACAAGGGACTGAATAACTTAAGAATTTCGTGGGTCTAGAGAGAGAAAATGTCAATTGAATGTAAGATAACAAATGAGCAAGATTTGTTGACTTTCTCTCTCTTTGATCTACAAATATCATGTATGAATTGAGGTTGCAGATGAAATGAAGCTGATATGTGTTGATTTAAGGCACATGGGTATATCTTAGCTAGTCACCAACTACTAATATGGCAATAATTGCAAGCTATCTTCAATAATGCACAAAGGGTAATTTAATCATTTATTTTCTAAATTTAATGGAATTATTGTAACATGTGCAAACCCTTAGGGGGTTAAAACCTAAGGTTACTTTTTTTTTAAAAAAAATAATTTTTCTAGGATTTCCAATTTAGGTTTTAAAATAGAAATTTAATATTTCTAAATTATAATTAGAATTCTCTAATTATACTAATATTTCCTAATCATAATTCCAACTTGCTAATTAGGATAAATATTTCCTAATTAAAACTGCTTATTTAGCAATTAGGTTCATAATTTTACATTGGGGTTTATAATCCAAGAATTAGGGTTTTTAAATTATTAAAAAATCTAATTAATCATTAGGGTTATCCCTAATTAGATTTGTAATTAAAACACAAAAACCTTATACATAGCATTTAAATTCCCAATTTAGGATTTTAATATCCGAATTAGGGTTTCAAATTCCCGGAACTGAAATTAGGGTTTCCAGAACCGGTTTCTAGGGTTTCATATTATACGTAAGAATTTTCTAACTGAACGTTGACGTTCTTAATATATACTTAGGGTTTGTCACATATATAGTTTATCAGGTCAACCCTTGACCCTTAACCACATTCTGTACACATACATGACTATATACACAGAACATATATACTTATATACTTAATCCTGAATAATTCACCACAAAAATTTTAAATCCATAAAATCCTTCAAAAATGCCAAATCCATTCACTTATTTTCTATCTAGGTTTATTATTTAACCTTAAATTAATATTTTAAGATTTTAATAAATATCTAAATTCTCGAGTTGTCACATTCACCCCTTCTTATAAACAATTCGTCCCCGAAATTACCTTACACCTTACACCTTTCATACTCATCACCGCATGTTACGCACAACATCCCTCAGAAGAGTAAAAAAAAAATAAAAAATTCACATTGTACTGAGGAGTCATATAAACTATGAATTTTTATTTTCGAAAAGGTTTTATGGAAATTCATCCGCAAACCATCATAACTTACAGACATAGTGGGTAATTAATCCAGTATGCCCTGTACTTATTAAGTACTGTTGGTTTGATCTGTTTCTCATCACTGCCATAGGCACAAAATTTTTACCTCAGTCTTATCGGATTCCGCATCAAAATAATTTAGTTCGGGAAAATTTTCAAAGAACGCTTAGAATTTTATAAACGTTGGTCTAGCCGAATTAAATAGCATAGACTCATATCAATAATTTAATTTCAATCAAAATACGAATGTGTGTAGCCAAAACCCCGTTGGCAAAATTAAAATTTTGAAAATTGTTTAAAAATGACGTCATGATGTCGTTCTGTATTAATAGCCCGTTTGAGGATGTTGTCATCGAGTGACTTTGTCAGAACATGTAAGACCCCAACTTTTATGAATAAAGAATAATTTTTCTCAAAATATATTTTTGAATATTATGGTATGGATTTGATATAATGTTATAGTTGTGGGTAATATTTACAAATTTTGCAAAGTAAGCAAGTGGTTATATAATCTTCGATTGGTCGGGGAATATTCATTTTAATAGGGAATATTCGTACGATGGCACAATCATTGGTGGACCCTACAACGGAAGTATTGTCGTAGTTAGAAAATGACAGAATTATCTTTTTATAAAAATAACAATGAAAGTGTTACTCAATTAAAACTGTTGAACTACTTGTCAGTAAAAAAAATGCGATGTCTGGCGTGGTTGCATAGTAGTACACTACCATTGATTGATTATTGATGCTTACGTAAGAAGTCACTCAGTTATACTCAATTATTGCTACAGTAATTGCTACATCATATCTCTCATATTATTGATTCAATTATTATCACAGTCTCATCTGCATAATATGATATATTATTAAATCAATAATTGAGACGACAAAGTTATTCATATTATTAAATTGCAATATTGACAATGTTTAGAAGTTCTGTCAATGAGAGGTTTGGTCATCTAATTGCACGCCAATAAGGAGAAATCCTTATCGGAAAGCCCCCTCTTTCTTGAGAACGACCTGGTTGTTAAATATTGTGAGTTATAATATTAATGATGAATAAGTTTTTGTTGATTAAAGATGAATTGATAGTTCCATTGTGTTGGAATTATTAGTGTTAGTGGAAATCGACATCTATTTCGATATTAATTGATGTCTGGAAGTTATACTGACCAATAGGGTAATTAATCGGATAAATGAGCAATTAATTGCTATTAATTTACATGATTATAACTATTTGTTCACATGTGTGTACTATTGATTCACATTCTTGTACTATTAGGGGTGGTGGTGCAAGATTGATAATACTTGCATGACTAAGTTAAAAATGGAGGTATAGATGGAGGTACTATACTATAATTCATATTTTTACATGTCTTGAACTATTGATTCGCATGATTTACTATTGATTCATATTATTCGCTATTAGGGGAGGTGGTGCAAGTTTGATAATACTTGCAGGACTAAATTAAAAATGAAGAAAAAGAGGAAGGTATTATACTGTAATATTTTGAGCCCCAAAACGTGCAATTATCGAAACTATATTTCCCTATAAATAGAAGCTCATTTTTCCTTCATTTCTCACCAATTCACTAAAGCTATAGAGCAATTATTATAGAGAGAAGAAGAAGAAGAAGTCTCGCTACCTCACTATTCCAAAGATTCGCTTTTTCTAAGGTAAGGGTATTATTCCTTCGTATTCATGAAGAGAGTTATTTTCTTTCAATACTCGTAAGGGTTGTTATTCCATTCTTTATTATTATGTTGGAATAACTTTGTTTATCAAGTACCACATACATGGTGAAATTCTTACGTTATTCCATTCTTTATTATTACATTGGAATAACTTTTATGCATGCTGATCTATCGCATGCCCGGTGAATTCGTTGTTATTCCATTCTTTATTATTACATTGGAATATCTTATGCGTGTAGATTACGCATGACACTGGTTCATTCTTTATTATTATGTTGGAATATCTCATGCGTGTGCGGACACGCATGACCTGGTTCCATTCTTTATTATTCTGTTGGAATAACCTGTCTGTGCGGTCTATCGCATGCATGGTGAATTCTTCTGTTATTCCATTCTTTATTATTCTGTTGGAATAACCTATTTATGTGGATTACCACATGTATGGTGAATGATCCTTTGTATTCATTCCTTATTAAATTGTGGAAATGATCTGTCTATGTGGATTACCGCATGGCGGGCGAAAATCCATTTGCAGTTTCATATATTTTCTTATACTCAGTTGGTTAAAGTTTTGGCTTCTATACTCCATTAAATTAGTGGAATATCCTTGATATTTGCGCTTCATCCAGTATCTTTTCATGGAAATATTCTTCTTAGCATTCTTAAATTTTACTTTACAAAGCAGTATCATGTTGACAATTTGGACGTTATTGATTTCTGGATAAATTAAATTATAAATCTTTAAAATTTATTCTTGAACTTGTTTTATTGAATTATTATGTCATTGTCATCATCCTCGTGCTTATATTGTGATTAAAGTCATCTGTGGCCTGTAGTGCATAGATGGAGTTGGTATGATTATGACTAGGGATTATTCGGTATAATCATGACCGTAATGTGACGAATGATGTGGTAAAAGTTCTCATTGGCCTGTAGTTCATTGATGGACAGTTGTTGATATGATTATGACCGTGGATTATTCGGTATAATCATGACCATTGATGATTTCATGAATATCCTTGGCCGTGGTGTAGGGATGATGTGGTTTATTTATTAAACTGAGTCTCAGCGATAAAGTTGATGAAAATCTTTTTAAATCATAGAAGATAGTAGATTTTATGCTCTACTTGACTCTTCTAATGGATTGTTTATTCCGCTGCAGTTGTTGATCTAAAATTTATTGTCTATTATCAGTTGTTATACTGTTGAAGGCTAAGGATAATTTATTTTGCAATATGTTAGTCATAATATTTCTTACTAGGCTATTTGAGCTCACCCTTTGCTTTCATTATTCTCTTCTGGAAATGAGAATATAACTGGGACTAGTCGGGGAACAGAGTGACGGTCCAGATGATAGCATTAGTAGTCCTCACTATTCTGTTAAATAGTGTGATAATAAATGTAATGAGGACTCCATTGAGTGTGGATATTGTCTAGATGACAATATTCTTATTAAAACTCTTAGATTATGTTTTGTCGTATTTTTCACGACTGTTGTATAATTAAGTTGTATTTGAATTTTGTACCATGTATTTGGCGACTCAAGATGGGTGATGTATACCTATTTTTGGGGCGTCACAGTTGGTATCAAAGCTTAGGGATATGATCCCTGGCTGAGATGTGAGACAAGAACTAGGAGGGGAGAGACGAGGAATTTCTTTGCTAGTATGACCTACTTAAGTTTATTTGGTATTTAATTGGTCGGTCAGAGTATAGGGATAATATGTGATATGTTAATTAACCCTTGTTTTGTGGCAGTATTTGAAAATGGCATCTGAAAATGTTGAGATAAGTAATGAAGCACATGAGACCGTTGAGTCACCAACGATCAATACCCTGGGTAATGTGCAACAGGAAGACAATAATCCTCATGTAAACAATAACACCGATGAAATGGTAAATGATGGGATGTTTAGAGGATGTATGCAATTCATGCAATATCAGGCGAGAGCGGCTCCTGTCCAAAATGCAGGTGGAAACACTGACAACTCTTGGAAGGTCACCGCTAAGCAGTTCAAGGAGCTGGGACCACTGGAGTTTTTTGGAGAGCCAAAACCACTTAAGGCGGAGACGTGGATAAAGTAGATTAACAAGATATTTGATGTCTTGGGATGCTCCGAGGAGCAAAAGGTTCCCTTTGCCACCTTCATGTTGCGAGCAGAGGCAGATTACTGGTGGGAATGTGTAAAGCGTACTCAACCCGCCACACTCAAAATGTCTTGGGAGAAGTTCTAAGAGCTGTTCAATGACAAGTACTTTCCTGAAAGTATTCATCACATGAAGGAGGTAGAGTTCATCAAGCTTGAGCAAAACAATATGACCGTGGCGCAGTACGAAGCTAAGTTTGCCGAGTTGTCTCGGTTTACGTCCCACTTGGTTGATAATGAGGAAAGAATGACGCGGATGTTTCTAAGAGGTTTGAAACCCGAGATACGTCAATACCTTATCTTTCACAAAATTTTCTTGTATTTAGATGTTGTGAATAGGGCTCAATTATTGGAACGCGATAATGAGTCAATCCAACCAAAAGAGAGCAGCCAACAAAATGATAATACCAGTGCTAACAGTCATCGAAGCGGTGACAATAAGCGTAGAGGGAATCAACATGCCATAAATGGTAATCA